>CM057345.1:495544225-496744225 GCA_030015575.1 Agapanthus africanus | reverse complement strand
CCCGGGGCAAGAATGTTATGTCGACGGATTTTGCCGATGAGCCTGGCACGGGATGTGCACTGCCTACCGGTGATAGTATTTTGGACTTGGCGGTGATCGTGGAGATATCGACCGGAGTCATGTAAGTATGGATAAGGGAAATTCTGTTGGATATAGTGCCCTCAGAGTCAATTATTGGATCACAGGCACGTGATTGCAATGATTGAGGGAGGACCTATGCCGGTAGGACAGTCTTACTCAAGATAATAGTATGCTATCTGGTTTATCTTTATCATCGTGTACTGCTTTAGGTAACCTTACAAGTCACTATTGCACGTTGATAGAGCCCTTAGGATTCTTGCTTGACTGCCAGCAGTATGAGGGCGATCATATACGTGGGAGCTGGGGTCTATAAGCACATCCTTAAAAGCTCCCTAGTCGTGGGAGTTTCGAGACAGGGCATCGATACTCCAGAGTAGACTAGTGTATACAGTCAAGACCCCGACAAGGGGCGGTGGCCGGTCTCACAAGCCACTGGTGTCAGTTGGATCACCTAAGATGTATACAGGTGCTCATTGGGTTATGAGTACACCGGACAGGACTAGCCGGGAACATGCTAGTTGGTCTTATACTGGGCGTCAGATAGCAGTTCCCTGGTGACATGTGTACAGGTTAGTTCATCGACCTGAGATCGTCATTTGTTTCGTGTGAGTTCCCACTGTACTTTGATTACTACCCTACCACGCTCAAAGGAGTCGTGCAAACAGGTTTTAGTTGGGTACAGTCCCGAGCCACATGGAGGCAGTGAGCGGATCATCAGGGGTTCATCTCTCCCGGTATTGGGGGTGAGGTCGCGCTGTGTCTAGGAGAGCCATTACACGAAGTCCTTGGCCAAGGCAGGAGATTTACTGGTAGGTATTCCAGTAATATCTCAGGGTGTTCTGGGCTACACTCCGACACGACTTGTACCGCTATTGGGGGTCTGACTTTTACCAACCCCCTAGGCCCGCCATGCGATGCTCATAGACGGACGGGCCGGACTGTACGGATATTGTCACTGACAAGCTCAGTAGGGTGTCAGGATGAGTTCGCTCATCGACTTCCCTTTTGGTCAATACCTGGTAGCCCGTTACGTATGGCTAATACTTCTGACGTGCTAGTGGTTAAATCCACAGCCAAAGTATTGACGAGTCTTTAGAGTCCCCCACAGACAGTTTCTCAAGTTTCGGGCGAAACGCTGTAGAGGCCGTATGGAGATATGGCAGGGTTCGATCAGATACGTGCGGTATTGCACGGATCATGGTCGGACGGATAATACTAGCGGGCTTTGGTTTAAACCGGATCCTAGTATTGTACAATATAGATTTTGTCTCTTTGCATTTGTATTCAGTAGGAATACAAATGCGGGTATGTATATACAGTCGCGGGGTTTTCCTGTAATTTATTACGGGATCAGTTTTTTTTGAAGTTGCCAGTTTGCATTCCGTTTCGGCCAGTTTTCCTTTGTTCCTTCATGGCCGGATTTTTATGTGGGGGGGGCTAATTTACAAGTGTGCAAATTATCAAATGTGGAGGGTTCTTTGTGGCATTTGGTTTATATGATGGTTCTAGCATCTTTGCTTTTTCATACATCATTTTCTTTGCATTAATGGTGATGGAGATTAGATTCATTAAGATTATGATGTGAGGCTTGCTTTTGGCTTATGGTCACCATCTCTTTTTCCTACACTCACCTCCCTTGTATTTTTTCCTCCTCCATTATTGCCAAGGCCGTCCACATTTGAGAGAGAGTGAGATGAGGATTCATTTTTGTGGGGAGAAAATCATTCATCTCATTTTCTTTGCTTGCCACAAAAATTCCATAGCACACTTCCTTAGTTGATTCCTCCACTCCTTCAATGGCAACTTCACAACCCCATGAGACAAACCATTCTACACTTAGACAACAGCATCCTTGGTCACGTCGGCTCGCCAACTTCGTGCCCGAGTTGCCTCGGTCCAGAGGTGGGAGCCCGTAAAAGAACCCGGCGATGTGGTGCCCTTTCCAACGAGGAGGTGAAGACCGGAGATTCCGCGAGGAGATCGGGACGGAGGTCGAAGACCGAAGGACACGGATCGCTCGGTATAGCTTTCTTCCCTTTTTCTAGTTTGCTAGGATTAGGTTAATAGCTCGATCCGGATTTTTAGTGTACGGTAGCGCCGGTTTACAAGTTTTGTAAAAGTTTCGTTTCCGCATTCCGGCGTCGGATTGACGGCCGGGGCGCTGCCGTGCACTTACACTGGTATCAGAGCCACGCCAAACCTAGTCTAGTTTGCTCTAACATGTTTACAAGTTCGATCGAACGGATTTTCCAAAAAAACCATATTTTCAAGCACAGTTTCTGTCGAATTTTTCCAGTGCTCTAAAAATTATTTGGTACATTGTAAAAATACGTGTAGGGTTTTTTATGCATTCTGTGAAAATTTGGTCGCATGTTATTACTGTTGAGCTGCGGAACCGCGGCCAAACCCATGCTTGGGCCGCGGTTCCGCCGCCACTTTAACTGTTCAATGCACCAAAATTTTACAGAGGGCTTCTGACTTGAAAATGGGGTTTTTGGTATATTCTGTTTGGGCCTAGATTTTCTTTGAGTGCTACAGTTGTGCTTAGGGCCCACTTCGGTAAATTTGGTCGATGGAAAATTTTAAACATGTTAGTTCACAGTATTTACATTATATCTGCGACCGTGAATGTAATTTGATCGGTAAATCCCGTCTAACTGCTATAGCCCTTTTAGACGGATTTCCGAACGTGACATTCACGTTGATGTTCTGTGTTGTGCTGTGATATTGCGGATTTGTCGTGGTGGATAGCCTGGATGCAGTGTTGGTACATGTTTGGTTTATTATGCACATTTGATATTGCGGGGCGAGCGTCCGACATGTGGACTGCCGTTACTGCCTGTTTGTATATTATTCTTTTGGGACACCACCGGGCTGAGGTCGATGTACCCGTTGTATGTATATTTTACTTTCTGTACTAGGATTACCCTGCGGAGGGGTGCACGGATAGCCGGGTTCTAGAGGGCAACGGGCCCACATCTCATGGCGTTGAGACAGAGGGGGCTTCACTCTAGAATTGGCGGGTTATTCGCCGCACTAGTAGGGGTACAGGTTGACCCAAGAAGGGGTGCCCAAGTTACCGGATTCTGTGAAGTGCTGGGTGGTCCATTCACGTTGTTGAAGGGGGCTGCCTCGCTTCAGGTTTTGGCGGGTAACTTGCCGTGCCCGTAGGGGTCTAGGATTTCATTGCACAGGCTATCCATACGACCAGGGGAACGTCGGGTTTCAGTAGCGGCTCTATGAAACCCGGGGATCCCAGATATCTGTATTGTTCTGTGATGCTTATTACATTTCTGTGATGTTGCATTTTATCACGCCATGAGCGAATATTATATATTGATATATATATACTAGTAGATGTTGTATATGTTTTGCATCCGTGCTAGTCCAGTCCCCGCTCTGTCGTTAGTTAAGTAACCTAACGGGTGATGACGGGACCCAGTGGCGAATGCGGATGGCATATACGTACATCATTATTTTCGTTCTTTTGTGGTGTGATCAATTGATGGGACTGCGTTGATTCGGATCAATGCAAGCTAAACAAACCTATTCTGATGTTGTTGGAACAATTTTTCAAAAAAGCTGTTATTGCAAGGGCGTTCTCTTTTGTTTTGCACAGTGGTATTCGGTTATGAATATCCAGCACCTCAGTCGACGAGGCAAGGGCCGAGATCCCTTCACCGGGAGTGACCCCTTGGACAGAAGTTTGCGTCAGGGCAATAACTTCACTATAGTCGATTACTTTTGCTTTGCATCGTGGTATTCAGTTGGAATATCCTGCACCTCATTCCACGGGGAAAGAGCCGAGATCCCTTCACCGGGAGTGACCTCTTTAGCAAAGGTTTTCGTCACTATATTTTTATAAAGCTATCCGGTTCCTTCAACGATATCAAGTTCATTACGTTAAAGGTTTTTCGCCAGAAACCATTCGTAGCCCTCCGTCATTTCAGACGGGTAGCACGTAGTATTCATGCTATATTTGTTGACCTTCGTCAAGGCATAGTGTATGGTAGCTGCTTGTTACCTTTCTGCTGCATAGATAGATGCGTTGGTTTGGGACAGTCATATAGCCTTGTTGACCTTCGTCAAGGGCTTGTACGGGTGGGTTCAAATTAACCTGGACAATGACGGGTAGAACTTGACGTGTGACTTATGATTTGTTGACCTTCGTCAAGGTCATAAGAGCATGGGGCAAAAATCACATCGGGAGTTTCTAAAGAAACTGAAACTTGCCAGATATACGCATACCTTCTGGAGTGTGATAACGTGAGCGGATTCTGTCATGTTATCATGCGATGATAGTTGGATCCCGATTCCCACTGATGAGTTAGTTTACTCCTCGGGTGATCCCGACTAATTCTTCTTTCAGGTTTGGAGGAGAATTTGACATTACAGTGGGAGGTTTCCTGATTAGATAAAGTGATAACCATTCTGATCTAGGCTAGAGTGCACGTTGAGTGTTTCTTTTCTCTCTCTCTTTGGCAGCGACCTTGACCCGACCCTTGACTATGACTCAGTGACCAAGTTGACCGAACCTTCTTAAACACTGGCTTTTGGATTGTCAGAGTTGCATACCTCATTGCCACTCCTACTTTTACCCTTTTCTCCAGGACACCCTGTATTACTACGAACGTCCACTTCCATTGGATAAAACCATCGTATAGTTATATACAGACTCGAAGGAATTTATTCGAGGATGGTTTCCGGTTCTGGAGAAAACGAATAGGACTATTCAGTTGTCTTGTCCTTTTACCTTCTCTCAGGTTGCGAGTGCTCCTTGGATTAGGACAGTACACCTATTACGCAAATTGGATAGTCTTCTTCCAAACCATAGGCAGGTGCCGACCGGTAGGGAATGAAGAAAACCAATTAGCCTAAATGGTGTACAGAAGGTATTAAGTTAAGACAAAGAAAGGGATTAGTAAGAGGGCAAAGTAAACTGCGACTGCTATTCACGACCAAACCAAGTATTTCATTACCTCTCCCACTTCACCTTTGTATTTCTCCAGGACACTCCGTATCACTACGAAGATCCACAGTTATTTGGATACTCTATCGTATGGTTATATACGAACTCGAAAGGAACTTGTTCCAGTTCAGGGATGGATTCTGGTTCGGGAGAAATAGGAATAAGGTTTGTCTTTTATCTTCACCTTCTCTCACATTGCGAGTGCTCCTAGGATTAGGACAGTACACCTATTATGCTTATTGGATAGTCTTCTTCCAAACCATAGGCTGGTGCCGAACGGTAGGGAAGGAAGAAAACCATTTAGCCTAAGAGGGTGTACAGAAGGTAATGACTAAAGACATATAAAGGGATTTGGAGAGATGGCAAAGAAATATATGGTTGAAGTTGTGAATCTGATAATGGAAGAGGCATTACTGGGAATACCCGGATACCCCTACAAAACATTTCAATGTTTCAGTTTCACTGTGTACTGTTAAAAGAAAACTGATTTCCCAATTAGCCCTTGCTCCAGGGTATGTATTTACCAGGTATGATTCTCACATCTGTATGGTTTTACAGATGATGAGTGGGAGTAAGTTATTGGGAATTAGGTGATCTTCCTCATTATATCGGAATTCATTGTAATTGGTGATATTTGAGGAAATCGCCTGGGTTGTTTGCCGGACGGCAAATATTTAGTTTTGAATATCCGTCGTTGTGCACCAATTTCAAATTGATATATCTGTACGTCTATTTTTATAGAGTGGGATATACCTTTTTGAAATTATGTCCATGACATTTACCTATATCAGTGGATGGTTAGGTAAGGAGCATTAAACAACGGTGTAATTCTTCTTAACCATAAGTACAGTTTTCAACCTACGACACACAGGGAATGAGTTATTAGACTCAAGGGACTTATACAGAGTATTGTATGTTGTCCAGTGTCTATGAGGACAGAGGGGTTGGTTCTCGTACTATATTCGGTGTACTTATGACTTCTCTAGTTTTAGACAAGTGTTTCGTAGAAACGCAGGGTCTGAGTTTTGAGAAGCTATAGGTATAAGAATAGAGTAGAGAATCAGATGTTGCAAGTATCGGGATTCTTCAAGGTGATCGAAAATGTAGATACTTGTGTATGGTATTCAGTTGATAGTAATGATTAAGAGAACATGCTTCTCTTTCAGGTTACTCATAATTGGAAGTACTCCTAAGTTGAGTAATACTGATCGGCCTCTCTCCATCTAGTTGACATGCACTGGAGACAGCTGCATGATTTGAATCTGGTTCCAATTAAATCAGTGCCTCTGTTTCTGTATTGGATATGGAACAGTTCATATCTTGACATTGTTAAGGTACGGGGAGTTGTCCAGCTTATGCTTAAAACCAGACACTGGACAACTCAAGGCACGTTTCTGCAATGGCTGTTTGTGGGTTGACCCAGGCTATGACGAGGGTTGACTTTCTACCATCAGGAAGATCAATAGTGATATTGTTCTTGACACGCCACAGTTTTAATAAAAATGGATTTTTTTAGAAAACAGTAGTGGGAGTATGGTAGAACTGGAAGTGATTCCAGAACCGCAAACGATTACTGAAAATTTGATAAGAACCTAAAGATTCAATCTGATTTGGCATTCCATTAGCCACTCCGCAGACATGATGGGTAACCTCAGGCACCCGAGAGGTGCTCCGGTAGCCTCAAGGACGGTGACAGGGAAGTTCTTGTTTACCCAGACTTGCCATTGCTGTTGTTCCAGACTGTGAGACCCGGCAGGAGGATGAGTATAGCGTCGTTCTAAACTAGCTTTAGAAGTGTATGTCTATATGATTCTGCCAGAGGGTTGTCGTAGTCAGTGGGAGCAGCGGAAGCATTGGTGGACAGGTGGCTTATGTCTATTTATAGACTAAAGCGGATATAGCAGAGATAGATCATCTATTTCTGATGTGACAGTCATAGGTTTGACTTCATCAGAATAGGGGATGGATCTGTTAAGAAGGTAGTAGGGTGTGATGTCCTGGTATTTGGATGACATACACAGAGTAGGAAATGATATTCCTATACTACGATCGGTTATACTTTGGTTGTCACACAGTGGTTTCTCCACATAGGAATTGGATATTATATCATACATTCTGGTTACTAGATCTATGGTTTTAGATCTAGATTTGGGAAGTGTCCCAATCAGGGTACTTAGATAGCATTCTAAGAGTATTTAGAATGGACGACTCCAGGCACGGTAGTGTACCTGCAGGTGATGGAGTCACCCTCTCTAAAGGTGTCTTACAGACTAAAGGGGAGAGGGATGAGCATGATCGGCAGATTACTTGCTTAGGCAATTGAGTTGATCATGAGATGTCAAGTACCACACCAGATATTGTTTTTGCACCAGATGCAATAAGTTGATATTGATCCAATCCTGGAGAAACATTCAGAAGCAGTTTTGGAACATAAGTTGATGTTCTAGGGATATGATAACGGCAGCCTCATTTGGGAGACAGTTATCATTTCAGGCTTTCAAGGTGACCTGAATGACAGAGTGGCTGTCAGAGTTATAGTTTTCCCTCTGACGAGGGGCAGTAGTTTGGACAGGAGGTCCAAGCAGATACTGATGGAGGCATGGCGCAGGATACTGATTAAGTTCAGTTGACGATACAGTCTAAGAAGTTCGGATTTGGAGTTCATTTATGATCTAGGTCTCATCAGATATCCAGACATATTCTAAGACAGGTATTGCTCATTTCGGGAGATGGTTTTCTCCGCGAACTTGAGATAAAGAGAGACATAGAAAGAAATATCAGAGCAGATCCACTCACTGAGGCTATTCCTCGAACGCAATAGTTTAGCAAACGAGCTTTGTGAGACTGACTAGTAGAGGAGTTGGGTGTTCGGTATCACACGGGCTGTGAGTATGCGACATTGCAATAATTAGCCTTGAGTGAAAGTGAGAGATTGTTGGATATAGTGCCCTCAGAGTCAATTATTGGATCACAGGCACGTGATTGCAATGATTGAGGGAGGACCTATGCCGGTAGGACAGTCTTATTCAAGATGATAGTATGCTATCTGGTTTATTTTTATCATCGTGTACTGTTTTAGGTGACCTTACAAGTCACTATTGCACGTTGATAGAGCCCTTAGGATTCTTGCTTGACTGCCAGCAGTATGAGGGCGATCATATACGTGGGAGCTGGGGTCTATAAGCACATCCTTAAAAGGTCCCTAGTCATGGGAGTTTCTAGACATGGCATCGATACTCTAGAGTAGACTAGTGTATACAGTCAAGACCCCGACGAGGGGCGGTGGCCGGTCTCACAAGCCACTGGTGTCAGTTGGATCACCTAAAATGTATACAGGTGCTCATTGGGTTATGAGTACACCGGACAGGACTCGCCGGGAACATACTAGTTGGTCTTATACCAGACGTCAGATAGCACTTCCATGGTGACATGTGTACAGGTTAGTTCATCGACCTGAGATCGTCATTTGTCTCATGTGAGTTCCCACTGTACTTTGATTACTACCCTACCACGCTCAAAGGAGTCGTGCAAACAGGTTTTAGTTGGGTACAGTCCCGAGCCACATGGAGGCAGTGAGCGGATCTTCATGGGTTCGTCTCTCCCGGTATTTGGGGTGAGCTCGTGCTATGTCTAGGAGAGCCATTACACGAAGTCCTTGGCCAAGGCAGGAGATTTACTGGTAGGTATTCCAGTAATATCTCAGGGTGTTCTGGGCTACACTCCGACACGACTTGTATTGCTATTGGGGGTCTGAATTTTACCAACCCCCTAAGCCCGCCATGCGATGCTCATATACGGACGGACCGGGCTGTACGGATATTGTCACTGACAGGCTCAGTAGGGTGTCAGGATGAGTTCGCTCATCGACGTCCCTTTTGGTCAATACCTGGTAGCCCGTTACGTATGGCTATTACCTCTGACGTGCTAGTGGTTAAATCCACAGCCAAAGTATTGACAAGTCTTTAGGGTCCCCCACAGACAGTTTCTCAAGTTTCGGGCGAAACGCTGTAGAGGCCGTATGGAGATATGGCAGGGTTCGATCAGATACGTGCGGTATTGCACGGATCATGGTCGGAGGGATAATACTAGCGGGCTTTGGTTTAAACCGGATCCTAGTATTGTACAGTATAGATTTTGTCTCTTTGCATTTGTATTCAGTGGGAATACAAATGCAGGTATGTATATACAGTCGCGGGGTTTTCCTGTAATTTATTACGGGATCAGTTTTTTTTGAAGTTGCCAGTTTGCATTCCGTTTCGGCCAGTTTTCCTTTGTTCCTTCATGGCCGGATTTTTATGTGGGAGGGGCTAATTTACAAGTGTGCAAATTATCAAATGTGGAGGGTTCTTTGTGACATTTGGTTTATATGATGGTTCTAGCATCTTTGCTTTTTCATACATCATTTCCTTTGCATTAATGGTGATGGAGATTAAATTCATTAAGATTATGATGTGAGGCTTGCTTTTGGCTTATGGTCACCATCTCTTTTTCCTACACTCACCTCCCTTGTATTTTTTCCTCCTCCATTATTGTCAAGGCCGGCCACATTTGAGAGAGAGTGAGATGAGGATTCATTTTTGTTGGGAGAAAATCATTCATCTCATTTTCTTTGCTTGCCACAAAAATTCCATAGCACACTTCCTTAGTTGATTCCTCCACTCCTTCAATGGCAACTTCACAACCCCATGAGACAATCCATTCTACACTTAGCCTACCGCATCCTTGGGCACGTCGGCTCGCCAACTTCGTGCCCGAGTTGCCTCGGTACAGAGGTGAGAGCCCGTAAAAGAACCCGGTGATGTGGTGCCCTTTCCTACGAGGAGGTGAAGACCGGAGATTCCGCGAGGAGATCGGGACGGAGGCCGAAGACCGAAGGACACGGATCGCTCGGTATAGCTTTCTTCCCTTTTTCTAGTTTTCTAGGATTAGGTTAATGGCCCGATCCGGGTTTTTAGTGCGCAGTAGCGCCGGTTTACAAGTTTTGTAAAAGTTTCGTTTCCGCATTCCGGCGTCGGATTGACGGCCGGGGCGCTGCCGTGCACTTAAATGCGGACTCTAGAGAGGCTCCGACGAAGAAACGAACATGCTTGCTTCGAAGTCTTCGAGGCCGAAGATGATCTACGTCGAGGAGATACTAACCCAAGCTATCTCTTCACTAATCATGGAATTAGTTAAGTAAACACCCTATACTAAATGGCAAGTAGTAGAGGATGATGAAGTAGGAAATTTGCTCACTTTAGATTTCATTTTCTCACACTTTTTCCATCAACAAACTCAAACCGTAGAAAACTCTTTTCTCTTTGAGCTCGTGAAGAAGATGAATGAACTCAAGTGATGAATGAATTCATGTCGTGGTTAAAAATGCAACCAAGGGTTAAGCATGTCATGCTTAGCCCTTGTAGAGAGTTAACCATGAGCTAGGGTTAAAGGTTAGGTCAAATAATATCTTAAGCTAGACAAAAGGAGTGGACAAATTCAAAGATGCTTACAAGCTTCTACAAGCTTTCAACAAATATCAAGCATGACTAATTCCACAATTTTTGAATTACTTATTGATAAAATATAAACCCTAATCTTAACCCTAGCATGGTTTAATCTCTATAAACCCTAGTTGCATTTGTAACCTAGCATGACACAAACATGTACACAAATATACTTATCACATATATACAATGTGCACATCAAGTGAGAAAAGAAATCATAAGTAAGCTAATACTAGCTAATGTAATGTAATATATCAAATATACAATTATACATTAGATTATCAAATCAACTCTTGATTTAATAATCCGGCTATATCACATATAACCGACTAATATTTATATGTAACAACTTATCGAATCAACTCTTGATCCGATAACCCGGCTATATCGTATATGACCGACCGATGTCACAAATCGCGAAAATAGAATATGGTATCATATATCGTATTAATCTCGGTCCCGCACATATCACATATGTGCTCCTACTCCATTTCGCTTGAGCCAGGAAACCCCTGTGTAGGACTCTAAAGACTCGTCAATACGCCGGCAGTAGGTGATGATCATATCAAACACCCACAAGCCGCAAGCGGTCTGCTAAACATAACGGCCAACTGGGTATTGAGAGATTAGAAGATCAACAAGAAAGCCTGCTCGTACTCCTGCGAATCTTATCAGTAACACTACCGTACAGTCCGGTCTCTTCTCCTGATATGTCGCATATCTCGTCTAGGGGTGGTAAACGTCAGACCCCAGTAACTCGATAAGTCGTGTCGATATGAGGCTCATAACGGGGCGAGAAACTATTGATAACACTTACCAGTATATCTCTAAAGCAGCCCTGGCCAGGGATTTCCTGTTATAGCCAATCGAGCACAGCGCAACATCAACTCCCAATACCAGGAGAGACGAAACCCCTCATATCGCTCATTACCTCCATGTGATTCGGGACTGTACCCAAAAGCCACCGTTTTGCACGTTTTCTTAAACGTGGTAAGGTGGAAATCAAAGCACAGTGGGAATCACACAAAACTCTATGACGATCTCGGGTCTACAGACTAACCTGTACCAGTGTCACCAGAGAACTGCCATCTGACGTTAGGTATAATACCATCTGGGAGTTCTCGGAGAGTCCGTTCAGTGTGCCCAATCTCCACTGAGCACCCGTATACTGTCTCTGATGTCAAACACCAATGGATATGGGATCATCCATCGCCCATCTGCATTGGTCGAGAAGCTATACGCTAGTCTAATCTGGTATATCAATGCCATGTCTCGATACACCCCACGACTAGGAACATTTGAAGGATGTACTTAGCGACCACTCTGTCCCTACTAGTATGATCTGCATCATAATCCTGGCAGTCAAGTACTCATCCTAAGGGTTTTATCAACTTGTAATCAAGAGACGATCAGTGTACATGTTAAGATAAAGAGCAACCAGATAACATACTATCATGTCGAGCAAGAAAGTCCATCCCTATATATGTCCAAGCATCCACTACAATATACATCGTATGTACAGTAATGGACTCTAGGGTATACATATCACTAACAGATAAAGCCCTGAGGATATTTGTTTTACTACTATGATTATGATGTAGATTATACTAGTGGGACATGTGTAGTTTATAAACATATCCTGAAATGTCCCTAGTTGTGGGTGTATTGAGACGGGGCATCGATATTCCAGAGTAGACTAGCTTATATGATACTAGACCCATATGATGGGCGATGGATGTTCCTATATCCGTTGATGTTTGACATCAAGATCGTATGCGGATGCTCAGTGGAGACTGGGTACACCGGACGGACTCGCCGAGAACTCCTATATGGTATTATATCTATCATCGGATAGCAGTTCTCAGGTGACACTGGTACAGGTTAGTCTGTAGACCCGAGATCGTCATAGAGTCTTGTGTACTCTCCTACTGTACTTTGATTTCCACCCTACCACGGCTCTACTGAGTCGTGCAAACAGGTGGCTTTTGGGTACAGTCCCGAGACATATGGAGGCAATGAGCGATAGGAGGGGTTTCATCTCTCCCGGTATTGGAGGTTGATGTTGTGCTGTGCTCGATTGGCTATATCAGTAAGTCTCTGGCCAGTGCTGTTGAGATTTACTGATAAGTGTTATCAGTAGTTTCTCGATCTATTATAGACCATTTATCGACACGATTTATTGAGTTATTAGGATCGACGATGCCATCCCTAGACTCTATATGCAGTATATCCGACGAAGAGACCGGACTGTATGGTAGTGTTACCAGTTGGCTCGACGGGAGTTTTGACAAGTTCGCTTGTTTTCTTCTGATCGCTCAATACCCGGGTGGCCGTTACGTTTAGCTGACCTCTTGCGGTTTGGGGGTTCTTGATATGATCATCACCCACTGCCGGCGTATTTACGAGTCTTAGAGTCCCACAAAGGAGTTTCCTAGCCTAGGCGAAACGATGTGGTGTGCATATGTGATATGCACGGGGACCCGATTCAATGCGAGTATGTGATACCGTATATTAATCGGGCGTTTTACTATTGGTCGGGTCGTATGTTATATGACCGTTTTGTTAAATCAAGTGTTGATTTAACGTTGACTAAATATCTCACTTTATTTAAACCCTTTTCTTTATTGTATGCATATGTTTATGTTAATACACATGTTGATGTGCATGCACACATACATGCATACACTTGTGTGTATCATAGTTATTGATACACTAGTGGTGGCAATGCAAGACTCACATGGAAGTATTTATCTTTATATTTATTTTTGAGTTAAAGGAAATTAGAATTGATTCATGGTTGATATTTATCCTTCATCCTTCACTTAACCTTGAATTAACCATGAGTTAATTTTCTATAGCTCTCCTTTCTCCAAAGTAAATATCTAGATATTTATTAACCCATGGTTTGGGATGAGAGTGGAAATTATATATAATTTCTATTCACATTTTTATTCATTATCATTATCATAACTTGAGCTCTTGAGTTGCCATCATCTTCTTCCTCCTCTCTCTTGCTCTCTTGACTTAGTTAGTGAGTGAGGTAGTGATAAAGTTAGGGTTTTGAAGTGAGAAAACAAACTACATCATCATTCTACACTAGTCTAGCCAATTAGTTTAGAGTGTTAGCTTCATCTTCATCTTTTGATCAAGTGGAGCTTGAAGCTTGGACAAAGAGGACTCCGGCTGGATCATCGTGGACTCGGAAGATCACAAGCAAGCTCGTTCGAATTCTGAAGTAGCCAAGGAGTCAACCAATGAGAACTACAAAGGTTGTATTCTCTTTACTTAGTGTTATATTACTTGTAGTATGTGATACAACTTCATATATTACTTTAAATTTCTAGTTTGATCCCAAGTTAGTTTACTTAGCACCCTAAAAAATTAAATTGTTGCATGTTTGATGGATTAAAAACCCTTGTGAGGTGCTAGGTAGACCCAACAAATCCTGTAAAACACTGTGGCACAACGGGGGTGAGTTGCCAACTCATGAATAGTAAGTAACATCGTACAGATAATCGCAGGTATGCACGTACTGCGATACTCTATCACATGCAATCTGATAACATAAATATGGCAATATGGATATGCAACAATCATGAAAGGTACTCTATCAGGTACTACAAATACATAAAGCAATGCATATCAAATAACTACTGAGTATGGGATAAAACATATCATCATCAATGAATCATCACTATGGAAAAACCGGTATCCATCAACGGTACCCCAAATCCCAATACCTCGGGCGTCGTCACTCTGATCGGCCCTCATATGTGTAAATCTCATGGAACCTGAGTGCCCAACATCGACACTCGAAAACATCATGAAAACTCGTGTCCAACATCGACACGCAAATATACATATATCGGGCACCGTCAGTCCGGATCGGCCCACGGGCTCCGTCAGTCCGGTTCGGCCCATATCCATCTCTCGACTCCGGTCGGTATCCTCCGGATAACCGCCAGGTCTAACCAATCACCGGTAGGTAGTAGTCCCTCTGCCAGGCTCATCGTCTTCTGCACAACATCGCTTTCTTGCCCCGGGATACCATACCGGGTCCGCTATGAACCCGCAAACAGATCATCCAGCTCCTCGAATCGGGTTTCTCACTCAAGTCTTAGAACCGAGAAAACTCATGGTGGACGCACTGAAATATCATATCAAGAGAAACCGGGTTTTCAAAAAAATGCATACTTTCTTGAAATAATACCACGGTTCTCAAATCCATAAATCACATGAAATCCGTATCTCAATGCGTAAATCCATGAAATATGATATATGCAACATAAAACAGTAATATGAGCATATCAAGGAAAAACCGCTCTTTTAAATGAATCCAATTTTTAAATAGATCATGCGGTTCCCAATTTCTCCAAAATCAAATGCAACATCATATAAAGGTGTACATGTAGTTATTTATGCACGATGCATTTCAAAAGCGCAATAGAACAAGAATCAATATATCAATATCGATAACAATACAATACTGCATATGTGTATAGGTTGTGCGTGTCGTGGCAATTACCGAAGGTGTGGGTGTAGCATAAAATTTAGTGCTCGTGCAACATGAACCGTTAGTAATGGTGCAGTGTCCACCAGGTACTAAGTCAAGACACAACAAGTAATGGTATGGAATGATGCACAATCAATATATATGAATATAAACATGCGGCTATAATATCATATCAAGCTCTGACGCATAACGCCATACAGGAGATTTCCCCGTAGATGTTAAATCTACTCAAAGAGGATCTCGAGCTAGGTAAATCCGACCACCTGCTTTCCTTTCTTCGTGGCGTCCGAGGTCCCCGCACTCGCCCCTGAATCACACAAAACATAGCAAGTGCAACTCAGAAATCGACCAATAATACGTACAAACTACGTTTAAATCGACGCACAGAATCCAACAACCTCTCAAGTGTTCGCTTAGTGGATAACGAGTGTAGCGACAATCTAAAACAACTCTAAGTGCAGCAAGCTACACAAACGACGCGAACCGTGTCGGATATCGTAACGCGCGTAGTTGAAACACTAAAAACTAGCAATTTGATCCCAGATTTTACATACTGTCACAACCTAAAAATCTAGCAGTACCAAACACCCTAAAACAACTGCAGACATTTACCCTAAAAATCTTAACACCCCAGGCTCCCAAAAACCCGAGCTCACCGGAATTCCATCAAGTGTCGCCGGCCAAAACCAGTCAGGTGGGGTTCGTGCTTCAGGTGAACAATCAGGGTAACTAGTACAACACCACTACATCGCTAGATTTTCCAGTAACAACTTGGGGTCACAGCAGATCAAAGACGCCCTATAATGATACTAAAACACGATATGGGCTCAAAACTACATCTTTATCGTTCTAAACAGCGACTACTAAGCTGCACAACAATAAAAGAACCTAATTAACAGTTTAGAGGTCGTTACCTATCCACACTTGCTCAAAATCCTAGCTTTCCATGCTCTAAGTGATCCTAGTGACTTGATCTTGACTTGTGAAGGGGTTTAGTAGGGTTTAATGAAGATTTTGTTTGGGTTTGTGAGGGTTTCAGTTGAGGGATGAGGGTAGAAATGAGGTGAAGAAAATAATGAGAATGAAAGAGTGTGAGGGAAATGAGGGTGTATGTGTGAGTAAGGGATGAAGGAATGAGGGTGTGAGTTTAGTGTATGACATGCCTCCCTCTTTTCTCTCCTCATTTAATGCAAGTCAAGCTTGCCCCATTCTCATCATGCCCTCTCTTTCTCTCTCTCTCTCTCTCTTCCTCTCTCAAGTCAACCAAATTTCAAACCTTTTATTTATAATTTGAAAACTATTAATTTATATAATTACATAAAACAAATGGTATGACATTAGATTAGGATGCCATGGCTACTTAAGTATGGTTAACCTTAATTAACCCTAGGTTAACATGCACATGTGTGTGCAAGCCCAAAATAAATATTAATAAAATATTAATTAATTTTTATAAAATATTTGAAAACTATTTTGGTAAACTTTTTATTAAAAACCTTCATTATCGCTTAATTAACACTAATCGCATTCTAAGGTATTACAATCATCCCCCTTAAAGAAATTCGTCTTCGAATTTAAAAATCTTACTATGCGTACCTTCAAAGAGATGAGGGAATTTCTTCCGCATCTCGCTCTCGGCCTCCCAAGTGAACTCTTCACTATTCGGACCACGCCAAAGAACTTTCACAGATGGCAAGACCTTTGACCGAAGTCTCTTCACCTGTCGATCCAATATAACTACCGGCTTCTCTGTGAACGAAAGATCATGCTCTAGCTGAACGGTCTAGTGCTAAATTATGTGAGAAGGGTCATGAAGGTATTTGCGAAGCATCGAAACATGGAATACGGGGTTAACATCCAGAAAACTGGGCGGAAGTGCCAAACGATAGGCAACGGTACCAACTCGCTCAAGGATCTCAAAAGGACCTACAAATCTGGGACTAAGCTTCCCTTTCTTCCCAAATCTCATCACGCCCTTCATCGGAGAAATCCGTAGGAATACATGATCCCCTACTGTGAACTCGAGCCTGCGACGACGACGGTCAGCATAAGACTTCTGTCTGCACTGGGCTGCTCTCATCCTATCCTGAATCAACTGATTTTTTCTTCATAGTCTTTTGAACTGGCTGGGGACCTAAAATCCTGCTCTCGCCGAGTTCAGTTCAACAGACTGGCGATCAACACTTTCTACCATACAAAGCCTCAAAAGGTGTCATCTGAATCGTCTCCTGATAACTGTTATTGTAGGAGAACTCTATCAATGGCAAGTGACGATCCCAATTGCCACCAAAATCAAGAACGCACGCACGAAGCATATCCTCTAGAGTCTATATAGTCTGCTCTGACTGACCATCTATTTGCGGATGGAAAGCAGTGCTAAAACTCAAACGGGTACCCAAAGCTTCTGCCAAAGACGGCTAGTGAACTGGGTGCCCCTATCAGATACAATGCAAATGGGAACGCCGTGCAAACGCATAATCTCATCAATATAGAACTGAGCATACTGAGCATAACCGAAAGTGGTCTTCACTAGAAGGAAGTGAGCCACTTTCGTCAACCGGTCAACAATCACCCAAATGGAATCATACCCTCGACTAGACCTGGATAGACCCACAACGAAGTCTATGGAAATCTGCTCCCATTTTCTCTTCGGAATGGGTAAAGGTTGCAACTCTCCTGCCGGTCTTTGATGCTCAGCCTTGACTTGCTGACAAGTCAGGCACCTTGAAATGAAATCCGAAACATCACTCTTCATCCCTGCCCACCAGTAAATATCTCTCAAGTCACGATACATCTTAGTGGAACCTGGGTGAACACTAAAAGCTGACTGATGTGCCTGCTCTAGGATCTCGCATCTCAACCCATCGGTATTAGGTACACACAAACGAGTCCCGAAATGTAGAACACCCTGGTCATCAATCCAGAACTCCGAATCTCGACCCTGCCGAACACGCTCCAGAATCTCAGGCAAACGGGCATCGGCGGGCTGTGCCTCACGAATACGATCAAGTAGAAGTGGACGGGCACGGACATGAGCAAGCTGTCCCCCAGTGGAAGTGAACTCAAACTGTACTCTACTGTCACACAAGATCTGCCAATCTGCAGAAGACTGTCTCTGAACTACGCTCAACGGGGACAAGCTATCCCCGGGCCTACGACTCAAAGCACCGGCTACCACATTCGCCTTGCCCGGGTGATAAAGGATCTCACAATCATAATCCTTTACAAGCTCCATCCAACGACGCTGTCTTAAATTCAGATCTCGCTGCTGGAAGATGTCCTTTAAGCTCTGGTGGTCTGTAAAAATCTGACACGACTCCCCGTATAAGTAGTGTCTCCAAATCTTAAGCGTAAAGACCATCGCGGCCATCTCAAAGATCATGAGTGGGATAATTCTGCTTGTGCTTCTTTAACTGCCGGGAAGCATAAGCAATAACTCTATCATGCTGCATCAATACACAACTGAGCCCCACTCGAGAAGCATCACAGTAAACGAAAAAGCCGTCCGATCCAGAAGGCAAATATAAAACTGGTGTAGTCGTCAACCGAGTCTTCAACTGCTGAAAACTCTGCTCGCATGCCTCAGTCCAAAGAAAAAGAACTCCCTTCCTGGTTAGTCCGGTCAGCGGTGCAGCGATACTCGAGAAGTACTGCACGAAACGGCGGTAATAACCAGCTAAGCCCAAAAAGCTGCGGACCTCTGTCACTGATACAGGTCTGGGCCAAAGATGTACGGCCTTGATCTTCCTCGGGTCCACAAAAATATCGGCTCCTGTAACCACATGACCTAGGAAGTCAACACTATCAAGCCATAAGGCACACTTCGAGAATTTAACAAACAGCTGGTGCTCTCTCAATATCTGCAAAGCAATCCTCAAGTGCTGCTCTTGCTCCCCTCGACTCTTGGAATAAACCAAAATGTCATCAATAAACACAATAATAAACTGGTCAAGGAACGGCCTGATAATATGGTTCATCAAATCTATGAATGCTGTTGGGGCATTGGTGAGTCCGAACGACATCACCAAAAACTCATAATGCCCATAGCACATACGAAAAGCAGTTTTCGGAATGTCATCATTCCGAACCCGCAACTGATAATAACCTGATCTCAAATCAATCTTGGAAAAATGTCCCGCACCCTAGAGCTGATCAAATAAATCGTCAATGCGAGGTAAAGGATACCTATTCCGCACCATAACTCGGTTCAATTGACGATAACCAATGCACAACCTCAAACTGCCGTCCTTCTTCTTGACGAACAAAACAGGAGCTCCCCAAGGAGAAACACTCGGATGCACAAGTCCCCTATCAAACAACTCTTGCAACTGATCCTTAAGCTCCTTAAGCTCCGTCGGGGCCATCCGGTAAGGCGGTATAGAATTAGGTCCTATGCCAGGGATCAAATCAATGCAAAACTCAATCTCACACTCTGGCGGCAATCCAGGTAACTCATCGGGAAATACGTCGGGAAACTCTCGCACGATAGGAACTCGGTCCAACGAATCTAGTGTGGCTCCGGTATCATGAATGAAAGCTAAGAATCCCCGACATCCTCGCCTCAAAAGACGACTAGCGCAAAGGGCTGAAATCAAACTGTGAGGGGCGGCACCACAGTCTCCCTACACGACAAGAACTGACTCGTCGGGAAAACAAAACCGAACTGTCTTCTCGCGGCAGTCCACAGACGCATAGTACGTAGCTAACCAGTCCATACCCAGAAGAACGTTGAAGTCCAACATCTCAAGAAGGATCAAGTCGACGGACGAATCTCTATCTCCAATACGAACGTCACACGACCGAAACACGTGTCGCGCAACAAAAGACTTACCAACAGGATTAGTCACAATAAGCGGCTGATTTATCAAACACGACTCTCGGCCCAACCTCGGCACGAAGTGTGTAGAAACATACGAGTACGTAGATCCCGGATCAAACAAAACGTGTGCATCGAAGGAACATACTGAAAGAGTACCTGAAACCACTGCATTGGACGTCTGCGCGTCCTGATGAGTCAAAGCAAATACTCATGCCCGCCCTCTACCCGCAACTGGCTATCCTCCGCCTCTGCCACCCCGTCCTGTCTGAACAAAGCCTCCGTGACCATGACCTCTCTGAGCATAAGTCTAACGCAGAGCAACAACACACGTAAGAGGCAACACTCTCTAAGGTGGAGAAGGTTGTAAGGTAACATATGGTACGGCTGCCTCGTCCTCACGTGGCTCAGTACAATCTTGAACGTGATGATAAAAACTCCTGCACCGGAAACATCAAGACGATGACTGTTGACCCTCCTGGGGATAAGAGCTAAACAACTGGCCTCATCCCAAGCCTCTGCTACTCCCACGACCTGAACGAAATCTGTCGCGGTGTCTATGTAGGGTTCCTAGGCACTCATACAAGGGTCTATAAGGCATCAACCATGCCCGATTTAAAATTTAGACGTGCCGAACAACCCAAAGCTAGGATCTTTGCTAGATTATTAGGGTTTAACATGCAAATAAATATCTTTACAACTAAGAGTGAGGGATTACAACCTTTGTAGTCCCCTCCTTTGCTTCATAAGCTCCGAGTAGAAGTCCCTTCACCGCGATCCACGATCTCCCGGACTCAAGAGAGGTTCCACAACACGAATGATCCATGCTAGCTTGTAGTCTTCCTTTTCTCCGATGATCTACCTCGAAGTTTCTTTAACTCAAGCTTTTTCTCACTAATGATGTGACTAATGAAATGTTAATATGATTACAAATGTAACCATGGTCAAGGATGACAAGGCTAACCCATGTAAAGATTTAACCTAGAGTGAAGGGTTTGGGTTGGGTTAGAAATATCTAGCAAAATATCAAGCATAATATCTTGGCTAGAAACAAAGTGAAAGCTTCTAGAAGCTATAAGAAAAAGCTAACCCAAATCAAAACCTAACTAGGTTTAATCTTCACTAGACATGTTGCATTAGTAATCAAATCATGTCACAATATTATATATCACATATATAATATATATTTGTAACAAAAGAAAATAATACAATTAACATATATCGCATATATCAATGTATTACCCGGTGAGAATGAATCAATAAAGCGAGCCAATATTAGATAATGTAATGCAATATATCATATATATTATAATACATTAAATTATCGAATCAACACTTGATCCGACAATCCGGCTATATCAAAAATAACCGACTAATATATCATGTACCGATTCATCGAATCAACACTTGATCCGATGACCCGGCTCATATCAAAATATCATGAGAATATAATACGGTATCCCATATCGTATTATCCTCGGTCCTGCACATATCACATATGTGCTCATACTCCGTTTTGCCTAAGTCAAGAAACCTCTGTGTAGGACTCTAAAGAATCGTCAATACGCCGGTAGCAGGTGATGATCATATCAAACACCCACAAGCTGCAAGTGGTCAGCTAAACGTAACAGCCACCCAGGTATTGAGCGATCAGAAGATCAACAAGAAAGCCTGTACATTCTCCTATGAATCCAATCAGTAACACCCCCGTACAGTCCGGTCTCTTCGTCTGATATGTCGCATATTTAGTCTAGGGGTGGTATACGTCAGACCCCAGTAACCGATAAGTCGTGTCGATGTGAGGCTCATAACAGGTCGAGAAACTACTGATAACACTTACCAGTAAATCTCTATATCAGCCCTGGCCAGGGACTTCCAGTTATAGCCAATCGAACACAGCACAACATCAACTTCCTATACCGGGAGAGACGAATCCCCTCCTATCGCTCATTGCCTCCATGTGATTCGGGACTACACCCAAAAGCCACCGTTTTGCACGCCCTCTTGGACGTGGTAAGGTAGAAATCAAAGCACAGTGGGAATCACACAAGACTCTATGACGATCTCGGGTCTACAGACTTGCCTGTACCAATGTCACCGGAGAACTGCCATCTGAAGTGAGGTATAATACCATCTGGAAGTTCTTGGCAAGTCCGTCCAGTGTACCCAGTCTCCACTGAGCACCCATACACCATCCTTGATGTCAAACACCGATGGATATGGGATCATCCATCGCCCATCATATGGGTCAAGATGCGTATACGCTAGTCTACACTGGTGTATCGATGCCCTGTCTCGACACACCCTCGACTAGGAACAGTTATAGGATGTACACTTCAACTACCGTGGCATCACTAGTATGATCTCATCATAGTCCCAGTAGTCGAGTACAGATCCTAAGGGCTTTATCAACATGTGAGAGTAAGACAGTAAACTAATACAAGTCAACATGTTAAGATAAAGTGAAACCAAATAGCATACTATCATGACAAGCAAGAAAGTCCTCTCTATATATATCCAAGAATCCATTATAATATCTATCATATGTACAACAATGGCCTCTAGGGCATATACATAACTAACAATCTCCCACTTACACTAAGGCCAGCTGCTGTAGTATCTCATACCTAGCATCCCGAATAATCTCTCAAACTGTATCTGGGGAATGGCCTTCATGAGTGGATCCACAGTGTTGTCCTTCGTATCTACTCTCCTGACCTCGATCTCCCGGCGATCAACTATCTTCCTGATCAGGTGATACCGCCTCAGAATATGTCTGGACTTTTGATGGGACCTGGATTCCTTGGCCAAAGCCACAGCTCCATTGTTATCGCAATACAGAGGTATTGGATGTTCAATGGATGGAACCACACCAAGTGTTAGTGTATATGCCCTAGGGGCCATTATTGTATCATACTAGCTTGTATATTACTTAATGGAATCTTGGGATATTCACAGTTATATAACAGTCTTGCTAAACATGGTAGTATGCTACTTGGTTTTATCTATCTTAATATGTGAGTATACGTATTGATAGAGCTCTTAGGATCTTGCTTGACTACCAGCGTTGTGATGGCAGTCACACTAGTGGGGGCTGGGTAGTCTACAAGCACATCCTTTTCTAGGTCCCTAGTCGTAGGATTATCGAGACAGAGCATCGATACTCCAGAGTAGACTAGTGTGTACGCTTCTCATCCCAGTTGGAGAGAAGGTCTGTCCCACAGCCGCTAGTACGTCGTACTGGAGATAGTATACAGGTGCTCGTTGGGTTACGGGTACACCGGACAAGACTCGCGGGGAACTGTTGGTTGGTATTATACCCGTCGTTAGTTAACAGTTCCCAGGTGACATGAGTACAGCATAGTCCACAGACTTGACACTGCTACTTCGCCTCGAGTGTGTCCCACTGTTCTTAGATTGCTACCCTACCACGGCTTAAAGGAGTCGTGCAAACAGGTAGCAGTTGGGTGCAGTCCCGAGCACTTGGAGGCAGTGGCGGGTAGACAGGATTCGTCTCTCCCAGTATTGGGAGTTGATATCGCGCTTGTAGGATTCCTAGGCACGCTAATGAGGTCTCACATGGCATCAACCATGCCAATTTCAAATTTTTCATGTGCCGAGAAACCCTAATACGGATCGTTAACTAGAAATTTAGGCGAAACATGCAACTAGTTAACAACTTAACTAAGTGAACGGAAATACAACCTTTGTAGATCCGGTCCTCCACCTCCATAGCTCCGCAATGAAGTCTCCTCGCTGTCCAAATGGAATCCCGGGCTCTAGCGTCGGCTTCATCGGAGAAATGGGCGGGCAAGGTCGTCGGCTTCGTGCCGAAGATGATCTACGTCGAGGCATCACAAGATCAAGCTCCCACTTCACTAAGTCATGAAACTTATGAAGAAAACACCCTATACTACTTGGCAAGAGGTAGAGGATGAAGAAATAGGAGGTGGGTTCACTTTAGAATTGGATTTCTCACTTATTTTCTTATTTCACCATTGAAGCTAGTAAGGGTTTTCTTTCTTTAAGAAGAAGAGGAAGAAGAAGAAGATAATATGATAAGTTTAAAAAGAATAATCTTATCATATATAAACCATGGTAGTGTGTAGAGAATGAACTATGGTTAAAGCAATTGGTTAGGGTTAAGGAAAGAAACAAAAAATGGTCAAAGCTTTTCTAAGCTTCAAGAAGCTTCAAGATAAATCCAAAAAGCCACCATTTCTTTTCTTTCCTAAATGAACAAATAAATAATAGAATAACTAAATAAAGCATATGAAACCCTAACCATTAACCTTATTATAGTTTAAAGTATACACACACAACGAAGTTTGCATGTATCATCAAACGTGATACAAACTAGTGCACAAAACTATATCAAGTATACAATGTGCACAAACGAGTGAGAAAATCCATCTTAAGTGAACCAATACTAGTTAATGCAAAGTAATGTATCAAATATATAATTATGCATTAAATCATTAAATCAACACTTGATTTAACGATCCGGTCATATCGCATATAACCGACTAGTATCCAATGTATCGGCTTATCGAATCAACCCTTGATTTGATAACTAGGTTATATCGCATATAACCATGCGACACATTCATCGCGAGAATGAAATACGGTATCACATACACGCATTATTCTCGGTCCCGCACATATCTCATATGCGCTCCTATTTCGTTTTGCTTGAGCCAGGAAACCTCTGTGTAGGACTCTAAAGACTCGTCAATACGCCGGCAGCAGGTGATGATCATATCAAACACCCACAAGCCGCAAGCGGTCTGCTAAACGTAACGGCCACCCGGGTATTGAACGATCAGAAGATCGACGAGCAAGCCCGCTCACACTCCTGTGAATCCAACCAGTAACACTTACCGTACAGTCCGGTCTCGTCGTCTGATATGTCGCATATCTCGCCTAGGGGTGGTAAACGTCAGACCCCAATAGCTCGATAAGTCGTGTCGATATGAGGTCTATAACATATCGAGAAACTACTGGTAACACTTACCAGTAAATCTCAGCAACCCTGGCCAGGAATTTCCGGTTATAGCCAATCGAACACAGCGCAACATCAACTCCCTATACCGGGAGAGACGAATCCCCTCCTATCGCTCATTGCCTCCATGTGATTAGGGACTGTACCCAAAAACCACCGTTTTGCACGCCCTCTTGGACGTGGTAAGATGGAAATCAAAGCACAGTGGGAACCACACAAGACTCTATGACGATCTCGGGTCAACAGACTACTCTGTACCAGTGTCACCAGAGAACTGCCATCTGACGTAAGGTATAATACCATCTGGGAGTTCTCGGCGAGTCCATCCAGTGTACCCAGTCTCTACTGAGCACCCGTATAACATCTCTGATGTCAAACACCAATGGATATGGGATCATCCATCGCCCATCTGTATGAGTCGAGAAGGTATACGCTAGTCTACTCTGGTATATCGATGTCCCGTCTCGATACACCCACGACTAGGGACCTTGAAGGATGTACTTATGGACTACCATGTCCCCACTAGTATGATCCGCATCATAGTCCAGGTAGTCAAGCACACATCCTAAGGGCTTTACCAACATGTAACAGAGAGACAAACAGTATACACGTTAAGGTAAAGAGTAACCAGATAGCGTACTATCATGTCGAGCAAGAAAGTCCTCCCTATATATGTCCCAGCATCCACTACAATATACATCCTATGTACAGTAATGGCCTCTAGGGCATACATATAACTAACAATCTCCCACTTTCACTAGGGCCATCTGATAGCAGTGGTTGTAGTATCTCATACTCAACCATCCCTTAAAAGTCTCTCTCTGGGAATAGGCCTTCGCGAGTGGATCCGCCGTGTTGTCCTCTGAGTCTACTCTCCTGACCTCGATCCCCTGGAGATCATCCATCTCCACGATCAGGTGACACTGCCTTAGAATATGTCTGGATCATTGATGGGACCGGCGTTCCTTGGCATAAGCCACAACTCTATTGTCTCACAATGGTTGGAACGTAGTTCATCTCATGAACCAATATACACCCAAACATCCTCTTTGGTAGCATCTTATATAGCGATGTATCCTGCCTTTATCATCTAGTATGCCACGGTATTTAGCTTGGAACCCTTCCAACATACCGTCCCTTTACTTAGGGTAAAGACAATGCCTGTGACTGACATTCAGTCGTCTTTATCACCCTGGAACCCTTCCAGTGATTCTCCCCAGGATCAACTGATACCATCTCACTACAACTAGTGAGTGTCCTAATATCCATTTAGATCTATCTCATAGATCCAAAATCCAGGATTTAGGAGGTATCACTTTGATCCTATATGGAGAATCATTGTGATAAGCGGAGATTGATCGAGCGTAGCATAGGAAACTCTTTCCCTATCAAGAGTATGTCATCCACGTACTCTACGAGAATCGCCACCATACTCCCTACTACGTTTTTGTTTATACAAGGTTCATCTACCATTTTGATGATGTCAAACTTTTTGACTATCTCATCAAAACAGATGTTCCAACTCCGCGATGCCTGCTATATCTTATAAAGCATCTTGTACACGTTTCCGCTGCTCCCACTGTCTACGAGGCCCTCTGGCTGTGTACTTACAGACGTTCTCTTCTAAAACATCATTTAGAAAAGCTGTCATGACACCCAACCACCAGATATCGTAGTCATGGTATGTAGCCGTGGCAAGTAGGATCTGGATGGACTTAAGCATAGCCACTTGAAAAGGTTTCATCATTGTCCACGCCTGGTCGATGACGAAAACCTTTAACAAGTCTAGCTTTTGAAAGTCTCAACTTTTCCATCTACACCAAGTAATCTTCTCAAGATATACTTGCTCCTGATGGGGATTTAACCCTTCAGATATAGCACCCAAAGTCCATACTTTGTTGGTGTACATGGATTCCATCTCAGATCACTAAGCATCCAGCCATTCTTACAGAGTCTTACTCCTGATGGCCAGCTCGAAGCTAGTTGGGTCATCATCTCATGATGCAATTCTCGCTCCCACTGTCATAGAGAAACCGAAGTATCTCTCAGGTGGGTGAGGAACCCTACTAGATCGGCGGAGAGGCTGAGGTTCGTTGGAATCTACTGAATCTTTTGGTTCTACCAAATCATCTGCTGTAATTTGTATAGCTGGAACCTTTCCAGTTGTACATAACAGACCTTGCCTCGAGTTTGTCCGGATTTTGCTTTTAAACATAGCCCGGACAACCCCAAATCTTAACTAGCTTAAGACATGGGCTCTTCCCTTTCCATATCACATATGAAATGGTAGGCAACTGATTTGATTGGAACCGTATTCAATAGGTATGCAACTTCCCAAGTGCATAACCCCAAAAAGGAAATAGGAAACTCAGTAGTACTCATCATAGAGCACACCTTATCATATAGGGTGTGATTGCTCCACCCTGATATACCATCGTGCTATGGTGTATTCGGAGGAGTAATACTGAGAGAGAATCTCATTCTCCTTTAGAATAGTCCAGGAATTCCATGCACAAGTATTCTCCTCCCTGATCTCATCATAGGACATAATACTTATACCCGTATTTTGGTTCTCTACTTCTCGCTTATATTCTGTGAATATCTCAAAAGGTTCGGACTCATGTTTCAACAGGAACATATGACTGAATCTTGAGAGATTATCAGAGAATATAATGAAGTATAAAGAACCAGTCCTGGCATGTGTAGACAGGAGACCTTACATACATCATCATGTATCAGTCCCAAGAGTTCATTAACTCTTTCTCTGTTTCCAATAAACAGGGCTATGGTCATCTTATCTTTGTGACATGACTGGCGAGTTTCGCAAGATGTAAATTCAAACTAATTTAAATATGCATCTTTATGTAACTCTAGCTAGTCGGGTCACATTGATCTGACTTAGTCTACAATACCTCAAGAAGGAATTGTTCAATTCTGAACTCTTCCTCTTGTGTGTGATCCGTATACTAAGAATTGTAGTTTGATTTAGAACGTCAACGCTTTTAGATAACGTGCCTGAACCGATCAACTTTTGATATAGGAAATGTTCAAAACATTATCCATCAATACAAAATTTTATCATTTCTTTACTAATAAAGAGACTGATATGATTTTGTATATCAGGTTCGGTATCTAATAACATTCGTTCAGAATCAATGTATTGGTAATACAGGGTGACAGTGACCAACAGACTTGGCTGCAACACTTGCCCCGTTTTCTGCCTCATGAAACTTATCACCCGTTCTCAGTTCTCTACCTATCTGTAGCCCTATGTAACGGATTACATATCTGGGATCCTGATCTGGTATCACATACCCAGGACGTAGAGGATACAGAGAAACAGTTCTTTGTAATGAACACATCCGAAGATGATGCATCAGCATGCACTCTTTTCGTTTGGGCGGCACGGGAAATCTGGTATTCCCCAATTTCCTGCTCTGTCTTATAACAATTATAAGGTGGAGCGGGACCAACGTTCCCCAGCTCAGTATAACAAGCGGGTTCGGTCAATAATCCGTATTATTATCTTGATTAAGGCGTGATATGGTCGCTACTTGGAGAGAGAGAGAAGAAAACACTCAGCGTGTGCTCTTTCAAGATCAGATTGGTTATTTTTTTATCTAATCAGGATGGCTCCCACTACTTTTTTTATCAAATCTTCCTTCAAACCCTAAAAGGAAAGACTAGCCGGGATTAATTACTCACTACAAGTTCGCCAATCTTTCAGCCAGGCCAGTGTCGGTACTTTGAGGGAGGTCCCCCGTGCTTTCGTACGAACCTAATTAATGTAAACCTCGTTTTCCCAGAGGCGTAACCTCGTTAACACCTTTCTAGACACCTACTTCATCGGCTAATTGTAATGTGTAAAACTCTCCCAGGAGTAACTCTTACTCGCAGCGGGTATCGGGATCCAACTATCTCATAGAAAGTATGCAATCTCATTGCAAATTTCAACACTTGAAATTCCCGATAATTTTGCCCCTAGCGTGCTATGACCTTGACGCAGGCCAACAAACTATAGTGCGCTAGTCAAGTTCAACCCGTCATTTCCTGATTGAATTAAACTCACCCGCACGACCCTTGACGCAGGCCAACAAAGTCCACGACTACCCTAATCCAATCTGCATCATATGTATAAGCAGATAAATACTAGTTAGCTACCGCACACTACGCCTTGACGCAGGCCAACAAACGTAGCACGAATACTAACTACCACTTATCTGAAATGACGGAGGGCTACGACAGGTTTTTCTGAAAACCTATTGCGTAATGAACTTGATATCGTTGTAGAATCAAACGATTTTAAAAATGGAGTGCTTTTGAGGCTTTTCTAGTTTTGCTAAAGGAGTCACTCCCGGTGAAGGGATCGTCGGTCCTTTCCTCGTCGAATGAGGTGCGGGATATATCACATATATCACTGTGCAAAGCAAAAACTCTTAAAAGCAATCAAAAGACAAACCGAGTGTGTAGCATCTTCCAGTTATTGCTAAAGGAGTCACTCCCGGTGAAGGGATCTCGGTCCTTTCCTCATCGAATAAGGTGCAGGATATATCATATATACCGCTGTGCAAAGCAAGAACTGTAGCTACCTGTTTTATTTTGAAATTCGATTCTACAACATCTTAGGTTTCTTTTATTTCATTAATCACATTAATGATGTCCCATCATTTAAGTACCTAAACATCACAGATAAATACGACGTACACTTATGCCATCCGCATTCGCCTCGATGTCCCCTCGTGCACCGTTAGGTGAGGTAACTAACGGCAGAGCGGGGCAGGGCTAGCGCGGGTGTAAAACATAAGTAACGCCTATATAATATATCATATATACTATATACTGTATCCATCACAGAACATCACATGATCACATCACAGATATCGCAGCAGAAGAATCATATGAAATATTGGATATACTAGGACGTCCGTGTTTTCAATACGAGCCAGTATAAAACACGGATTCCACGGTCGTGATGAATAGCCAAACCCACACCCTTAGACCCCTACGAGAGCAGCAAGCAACCCTACCAATTCTAGAGTTAGGAGACCCGGACTCGACTCCTCGAGTTGGTCTCCCACTGGACTCCAGAACCCGGTTACTTGTGCTCCCCTCCTTGGGTCTATCCTAGTGTGGAAAAATAAATAATATACAAACGGTGACATCTTCCGCAACCTGGAAGTGCCCCAATAAAAGAATATTACATACAAGTTTTTACATGAATGAAAATGAAAAACACTCATCTCACATAAAAATCCCCGGCTATTCAAACACGACGATCCAATATAACATATCCAGCAACACATAACATCACATGTCATCAACGTAAGTAAATATGTCCATCCCAATTGTCGTTGACATATAGCAACGAAACCGGCGATATCACATATTACACTTACGGTCACAGAAAAGAAAGTGTAAAACTACAACAGTTGGAATCCGCAACCTTTTTAGACATCGCATGCCTAATCAAATGAATTCCTTAGACATCGCATGCCTAACAATTATAAACCCCGCATTTTAGTCTCATTATCGAAAACACTTTTCAATTTCAAGTCGGGTAATTCAACAAGATTCCTGACATATTGATCGAATGCTCGTCGCAAACTTTAGTAGGCGGCCGCACCCCCGATACCGTCGACAAAGTGCACCAAGGCGGAACACGGCTGCCGCGAGCACCCGAACGGATGCTTTCGGCGACGGGGTTCTCCTACAGTCACTTGGTCGGGGCTATGGAGTGAGGCTGTCTATTAAGTTTACCCGGCGAGTATCCGCGTACGCTACGTAATTGCGATGGACTTTTGATCACATCAAAATTCCGTGGCAACCGATCAAGTAAGACTAAACTGCTATGTTTATAACATTCATTCAGTTATCTCATAACTACTTGAGAATTCCAATTATTGTATCCCATTCCAGATAAATAGAAAATGTTAAACTTTCCGATCGAACAATCGAACACCCAAGTATTCCCGACACAGATCAACACTTGAAATAAGTTTAAAAACATTCACTTCGTGCCTCAGTACCAACGGTCCAGCCGTAGAAGGGTCAAGCCAACGCCTCACATGTGGCACGCCGTACTGCCCCAAACCCTAAGGTTCAAAGGGCAGTTCAAGACGGTCACATAATCGAGTTAAGGTTTGTTGTCTTCTAGAGGGACCATCGCGTTACTTGCACTACTTAGAACGTCTTTAAACCATGGAAAGATCCAACACTTGGAAATTTCCCGACAGGGGAAAAGGTGGGTATTTATATCCGGTCGAAATTCTTAACATATTCTAACATTACCCGGAAAGCCACATAGACAAAGTTAAATAATCCGATCGATTCATCGAGTCCCAATACAACCCCAGAACACTCAACTCTTAAGTCAAATTAAAAATTCCCAGAAAACTCAGCATCATATAAAAAGAATTACTGTGCCAAAATTATTGGACATTGTGATAATACGGCCGCGAAACCGCCGCAGAAGCCTTGCTTCTGTCGCGGTTCCGCTGCACATTTGACGAATTGGCCCCACGAAATTCACAGTAATTCTAATTGGACCCTGCTGAATTTTTTAGCAATTTTTAATCTGGAAAAATCCTATTTTTTCATAAAAGTCCAGAGAGCAAATACGGGTTAGGGTTTCGGGTCGATCGGGTTTCAAACTTCGTCTACGCATCGCCTAAGGGTCTAGCTAGGCTCTGATACCACTGTAGGGTTCCTAGGCATGCTAATGAGGTCTCATATAGCATCAACCATGCCAATTTCAAATTTTTCATGTGCCGAGAAACCCTAATACGGATCGTTAACTAGAAATTTAGGCGAAACATGCAACTAGTTAACAACTTAACTAAGTGAACGGAAATACAACCTTTGTAGATCCGGTCCTGCACCTCCATAGCTCCGCAATGAAGTCTCCTCGCTGTCCAAATGGAATCCCGGGCTCTAGCGTCGGCTTCATCGGAGAAATGGGCGGGCAACGTCGTCGGCTTCGTGCCGAAGATGATCTACGTCGAGGCATCACAAGATCAAGCTCCCACATCACCAAGTCATGAAACTTGTGAAGAAAATACCCTATACTACTTGGCAAGAGGTAGAGGATGAAGAAATAGGAGGTGGGTTCACTTTAGAATTGGATTTCTCACTCATTTTCTTATTTCACCATTGAAGCTAGTAAGGGTTTTCTTTCTTTAAGAAGAAGAGGAGGAAGAAGAAGATAATATGATAAGTTTAAAAAGAATAATCTTATCATATATAACCCATGGTAGTGTGTAGAGAATGAACTATGGTTAAAGCAATTGTTAGGGTTAAGGAAAGAAACAAAAAATGGTCAAAGCTTTTCTAAGCTTCAAGAAGCTTCAAGATAAATCCAAAAAGCCACCATTTTCTTTTCTTTCCTAAATGAACAAATAAATAATAGAATAACTAAATAAAGCATATGAAACCCTAACCATTAACCTTATTATAGTTTAAAGCATACACACACAACCAAGTTTGCATGTATTATCAAACATGATACAAACTAGTGCACAAAACTATATCAAGTATACAATGTGCACAAACGAGTGAGAAAATCCATCTTAAGTGAACCAATACTAGTTAATGCAAAGTAATGTATCAAATATATAATTATGCATTAAATCATTAAATCAACACTTGATTTAACGATCCGGTCATATCGCATATAACCGACTAGTATCCAATGTATCGGCTTATCGAATCAACCCTTGATTTGATAACTAGGCTATATCGCATATAACCATTCGACACATTCATCGCGAGAATGAAATACGGTATCACATACACGCATTATTCTCAGTCCCGCACATATCTCATATGCGCTCCTATTTCGTTTTGCTTGAGCCAGGAAACCTCTGTGTAGGACTCTAAAGACTCGTCAATACGCCGGCAGCAGGTGATGATCATATCAAACACCCACAAGCCGCAAGCGGTCTGCTAAACGTAACGGCCACCTGGGTATTGAGCGATCAGAAGATCGACGAGCAAGCCCGCTCACACTCCTGTGAATCCAACCAGTAACACTTACCGTACAGTCCGGTCTCGTCGTCTGATATGTCGCATATCTCGCCTAGGGGTGGTAAACGTCAGACCCCAATAGCTCGATAAGTCGTGTCGATATGAGGTATATAACATATCGAGAAACTACTGGTAACACTTACCAGTAAATCTCAGCAACCCTGGCCAGGGATTCCGGTTATAGCCAATCGAACACAGCGCAACATCAACTCCCTATACCGGGAGAGACGAATCCCCTCCTATCGCTCATTGCCTCCATGTGATTCGGGACTGTACCCAAAAACCACCGTTTTGCACGCCCTCTTGGACGTGGTAAGATGGAAATCAAAGCACAGTGGGAACCACACAAGACTCTATGACGATCTCGGATCAACAGACTACTCTGTACCAGTGTCACCAGAGAACTGCCATCTGACGTAAGGTATAATACCATCTGGGAGTTCTCGGCGAGTCCGTCCAGTGTACCCAGTCTCTACTGAGCACCTGTATAACATCTCTGATATCAAACACCAATGGATATGGGATCATCCATCGCCCATCTGTATGGGTCGAGAAGGTATACGCTAGTCTACTCTGGTATATCGATGCCCCGTCTCGATACACCCACGACTAGGGACCTTGAAGGATGTACTTATGGACTACCATGTCCCCACTAGTATGATCCACATCATAGTCCAGGTAGTCAAGCACACATCCTAAGGGCTTTACCAACATGTAACAGAGAGACAAACAGTATACACGTTAAGGTAAAGAGTAACCAGATAGCGTACTATCATGTCGAGCAAGAAAGTCCTCCCTATATATGTCCCAGCATCCACTACAATATACATCCTATGTACAGTAATGGCCTCTAGGGCATACATATAACTAACAGCGCTGTGTCAGAAAGCCATTACGCAAAGTCCCTGGCCAGGGCAAACGAGATTAACTGGTAGGTTCCAGTAGTTTCTCAAAGTGTAATGGGCTACGCTCTGACACGACTTATACCGCTATTAGGGGACTGACGCTTGCCGCCCCCTAGGCCCGATATGCGATAGTCTTAGACGAACAGACCGGACTGTACGGAGATTGTCACATCAGGCTCAGTAAGAGTTCGGATGGGTTTCCTCATCGGCCTTCTTATCGACATCTACCTGGGGACCATTACATACAGATAGTGTCACTTGCGGTCTGTGGTTAAACCCACTGCCAGCGTAGTAGTCGAGTTTTTAAAGTCCCACACAGAGAGTTTCCCTGCTCCAGGCGAAACGATATAGAGGTCGTATGGTTTTACAACAAGGGTTCGGACGCATACGTGTGTTTACGCACGTACGACATTCGGACAGTTTTTACTAGCCGGCTTTGGTTTAAGCCAGATACTAGTATTGGATTATTGGATTTATACAGTCTAAAGTTTTTCCGTGTTTTCACGGATAGGAGGGGGTTCTCGTAATTTTGCGGAAAACTTCTAGAAGGATGGTGACTTGAGGGTTTAGGTGGCATTTGCATTTATTGATTTAGTGACTCATTTGTGTGATTCATCCATGGAGTTAATGCATCATTTATTGATCTAATGACTCACTAGATGAATCACTCATTTGAATCAATGAATCATGGTTGTTAAATGATTTATTTTATTTATTTGATAAATGATTATGCTTCATATATTCAAATGAGTTCATTATTTCTTCTCATTCTCATGCTCACCTTCTCTCTCCTCAAGCTCACTCTCTCTTCAAACCCTAATCCTAACACTCATGTGTTGAGATCAAGGATTAGATAGACTAATTAATCCATAACCATTCTCTATATCACCTAGGTACCTTTGATTAACAACTAAAGAAACCTAGTTACCTCAAGTTTAGAGGTGAAGCTTGGAGTAAAGCTCTCGGGTGGATCATCTACTACATAGAGAAGGCCGAAGAGGAGGTGGAGAACGAAAAGACGAAGGACACGGTTCATTAGGTATAATCACTTCTCATAGTAGTTAACAACTTCTATGTTTATGTCAGTTATCGTTTAGCAATGATTCTTGCGGTTAGTCGATGTTAGTATATAGAACAAGATCGTTTTTCATATTTTCGCCTCCCCGCACATAGTAGGGTGTAGTACATCGACTTACAGTGGTATCAGAGCCTCGCTAAATAATAATTAATTCATTAGCAAAGTCGTAAGAATTTCGAAAGCAAAACGAACCGGAAAAAACATCAAAATCACTAAGTTTCTGTCGATTTTAAAACAGGCCCTAAAAATTTTTCAGGGACCTCTAAAAATACAAGCAGGGAAATACAAGAACTCTGGAAAAAATTGGGTGCATGAATCGGCCAAACCGCCGTGGAACCGCGGCCGATCCCACCGATCCGCCGTGGATCCGCGGCCGAGTTGAAGCCGATTCACCCCAAATTTTCCCAGAACTCTTCTGTGATGTTTTTTGTCTTTTCTGGAATGTTTATTTTCTGCTCAAGTCTCACACAGAGAAGTTTTGGAGTAGAATCTGATGTGTTTGCTCGATCGAAATTATACGATGTTTGGCTAATAAGATTATATCTGTGATTGTATAATGTGTTCGTAAACCTCCCCTAACTGCTAGTATGTCGGTTGGCAGGGGGTTGCACATTTCTGTGATGATTTTAACTGTTTGTGGTTGTGAACTGTATTGGATTGTTGTGATGATTAGCCGGGGTTTGAGATGGGTTGTTATATTCATTCATTCGATGTAATTGTAATATGTTGTAATATTATTTTGCGGGGCACATCCAGGTTGCGGTTGTAGCGACCGTTGTATTATTTCATGTTACTGTTTTTGCTCCTAGGATAGACCCAAGGTGGGGTGCACAAACTACCGGGTACTTTGAAGTGTTTAGTGGCCTACTCACGTTGTTGAGGGAGACCGCTTCACTTCGGGTACTTGGCGGGTAGTTTGCCGTACCCGTAGGGGTCTAGGATGGGGTAATGGCTATTCATCACAACTGTGTAATCCGTCTTTCGTTGCAGGCTCAAAAGAAACGCGGATTGCTTGCATATCCAATAATGTTCATCTGTGATCTGGAATGCCTATTATTGCGTCTGACAAATGTACAATATATATATATGATAGCTATTTAGACGTCACTTATGTTTTACACCCGCGCTAGCCCAGCCTCCGCTCTGTCGTTAGTTAAGTAACCTAATGGGTGATGACGGGACCCAGTGGCGAATGCGGATGGCATAAGAGGACATTGTATTTTCGTTGTTTTTTGCAATGATGGGTTAATGATGGGACGCATTATTATTAATGCAAAGAAAATAAACAAAAGTTGAATCGTTGGAACAGTTTAAAAGAAACCACTTGGTTATTTTTAAAACAGAAGATATTTTTAATTGCGGAGCTTTAACCACTCCTTTTAAAAAGCTATTAGGTTCCTTCGGTCATATCAAGTTCACTACGTTCACGGTTTCGCCAAAACCATTCATAGCCCTCCGTCATTTCATTTAGGTATTCAGTAGTATTCAAGCTATATATTTTGACCTAACGCCAAGGCATAGTGTTTTGTAGCTGCTGGGTATTCATTTGTTGCATAGATAGATGAGTTAGTTTGGGACAGTCGTATTATCATTTTGGCCGAACGTCAAGGATATGTACGGATGGGTTCAAATTAACAAGATAATGATGGGTAGAACTTGACATGTGACTTATGACATTTTGACCTAACGCCAAGGTCATAAGAGCATGGGGCAAAAATATATATCGGGAATTTCTAAAGAAACTGAAATTTGCAAAGAGATGCATACCATTTGGAGTGTGATGAATGTTGGTAAGATTCCTTCAGCATTATCACACGATGATTTGGATCCCGATCCTACTGTGAGTATATGCTACTCATCAGAAAATTCGTCACTTAACGATCAATGCTATAAACCAAGTAGGTGCCGAGAAAGGTGTCAGCGGGGCTACGCCCCCGAGAAAAGAGGTTATTTAATTAAGGAATTTCGCGAAAGCGTTGGAAAACCTCCCTCGAAGTACCGACACCAGCCTGGCTGAATGGTTAAGCAAGTATTGTACGGTGAGAATAGTCCTGGCTAGTTCTTCCTTTTTGGTTTGAGGAGGGATTCGAGAAACAGTGGGAGCTATCCAGTTTAGATAAACTAAAAACCACTCTAAACTTGAAAGAGCATCATGCTAAAGTGTTCTTCTCCCTCTCCTATTTGCAGCGACCCTGAAAATGACTGGACTTAAGTTACTTTTAGAAAAAAATATACTGACAGGGCCAAACTATAAAGATTGGCTGCGGAATGTCAAAATGGCTTTGACCTATGACAAATTGGGGTATGTCCTCACCGCTAAGGCACCTGCTGTCCATGGTCCCAAATCCAGTAATGCGGATAAGGAAATCCGCAAAACCTGAGATTTCAATTGCGCGAAGGCCAAGTGCATCGTGCTTGCCTCGATGAACAAAGAACATCAGAGGAGGCACGAGGATATGGATCTAGATGCCATATTTCTCCATACAAAGGAACTTTATGGAGAGCAATCTCGTATAGCAAGATGCGAGACCTCAAAGAACTTGTTTCAAGCGAGGTTGGCCGTCGGATCATTAGTAGGAGAACATGTCCTAAAGATGATTGGCTATATTGAAGAGCTCACAGATCTTGGGACGACTTTGGATAATGAGCTCTATACAGACTTGATTCTCCAGTCCCTTCCTTCCACCTACGCCCAGTTTATTATGAATTTCAACATTCAAAGAAAAGAAGTTGAACTTCCAGAACTCCTTAACATGTTGAGGAGTGCAGAGGGCACCTTGCAGAAGGCAAGGGAAACACCCGCTATGTTTGTTAGCGGAGCTTCTTCTTCCGGGTCCAAGGCTAGGGCCAAGGGAAGGAAGAAGAAGGCCGCCACCAAACCTAGAGGAGGTGTTAGTAAGGTGGGAGCGAAGGGAAAGAAAAAGATTGCGGTGCCAGTAGTGGCCCAGGATGAGTGCTTCCATTGTCATAGGAAAGGGCACTGAAAGAAAGATTGCAAGGCGTGGAACACCAAGAACCAGGGACCGAAGCAAGCTGTGGCTTTGACTTCAGGTGTGTTTGTAATTGAGAATTGTTTGTCAATCAACTCTACTTCCTGGGTATTGGATACCGGATCAGGATCTCATGTATGCAATTCATTGCAGGCACTGAGAAACCGTAAAGTGCTGAAGGATGGTGATATGACCCTGATGGTTGCTAACGGAGCTAGCGTGGGAGCTGTGTCCGTAGGGGATTATCACCTGGGATTGACGAGTGGACATATTTTGGTTTTACATAACTGTTTTTGTGTACCTAGTTTAACGTGTAATATCATATCGGTTTCCTTGTTATCAAATAAAGCTTATGATTTCACGTTTGTAAGCGATGTTGTTAACATCCATCTTAATCATAGTTTGATGGTCCGGTATACTGGATAACGGTATATATGTCTTAAACCAACTCCAGATTTTCAATGTCCAGAACACACTAAAAAGAAAGTCTCCAGATTTAAATAAGCCTTTCTTGTGGCATTGTAGACTAGGTCACATCAATGAGACAAGGTTAACTAAGTTACATAGAGAAGGATATTTGGACTCATTCGAATATTAAACTTATGCCACTTGTCAATCATGTCTCAAAGGAAAGATGACAAAGACTCCATTCACTGGACATGGAGTAAGAGCGAGCGAGCTCTTAGGACTCATACACAGCGATGTATATGGTCCAATGTCTACACATGCAAGAGGTGGTTTTTCCTATTTCATTACTTTTACGGATGATTACTCAAGGTACGGATTCATTTATCTGATGAAACATAAATCCGAGGCTTTTGAGAAATTCCAGGAGTATAAGAATGAAGTAGAAAACCAAACCGGCAAAAGTATCAAGACACTAAGATCTGATCGAGGTGGTGAATACTTAAGTGCCGAGTTCCTAGGTTACCTAAAATAGAAAGGAATTCTCTCTCAGCTTACTCCTCCATACACTCCACAGCATAACGGTGTATCGGAGAGACGGAATCGAACCCTATTGGATATGGTACGTTCCATGATGAGTAATGCTGAGTTACCGCGATCTTTCTGGGGTTATGCACTAGAATCAGCGACATATCTTTTGAACATAGTTCCTACCAAGACTGTGCCTACCACGCCATATCAGATGTGGAGTGGGAAGAAACCCTATCTTCAGTATCTGAAGATATGGGGATGTCCAACTTTTGTTAAAAAGCAGCATGTGGACAAGCTCGAGGCACGATCAGTAAAGTGTAAGTTTGTGGGACATCCAAAGAACTCCAAGGGGTATCTATTCTATTACGCAGAGGAACAAAAGGTTTTTGTTTCTCGAAATGCCCATTTTCTAGAACATCAGTTTTTAGAAAAGGAAACAAGTGGGAGCGAAATAGAACTGGAAAAAATTCCAGAACCACAAACTACTACTGAAAGTTTGGTAGAACCAGTAGTTCAAGAAGAACTGGACATTCCCGCACCCCTCCGCAGGAGTAGTAGGCCGTCTCATCCGCCTGAGAGATATTACGGTTTTATCATAGATGGGGATGGAGAGGATTGCATCATTGATGATGATGAACCTACTAGCTTTCAGCAGGCCATCCAGAGCGGCGACTCGGTACGATGGCTAGATGCAATGCGGACCGAAATGGAGTCCATGTACACCAACAAAGTATGGACTTTGGATTTTGCTCCAGATGGGGTAACACCCATAGGATGCAAATGGATCTTCAATTAAAAGATTGGTGTAGATGGACAGGTGGAAACCTATAAGGCTAGACTTGTTGCAAAGGGTTTTCGTCAAAGACCTGGTTTGGACTGCGACGAAACTTTTTCTCCAGTGGCTATGCACAAATCCATTCGGGTCCTTCTTGCTATTGCTGCCTTCCATGATTATGAAATCTGGCAGATGGACGAAAAGACGGCTTTTCTGAATGGTAATTTAGAAGAGTGCGTCTATATGGATCAGCCAGAAGGTTTCAATCAGAGTGGGAGCAGCGGGAAAGTATGCAAGTTGCTTAAGTCCATTTATGGACTAAAGCAGGCATCACGGAGTTGGAACATCTGTTTTGATGAAACGGTCAAAGAATATGACTTTATCAAAAATCCAGATGAACCATGTATATATAGTAAAGTTGTAGCACGAACTGTCGTATTCCTCGTCTTGTACGTGGATGGAATTCTATTAATAGGAAATGATATTCCTATGCTACAATCTGTCAAAGGATTCTTGTCACACAGGTTCTCCATGAAAGACCTGGGTGATGCCTCTTACATTCTGGGGATCCGGATCTATCGTGATAGATCCAAGAGGGTGATGGGACTTTTGCAGTCCAGGTATATCAACACTATACTAAAAAGATTCGGTATGGAAGATTCTAAGCGCTGTAATCTACCGGCTTGTCACGGAATCACCCTATCCAAAGAGATATCTCCCATGACTGATTTGGAAAGAGAACGCGTGTCTATTATACCCTACGCTTCTGCGATAAGCTCTATAATGTATGCGATGTTGTGCACCAGACCAGATGTAGCTTACGCACTGAGCGTGGTAAGCCGGTATCAGTCAGACCCAGGGGAGAAGCACTGGATAGTAGTAAAGAACATTCTCAAGTACCTGAGAAGGACTAAGGAGATGTTCTTGGTTTACGGTGGAAAAGACCTCAAGATGGAGGCCTTTGCTGATTCCGGCTTCCAGAGTGATAAGGACGATTCCAAGTCCATGTCAGGTTATGTCTTTACCCTCAATGGAGGGCGGTGTGCTGGAAGAGTTCCAAGCAGGACACCGTTGCTGACTCGACGATGGAAGCGAAGTATATTGCTGCTTGCGATGCCGCAAAAGAAGCGCTCTGGATGAAGAAGTTCCTAACAGAACTTCAGGTGGTTCCTACCATTGTTGATCCAATACCTCTGTATTGCGACAACAACGGAGCTATAGCTTTAGCGAAGGAACCAAGGTCCCATCAGAAGTGCAGACACATCTTAAGGCGGTATCACCTGATCAGAGAGATCATAGATCGCCGGGAGATCGAGGTCCGGAGAGTTGCTACTGAAGAGAACATTGCCGATCCATTCACAAAGGCCCTACCTCAGATTCAGTTCGAGAGGCTACTCGAGATCATCGGTCTTCGATATGCCAGTACATGGCCCTAGTGCAAGTGGGAGATTGTTAGTGTATATGCCCTAGGGGCCATTATTGTATCATACTAGCTTGTATATTACTTAATGGAAGCTTGGGATATTCATAGTTATATAACAGTCTTGCTAAACATGGTAGTATGCTACTTGGATTTATCTATCTTAATATGTGAGTATACGTATTGATAGAGCTCTTAGGATCTTGCTTGACTTCCAGCGTTGTGATGGCAGTCACACTAGTGGGGGCTGGGTAGTCTACAAGCACATCCTTTTCCAGGTCCCTAGTCATAGGATTATCGAGACAGGGTATCGATACTCCGGAGTAAACTAGTGTGTACGCTTCTCATCCCAGTTGGGGAGATGGTCTGTCCCACAGCCGTCAGTACGTCGTACTGGAGATAGTATACAGGTGATCGTTAGGTTACGGGTACACCGGACAGGACTCGCGGGGAACTGTTGGTTGGTATTATACCCGTCGTCAGTTAACAGTTTCCAGGTGACATGAGTACAGCATAGTCCGCAGAATTGACACTGCTACTTCGCCTCGAGTGTGTCCCACTGTTCTTAGATTGCTACCCTACCATGGCTCAAAGGAGTCGTGCAAACAGGTAGCAGTTGGGTGCAGTCCCGAGCACTTGGAGGCAGTGGCTGGTAGACAGGATTCGTCTCTCCCGGTATTGGGAGTTGATATCGCGCTGTGTCAGAAAGACATTACGCAAAGTCCCTGGCCAGGGCAAACGAGATTTACTGGTAGGTTCCAGTAGTTTCTCAAGGTGTAATGGGCTACGCTCTGACACGACTTATACCACTATTAGGGGACTGACGCTTGCCGCCCCCTAGGCCCGATATGCGATAGTCTTAGACGAACAGACCGGACTGTACGGAGATTGTCACACCAGGCTCAGTAGGAGTTCGGATGGGTTTCCTCATCGGCCTTCTTATCGACATCTACCTGGGGACCGTTACGTACAGCTAGTGCTGCTTACGGTCTGTGGTTAAACCCATTGCCAGCGTAGTAGTCGAGTCTTTAGAGTCCCACACAGTGAGTTTCCCTGCCCCAGGTGAAACGATATAGAGGTCGTATGGTTTTACGACAAGGGTTCGGACGCATACGTGTGTTTACGCACGTACGACATTCAGACAGTTTTTACTAGCCGGCTTTGGTTTAAGCCAGTTTCTATTATCGGATTATTGGATTTATACAGTCTAAAGTTTTTCCGTGTTTTCACGGATAGGAAGGGCGTTCTCATAATTTTGCGGAAAGCTTCTAGAAGGATGGTGACTTGAGGGTTTAGGTGGCATTTGCATTTATTGATTTAGTGACTCATTTATGTGATTCATCCATGGAGTTAATGCATCATTTATTGATCTAATGACTCACTAGATGAATCACTCATTTGAATCAATGAAGCATGGTTGTTAAATGATTTATTTGATAAATGATTATGCTTCATATATTCAAATGAGTTTATTATTTCTTCTCATTCTCATGCTCACCTTCTCTCTCCTCAAGCTCACTCTCTCTTCAAACCCTAATCCTACCACTCATGTGTTGAGATCAAGGATTAGATAGACTAATTAATCCATAACCATTCTCTATATCACTTAAGTACCTTTGATTAGCAAATAAAGAAACCTAGTTACCTCAAGTTTAGAGGTGAAGCTTGGAGTAAAGCTCTCGGGTGGATCATCTACTACATAGAGAAGGCCGAAGAGGAGGTGGAGAACGAAAAGACGAAAAACACGGTTCATTAGGTATAATCACTTCTCATAGTAGTTAACAATTTCTATGTTTATGTTAGTTATCGTTTAGCAATGATTCTTGTGGTTAGTCGATGTTAGTACATAGAACAAGATCGTTTTTCATATTTTCGCCTCCCCGCACATAGTGGGGTGTAGTACATCGACTTACACCAAGTTCGCTAATGTACTTCTTTATCCAGACAGCCTCTTTGGCAGCATCGTTGGCGGCGATGTATTCAGCCTCCATCGTTGAGTCTGCAACGGTATCCTGTTTGGAACTCTTCCAACATACTGCCCCTCTATTGAGGGTAAAGATAAATCCCGAGTGCGACTTAGAGTCGTCCTTATCACTTTGGAAGCTGGAATCGGTAAAGGACTCCACCTGGAGTTCTCCATTACCATACACCAAGAACATCTCTTTAGTCCTTCGCAAGTACTTGAGAATATTCTTCACAGCTGTCCAGTGACTCTCTCCAGGATCTGCTTGATACCTACTCACTACACTTAGTGAGTATGCTACATCGGGTCTCGCACATAGCATCGCATACATGATAGAGCCTACTGCCGAAGTATAGGGTATCCCTTGCATGCGAGCTCTCTCCAAATCAGTCTTAGGAGACATCTCTTTGGAGAGAGTGAGTCCAGAGATCGTGGGTTGGTTCCCATGCTTGGATTCTTCTATACTAAGCCTCTTTAGTATGGTGTCAATGTACCTGGATTGGGACAATCCCAATATCCATTTAGATCTATCACTATAGATCATAATTCCCAGTATGCAGGAGGCATCACCAAGGTCTTTCATTGAGAATCTTTATGATAAGAAGAGCTTGACTGGTTACAGCATAGGAACATCATTTCCTATCAAGAGTATGTCATCGACGTACAATATGAGGAAGACAACCTTACTCTCTGCAACCTTCTTATAAATACAGGGTTCATCTATATTTTTGATGAAGTCAAACTCTTTGACTACAACATCAAAGCAGATGTTCTAACTCCGTGATGCTTGTTTTAACCCATAAATGGATTTAAGCAGCTTGCACACCTTTTCGCTGCTCCCACTATCTACGAGCCCTCTGGCTGAGTCATGTACATGCACTCTTCTAAATCACCGTTTAGAAAGGCGATGTTAACGTCCATTTGCCAGATTTCGTAGTCATGGTATGCAGCAATGGCAAGTAAGATCCGGATGGACTTAAGCACAGCCACTGGAGAAAAGGTTTCGTCATAATCCACACCTGGTCGTTGACGAAAACCCTTTGCAACAAGTCTAGTTTTGAAAGTCTCAACTTTTCCATCTACACCAATTTTCTTTTTAAAGATCCACTTGCTCCCAATGGGTTTTACCCCTTCAGGAGCATTTTCCAAATTCCATACTTTGTTGGTGTACATGGATTCCATCTCATATCGTATTGCATCCAGCCATTTTACAGAGTCACCACTCGTGATGGCCTGCTCGAAACTAGTCGGGTCATCATCTTCCATGATGCAATCCTCGCTCCCACCATCAATGAGAAAACCGTAGTATCTTTCAGGTGGATGAGAAACCCTACTAGATCGGCGGAGAGGCTGGGGTTCGTCGGGAACTACTGAATCCTCTGGTTCTAATAAATCATCTGTTTTAGTTTGTGGTGCTGGAACCTCTTCCAGCTCTACCTCTTTTCCACTAATTTCTTTTGCAAGAAATTCCTTTTCCAAAAAGGTGGCATGTTGAGCAACAAACACTTTTTGTTCCTCAGCGTGGTTAAATAAATATCCTTGAGAATTCTTTGGATATCGTACAAACTTGCAAAGAACTGATCGTGCCTCGAGTTTGTCCGGATTTTTCCTTTTGACATAGGCCGGACAACCCCATATCTTAACTCGTTTAAAATATGGTCTCTTCCCACTCCATATCTCATATGGTGTGGTAGGTACAGATTTAGATGGAACTAGATTCAATAGGTATATGGCTGTCTCAAGCGCATACCCCCAAAAGGAAATAGGTAACTCAGCATCACTCATCATAGAGCGTACCATATCTAATAGGGTACGATTCCTCCACTCCGATACACCGTTGTGCTGTGGTATAAGGAGGAGCAAGCTGAGAGAGAATCCCAATCTCTTTTAGATAATCTAGGAGCTTATTGCTCAAGTATTCTCCTTCTCGATCAGATCAAAGGATCTTAATAGTTTTGCCCGTTTGGTTCTCTACTCCGTGCTTATATTCTCTGAATTTCTCAAAAGCTTCAGACTTGTGTTTCATCAGGAACACATGTCCGTATCTATAGAGACCTTCAGTGAATGTAATGAAGTAGGAAGAACCGTTCCTGGCGTGTGTAGACATGGGACCGCATACATCACTATGTACAAGTCCTAAGAGTTCCGTAACTCTTTCTCCATGTCCACTAAACGGAGTTTTGGTCATTTTCCTTTGAGACATGAATGGCAAGTATTATAAGATGATAATTCGAACGAATTCAAATATCCATCCTTATGTAACTTAGCTAGCCGTGTCGCATTGATATGACCAAGTCTACAATGCCATAAGTAGGATTCATTCATTTCTGAATTCTTCCTCTTGTGTGTGTTTTGTATATTAAGGACTGTATTTTGATTGAGAATGAATATGCCATTATGTAACGAGCCTGATCCAATCAACTTTTGATCTAGGAAGATGTTCATAACATTATTCTGTACTAGAAAATTATATCCTTCTTTACTTAATAAAGAAACTGATATAATGTTGCACATCATGTTCGGTATATAATAGCACTCATTCAGAATCAGTGTATTACTACTTGGTAATACAAGGTGATACTCGCCAACTGCTTTGACTGCAATACTTGCACTATTCCCTACTTGTACAGAATGATCACCCTTTCCCAGTTCTCTACCTTTACGTAGCCCACGTAACAATTTACATATGTGGGATCCCAATTCGGTATCTAATACCCAGGGCATAGGGTGAACTGAGAAACAGTTCTCAATAACTAACACACCCGAAGAAGATGCATCAGCATGCATGTCCTTTGTTTGGGCGGCATGAGAATCCAGATATTCTCCTGTTTTCTGTTCAGTCTTATAACTCTTATAAGAAAGAACGGTACCAACGATCCCTTGCTCAATATAATAAGCGGGTTCAGTCAATACATCCATATTATTATCTTGATTATAGCCTGACATGGTCGCTACCTGGAGAGAGAGAGAAGAAAACACTTTAGCGTATGCTCTTGCAAGATTAGATTGGTTATTATCTTATCTAATCAGGATGTCTCCCACTGTTTTTATCAAATCTTCCTTCAAACCCTAAAAGGCAAGATTAGTTGGGATTAATTACACCCTACAATTTCGTCAATTTTTCAGCCAGATCAGTGTCGGTACTTGAGGGAGGTTCCCCGTGCTCTCGCACAAACCTAATTAAAATAAACCTCGTTTTCCCAGAGGCATAACCCCGTTAACACCTTTCTAGACACCTACTTGATCGGCTAATTGTCCTGTGTAAAACTCTCCCAGGAGTAACTCTTACTCGCAGTGGGTATCAGGATCCAACTATCTCATAAGAGGTATGCAATCTCATTGTAAATTTCAATACTTTGAAATTCCCGATAATATTTTGCCCCTAGCGATCTATGACCTTGACTAAGTCAACAAACCATAAATCGCATGTCAAGTTCAACCCGTACATTTTCCGATTGAATTAAACACACCCGTACAACCCTTGACTAAGTCAACAAGGCCGTACAAGTACCCTAATCCAATCACATCTCATGCTTTTGCAGATAAACACGATTTAGCTACCGTACACTACGCCTTGATTAAGTCAACAAACATAGCACGAATACTAAGTAATATCTATCTGAAATGACGGAGGGCTACGCAGGTTTTTCAGAAAACCATGAGCGTAATGAACTTGATATCGTTGTAGAAACAAGTGATTTTTGAAAAGGAGTGTTTTTTAGGCTTTTCTAGTTTCGCTAAAGAGGTCACTCCCGGTGAAGGGATCTCGGCTCTTTCCCCATCGAATAAGGTGCAGGGTATATCATATATACCGCTGTGCAAAGCAAGAACTATAGAAGCTGTCAAAAAATGAAACCGTGAGTTTGTAGCGTCTGCCAGTTTAGCTAAAGAGGTCACTCCCGGTGAAGGGATCTTGGCTCTTTCCTCATCGAATAAGGTGCAGGGTATATCATATATACCACTATGCAAAGCAAAACTGTAGCTACCCTTTTTATAAAGTTTTGATTCTACAACATCTTTTAGGTTTCTTTTCTTTTATTAATCTCATTAATATATCCCATCAACTTATGCTTCCTAAGGATCACAGAAGCAACGAAAGCAGTAATATTTATATATCAGCATATATATATAATATAAGCATTCGTCTCAGGCAGTAATATGATCTCATCACAGAATATTGCAGCAGAAGAACATATATGAAATATTGGATATACTAGGATGTCCGTGTTTTTAATACGAGCATGTATAAAATACGGATTCCACGGCCGCGATGAATAGCCAAACCCGCATCCCTAGACCCCTACGAGAGCTGCAAGTAACACTGCCAATTCTCGGGTTAGGAGACCCGGTCTCGACTTCTCAAGATGGCCTCCCACTGGACCCTAGAACCCGGTTACTTATGCTCCTCTCCTTGGGTCTACCTAATGCGGAAAAGTAAATAATATACACTGGTGACATCAACCTCATCCCGGAAGTGCCCCAATAAAAGAATATTACATACAAATGAATTTTACATGAATGAAAATAAAATCCCTCATCTCACATAAAAAACCCGGCTATTCAGAACACGACGATCCAATATAACATATCACAGCAACACATAATATCTCATATCATCAACGTAAGTAAGTATGCATACACCGATTGTCGTTGATGTATAGCAACAAAAATTTGCAATACAACTACATACTACACTTACGGTCACAGAAAAGAAATTGTAAAACTACAACATTTGGAATCCACAATCTCTTTAGACATCGTAAATCCGAAATATCACATACTTCGCATTTCATGCCTAACTATATGAATTCCACATATTGTATCACATTCCAGATAAATAGACAATATTAAACTTTCTGATCGAATAATCAAACACCCAAAATTTCCCAAATGGCTCAACACTTGAGCGGAGTTTAAAAGCATCCATCATATGCCACAGTACCAATGGTCCAGCCGTAGAAGGGTCAAGCCAACGCCTCACATGTGGCAATGCCGTACTGCCCCAAACCCTAAGATTTAAAGACGGTTCAGACGGTTAGATAATCAAGTTAAGGTTTGTGTTCTTCTAGAGGGTCCATCGCGTTACTTGCATGTTTTTTCAAAAGATTTAAACTCAAGAAAAATTCAACACTTGAAAGTTTTTCGTGTCGGGAAAAAGTGAGTTAATGATATCCGTTCGAACATTTTAATACTTTCTAAATTATCCGGAAAACAGAAAGAAATTAAACTTTCCGATCTAATCAACGAATTCAAAATAATCCTCAGAACACTCAACACTTGAGTCAGATTAAAAATACCCAGAAATATGCAGAAACACCTACGGATAATACTGTGGAAACACGTGTCCCCAATTCCCTCCTCTGGCCATGGAACCGCCGCGACAAGCATGTTCTTGCCGCGGTTCCGCGGCTCTTTGAGAGCTTTGGGGGCTCGTATTTCATGGCTATCCTTAAAATTCCCTGCTGATTTTTTTGAGTATTTTTAATGCAGAAAAAATCACATTTTTACAAAATTTCCAGAGAGGGGGTCATGTTCGATGTTTCGGGGTTCGATCGGAGTTTTAACTTCATATACACGTCGCCTAATACTCTAGCTAGGCTCTGATACCACTGTAGGGTTCCTAGGCACTCATATAAGGGTCTATAAGGTATCAACCATGCCCGATTTAAAATTTAGACGTGCCGAACAACCCAAAGTTAGGATCTTTGCTAGATTATTAGGGTTTAACATGCAAGTAAATATCTTTACAACTAAGAGTGTGGGATTACAACCTTTGTAGTCTGCTCCTTCACTTCATAAGCTCCGAGTAGAAGTCCCTTCGCCGCGATCCACGATCTCCCGGACTCAAGAGAGATTCCACAACCCGAATGATCCATGCTATCTTGTAGTCTTCCTTTTCTCCGATGATCTACCTCGAAGTTTCTTTAACTCATGCTTTTTCTCACTAATGAGGTGAACACCCTAATCTAATTGGCTAGATTAGATGAAGATGATGAAGTAGGATTTAAGCTCTCTTTTATTATCAAATTCTCACTTTAATTCATCACCAAATGAAAACCTAGAAAGCTTTTTTAAAGCTCAAAGGAAGAAGAAGAAGAATATAAAATGAATAATTCCTTTTGTGATGAATAATGAAATGTTAATATGATTACAAATGTAACCATGGCCAAGGATGACAAGGCTAACCCATATAGAGATTTAACCTAGGGTGAAGGGTTTGAGTTCGGTTAGAAATATCTAGCAAAATATCAAGCATAATATCTTTGCTAGAAACAAAGTGAAAGCTTCTAGAAGCTACAAGAAAAAGCTAACCCAAATCAAACCCTAACTAGGTTTAATCTCTACTAAACAAGTTGCATTAATAATCATATCATGTCACAATATTATATATCACATATATAATAAATATTTGTAACAAAAGAAAATAATACAATTAACATATATCGCATATATATCAATGTATTACCCGGTGAGAAAATGAATCAATAAAGCGACCCAATATTAGATAATGTAATGCAATATATCATATATATTATTATACATTAAATTATCGAATCAACACTCGATCCGACAATCCGGCTATATCGAATATAACCGACTAATATATCATGTACCGATTCATCGAATCAACACTTGATCCGATGACCCGACTCATATCAAAATATCACGAGAATATAATACGGTATCCCATATCGTATTATCCTCGGTCCTGCACAAATCATATATGTTCTCCTACTCCGTTTTGCCTGAGTCAAGAAACCTCTGTGTAGGACTCTAAAGAATCGTCAATATGCCGGTAGCAGGTGATGATCATATCAAACACTCACAAGCTGCAAGCGATCAGCTAAACGTAACAGCCATCCAGGTATTGAGAAATCAGAAGATCAACAAGCAAGCCTGTACATTCTCCTGTGAATCCAATCAGTAACACTCCCGTACAGTCCGGTCTCTTCATCTGATATGTCGCATATCTAGTCTAGGGGTGGTATACGTCAGACCCCAGTAACCGATAAGTCGTGTTGATGTGAGGCTCATAACAGGTCGAGAAACTACTGATAACACTTACCAGTAAATCTCTATATCAGCCCTGGCCAGGGACTTCCAGCTATAGCCAATTGAACACAGCACAACATCAACTCCCTATACCGGGAGAGACGAATCCCCTCCTATCGCTCATTGCCTCCATGTGATTCGGGACTGCACCCAAAAGCCACCGTTTTGCACGCCCTCTTGGACGTGGTAAGGTGGAAATCAAAGCACAGTGGGAATCACACAAGACTCTATGACGATCTCGGGTCTACAAACTACCCTGTACCAGTGTCACCGGAGAACTGCCATCTGACGTGAAGTATAATACCATCTGGGAGTTTTCGGCGAGTCCGTCCAGTGTACCCAGTCTCCACTGAGCACCCGTACACCATCCTTGATGTCAAACACCGATGGATATGGGATCATCCATCGCCCATCATATGGGTCAAGATGCGTATACGCTAGTCTACACTGGTGTATCGATGCCCTGTCTCGACATACCCTCGACTAGGAACAGTTATAGGATGTACTCATCGACTACCGTGGCCCCACTAGTATGATCTCATCATAGTCTCAGTAGTCGAGTACAGATCCTAAGGGCTTTATCAACATGTGAGAGTAAGACAGTAAACTAATACAAGTCAACATGTTAAGATAAAGTGAAACCAAATAGCATACCATCACGAAGAGCAAGAAAGTCCTCCTTATATATATCCAAGCATCCATTATAATATACATCATATGTACAGCAATGGCCTCTAGGGCATATACATAACTAACGGTCTAAACATCTTTCTCCGTGCTGATATACCAGTACGAACCCTCTTTGGTTCTGGAACTACCGAAGTCTCGGCAAGACACTGCTCAACCAATAGGGCTGTGTCCACTGCGGCTGCATATGTGTCACAATGCTGGGCGTTGATAGCGATGAACAACTGGGTAAGTTGGCCTCGCACAAATCTCTTGATCCGCATCTCCTTAGTGTCCACCAAATATGGAGTATACACAGATAGCTGGGTAAACTGAACATCGTACAGTGCCACTGTCATACCCGGAGTCTAGCGTAACGACTCAAAACTGCGAGCTCGAGCATCCCTGACGCTCTGCAAAAGAAACGGGCAAGAAAAATCATCACGAACTCAGCCCAGGTCATAAGAGAAAGACCTGTGGCTCTGCCTCTCTCTAAAGACTCGCACCAAGTCTGGGCAAAACCCTCCAGACAAAAACTCGCGAACTCTACCCATCTCGCGTCGGAGAATCTCAGCGAACGATAGATCCTGGCCATCTGATCGATAAATGACTGCGGATCCTCAGTTGCATCAGTGCCGGTGAAAACCGGAGGCTTCAGCCTCATGAACTCGGATAATGATACGGAGATAACCTCCGTAGCTGCAGGTACAACTGCCTGAACAGTAGGCACCATCGCGGTCCTCGTAACAGGTGGGACAACATCCTGTCGCTGCGCTCAACTGACCTCAACTAACAACCCCATCATCTGGCACAAATCCTGCATACCGGCCTCTAGCCTAGTAATACAATCCAACGAAGGTGGATCAACCTACTCCTGTACAACAGACATACCACCCTGGTCAGTCCTCATCTCAGACGAGCCAACTCTGACCTCGGCTCTCGCGGCCGCTTTCTGCGCCCTCGTAGTCTTCGGCAGCATAATGGCTGGAAATGAAAACAGGATTAGATAAGAACACGGAAATCGAATCACAAGGATGTATATAATCACGGAAGTAATTTCAACCAACAAGTCCTAAGGTCACTTAGACGGAGTACCGTGTCGTAAGTATGCCGCGGAATATACACACGCTACGTCTCTCTGCTTAAGCTACCCACTCCATCATACCAAGGTCATCCTACACTCCGAAAGGTAAAACCTAGCATTATGATACCAACTTTGTCACGACCCAAAATTTGGCACGTGACCGGCACTTAAACCACGTGACGTCAACAAGTGTAACGCAATTTAAGTAAGCCGAAAACCCAAAAATCTAAACCATCAAAATTAGTAAGTGATAAAAACATTGTTAAAAAACATTTGGAAATCTCAAGTAAAAATCTTTAAACCTAAGTTTATTTTCTTAAAAATTTCGGCAGCACCTCCTTTGTAAAAACTAGCCCCAAAATGGGTACAAACATATGATATAAGTAAAGCATCTCCAAACGGGAGCAAATCACGCCCAAAGGCGAAAACAACCACCATAAGCATATATGCGACGCCGTAGCGAAGAAATAGACAATATAAATGAAAAACGGCATAAAGAGATAAAACTGCATAATAAAAGCTAGCTCACACGAGCTCGACACCCAGAGTCACAAAATATACAATATCGTCCTCACAACTCGTCTCTAAGTCAATACATAAAGATGGTAGATGGAGAATACTAGATACAATAAGATGTACAATAGATGAAGTCTGATAACCGCAAACCTACCTATACCAAACGGCCTCACAGCCAACCGTAGCGGTATCCGCAAAAATAGAGATAATAAGGAGCCTTGCTGCGACTACTCTGAGGGGAAATCCTGCAAAACACTGTGGCACAACGGGGGTGAGTTGCTAACTCGTGAATAGTAAGTAACATCGTACAGATAATCGCAGGTATGCACATACTGCGATACTCTATCACATGCAATCTGATAGCATAAATATGGAAATATAGATATGCAACAATCATGAAAGGTACTTTATCAGGTACTACAAATACATGAAGCAATGCATATCAAATAACTACTGAGTATGGGATAAAACATATCATCATCAATGAATCATCACTGTGGAAAAACCGGTGTCCATCAATGACACCCCAAATCCCAATTCCCCAGGCGACGTCACTCTAATCGGCCCTCATATCTGTAAATCTCATGGAACCTGGTGCCCAACATCGGCACTCGAAAACATCATGCAAACTCGTGTCCAACATCGACATACAAATCCACATATATTGGGCTTCGTCATCCAGGATCGGCCCACGGGCTCCGTCAGTCCGGATCGGCCCATATCCATCTTTCGACTCCGGTCGGTATCGTCCAGATAACCGCCAGGTCCAACCAATCACCGATAGGTAGTAGTCCCTCTACCAGGCTCATCGTCTAGTGCACAACATCCCTTTCTTGCCCTGGGTTACCATACCGGGTCCACCATGAACCCGCAAACAGATCATCCAGCTCCTCGAATCGGGTTTCTAACACAAGCCACAGAACCGAGAAAACTCATGGTGGACGCACTAAAATATCATATCAAGAGAAACCGGGGTTTCAAAACAATGCATACTTTCTTGAAATAACACCATGGTTCTCAAATCCATAAATCACATGAAATCCGTATCTCAATGCGTAAATCCATGAAATATGATATATACAAAATAAAACAGTAATATGAGCATATCAAGGGAAAACTGCTCTTTTAAATGAATCCAGTTTTTAAATATATCATGCGGTACCCAATTTCTCCAAAATCAAATGCAATATCATATAAGGGTGTACATGTAGCTATATATGCACGATGCATTTCATAAGCGCAATAGAACAAGAATCAATGTATCAATATCAATAACAATACAATACCGCATATGTGTATAGGTTGTACGTGCCATGGCAATTACCGACGGTGTGGGTGTAGCATACAATTTAGTGCTCGTGCAACATGAACCGTTAGTAATGGTGCAGTGTCCACTAGGTACTAAGTCAAGGCACAACAAGTAATGGTATGCAATGATGCATAATCAATATATATGAATATAAACATGCGACTATAATATCATATCTAGCCCTGACGCATAACACCATACGGGCAATTTCCCCGTAGATGTTAAATCTACTCACTGAGGATCTCGAGCTAGGTAAATCCGACCACCTGCTTTTCTTTCTTCGTGGCGTCCCCGCACTGCCCCTAATCACACAAAACATAGCAAGTGCAACTCAGAAATCGACCAATAATACGTACAAACTACGTTTAAATCGACGCACGGACTCCAACAATCTCTCAAGTGTTCGCTTAGTGGCTAACGAGTGTAGCGACAATCTAAAACAACCCTAAGTGCAGCAAGCTACACAAACGACGTGAACTGTATCGGCTATCGTAACGCGCGTAGTCGAAACACTAAAAACTAGCAATTTGATCCCAGATTTTACATACTGTCACAACCTAAAAATCTAGCAGTACCAAACACCCTAAAACAACTGCAGACATCTACCCTAAAAATCTCAACACCCCAGGCTCCCAAAAACCCGAGCTCGTCGTTATTCCTTCAAGTGTCGCCGGCCAAAACCGGTCAGGTGGGGTTCGTGCTTCAGGTGAACAATCAGGGTAACTAGTACAACACCACTATATCGCTAGATTTTCCAGTAACAACTCGGGGTCACAGCAGATCACAAACACCCTATAATGACACTAAAACACGATATAGGCTCAAAACTACATCTTTATCGTTCTAAACAGCGACTATTAAGCTACACAACAATAAAAGAACCTAATTAACAGTTTAGAGGTAGTTACCTATCCACAGTTGCTCAAAATCCTAGCTTTCCATGCTCCAAGTGATCCTAGTGGTTTGATCTTGATCTTGACTTGTGAAGGGTTTTAGTGGGGTTTAATGAAGATTTTGTTTGGGTTTGTGAAGGTTAGGTTAGGGTTTCAGTTGAGGGATGAGGGAAGAAATGAGGTGAAGAAAATAATGAGAATGAGAGAGTATGAAGGAAATGAGGGTGTATGTGTGAGTGAGGGATGAAGGCATGAGGGTGTGAGTTTAGTGTATGACATGCCTCCCTCTTCTCTCTCCTCATTTAATGCAAGTCATGCTTGCCCCATGCTCATCAAGCCCTCTCTCTCTCTCTCTCTCTTCCTCTCTCAAGTCAACCAAATTTCAAACCTTTTATTTATAATTTGAAAACTAATTAATTTAAATAATTACATAAAACAAATGGCATGACATTAGGTTAGGGTGTCAAGCCTACTTAAGCATGGTTAACCCTAGATTAACATGCACATATGTGTGCAAGCCCAAAATAAATATTAATAAAATATTAATTAATTTTTATAAAATATTTGAAAACTATTTTGGTAAACTTTTTATTAAAAACCCGCATTATCGCTTAATTAATACTAATCGCATTCTAAGGTGTTACACCCGGCGAGTCCGTCCGGTGTACTCATAACCCATTGAGCACCTGTATACTATCTTAGGTGAACCAACTGACACCAATTTCTTATGAGACCGGCCACCGCCCCTCGTCGGGGTCTCGATCCATATACACTAGTCTATTCTCGGAGTATCGATGCCCGGTCTCGAAACTTCCACGACTAGGGACACTTTAAGGATGTGCTTAGACCACCCAACTCTCATGTATATGATCGCCATCATACTGCTGGTAGTCAAGTAAGAATCCAATGGGCTCTATCAACATGTAACAGTGATCTGTAATGTCACCTGAAGCATGTATATGATGATAATGACAAACCAGATAGCATACTATCATCTCGAGTAAGACTGTTCTATCGGTATAGGTCCTCCCTCAATCATTGCAATCACGTGCCTGTGATCCAATAATTGACTTGAGGGCACTATAGCCAACATTGTGCAAGCTGGATAAAGCATCATTAAGAACAAATACACATATCCTGATAAAGACAACTGAAATAATATACTATATAACTGAGCAAGAACGTCATGTACATACATATCCCCAGCATCCACATGTATACATATACAATAATGGCCTCTAGGTCATACATATCCAACAATCTCCCACTTACACTAAAGGCCAGTTATTGGCGTACCGAATACCCAATGTCTGCTCTAAGGCCAGCTGCTGGCGTACCGCATACCCAACATCTCAAAAATTCGCTCGAACTGTGCTTGAGGGATGGCCTTTGTAAATGGATCCGCCGTGTTCTCTTTTGTATCCACTCTCCGGATCTCTATCTCCTGGCGATCTATGATCTCCCTGATCAGGTGATACCGCCTTAAGATGTGTCTGGATTTCTGATGGGACCGTGATTCCTTCGCTAAAGCTATAGCCCCATTGTTATCGCAATACAAAGGTATCGGATCAACAATGGACAGAATTACCTGAAGTTCAGGAATGAACTTCTTTATCCAAACCACTTCTTTTATGGCATCGCTCGCAGCAATGTATCTAGCCTCCATCGTTGAGTCTGTGATGGTATTCTGTTTGGAACTTCTCTAACACACCGCCCCTCCATTGAGGGTAAACACAAAAATCGAGACAGACCTGCTGTCATCCTTGTCACTCTGGAAGCTTGAATCGGTAAAGGACTTGACCTTGAGGTCTCCATTACCGAAAACCAAGAACATCTCCTTAGTCCTTCTAAGGTACTTGAGAATGTTCTTCACTTCTGTCCAGTGGTTCTCACATGTGATCGACTGATACCGGCTCACCACGCTTAGCGTGTAAGCTGCATCTGGTCTTGTACGTTGCATCACATACATTATAGATCATACCGCCGAAGTGTAGGATATAGTGCTCATGCAAACCCTCTCCTCATTAGTCTTAGGAGACATCTCCTTGGAGAGAGTGATTCCGTGCAATGTGGGTATGTTACCGCGCTTGGAATCTTCTATACTAAATCTCTTTAGTACGGTCTCTATATACCTGGACTACGAAAGTCCTAGTAATCTCTTGGATCTGTCTCTATAGATCCTGATCCCCAGAATGTACGAGGCATCACCCAGGTCCTTCATGGAGAACCTTTGTGATAAGAACAGCTTGACCGATTGTAGCATAGGAATATCATTTCCTATCAAAAGAATGTCTTCCAAGTACTAGACTGGGAATATGATAGTTCGTCCTACAATCTTCTTATAAATACATGGCTCATCTTCGTTCTTGATGAAGTCAAATTCCTTGACTGTTTCATCAAAATAGATGTTCCAGCTCCGCGATACCTGCTTTAATTCATAAATGGATTTAAGCAACTTGCACACCTTCCCGCTGCTCCCACTGTCTACAAAACCTTCTAGCTGATCCATATAAACCCACTCTTCCAAACTACCATTTAGAAAAGTCGTTTTTACGTCCATCTGCCAGATTTCATAGTCATGGAAAGCAGCAATGGCAAGTAGGATCTGAATGGATTTGAGCATAGCCACTGGAGAAAAAGTTTCGTCATAGTCCAATCCTGGTCTTTGACGAAAACGTTTTGCAACAAATCTAGCCTTATAGGTTTCCACCTGCCCATCTACACCAATCTTCCTTTGGTAGATCCATTTGCATCCAACGGGTTTTACCCCAGGTGGAGCAATTTCTAAGGTCCACACTTTATTAGCGTACATGGGCTCCCGGATTGCATAGCATCCAGCCACTTATCAGAGTCCCTACTGATAATGGTCTGCCTGAAACTAGTAGGATCATCTTCTTCCAAGATGCAATCCTCTCGATCCCCATCAATGAGAAAATCGTAGTATCTCTCAGGCGGATGAGAAATCCTACTAGATCTGCGGAGTGGCTGAGACTCGTCAGGGATTATTAAATTCTCTGGTTCTACCAAATCATCGGTTCTAGTTTGTCCCTCTGGAATTTCTTCCAGTTCTACCGTGCTCCCACAAATTTCTTTTGCAAGAAATTCCTTCTCTAAAAAAACGGCATGGCGAGCAACAAACACCTTCTATTCCTCGGTGTAGTAGAACAGATATACTTATGAATGTTTAGGATATCCTAGAAACTTACACAAAACTGATCGTGCATCTAGCTTATCCGGATTTTGTTTTTTAACATAAGCCAGACAACCCCATATATTAATAAAATTAAGGTATGGCCTCTTCCGCTCCCATATATTATGAGGAGTGGTAGGCACAGTTTTGGTAGGAACCCTATTCAATACATATATTTCCGTTTCAAGGGCATATCCCTATAATAAAAGAGGCAACTCGGTATTACTCATCATGGAGCGAACCATGTACAATAGGGTACGGTTCCTCCGCTCCGATACACCGTTGTGCTGTGGTGTATACGGAGGAGTAAGCTAAGAGAGAATACCATTCTCTTTTTGAAAGTCCCGGAATTCTGTACTCAAGTACCCCCCTCCTTTATCAGATCGGAGGATCTTGATACTTTTGCCAGTCTAGTTCTCTACTCCCTTTCTGAATTCTTTGTATTTCTCAAAAGCTTCAGATTTGTGTTTCATAAGATACACATACCGAATCTAGAGAGATCGTCAGTGAATATGATGAAGTACGAGAACCCACCCCTTGCATGTATAGACATCGGACCACATACATCACTGTATATGAGTCCCAAGAGCTCTTCTGCTCTTTCTCCATGTCCGGTGAACGGAGATTTGGTCATTTTTCCTTTGAGACAGGACTGACAAGTTTCATAAGATGATAATTTGAATGTATTCAAATACCCATCCTTATGCAATTTACTCAGTCTTTTCTCTCCGATATGACCAAGTCTACAATGCCACAAGTAGGATTCATTTGTATCTGAACTCTTCCTCTTGCATGTATTTTGTACATTGAAAACTGTGTTTTGATTTAGAACATAGATACCATTACACAGTATACCTTCTGCAACCAATACCTAATTAAGGTAAATGTTCATGATATTTCTATCAAGAACAAACTTATATCCATCTTTATCAAGTAAAGAAACTGATATGATATTGCAAATCATGGAAGGTACATAGTAGCAATTGTTCAAAATCATAGTATTGCCTTTTGGTAACACTAGGTGATATTCACCGACGGCAGCAGTATCAACTTGTGCTCCGTTCCCTACTCTGAGGGACATATCACCAGGTCCAACTATCCTACTTTTTCTCAGTCCCTGTAATAAATTACTGATGTGAGATCCTGATTCAGTATTTAGTACTCAGAAGGTAGGACTGACCGAAAAACAGTTCTCAATAACAAAAACACCTGAAGGAGACGCAATGGTATGCTTCTTCTTCGTTGGGGTCATCAAGGAATTCATGCAATCCTCTTTCCCTTACTCATACTCATGACAGCTGTCATAGTTTAGAGCCGAACCGACGTTCCCCAGCCCCGAATAAGAATTCGGATCGGTCAAGCGATATATTTTATTATCTTGATTAGGGCATGAAATGGTTGCCACCTGGAGAGAGAGAAAAGAAACACTTAGCGTGCGCTCTTGCAAGATTAGATTGGTTATTAATTTATCTAATCAGGATGGCTCCCACTTTTTCTCAAATTCTTCTTCAAACCCTAAAAGAAGAACTAGCCAGGATTAATCGTACGTCACAATACTTGCTTAACCTTTCGGCCAGGCTAGTGTCGGTACTTCGAGGGAGGTTTTCCAACGCTTTCCCGAAGTTCCTTAATTATATAACCTCTTTTTCCTGGATGCATAGCCCCGCTTACACCGTTCTAGACACCTACTTGGTTTATAGCATTGATTCTTAAGTGAAATAATCTCCTAAGAGTAATCCTACTCATCAGTGTGATCGGGATCCAACTATCATTGTGTGATGACCTAGATAGAATCCACTCTAATCACCACACTCCAGAAGGTATGCTAAATCAGCAAATTTCCTGTATATTTGAAACTCCCAATGTTGTTTTTGGCCCTAACGACCTATAACCTTGATGCTTTCCAACAAGTTATAAGCCACTAGTCAAGTTCAACCTGTCGTTGTCCTGGATTAACTCGAACCCACCCGCACAAACTCTTGATGCTTGCCAACAAAGCTGTATGACTGTCTCAATTAATCGCATATCTATGCAACAGATAAATATCACTCAGCTGCTGCTCACTAAGTCTTGACACTTGCCAACAAACATAGCACAAATACTAGGTGGTACCCATCTGAAATGACGGAGGGCTACAGTTAGATTTTTGGCAAAAAAAACCTTTAAAGTAATGAACTTGATATCGTTGAAGGAACCTGAGCAGTTTTGAAAAGGAGTGGTTTAGGCTCCGCTTTTTAAAAATTTTGGTTTTGAAAAAACCGAGTAATCTACAGTATATACTTTTGCTCAAGAGTCACTCCCCGCGAAGGAATCTCGACTCTTGCCTCCTGGAATGAGGTGCTGGATATTCACAACCGAATACCAATATGCAAAGCGAAAGAATATAACTGTAGTTTTTCGAAATTTGTTCCAACAATATCATTTTAGGTTTCTTTTCTTGCATTAATCAAAATTAATGCGGTCCCGTCAATTAATCCTATCACACTAGAAAAGAACGAAAATACAATGTACGTATATGCCATCCGCATTCGCCACTGGGCCCCGTCATCACCCGTTAGGTTACTTAACTAACGACAGAGCGGGGGCTGGACTAGCGCGGGTGCAAAACATATACAACATCGACTAGTATATATATAAATATATATAACATTCATCCCAGGTATGATATAATCAACATCACAAAATCTTAGCAAGTAACATAGAATGGCGGATAATCTTGGAGCCTCGGGTTTTATTTAAGCCATAAATTAAACCCGACATTCCCGGTCGTGTAGATAGCCTATGCAATGAAAACCTGGACCCCTACGAGCGCGGCAAGTTACCCGCCAATCCCAGAAGTGAGGCAACCCCAATCAAAAAAGTGAATGGGCCACCCAGCACTCTATGAGATCCGGTAACTTGAGCGCCCCTCCGTGGGTCATCCTATACCCCCTACGAGTGCGGCGAATAGCCCGCCAATTCTAGAGTGAAGCCCCCTCCGTCTCAACACAATGAGATGCGAGCTTGTTGCCTTCTAGAACTCGGCTATTCGTGCTCTCCACCGTGGGGTAATCGTAGTACAGAAAATGAAAATAATATGTACAGTGGTGATATTGACCTCAACTCGGTCGTGCCCCAAACAAATAATATACAATCCGGCAAAGACGGTAGTCCACATGTCGGACGCTCGTCCCGCAATAACAAATGTACAAATGAATCTCAACTGTACCACTAACATTGCACCACAAGCCATCCACCACGACTATTGTAACATTTCAAAAAATTTAGAATATTATTTTTGGGAATTTTCAGAATTTAATATTAATTTTTAATGAATATTTTAATCGTCGGTATAATTAAATACCGATAAAGGGTGAAAATTCTGAAGAAAAATTATGGAAATTCTAAAATAGATTATTGTGTGGAAATATGCCATTTTACAGTTTTTATGATGAGTTATATGCGATTTTGGTGTTAACCGCGATTAAAAATCGCTAATTGGATTTTTGGCCTTTTGTACAAAAAATATGCACATAACATTTCCTACACTTGTCATACTTGTTTCATGTTATGGACTCATGGTGGCTTAAGGTTGAACCATGTTGAGATGACCATGGTGGGTTGCACCATTTGGTTAGGTTAATTAGCTTAATTAAGGGTTTTAGTTTGGTTAAGGGTGATTAGGGTTAGTTGACCTTGAGAGAGAGAGAGAGGAGGCTATGAAGTTATGACACACCATTTCATTTCAAGGCTTCTCACCTCAACACCTTTTCTCGTCTTACACACTCACATCTCTCACTCTCTCACACCCCACCATCAAGTATACTACACAACACCCTACATCAACAAAAACAACCACAACCAAACAGCCCCTTACGTTTGCTGCTGCAGCAACAACCCCATATAGCAACAACAACCCAACACTTCAGCCCCCATATCAACCTATCAGCTGATACACCACATCAGCCCCATATCAACCATTATCAGTACACTTTCAGCCACCATCAGCATGTAACATCAGCCAAGACATCAAGCACAACCTTAGCCCAAACAAAAGCAACACCCACATCAGCTGCAACAGCAGCTGATGGAACATATCAGCCCCCAATACAACACATCAGCCCTAATATCATCACTTCAGCCACCAAAGCATCAGCCAACATCAACACTTTCAGCCCCAATTTCTTCACATCAGCCACCCCTACACCTGCAGCTACATCAGCTGCTGAAACCATTCATCAACTCAGCTCATATTCAGCCCCATATCAACACATCAGCTCCATTTATCAGCAGCACATTTTCAACCACAGCAGTAGCAGCTGCATTTGCAACAAAGAAAAAAAAAGAGAGGAAGGGATTGCAAGCAGCAGCAACAGCCAAAACACAGCAGCAACTCCCTTCAACAACTTTACACCCTCATCATACTACAACCTCACACTTCACCACCACACCATCATGAACTTTACTTCCCCCCACACAACATCAGCCCAACATGCAGCCACAATTACATCAGCACAACTTCAGCTGCTGATATACCAAATCAGCAACCTTATTCCAACCAACACCCCACAACACCATCATCAAACCACAACTACAACACTTCATCTCACCACAAGAACAACCTCAGCCCCTGCAGTAGCTGCTGCTCAGCAACAAAGAAAGAGGTTTCAAGCAGCAGCAGCTACAAAACCAGCATCAGAAACAATTGCAAGCAGCAGCATCAGCCAAGCAACACCAGCAACTATAGCAGTAGTCCAGCAGCAGCACAACACCCCTCCTTCCTTCATCTTCCCTTCTCCTACATCCTAGAACCCTCTTGAGGTATAATCTTGCAACCAAATTCCTATCTTGCAAGTTATAGTGTCTAGCTGAAAGTTACTGTTATATTTGAGACCTAGTGCTAGTTTTAGTGAAATTGAGTGAGTTTTGGCCAAGGGATGGTTTCGATTATCATGGTAGCCTTACTAGGTGTTGTTAAGACCAGTTTAACCAAGATTTGTTCCAGATTTCATCAAAATACCAGATAGGTTATACTTGGCGTAATTCAGCATTTGTCAACTTTGTGGCCTTTCTGGAAACTGCTATCAACCCGGACCTCCTAAAATAATTTTGACTTGACAGTAGGATGTGCAGGCAGATAGGAACCAACACCCAAAACCCTAGCCAAACCACCAAACCCCGACCGCAGATTTATTCCCCCTGGCCGCAATTTGCGGCCAGACCTGGGTGGAATCGCCTCGTTTTGCGTGCACAGCCCTATTTCATGTAAACTTGACCCCCTGTATGTCTAGTTTTGACTGTTTCCAGTTAGGGTAAAATCTGGGTTGTTTTTCATGAGTTGGCGTATGATGTACGACCTGTTTTCCGTATGGAATTTTGGTATTCGATGATTCGTTCTGTCGGGTGGCGTTTGGACGTCAACGACAGTGGTGATTGGCTGTGTTTGCACACAAGGTCACCGGTTTTTACCTATGGGCGTAGTGTGCACCATTTTGGTTTCCGACATGATTTTCATGAGTTTTAGCGTGTGATATCCTTGTAGGTACCCCACGTGGCGTCGAGGCATTGGAGATGCAAACGGCAACATCGGCACCGGCACACATATCTAGGTGAGTAGATTTATATCTACGGGGAGAAGTCGGGTGGATGGCGTATAGCACCCCCGCAGTCCGTGGTGATGTATACGGATGCGTATACACACCAACAATTTATTATATGTTGTTGGGATTATTATTGATGTTTAAATGGATATTGGTATATTGGATTGGTGAAAGGTTACGAAACCTTAGGGTATTGGGTGCACTACACATACATACACACATATACATACTTGCATACATCCTCGTTTCATATATGGTTATGGGATTCGTTATGGATATGTGTTCACTTAGGTATGAGGCTATGTGTTTATTACGGATTTGAGGATGATACTTGGGATTGATGTGAGTCGATGGGTTTGATCTGAGATTATGATGTCGGTGATATGATAAAATTCATAATTGAGATACGTCTTGATGCTTTAGCGAATTTTGGGATGATGATGCCATAGGAATAGTGACATAAATATGTAAATGATCGACAGGTGATTACGATACGTGATGAGATATGTTATGAATTGATATGTCAAGATAATTATGATAGGCCGTATTCGGCAATGCATATTCTTTGGTGACGATTTATGATGATGATTATCGACTTGCTAGAGACTGTCGATCAGTAGTCAGATCATGATTTTAGTGATGATGTTAATATTGTACTAGACTTAGGTCAGTACCCAGATTATGATATTTGATGAAGAGAATACTAGATGAGTAATATAATGATCGTGACATCGACCGTACCCAGATTTGGGGATGTCGTACGACGGATTACGTACGAGCTATATTTTGATGTTTGATCCGCCCTCTTGACTTGGGGATAACTGATTATAGAGATATGGTATCGGATGTGATATTATCGAGACGGGATCACCGACTATATTTGCATATATATGTATCGACTCAGAGGTTCGGCGGATTCCCTTACCTACTGTTAGCTTTAGCTCAGCCTTGGAGTGGTGTAGCTATGTGACTTTTATGACCTTAGATACAGTTTGGCGATCATGGTGTTCAGTATTTCAGCTCCCGCATATTATTATTGTTGCTCTGCATCGCATACTGTTGTGATTCATATTCTATTATTGATATCCTGCTGCTAGGACACCAGCACCATTACCGATGATGCGTATGTACCACGTACACTTATTTGCTGTCGCACACACATCTTCATCGGTAATTGCCATGTCACGTACACTTAGAGAATATTATTGCCTGATTTAGCTTGTTAACTAGTAGTGACATGATATTAGCGCAGTGCCTTAAGCAGGAAAGAAATCCCTATTCTCAAAATGGCACGGCCTGCTGTGCCAGTGAACCAGGGCCAACCTAACTTGATCGAACAAATCTCTTGACATTGTAGCTATTACTTGCCACTTCATGCATACTGCTATTGATGATTTGGATTCGGGTTTCCATGATGTTTTCTGGATTTGGAGGAAAACCGCAAAAGCATACATATAAACTGCTTTCTCTTTTTAATCAAAATGCGGTTTTCCCATGATGTATGAGTCGTCCACCATGAGTTTGCTGATGGATTTCGAGACTCGATTCGAGGAGTGGAGGAACCGTTTCGGGTACATGGTGGGCCCGGTGCGGTACCCCGGGGCAAGAAGATCGCAGGAGATGGCGTTGAGCCTGGCAGGGGAGTACGACCGACCGGTGATATTACCCGACACGTCGGATATCCGGAGGATACCGTCGTAGTCATGAGATGGATGGTAGGGGCCGATCTGGATTGACGGCGCCCTGGATATTATGATTGAGACATTGAGATTTGAGATATTGAGGTACAGAGATTGTGATACAGAGATATCGAGATATTGAGATTTATGTTTTGTGCCGATGCTAGGCACTGTTTTGTGCTAATTTCATTATGATACCTCATTTTAAAAATACAGAAATCTCACAAGTTACAAAAGCAGTTTTCTTCAGTACATGCATTTGTTTCATGCATTCATACATCATCCATATGATATATTGACATCTGATGCACTGACACAGGCACATGGGTTTACACTTGGGTTAGATATTTGTACTAGCCATGGTTAGAGATTGCTGGTTATATACTTGAGGATTATATTTTGTGATCGTATGACCTAGGATTGCGTCATACATGCGATTTTCTGTTCGTAGATCTTTTTCTACTCACGAGTTAGCAACTCACCCCTGTTGTGCCCCAGTTTCTTGCAGGTTTGCCGTACAGGTTTCATTACGGCTTTGCGGGCACTGTACCTTTCGGGTGACTTGCTAGTAGGTGGGTTTATTTGTATCATACCCATCATTATACATTGTATATTATATTTCAGTTGTACCTAGAAGTTCCATCAACCAAACATGTATTTTTTGAGATAGAGACCAGCGATGTTTATTCTTTCGACCTTAGAGTCGCGCATTATATTTCCATGGGTTTCTTGCTGGTTGAGTTTCATTTCTGTTGTGATCCTCGCCTTTAGGCGTTGTATATTATGTTGCATATAGGTTGATTTGATATGGTTCTTCCTACTCTCTACTACTTATCTTGGTTTGGATTTCTGGGTTCGGCTTACTTAGAGTACGTACGCCTCGAGACGTTCGTAGTCTAAGTGCCGGTCACGTTCCGTACTTTCGGGTCGTAACAAAGTTGGTATCAGAGCGTTAGGTTTTACCTTCGGAGTATAGGATGACCCTTGGTTGATGGAATAGGTGACTAAAGTAGAGTGACGTACCGTTGGTATGTTCCGCGGCATATTTACGACACACCACTCCACTTAAGGAGCCTTAGGATGTACATTTCTTTGTTCAGTATCATATTCATTCCTGATCTAGCTTCATCGGTACCAGTTATGGTTTTGCTACCGCGATTGCGGGCAGGGAGAGAGCTACGGCTAGAGTTGCGGTCAGCATGAGCTCGTCACGAACGAGGAATGACCAGGGCGTGATTTTGGCGACACACGATTGCAGAGGTGTCTTTTGATTGTGTTCTCGCGCCATGAGCGTTGGATGGATCGCTGTATAAGATTACTCGGACGTGTGGATCAGCACCAGAGGCACTGTTCAACGTGCAGACGAGTGAGCCAGTAGTTGCTACGAACGACGAGATATCGCCCCAGAAGTTGGAGCTATTGCAGTACGAGATTGTACTAAGAGGTGATAGAAGGTCGCTAGTCACCAAGGATAAATGACTAGGACATGTGGATCGTTCGCTATCCCGATGCAAGGTCATCAGATAGATTGATTCCAGCTAGAAACAACTTCACGTGGGGACGTTGAGAGTCGACAGAGACGATCGAATGTCAGAAACCTATTATTCCAAGTTTAAAGTATTCGGAAAGATATGCAGGCAATTCTATGGTCCCTCTAGAAGAATGAAACCCTAACTCGACTTAATGACCATGTGAAAGCCTTTGAACCTTAGGGTTCACGGCAGTTCCTCGGCGCCATTAGTGAGGCTTGGGTTTGCCCTTCTACGGCTGGACCACCGATGCTGGGGTATGTACTCGATACTATTATACCGTACCCAAGATGTTGAGTTCTTGGGGGATTATGAGGTTTTGACGATTCGATCGGATGGCTCGACTTAATTCGGATGCTAGGTGGTGAGATGCATTTCTTGGGAGACTCCAGATACGAGGATAGCCATCGGAGCTCAGTCCATGCAGCCACGACGAGACGAGTCCGAAGCAGTCGACATTATAGAAAAGTGGAGTAAGAGGTTCGTACCAGATCTAGAGGTGATGACGTTCCACTCTGCCGACATCAGAAGTGCGGTGTGCATGCCGAGGCAGAATACTGGATATACCCTCCAGAAGGAGTCGCGATGAGTACGTGGCCATTTTGAAGCAAGAAGCAGGTATGGTAAAGAACGATGATTTCCGAACAGTTGGCAGAGATGAGACTTGAAAGAGACCTTGAGCAGGATTCCTTTCAGGACACTGCTGCAATGAGTTTTGCAACCAGGATCAGATGTGTCATGTATATTCAAAGAGCCATAGGCCGACGCCAGTGACATACTACTTTACGAGTAGTCGTGAGGATTGACCGAGAGTTGACCAGAGAAGTGCCAGAACGGAATCGTCCCCGTTAGCACACCTGACAGGGCCGATGAGCTGACGGATCGTGAGATTGATAATTCACAGAGAAGACTTGGACCCAGGAGTGGTCATTGTTACGCACACCAGCAGGCCAGAGTTCATGATCATCGATGAGACGTCCCACTAGTGACTGCGACAGTTGGCCCGAGATTCTTGGAGGATGCGTTTGAGCGGTACTAATCCGCCATACTTGATTTCGATGTTTTGGGTGATTTATTCGCATGATTTGATTTTGATGATTGAGTATTTACGATTTTTGCAAAGTTGTTGCACTTGATATCATTTTCGTGCTTTAGTTTCACATGGTTGTGATTTTATGGTTTTAGACATTTGAGTTGATTTTGTGCGTATGCACGCACACGATTTGGTTCCTGCACTCTGTATAGTTTATATATGCTTGCAGTGCAGTGACATGTATTTTGTGCACTTGGATAAACTGGATTTCGCTTTCGAGGGTGATGCTCGACATTTGTTTTGTGCCTTTTATGCACCTGATTGGATTTTGTGCGTGTTCGGCGCTTGATATTGGATTTCATGATTTCATGCATGATGGATGCACCGGATTTGGATTTTAGTGCATGTTGGGCGCCTGTTATGAGATGCGATTTGGTGCACACCAGATGCACTAAATCGGAATTTTCGTGCATGTCAGATACACCTGATTTTGCGGTCAGGCACACACGTGCCTATGACCGATGTTGTGTGCACAACCGTTGCACCTTGATGTTTTGTGCACCTTCTTGGCACATGTATGGATTTTGATTTCCGTGCGCACCAGACGCACAGGGTTTTCATATGCATTTTTGGGATTGAGTCCTATGGAGTTGTACGTTTTTATGTTATTTTCTATGTGTTTTCATACTGAGAAGGACTGGTCAAATGACAGTGCCTGGATATATTTTGCATGCATTGACAGTTTTCAAAGGGATTTCCAAAGGCGAGGTATAGTCTCATTATTTACATGCGTGTCCGATACGACGCGAAACGTTTAAAAACAGGGAACCCTTCTAAATTGTTTTCAAAACGGCGGGACGTGCATATTAAACAAAAGATATATACATATAAGATTATTTTCTTATAAAGACGTCCGCCATTGTGCAGTGTTATGCGCATTGCACATCGATTTTAAAGAAATTTGGCATGCATTTCCTTCATATATTTACACGTATAGTTCCGGTTTATAGCATATCGGCTTTGTTTGGATTTGGCATTTGTGTTCCACCATGACTACGATAATTGCGGGATGCTTGACGGAGTTTTGATTTCGAGTTATCTGCTCGTTGCTCATGCGCATGTATTGCGCTATGATGCCTTTTATGTATTGATGATTTCGGAGCCCCGTTGATTTGGACATTTTATAGAAATGTTTTAGAATTTGGGGGTTTAAATTTAAATTCGGGGACCGAATTTCTTTAAGGGGGAAGACTGTAACATTTCAAAAAAATTAGAATATTATTTTTGGGAATTTTCAGAATTTAATATTAATTTTTAATGAATATTTTAATCGTCGGTATAATTAAATACCGATAAAGGGTGAAAATTCTGAAGAAAAATTATGGAAATTCTAAAATAGATTATTGTGTGGAAATATGCCATTTTACAGTTTTTATGATGAGTTATATGCGATTTTGGTGTTAACCGCGATTAAAAATCGCTAATTGGATTTTTGGCCTTTTGTGCAAAAAATGTGCACATAACATTTCCTACACTTGTCATACTTGTTTCATGTTATGGACTCATGGTGGCTTAAGGCTGAACCATGTTGAGATGACCATGGTGGGTTGCACCATTTGGTTAGGTTAATTGGCTTAATTATGGGTTTTAGTTTGGTTAAGGGTGATTAGGGATAGTTAACCTTGAGAGAGAGAGAGAGGAGGCTATGAAGTTATGACACACCATTTCATATCAAAGCTTCTCACCTCAACACCTTTTCTCGTCTTACACACTCACATCTCTCACTCTCTCACACCCCACCATCAAGTATACTACACAACACCCTACATCAACAAAAACAACCACAACCAAACAGCCCCTTACGTTTGCTGCTGCAGCAACAACCCCATATAGCAACAACAACCCAACACTTCAGCCCCCATATCAACCTATCAGCTGATACACCACATCAGCCCCATATCAAGCATTATCGGCACACTTTCAGCCACCATCAGCATGTAACATCAGCCAAGACATCAAGCACAACCTTAGCCCAAACAAAAGCAACAGCCACATCACCTGCAACAGCAACTGATGTAACATATCAGCCCCCAATACAACACATCAGCCCCAATATCATCACTTCAGCCACCAAAGCATCAGCCAACATCAACACTTTCAGCCCCAATTTCTTCACATCAGCCACCCCTACACCTGCAGCTACATCAGCTGCTGAAACCATTCATCAACTCAGTTCATATTCAGCCCCATATCAACACATCAGCTCCATTTATCAGCAGCACATTTTCAGCCACAGCAGTAGCAGCTGCATTTGCAACAAAGAAAAAAAAAGAGAGGAAGGGATTACAAGCAGCAGCAACAGCCAAAACACAGCAGCAACTCCCTTCAACAACTCTACACCCTCATCATACTACAACCTCACACTTCACCACCACACCATCATGAACTTTACTTCCCCACACACAACATCAGCCCAACATGCAGCCACAATTACATCAGCACAACTTCAGCTGCTGATATACCAAATCAGCAACCTTATTCCAACCAACACCCCACAACACCATCATCAAACCACAACTACAACACTTCATCTCACCACAAGAACAACCTCAGCCCCTGCAGTAGCTGCTGCTCAGCAACAAAGAAAGAGGTTTCAAACAGCAGCAGCTACAAAACCAGCATCAGAAACAATTGCTAGCAGCAGCATCAGCCAAGCAACACCAGCAACTATAGCAGTAGTCCAGCAGCAGCACAACACCCCTCCTTCCTTCATCTTCCCTTCTCCTACATCCTAGGACCCTCTTGAGGTATAATCTTGCAACCAAATTCCTATCTTGCAAGTTATAGTGTCTAGCTGAAAGTTACTGTTATATTTGAGACCTAGTGCTAGTTTTAGTGAAATTGAGTGAGTTTTGGCCAAGGGATGATTTCGATTATCAGGGTAGCCTTACTAGGTGTTGTTAAGACCAGTTTAACCAAGATTTGTTCCAGATTTCATCAAAATATCAGATAGGTTATACTTGGCGTAATTCAGCATTTGTCAACTTTGTGGCCTTTCTGGAAACTGCTATCAACCCGGACCTCCTAAAATAATTTTGACTTGACAGTAGGATGTGCAGGTAGATAGGAACCAACACCCAAAACCCTAGCCCAAACCACCAAACCCCGGCCGCAGATTTATTCCCCCTGGCCGCAATTTGCGGCCAGACCTGGGTGGAATCGCCTCGTTTTGCGTGCACAGCCCTATTTCATGTAAACTTGACCCCATGTATGTCTAGTTTTGACTGTTTCCAGTTAGGGTAAAATCTGGGTTGTTTTTCATGAGTTGGCGTATGATGTACGACCTGTTTTCCGTATGGATTTTGGTATTCGATGATTCGTTCTGTTGGGTGGCGTTTGGACGTCAACGACAGTGGTGATTGGCTGTGTTTGCACACAAGGTCACAGGTTTTTACCTATGGGCGTAGTGTGCACCATTTTGGTTTCCGACATGATTTTCATGAGTTTTAGCGTGTGATATCCTTATAGGTACCCCACGTGGCGTCGAGGCGTTGGAGATGCAAACGGTGACATCAGCACCAGCACACATATCTAGGTGAGTAGATTTATATCTACGGGAAGAAGTCGGGTGGATGGCGTATAGCACCCCCGCAGTCCGTGGTGATGTATACGGATGCGTAAATACACCAACAATTTATTATATGTTGTTGGGATTATTATTGATGTCTAAATGGATATTGGTATATTGGATTGGTGAAAGGTTACGAAACCATAGGGTAGTGGGTGCACTACACATACATACACATATATACATACTTGCATACATCCTCATTTCATATATGGTTATGGGATTCGTTATGGATATGTGTTCACTTGGGTATGAGGCTATGTGTTTATTACGGATTTGAGGATGATACTTAGGATTGATGTGAGTCGATGGGTTTGATATGAGATTATGATGTCGGTGATATGATAAAATTCATAATTGAGATACGTCTTGATGCTTTAGCGGATTTTGGGATGATGATGCCATAGGAATAGTGACATAAATATATAAATGATCGACAGGTGATTACGATACGTGATGAGATATGTTATGAATTGATATGTTAAGATAATTATGATAGGCCGTATTCGGCAATGCATATTCTTTGGTGACGATTTATAATGATGATTATCGACTTGCTAAAGACTGTCGATCAGTAGTCAGATCATGATTTTAGTGATGATGTTAGCATTGTACTAGACTTAGGTCAGTACCCAGATTATGATATTTGATGAAGAGAATACTAGATGAGTAATATAATGATCGTGACATCGACCGTACCCAGATTTGGGGATGCCGTACGACGGATTACGTACGAGCTATATTTTGATGTTTGATCCGCCCTCTTGACTTGGGGATAACTGATTATAGAGATATGGTATCGGATGTGATATTATCGAGGCGGGATCACCGACTATATATGTATATATATGTATCAACTCAGAGGTTAGGCGGATTCCCTTACCTACTGTTAGCTTTAGCTCAGCCTTGGAGTGGTGTAGCTATGTGACATTTATGACCTTAGATACAGTTTGGCGATCATGGTGTTCAGTATTTCAGCTCCCGCATATTATTATTGTTGCTCTGCATCGCATACTGTTGTGATTCATATTCTATTATTGATATCCTGCTGCTAGGACAGCAGCACCATTACCGATGATGCGTATGTACCACGTACACTTATTTGCTGTCGCACACACATCTTCATCGGTAATTGCCATGTCACGTACACTTAGAGAATGTTATTGCCTGATTTAGCTTGTTAGCCAGTAGTGACATTATATTAGCGCAGTGCCTTATATGCCAGCTTGACATTGTAGCTATTACTTGCCACTTCATGCATACTGTTATTCATTATATGCTGAATTCATGGATTATCATGCTCATATTCATGATTTCACATGCTATTGATGATTTGGATTCGGGTTTCCATGATGTTTTCTGGATTTGGAGGAAAACCGCAAAAACATACATATAAACTGCTTTCTCTTTTTAATCAAAATGCGATTTTCCCATGATGTATGAGTCGTCCACCATGAGTTTGCTGATGGATTTCGAGACCCGATTCGAGGAGTGGAGGAACCATTTCGGGTATATGGTGGGCCCGGTGCGGTACCCCGAGGCAAGAAGATCGCAGGAGATGGCGTTGAGCCTGGCAGGGGAGCACGACCGACCGGTGATATTACCCGACACGTCGGATATCCGGAGGATACCGTCGTAGTCATGAGATGGATGGTCGGGGCCGATCTGGATTGACGGCGCCCTGGATATTATGATTGAGACATTGAGATTTGAGATATTGAGGTACAGAGATTGTGATACAGAGATATCGAGATATTGAGATTTATGTTTTGTGCCGATCCTAGGCACTGTTTTGTGCTGATTTCATTATGATACCTCATTTTAAAAATACAGAAATCTCAAAAGTTACAAAAGCAGTTTTCTTCAGTACATGCATTTGTTTCATGCATTCATACATCTTCCATATGATATATTGCCATCTGATGCACTGACACAGGCACATGGGTTTACACTTGGGTTAGATATTTGTACTAGCCATGGTTAGAGATTGCTGGTTATATACTTGAGGATTATATTTTGTGATCGTATGACCTAGGATTGCGTCATACATTCGATTTTCTGTTCGTAGATCTTTTTCTACTCACGAGTTGGCAACTCACCCCCGTTGTGCTCCAGTTTCTTGCAGGTTTGCCGTACAGGTTTCATTACGGCTTTGCGGGCACTGTACCTTTCGGGTGACTTGCTAGTAGGTGGGTTTATTTGTATCATACCCATCATTATACATTGTATATTATATTTCAGTTGTACCTAAAAGTTCCATCAACCAAACATGTATTTTTTGAGATAGAGACCAGCGATGTTTATTCTTTCGACCTTAGAGTCGCGCATTATATTTCCATGGGTTTCTTACTGGTTGAGTTTCATTTCTGTTGTGATCCTCTCCTTTAGGCGTTGTATATTATGTTGCATATAGGTTGATTTGATATGGTTCTTCCTACTCTCTATTACTTATCTTGGTTTGGATTTCTAGGTTCGGCTTACTTAGAGTACGTACGCCTCGAGACGTTCATAGTCTAAGTGACGGTCACGTTCCGTACTTTCGGGTCGTGACAACTATCCAACCACAACCACAGAACATCAACGTGAATGTCATGTTCGTAAACCTGTCTAAAAGATCATATAGCAGTTAGACGAGTTATACCGCTCTAATGACATTTACGGTCACAGGTAAAAGTGAATGTACTGTAAACTATTAAGCAGTGTTAAAAATTAATGACTTCAAAATACTCTTTATTGCCCCAAACTCAAAGATAACAGAATATCCAAACTTGGCAAAAACAAATAACATTTGAAATCCTAAATCCAAGAGACTGGAACACCAAACAAAAACGGACACCAGAAGCTTCAGTACAACCGGCCACATCGGCCAAATATCATTTCTCGCCGGCCACATTTCAAAATTATGGTGTCATATTCCTCTGGTGTTCAAGTTATACCACAAAGAGCACTCTGCACTTGTTTAAAAAAATTTTAGAGCCTCTGAAAATTTCGATAGAAACTTGGATTTTCTTTTCGTGTTTCGGTGTTATTTCGGTTTGTTACTTTAACATAGTTTAAACCTGCTAGTATAGGGTTTATGGGCTGGCTTTGATACCATGAAAGGTTATGCTAGCACCCAGGCCATCAACCGAGGCCGATTGCGGAACAAATTTTTTTCTAACGATGTAAACTTAGCGCTAGAATAACCCTAAACCGGATCTACCATAAACCTAACTAGCAGCTAAAGAAGCTATCAACTATAAAAAGAGTATACACCAAGAAGCTCAAGTACTCCGGGTCTTCACTCCTCTCCGTTAGCATGATCCTAGTGGCCTCCATGATCGTGCTTGATCAATGGCTTCCTCACGTCAAAGATGATCCACCCGAGAGTGTCTACTTTGAGCTCCTAACTTTAAACCAAGGTAACTAGGTTACTTAGTATGCTAATCTAAGTACCCTAGATGATGTAGAGAGTGGTTAGGATTTGTTTAGTCTCTTGAACCCTAGGATTCTCAACTCATGAGACAAGTTAGGGCAAGAGGAAGAAGAAGAGAGCTTGGAGGAGAGAGAGTGTGAAAGATATTATCAAGTGAATAATGGCTCATGTTTCATATATATTAAGCAAAGATATTTACCACAAAATGTATAGATATTTTCCAAAAAATATCTAGATATTTTCCACAGAATATCTAGATGCCACCTTGCCTCAATAGTAACCCTTGACTCACTAAATGAGTCAACAAGTAGTCATGCTTCACTTAATAAAAGTCAACACCTCATACCTCCACCTCATTTAACATTTAATCAAAAAGATTAAATAACAAATGAGGTGTCTTCTTCTAGAAGCATTCTTGTCAAAATTACAAGAATACCCATCATCCGTATATACATACCCGTATCCGTATTCCGAAAAATACGAATACAAAAGAGACGAAAATAATATAACAATGTAATACTAGGATCCGGCTTAAACCAATGCCCGCTAGTATTATCCGCCCGAACATCATACGTGTAAAAGTATACGTATGTGATCGAACCCTGCCGTAAACCCATACGGCCTCTATATCGTTTCGCCCAAAGCAGAGAAGCCCTCTGTCTGGGACTCTAAAGACTCGACAGTACACCGGCAATGCGTTACTGGATAAATCCATAACCACAACCACGTCAGCGGCACTAGCTATACGTAACGGCTACCCGGATACCTATCGAAAAGGAAAGCCGATGAGAAAACTCATCTGGATCCCTACTGAGCCTATCCGTGACAATATCCGTACATTCTGGTCTCGTCGTCTAAGAGTATCGCATACCGGATCTAGGGGGTGGTAAGCGTCAGACCCTAATAATCCGATAATTCGTGTTGATTCGGCTCAGGACCAATCCGGGAAACTACTGATCAACCTATCAGTAAATCCCAACTGCCTTGGCCAAGGTCTTATGGTCCTGACCAATCGAACACAGTGCGATATCAACTCCCAATACCTGGAGAGACGAATCCCTGACAATCACTCACTGCCTCCATGTGGCTCAGGACTGTACCCAACCAAAAGCTTTTTGTACGACTCAGTAGAGCTGTGGTAGAGTAGTGATCAAAGCACAATGGGAACTCACACAAGACAAATGACGATCTCAGGTCCAAAGACTAACCTGTACACATGTCACAAGAGAACCGCTATCTAACGATAGGTATAATACCATCTAGAGGTTCTCAGCGAGTCCGTCTAGTGTACTCACCCCCAATAAGCACCCATATACAATCTTAGGTGATCACACCAATGGTTGTAGGACCAACCACCGCCTCTCGTCGAGGTCTAGAAACGTACACGCAAGTCTACTCTAGAGTATCGATGCCCGATCTCGATACTCCTGCGACTTGGGACATTTAAGGATGTGCTTATAGACTACCTAGCTCCCACAAGTATGATCGCCATCACAACGCAGGTAGTCAAGCAAGATCATACGGGCTTTATCAACATGTAACCTGTTAGTTATATGTATGCCCTAGAGGCCATTACTGTACATAGGATGTATATTGTAGTGGATGCTGGGACATATATAGGGAGGACTTTCTTGCTCGACATGATAGTATGCTATCTGGTTGAACTTTACCTTAACGTGTATACTGATTGTCTCTCTGTTACATGTTGGTAAAGCCCTTAGGATCTGTACTTGACTACCTGGACTATGATGCGGATCATACTTGTGGGGACATGGTAGTCCATAAGTACATCCTTCAAAGTCCCTAGTCGTGGGTGTATCGAGACGGGGCATCGATATACCAGAGTAGACTAGCGTGTACCTTCTCGACCCATACAGATGGGCGATGGATGATCCCATATCCATTGGTGTTTGACATCAGAGATGATATACGGGTGCTCAGTAGAGACTGGGTACACTGGACGGACTCGCCGAGAACTCCCAGATGGTATTATACCTCACGTCAGATAGCAGTTCTCTGGTGACACTGGTACAGAGTAGTCTGTTGACCCGAGATCGTCATAGAGTCTTATGTGGTTCCCACTGTGCTTTGATTTCCATCTTACCACGTCCAAGAGGGCGTGCAAAACGGTGGTTTTTGGGTACAGTCCCGAGTCACATGGAGGCAATGAGCGATAGGAGGGGATTCGTCTCTCCCGGTATAGGGAGTTGATGTTGCGCTGTGTTCGATTGGCTATAACAGGAAATCCCTGGCCAGGGTTGCTGAGATTTACTGGTAAGTGTTACCAGTAGTTTCTCGAATAGTTATAGACCTCATATCGACACGACTTATCGAGCTATTGGGGTCTGACGTTTACCACCCCTAGGCGAGATATGCGACATATCAGACGATCAGACCGGACTGTACGGTAGTGTTACTGGTCGGATTCACTGGAGTGTGAGTGGGCTTGCTCGTCGATCTTCAGATCGCTCAATACCCGGGTGGCCGTTACGTTTAGCAGACCGCTTGCGGCTTGTGGATGTTTGATATGATCATCATCCGCTGCCGGCGTATTGACGAGTTTTTAGAGTCCTACACAGAGGTTTCCTGGCTCAAGCGAAACGAAATAGGAGTGCATATGAGATATGTGCGGGACCGAGAATGATACCAGTATGTGATACTGTATTCGATTCTCGCGATGTGACATTGATCGGTTATATGTGATATAGCCGAGTTATCGGATCAAGTGTTGATTCGATAAGTTGTTACTGATGATACCAGTCGGTTATGTGCGACATGACCGGATCATTGAATCAAGTGTTGATTTAATGATTTAATGCATAATTATATATTTGATATATTACTTTGCATTAACTAGTATCGGTTCACTTTAAATGGATTTTCTCACTCGGATTGTACACATTGTATATGTGATATACTTTTGTGCACTTGATTGTATCATGTTTGATGATACATGTTATGCTAGGGTTTTTGTGTAAAGATCAAACCATGGTTACATGATTATGGTTAGGGTTTTGTTTTATTTATTTATTTATTTATTGATTTTTGGAAAATAAAAGGCAAGAGAAAAGAATGGTGGCTATTTTTGTTTTATGTTGAAACTTCTTGAAACTTTGATCAAGTCAACCATTCTTATCTCATCCTTAACCCTAACCATTCCCACTAACCCTAGTTGAATCTCTACACATAACCATGGTCATGTTATGATAAAGATTGGATTATTCTTTTCTTTTTAATGATCTTATGATAATCATATCTTCTTCTTCTTCTTCCTTCAAGTGAAGAAAAGCTTGAGGTCATCAATGGTGGATTGATGATTTGAGTGAGAAATCCAATTCTAAAGTCTACCCACTTCCTATTTCTTTATCCTCTACCTCTTGCCAAGTAGTAGAGTGTGTTTCCTTCACAAGTTTTCATGGCAAGGTGAAGGCGGAGCTTGATTTAGCGATGCCTCGACGTAGATCATCTTCGGCATGGACATCGACGACCTAGCTTGCCCATTCTCCGACGAAGCCGACACTAGAGCCCGGATTTGTTTTGGACAGCGGAGAGGACCTCATCTCGGAGCCGTGGAGGTGGAAAAACGGATCTACAAAGGTTGTATATCCGTATCCCTTAGTTAAGTGTTAACTAGTTAGCTTTTTCGCCTAAACATCTAGCAAACGATCCGTAGTCGGGTTTCTCGGCACCTAGATTTTTTGAAATTGGCATGGTTGATGCCTTGTGAGACCTCATTAGGATGCCTAGGAACCCTACAGTGGTATCAGAGCCTAGCTAGAGCCTTAGGCGATGCGTAGACGGAGTTAGAAGTCCGATCGACCCGAAACCCCGACTTGAAAGTGCTCTCTGGACATTTTCTGTTTTCGTGGATTTTTGCAAATTAAAAATATGCAGAAAAATCATCAGGTAAATCTAAGAATTACGATGCAAAAATTACCTAATGATCTTTCTAAAGTGCGGCGGAACCGCGGCATTAGCGTGCTAATGCGGCCCTTCCGCGGCCCTTTTGTCTTATCTGCCATTGAATTTTGCACAGTAACTCCTATTTTTCAGTACTGGTTTTCCTGGGAATTTTTAATCTGAAATAAACAGTTGAGCATTTTTGGGTTGTATTGGGAATCAAAGATTCGATCGGGGTTTCAAATTTTGTCTGTGTGGCTTTCCGGATAAATTTTAGAATATGTTAAAATGTTCGACCGGATATAAATACCCAATTTTTCCCCTGTCGAGAAATTTCCAAGTGTTGGATTTTTCCGTAGTTTGACGACGTTATAAGTAGTGCAAGTAACGCGATGGTCCCTCTAGAAGACAACAAACCTTAACTCGATTATGTGACCGTCTTGAACTGCCCTTTGAACCTTCGGGTTTGGGGCAGTACGGCGTGCCACATGTGAGGCGTTGGCTTGACCCTTCTACGGCTGGACCGTTGGTACTGAGGCACGAACCGAATGTTGCTAGACTTGTTTCATGTGTTGATCTGTATCGGGAAAACTTGGGTGTTCGATTGTTCGATCGGAAAGTTTAACATTTTCTATTTATCTGGACTGGGATACAATAATTGGAATTCACAATAGTTATGAGATAACTGAATGAATGTTATAAACGTAGCAGTTTAGTCTCACTTGATCGGTTGCCACGGAATTTTGATGTGATCAAAAGTCCGTCGCAATCACGTAGCGTACGCGGATACTCGCCGGGTAAACTTAATAGACAGCCTTACTCCATAGCCCCGACCAAGTGACTGTAGGAGAACCCCGTCGCCGAAAGCATCCGTTCGGGTGCTCGCGGTAGCGGTGTTCCGTCTTGGTGCACTTCGTCGACGGTATCAGGGGTGTGGCCGCCTACTAAAGTTTGCGACGAGCATTCGATCAGTTTTTCGGGAATCTTGTTTAATTGCCCGACTTAATATTGAAAAGTGTTTTCGATTTTGAGACTAAAATGCGGGGTTTATAAATGTTAGCCATGCGATGTCTAAGTAATTCATTTGGTCAGGCATGCGATGTCTGAGGTGGTTGCGGATTCCAACTGTTGTAGTTTTACACTTTCTTTTCTGTGACCGTAAGTGTAATATGTGATATCGCCGGTTTTGTTGCTATATGTCAACGACAATTGGGATGCGCATATTTACTTACGTTGATGACATGTGATGTTATGTGTTGCTGGATATGTTATATTGGATCGTCGTGATTGAATAGCCGAGGGTTTTTATGTGAGATGAGTGTTTTTTCATTTTTATTCATGTAAAAACTTGTATGTAATATTCTTTTATTGGGGCGCTTCCAGGTTGCGGAAGTTGTCACCGTTTGTATATTATTTACTTTTCCGCACTAGGATAGACCCAAGGAGGAGGGCACAAGTAACCGGGTTCTGGAGTCCAGTGGGAGACCAACTCGAGGAGTCGAGTCCGGGTCTCCTAACTCTAGAATTGGTAGGGTTGCTTGCCGCTCTCGTAGGGGTCTAGGGGTGTGGGTTTGGCTATTCATCACGACCGTGGAATCCGTGTTTTATACTGGCTCGTATTGAAAACACGGACGTCCTAGTATATCCAATATTTCATATGTTTCTTCTGCTGCGATATCTGTGATGTGATCATGTGATGTTCTGTGATAGATACAGTATATAGTATATATGATATATTATATAGACGTTACTTATGTTTTACACCCGCGCTAGCCCTGCCCCGCTCTGTCGTTAGTTACCTAACCTAACGGTGCACGAGGGGACATCGAGGCGAATGCGGATGGCATAAGTGTACGTCATATTTATCTGTGATGTTTAGGTACTTAAATGATGGGACTTCATTAATGTGATTAATGAAATAAAAGAAACCTAAGATGTTGTAGAATCGAATTTCAAAATAAAACAGGTAGCTACAGTTCCTGCTTTGCACAGAGATATATATGATATATCCTGCACCTTATTCGATGAGGAAAGGACCGAGATCCCTTCACCGGGAGTGACTCCTTTAGCAATAACTGGCAGATGCTACACATTCGGTTTGTCTTTTGAATGCTTTTAAGAGTTCTGCTTTGCACAGTGATATATATGATATATCCTGCACCTCATTCGACGAGGAAAGGACCGACGATCCCTTCACCGGGAGTGACTCCTTTAGCAAAACTAGAAAAGCCTCAAAAGCACTCCATTTCAAAATCATTTGATTCTACAACGATATCAAGTTCACTACGCAATAGGTTTTCAGAAAAACCTGTCGTAGCCCTCCGTCATTTCAGATATGTACTGGTTAGTATTCGTGCTGCGTTTGTTGACCTCTGTCAAGGCGCAGTGTGCGGTAGCTGATTAGTGCTTATCTGCATAAGCATATGATGTGATTGATTTAGGGTAGTCGTGCGTCCTTGTTGACCTCTGTCAAGGGTCGTGCGGGTGGGTTTACTTCAATCAGGAAATGACGGGTTGAACTTGACTAGCAGCCTATGGTTTGTTGACCTCTGTCAAGGTCATAGGACGCTAGGGGCAAAATTTTATCGGGAATTTCAAGTGTTGAAATTTGCAATGAGATTGCATACCTTCTATGAGATAGTTGGATCCCGATACCCGCTGCGAGTAAGAGTTACTCCTGGGAGAGTTTTATACATTACAATTAGCCGATCAAGTAGGTGTCTAGAAAGGTGTCAACGGGGTTACGCCTCTGGGAAAATGAGGTTTACATTAATTAGGTTCGTGCGAAAGCACGGGGGACCTCCCTCAAAGTACCGACACTGGCCTGGCTGAAAGATTGGCGAACTTGTAGTGTGTAATTAATCCCGGCTAGTCTTTCCTTTTAGGGTTTGAAGGAAGATTTGATAAAAAGCAGTGGGAGCCATCCCGATTAGATAAAATAATAACCAATCTATTCTTGACAGAGCGCACGCTGAGTGTTTTCTTCTCTCTCTCTCCAGGTAGCGACCATATCACGCCTTAATCAAGATAATAATACGGAATATTGACCGAACCCGCTTGTTATACTGAGCTGGGGAACGTTGGTCCCGCTCCACCTTATAATTGTTATAAGACAGAGCAGGAAATTGGGGATTACCAGAATTCCCGTGCCGCCCAAACGAAGAGAGTGCATGCTGATGCATCATCTTCGGGTGTGTTCATTATACAGAACTGTTTCTCAGTATTCTCCGCATCCTTGGTATATGATACCGGATCAGGATCCCAGATATGTAATCTGTTACATAGGGCTACGAAAAGGTAGAAAAACTGAGAACGGGTGATAAGTTTCATGAGACAGAAAACGGGGCAAGTGTTGCAGCCAAGTCTGTTGGTCACTGTCACCCTGTATTACCAATACATTGATTCTGAACGAATGTTGTTAGATACCGAACCTGTAGCGTCTTGAAAAGTCGTTTTGGTGTTTTCCTGAAATTCGGTGAAAATTCGGTATTTTTCCGAAAACCGTCTTTCTCGATATTTTGCAGTTTAGGGCTAATTATACCTTAAATGGGTAGGTAATTACTTGTTTTTAGTAGCTAATGAGTTAATTATGAAATTTTGGTCATTTAAAAATTTTTCCCTATTTTTCAATTTTTTAATATTATTTTAAGCCGGTAAGAAAATACATTAAATAAGCGATAAATACAAATTTTTCCGGGCTAATTTTAATCTCTAAAATTATGATAATTATAATCTAGTGATAACATGAATTTTTAGTAATTTATTTTGATTTTTTAACAAATTTTTATGTTATGAAACGAATTTATTGAATTTTGAGCTAAAACTTGCAATTTTTGAGTTGTAGGGGGCCTTTTTGCATAAAATTTCTTTTGTAAAACCCCTCTCTCTTTTTCCTCAGCCCTAGGACAGCCCCACCTTGTGTGAGACCAGAAAATTCTGATCTCTTTTCTTTAGTTGCTTTCTTGAGTGATTTAAGGGGTTTTTTGGATTTATTTTAATTAAAATGAATAAAGTAAGGTGCATTTGACTTTGTGGACTTGACCCATGACCTTCCCCACTTGCCCACACCCTCCCCCATTCCTCCTCTGGCCGAAAATCCTGCACACCCTCTTCTTCCTCTCTTTTCTTTTCATTTTCTTCAATTTCTTCAAGAAAATACATCAAAATCCATGATTTAATTCAAAAATCCAAACAAAATCCTTAAGCTATCATTATCCTTAGCCATTCTTGCTTGGATCTTGGTGTTGAGGCCATCAATTGGAGCAAAATTTTCTTGCTTGATCCATAGATCAAGAGGTATAATTTCTATCATGTTAAATTCTTTTGTTTAAGTTTCTTATGTTGTATGGTTTAGTGTTAATTTAGTGTAGTTTAATCTAGTTTTCTTAGGTTTTGCTTGAAAAATCTAACTAGGGTTTGAAAGCCATAATAGTTAATTAAGTTGTTTTATAATTAATCTAGTTGTTAATGAACTAATCTATATGGTTACCTTGTTATGTAGTCTTTTATTTGTGTTAATTTAGTTAACTTTAAAAGTTCGATTTTAGTTGTAATTGTCGTTTTAAGGAATTTCAAGAGAGGGTTAGTGTATGGAATTGAGTTGTGAAGCTTGATTAGTGAGTTGATTAAGGTTTAGAAAACATTATTTAGTTGATTGAACCTAAATTGTTATCTAGTATTTTGCTAACCTAAATCTAAGGGGTGAACTTGCTAATTGGGTTTGAAATTAGTGTTAATTAAGTTTTTCAAGTATGGATTTTGATTTGCAATTGCTATTTATAAAAATCAAGAAAGGGTTTGGTTGTGGAATATAGGTTTTGGAGCATGGTTAATGTGTTGTAATTAGTGTGTGTGGATTGCTTGTAGTGTGCTTGGGTGAGTATGCTAGATTGTAGTCGTTTTGTCGCAAATCGGCGACGTTGCACCGATTTTTGGAATGTATCTGCTTACTAGATTTTTATATAAATTATGTGATGGATTATTTTTGACATCTTGATGATTGTATGGCTTGTCCTACGACTTTTAGGATGCGTAAGTGCGGATTTTTGGGTAGTCGGGTTTTAGTTTTGCCGGGCGACCAAATCGGCGTTTTTTGGCAGTTTTTGCGATTTTCGCGTGTGTCCGCGCACTTTGTGCACGTTGTACCTAGCTAGCGAACTTTAGTAGTTTCGTTGGGGTTTTGCGTCGTTCTTGATATGTAACCTTATATTTGGTACTGATGTAAATTCCAGGTTCGGTCGCGGAAACATCAGACGCGGCGCGAAAGGGAAAGGCGGTGATTGGACACAGCTAGCCAGGGATTCCGGTGAGTAGATTTAACATCTACGGGGGACGATCGTTTGGATGGCGCAAGTCGCCCGATAGATTTAGTAAACTGGAAATTAGTAAATTGGATAATCACTTGTGACATTAGAATAATAATACTGGCATGATAATTGCTGCAATTAGATCAATATGTTATATCCATATACGCAAACTCAATTGTAGGACACATGCACCATTACCAGGTTTTTATATGCAGCACGAGCACTATTCATGTTTACACACACACCCTGGTAATTGCCATGCCACCACACTAGATAAGTTGGTATCAGAGCGACAGGTTTTACCTTTGTGAGTGTAGGATGACCCTTGGTAGATGGAGTAAGTGACTTAAGCAGGGTAACGTAGCGTGCGTATGTCCGCGGCATACTTACGATACGGTACTCCGCCTAAGTGACTTTAGGATACTTGCTTGAAAAAAAAATTCCTTCTTCAATTCAGTGTATCCTATGATCCTATTGCACTGTTCTTACTATCCGTTATCCTGTAACAGCCACTATGCCGCCGAAGGCTATGAGGGCACAGAGGGCTGCCGCCAGAGACGAGATTTGAGCTGGCTCGTCCGAGACTAGGACTGAGCAGGGTGGTATGCCTACGCCGCAGGGACAGACCGATCCACCTTCCCCAGGCCGTATGGATAGGCTCGAGACCGGTATGGAGGAGTTGCGACAGATGATGGGAGGCATGCAGGAGCTACGTCAGATGGTAGGATCCCTAGTTGCAGCCAGTCATACACCGATGCCGGATGACGTACCTACTACATCACAGACGACCAGGATACCTGCTCCTACTACTACCACCGTGGCCATTCCGGTTTCACTACAGGATTTCATGAGGCTGAGACCTCCAGTATTCACCGGCACCGAGGCAGCGGAGGACCCACAGACGTTCCTTGACAGTTTAGCCAGGATCTGCCGTTCGCTGAGATGTTCGGATGATCGATGGGTAGAGCTTGCGAGTTTCCGACTAGAGGGTCTCGCGCAGACATGGTGGGAGTCAGTCTTGAGAGGTCGAGCTGCAGATCTACCGCCTATGACTTGGGCCGAGTTTACAGCGGTCTTTCTAGCCCGTTTCCTTCCAGAGAGCGTTCGTGACGCCAGAGCTCGCAGCTTCGAGGCCTTAGTCAAGACACCTGGGATGACGGTGTCTGAGTATGATATCCAGTTTACACAGTTATCCCGATATGCTCAGTATTTGGTGGATACCGAAGAGAAGATGGTGAAGAGGTTCGTACAGGGACTTGATGCCCAGCTATATCTTGCCATTGGCGCCCAGCACTACGACACTTATTCAGCTGCTATGGATACGGCATTGCGGATGGAGGCACGCATATCACGGACTTCGGCCGTTTCTGGGCCGAAGAGGATGCGCACCGATGTACCGCCTCAGAGGCAGCGTGCCAGATTCTTTCCGAGAGATAGGCCTGGCAGAGGATTTGGGCGGGGACAGTTATATGGTTCTTATCCCCAGGGGCAGCAGCCGTCGCCAGGATGTTTTGGGTGCGGGAGTCTGCACCATTTTGTCAGAGACTGTCCAGTGAGACGACAGGGAGCAGCGACAGTTCCGCATGTGACCCTACCACCATCACCACCCTCTCCTCAGAGAGCCCTACTTCCTACCCCAGGCGATGCTCCACGCCAGTTAGGTGCACCGAGAGGCCGTGGACGCGGCGGTCCTATTCAGAGAGGACGAGGAGGCAGAGGCCGAGGTCGAGGTCAGCCCGCTATCGGTGGAGGACAGGCCCGAGTATTTGCTTTGACACCGCAGGATGCGCAGGCATCCAATGCCGTTGTGACAGGTACTTTGCCAGTTTGTTCTTTCGACGCACGGGTATTATTCGACCCAGGTTCCACACATTCGTACGTATCTACACACTTTGCACCGATGTTGGGCCGTGAGTCGTCGTCGTTAGATCAGCCGCTTGTTGTTGTTACTCCGGTAGGCGAGTCGTTTGTCGCTCGGTTTGTATTTCGTTTGTGTTCCGTTCGTATCGGGGAGAGGGATTCATCAGTTGATTTGGTACTCCTCGATATGTTGGACTTTGATGTGCTTCTGGGCATGGATTGGCTAGCCACTTGTTATGCTTCGGTGGACTGCCGTGAGAAAGCAGTCAGATTTAGCTTTCCGGGAGAGCCAGTCCTTGTTATTCGGGGAGACCGCAGTGTCACCCTTCCCAGCTTAATTTCGTCTCTTCGCGCTGGTCAGCTCTTGCGGAAGGGATGTCAGGGATTCTTAGCGTTTGTTTGTGATACTCGAGCTGCAGAGGTTCCGTTAGACCGGGTTCCGGTAGTTTGTGAGTTCCCTGATGTTTTCCCTGATGAGCTACCTGGGCTACCGCCTGAGCGCGATGTTGAGTTCTGCATTGATTTGATTCCCGGCTCGGGGCCTATTTCTATACCGCCTTATCGGATGGCCCCGGCAGAGCTTCGAGAACTGAAGGATCAGTTGCAGGATTTGTTAGATAAGGGGCTTATTCGACCGAGTGTTTCTCCGTGGGGTGCTCCGGTCCTGTTTGTCAAGAAGAAGGATGGAAGTTTGCGCTTATGTATCGACTACCGCCAGCTGAACAAAGTTACCGTTCGGAACAGATATCCGTTGCCGCGCATTGATGATTTGTTCGACCAGCTTCAGGGTGCGGGGTATTTTTCGAGGATCGACTTGCGATCAGGATACCATCAGCTGCGAGTTCGACAGGAGGATATACCGAGGACAGCTTTCCGCACGCGCTACGGCCACTACGAGTTTTTGGTGACGTCGTTCGGACTCACCAACGCCCCAGCAGCATTCATGGATTTGATGAACCGTACATTCAGGCCGTATCTTGACTTGTTCATCATCGTATTTATCGACGACATCTTGGTGTACTCCCGGAGCAGAGAGGAGCACGAGCAGCACTTGCGGATTACGTTACAGACTCTGAGGGAGCATCAGCTGTTCGCGAAGTTCTCCAAGTGTGCTTTCTGGCTGGACAGCGTCGGATTCTTGGGTCACGTGGTTACGAGAGACGGCATTTGTGTGGACCCGAAGAAGATTGAGGCTGTTCAGCAGTAGCCCCGACCTTCATCGGTGACTGAGATCCGTAGTTTTCTAGGCTTGGCGGGCTACTACAGGCGTTTTGTTCAGGACTTCTCCCGTATAGCTGCACCGTTGACCGGTTTGACCCGGAAGGGAGTTCCTTTCGTCTGGACAGAGGAGTGCGAGCGCAGTTTTCAGCAGCTACGGACTTGTTTGACTACGGCGCCGGTATTATCTTTGCCTTCGGGATCAGGCGGATTTGTTGTCTACTGTGATGCTTCGCGAGTGGGATTAGGATGCGTATTGATGCAGCATGGCCGGGTGATCGCTTATGCTTCTCGGCAGTTGAAGAAGCATGAACAGAACTACCCCACTCATGATTTGGAGATGGCTGCAGTGGTCTTTGCACTGAAGATTTGGCGACATTACCTTTACGGCGAGTCGTGTCAGATATTCACCGATCACAAGAGCTTAAAGTACATATTTCAGCAGCGAGACCTGAACCTCAGACAGCGTCGTTGGATGGAGTTGGTGAAAGACTACGACTGCGAGATCTTATATCACCCCGGCAAGGCAAATGTGGTGGCAGATGCGTTGAGTAGGAGGCCCGGGGGTAGTCTATCCTTTTTGCGCGCAGTGCAGAGGCAGTCGTCAGCAGATTGGCAGATGTTATGCGACAGCCGAGTTGAGTTCGAGTTCACTCAGACAGGGGGACAGCTCACGCATGTTCGTGCACGCCCACAGTTGCTTGACCGTATATATGAGGCACAGCGCAGTGACGACCGTTGCTCAGAGATCATGGCACAGGTGGGACAGGGCAGATTTTCCGAGTTCGTGGTTGACGATCAGGGGATTTTACGATATGGATCTAGACTGTGCGTACCAGATGCTGATGGATTGCGGCGCGACATTCTTGAGGAGGCACACCGATCAGTGTATAGTGTCCACCCCGGTTCCACCAAGATGTACCATGATATGAGAGAGACCTACTGGTGGGACGGGATGAAGAGGGACATTGCGGAGTTCGTTTCGAGATGCCTGACTTGTCAGCAAGTCAAGGCCGAGCACCAGAGGCCCGCAGGAGAGCTACAGCCGTTACCCATTCCAGAGTGGAAATGGGAACAGATTTCGATGGATTTCGTTGTGGGTCTACCCAGGACCAGTCGAGGGTACGACTCCATCTGGGTGATCGTGGATAGATTGACGAAAGCGGCTCACTTCCTGCCAGTGAAGACGACTTTCAGCTTCGCTCAGTATGCTCAGCTCTATATTGACGAGATCGTGCGACTACATGGCGTACCGACTTGTATCGTGTCAGATCGAGGCACTCAGTTCACCAGCCGGCTTTGGCAGAGACTTCAGGAGGCTTTGGGCACTCGTTTGAGCTTCAGCACAGCGTTTCATCCGCAGACAGACGGACAGTCAGAGAGGACCATTCAGACTCTCGAGGACATGCTCAGAGCGTGCGTTTTAGACTTTGGTGGTAGCTGGGATCGTCATTTACCTCTAGTGGAGTTCTCCTACAACAACAGCTTCCAGGATACGATTCAGATGGCACCTTTCGAGGCATTGTATGGGAGGAGATGCAGATCGCCCGTTTGTTGGACAGAGCTCAGCGAGAGCAGCATTTTGGGGCCGCAGCTTGTTGAGGAGACGACAGTGAAGATACAGTTGATCCGAGACCGGATGAGAGCGGCTCAGAGCAGGCAGAAATTGTATGCAGACAGGCGCCGTCGCAGGTTAGAGTTCGCAGTTGGCGACCATGTTTTTCTGAAAGTCTCCCCGATGAAGGGCGTGATGCGTTTTGGGCGAAAGGGGAAGCTTAGCCCTAGATTCGTAGGTCCCTTCGAGATCCTCGAGCGGGTTGGCGCTGTTGCATATCGTTTGGCTCTTCCTCCCAGCTTTCCCGATGTTCACCCCGTCTTCCATGTTTCGATGCTCCGCAAGTACCTTCACGACCCTTCGCATGCGATTCAGCACCCGACAGTCCAGCTAGAGCGCGACCTTGCTTTTGCAGAGCAGCCGGTGGCCATCTTGGATCGGCAGGTGAAGAAGTTGAGGTCGAAGATTATACCAACCGTCAAGGTCCTTTGGCATAGCCCGAGCAGCGAGGAGGTTACCTGGGAGACCGAGGGCGAGATGAGGAAGAAATATCCCCATCTCTTTAAAGGTACGCGTAGCTATATTTTTAAATTCGGGGACCGAATTTCTTTAAGGGGGGAAGATTGTAGCGTCTTGAAAAGTCGTTTTGGTGTTTTCCTGAAATTCGGTGAAAATTCGGTATTTTTCCGAAAACCGTCTTTCTCGATATTTTGCAGTTTAGGGCTAATTATACCTTAAATGGGTAGGTAATTACTTGTTTTTAGTAGCTAATGAGTTAATTATGAAATTTTGGTCATTTAAAAATTTTTCCCTATTTTTCAATTTTTTAATATTATTTTAAGCCGGTAAGAAAATACATTAAATAAGCGATAAATACAAATTTTTCCGGGCTAATTTTAATCTCTAAAATTATGATAATTATAATCTAGTGATAACATGAATTTTTAGTAATTTATTTTGATTTTTTAACAAATTTTTATGTTATGAAACGAATTTATTGAATTTTGAGCTAAAACTTGCAATTTTTGAGTTGTAGGGGGCCTTTTTGCATAAAATTTCTTTTGTAAAACCCCTCTCTCTTTTTCCTCAGCCCTAGGACAGCCCCACCTTGTGTGAGACCAGAAAATTCTGATCTCTTTTCTTTAGTTGCTTTCTTGAGTGATTTAAGGGGTTTTTTGGATTTATTTTAATTAAAATGAATAAAGTAAGGTGCATTTGACTTTGTGGACTTGACCCATGACCTTCCCCACTTGCCCACACCCTCCCCCATTCCTCCTCTGGCCGAAAATCCTGCACACCCTCTTCTTCCTCTCTTTTCTTTTCATTTTCTTCAATTTCTTCAAGAAAATACATCAAAATCCATGATTTAATTCAAAAATCCAAACAAAATCCTTAAGCTATCATTATCCTTAGCCATTCTTGCTTGGATCTTGGTGTTGAGGCCATCAATTGGAGCAAAATTTTCTTGCTTGATCCATAGATCAAGAGGTATAATTTCTATCATGTTAAATTCTTTTGTTTAAGTTTCTTATGTTGTATGGTTTAGTGTTAATTTAGTGTAGTTTAATCTAGTTTTCTTAGGTTTTGCTTGAAAAATCTAACTAGGGTTTGAAAGCCATAATAGTTAATTAAGTTGTTTTATAATTAATCTAGTTGTTAATGAACTAATCTATATGGTTACCTTGTTATGTAGTCTTTTATTTGTGTTAATTTAGTTAACTTTAAAAGTTCGATTTTAGTTGTAATTGTCGTTTTAAGGAATTTCAAGAGAGGGTTAGTGTATGGAATTGAGTTGTGAAGCTTGATTAGTGAGTTGATTAAGGTTTAGAAAACATTATTTAGTTGATTGAACCTAAATTGTTATCTAGTATTTTGCTAACCTAAATCTAAGGGGTGAACTTGCTAATTGGGTTTGAAATTAGTGTTAATTAAGTTTTTCAAGTATGGATTTTGATTTGCAATTGCTATTTATAAAAATCAAGAAAGGGTTTGGTTGTGGAATATAGGTTTTGGAGCATGGTTAATGTGTTGTAATTAGTGTGTGTGGATTGCTTGTAGTGTGCTTGGGTGAGTATGCTAGATTGTAGTCGTTTTGTCGCAAATCGGCGACGTTGCACCGATTTTTGGAATGTATCTGCTTACTAGATTTTTATATAAATTATGTGATGGATTATTTTTGACATCTTGATGATTGTATGGCTTGTCCTACGACTTTTAGGATACGTGAGTGCGGATTTTTGGGTAGTCGGGTTTTAGTTTTGCCGGGCGACCAAATCGGCGTTTTTTGGCAGTTTTTGCGATTTTCGCGTGTGTCCGCGCACTTTGTGCACGTTGTACCTAGCTAGCGAACTTTAGTAGTTTCGTTGGGGTTTTGCGTCGTTCTTGATATGTAACCTTATATTTGGTACTGATGTAAATTCCAGGTTCGGTCGCGGAAACATCAGACGCGGCGCGAAAGGGAAAGGCGGTGATTGGACACAGCTAGCCGGGATTCCGGTGAGTAGATTTAACATCTACGGGGGACGATCGTTTGGATGGCGCAAGTCGCCCGATAGATTTAGTAAACTGGAAAATAGTAAATTGGATAATCACTTGTGACATTAGAATAATAATACTGGCATGATAATTGCTGCAATTAGATCAATATGTTATATCCATATACGCAAACTCAATTGTAGGACACATGCACCATTACCAGGTTTTTATATGCAGCACGAGCACTATTCATGTTTACACACACACCCTGGTAATTGCCATGCCACCACACTAGATAACCTTTAATTTAAACCTTTTACTAATTGATACTTAAATTGTGCTATTTCCTTAAAATGAAACCGTAGGATTGCTATTCATGTGCATGTACTTTATCATATTCATTGTTCATGCTTAATACATTAATCACACATCGCAACTTGATTATTGATATCATACGCATTCATTATCATTGATATATGCACTTATGAGGATTTCTTGAGATTTTATGATATTGCTGGATTTCGGGGGAAAGCCGCAAAATTTCCAAACTTATGATATTTTTAAAACATGTAAATTGCGGTTTTCTAGTGATGTAAGTGTCGTCCACCATGAGTTTGCTGTGGTTTTTGGAGACCCGTTTCGAGGAATTGGATGAACCGTTTCGGGTACATGGTGGGCCCGGTAGGGTACCCCGGGGCAAGAAGCTCGTGGTGTTGACGATGAGCCTGGCAGGGGACGGATTACCTACCGGTGACTTCATTGGGCACGGCGGATATCCAGAGGATACCGACCGGGGCCGCGAGAGGATGATATATTGATACTGAGATGGGTCAGCCGGATGGCTGAGGCCAGAGACACTATGACATGGATTTATGAGATTTGAGACAGCTTTTGGGTGTCGTTGCTGGACACCGATTTTCGTCGATTCATTGACATTATGCTGGCATTCTAAAAGAGTTTCAAAAACAAAAAGAGAATAAATATTTCTTATATATACATATTGAGACCTCAGATATTCATGTTGCATACATATTAGCACACTGATATGATATACACACCTGCTAGTGCATCCAGTCATACATGTATTTTAGATGCTAGGATGCTTGTGTGCATGCATACGATAGCCTTTGCAGATGTTATTTATTACTCACGAGTTGGCAACTCACCCCCGTTGTGCCACAGTCTTTTGCAGGTCCGCTCCGTCAGTTCAGTAGCGGCGGGCGCACTTGTTCTTTTGCCTCTTTTGCTTGAGCTCGAGATTTGCTCATAGGTGGGTTATGTTATTATTTTTGTACCACCTTGTATATTCTTGTATCTAGTGTACTCCATCTACTGTTTCTACCAGATTATTGTATATTGACCTAGAGATGAGACTGTGAGGTTTGTGGATTTTATGCTGTATTTTGGGGTCGAGCTCACTTGAGCCGACATGCTACTTTTTCATGCTTCCTTATGCTTTATTATGATTATTATGCTTGCTGTCATTTACATTGCGTGGGATTTGTGGCCGCCTTATGGCGAAGAGCTAGCTCCCGCTTGGGGATGCCCTATTTTGTTGGATTCATCTATATATTTTGTTGTACCCATTTTTGGGGGTCAGTCTTTACAAAGGAGACTCTGCCGAAATTTTCGGAAAAATTAGTATTGTTTTTAAAAAGGGTTTTACATGACTTATTTGATAAACTTGCTTTCAAATGTTTGGGTTTTCTTCACTCTTTTGCTTCATTGGTTTTGTTTTCTGGGCTTTGGCTTACTTATTTTACGGACGCCTTTAGACGTTTCGTAAACTTAAGTGCCAGTCACGTTCCGTACCCTGCGGGTCGTGACAGAACCTGATATACAAAATCATATCAGTCTCTTTATTAGTAAAGAAATGATAAAATTTTGTATTGTTGGATAATGTTTTGAACATTTCCTATATCAAAAGTTGATCGGTTCAGGCACGTTATCTAAAAACATTAATGTTCTAAATCAAACTACAGTTCTTAGTATACAGAACACATACAAGAGGAATAGTTCAGAAAAGAACGAATCCTTCTTGAGGTATTGTAGACTAGGTCATATCAATGCGACCCGACTAGCTGAAGTTACATTTAGATGCATATTTAAATCAGTTTGAATTTACATCTTGTGAAACTTGCCAGTCATGTCACAAAGATAAGATGACCATAGCTCCGTTTACTGAAAACAGAGAAAGAGTTAGTAAACTCTTGGGATGATACATGTTGATGTATGTAGGTCCCCTGTCTACACATGCCAAGACCGGTTCTTTATACTTCATTATATTCTCTGATAATCTCTCAAGATTCAGACATATGTTCCTGTTGAAACACAAGTCCGAACCTTTTGAGATATTCACAGAATATAAGTTAGAAGTAGAAAACCGATACGGGTATAAGTATTATGTCCTTTGATGAGATCAAGGAGGAGAATACTTGAGCACGGAATTTCTGGACTATTCTAAAGGAGAATGAGATTCTCTCTCAGCATTACTCCTCCGTATACACCATAGCACGATGGTATATCGGGGCGGAGCAGATACACCCTATTTGATATGGTGTGCTCTATGATGAGTACTGCTGAGTTACCTATTTCCTTTTGGGAGTTATGCACATGAGAAGTTGCATACCTATTGAATAGGTTCGAATCAAATCAGTTGCCTACCACTCCATATGAGATATGGAAAGGGAAGAGCCCATGTCTTAAGTTAGTTAAGATTTGGGGTTGACCGGCCTATATCTAAAAGCAAAATCCGGACAAGCTCGAGGCAAGGTCTGTTATGTAGAACTGGAAAGGTTCCAGCTATACAACAGCAGATGATTTGGTAGAACCAAAGGATTCAGTAGATTCCAACGAACCTCAACCTCTCCGCCGATCTAGTAGGGTTCCTCACCCACCTGAGAGATACTTCGGTTTCTCTATGACAGTGGGAGCGAGGATTGCATCATGAGATGATGACCCAACTAGCTTCGTGCTGGCCATCGAGAGTAAGACTCTGTAAGAATGGCTGGATGTTTAGCGATCTGAGATGGAATCCATGTACACCAACAAAGTATGGACTTTAGTTGCTATATCTGAAGGGTTAAATCTCCATCAGGAGCAAGTATATCTTGAGAAGATTACTTGGTGTAAATGGAAAAGTTGAGACTTTCAAAGCTAGACTTGTTAAAGGTTTTCATCATTGACCAGGTATGGATGATGATGAAACCTTTTCTAAGTAGCTATGCTTAAGTCCATCCAGATCCTACTTGCCACGGCTACATACCATGACTACGATCTCTGGTGGTTGGGTGTCTTGACTGCTTTTCTAAATGACGATTTGGAAGAGAGCGTCTATAAGTACACAGCCAGAGGGCCTCGTAGACAGTGGGAGCAGCGGAAACGTGTGCAAGATGCTTTATAGGATAAAGCAGGCATCGCGGAGTTGGAACATCTGTTTTGATGAATTAGTCAAAGAAGTTGACATTATCAAAATGGTAGATGAACCTTGTATAAACAAAAAGGTAGTAGGGAGTATGGTGACGATCCTCGTAGAGTACGTGGATGACATACTCTTGATGGGGAAGGAGTTTCCTATGCTACGCTCGGTCAATCTCCGCTTATCACCATAATTCTCCATATAGGATCAAAGTGATACCTGCTAAATCCTGGATTTTGGATCTATGAGATAGATCTAAATGGATGTTAGGATACTCACTAGTTGTTGTGAGATGGTATCAATCGATCCTGGGGAGAATCACTGGAAGTGTTCCAGGGTGATAAAGACGACTGAGTGTCAGTCACAGGCATTGTCTTTACCCTCAGTAAAGTGGCGGTATGTTGGAAGAGTTCCAAGCTAGATACCGTGGCATACTAGACGATAAAGGCTGAATACATCGCTACTTAAGATGCTACCATAGAGGTAGTCTGGGTGTATTGGTTCATGAGATGAACTATGTTCCTCCTATTGTGTGACAATGGAGTTGTGGCTTATGCCAAGGAACGCAGGTCCCATCAGTGATCCAGACATATTCTAAGGCAGTATCACCTGATCATGGAGATGATTGATCTCCAGGGGATCGAGGATAGGAGAGTAGATTCAGAGGACAACACAGCGGATCCACTCACAAAGGCCTGTTCCCAGAGAGAGACTTTCATGGGATGGTTGAGTATGAGATACTGCAACCACTGCTACAGATGGCCCTAGTGCAAGTGGGAGATTGTTAGTTATATGTATGCCCTAGAGGCCATTACTGTACATAGGATGTATATTGTAGTGGATGCTGGGACATATATAGGGAGGACTTTCTTGCTCGACATGATAGTATGCTATCTGGTTGAACTTTACCTTAACGTGTATACTGATTGTCTCTCTGTTACATGTTGGTAAAGCCCTTAGGATCTGTACTTGACTACCTGGACTATGATGCGGATCATACTAGTGGGGACATGGTAGTCCATAAGTACATCCTTCAAAGTCCCTAGTCGTGGGTGTATCGAGACGGGGCATCGATATACCAGAGTAGACTAGCGTGTACCTTCTCGACCCATACAGATGGGCGATGGATGATCCCATATCCATTGGTGTTTGACATCAGAGATGATATACGGGTGCTCAGTAGAGACTGGGTACACTGGACGGACTCGCCGAGAACTCCCAGATGGTATTATACCTCACGTCAGATGGCAGTTCTCTGGTGACACTGGTACAGAGTAGTGTGTTGACCCGAGATCGTCATAGAGTCTTGTGTGGTTCCCACTGTGCTTTGATTTCCATCTTACCACGTCCAAGAGGGCGTGCAAAACGGAGGTTTTTGGGTACAGTCCCGAGTCACATGGAGGCAATGAGCGATAGGAGGGGATTCGTCTCTCCCGGTATAGGGAGTTGATGTTGCGCTGTGTTCGATTGCCTATAACAGGAAATCCCTGGCCAGGGTTGCTGAGATTTACTGGTAAGTGTTACCAGTAGTTTCTCGAATAGTTATAGACCTCATATCGACACGACTTATCGAGCTATTGGGGTCTGACGTTTACCACCCCTAGGCGAGATATGCGACATATCAGACGATCAGACCGGACTGTACGGTAGTGTTACTGGTCGGATTCACTGGAGTGTGAGCGGGCTTGCTCGTCGATCTTCAGATCGTTCAATACCCGGGTGGCCGTTACGTTTAGCAGACCGCTTGCGGCTTGTGGATGTTTGATATGATCATCATCCGCTGCCGGCGTATTGACGAGTCTTTAGAGTCCTACACAGAGGTTTCCTGGCTCAAGCGAAACGAAATAGGAGTGCATATGAGATATGTGCGGGACCGAGAATGATACCAGTATGTGATACTGTATTCGATTCTCGCGATGTTACATTGATCGGTTATATGTGATATAGCCGAGTTATCGGATCAAGTGTTGATTCGATAAGTTGTTACTGATGATACCAGTCGGTTATGTACGACATGACCGGATCATTGAATCAAGTGTTGATTTAATGATTTAATGCATAATTATATATTTGATATATTACTTTGCATTAACTAGTATCGGTTCACTTTAAATGGATTTTCTCACTCGGATTGTAAACATTGTATATGTGATTTACTTTTGTGCACTTGATTGTATCATGTTTGATGATACATGTTATGCTAGGGTTTTTATGTAAAGATCAAACCATGGTTACATGATTATGGTTAGGGTTTTGTTTTATTTATTTATATATTGATTGATTTTTGGAAAATAAAAGGCAAGAGAAAAGAATGGTGGCTATTTTTGTTTTATGTTGAAACTTCTTGAAACTTTGATCAAGTCAACCATTCTTATCTCATCCTTAACCCTAACCATTCCCACTAACCCTAGTTGAATCTCTACACATAACCATGGTCATGTTATGATAAAGATTGGATTATTCTTTTCTTTTTAATGATCTTATGATAATCATATCTTCTTCTTCTTCTTCCTTCAAGTGAAGAAAAGCTTGAGGTCATCAATGGTGGATTGATGATTTGAGTGAGAAATCCAATTCTAAAGTCTACCCACTTCCTATTTCTTCATCCTCTACCTCTTGCCAAGTAGTAGAGTGTGTTTCCTTCACAAGTTTTCATGGCAAGGTGAAGGCGGAGCTTGATTTAGCGATGCCTCGACGTAGATCATCTTCGGCATGGACATCGACGACCTAGCTTGCCCATTCTCCGACGACGCCGACACTAGAGCCCGGATTTGTTTTGGACAGCGGAGAGGACCTCATCTCGGAGCCGTGGAGGTGGACAAACGGATCTACAAAGGTTGTATATCCGTATCCCTTAGTTAAGTGTTAACTAGTTAGCTTTTTCGCCTAAACATCTAGCAAACGATCCGTAGTCGGGTTTCTCGGCACCTAGATTTTTTGAAATTGGCATGGTTGATGCCTTGTGAGACCTCATTAGGATGCCTAGGAACCCTACTGTAAGTCCACGTTGCGACCCCCGGTTCTTACGGGGAGGCGGAAACGGTATAAAATCAAATTTTTAGCGCAAGGGGCAACATGTACTAAGCAAAGTCGGGATCTTTGACTAAACTAAAACTAGCATACATAGCTAAAGAGAGTTAGCTACTCGGATGGGGGTTATACCTAGCTTGTCTTGAACTCCTTCTCTTCAAGCTCCGATGGTGGTCCGATGGCTCCTTCTCGTCGTCTCCGTACGCCGAAGATAGATCCACTTGAAAGCTCCAACCTTTAGCTCCTTCTTCGTTCTTTGAAGAAACTAGTTCACTTGGTTTGCTAAACCTAGTGAACTAGAATGAGTAGAGAAGATTTAGAATGGGATTTTATCTATGGTTCTTGATTCTCAACTCATGAGACAAGAGAACCATAGATCAAGAGAGGGAGCAAGAGGTTGAGGGTGAGAGCAAGAGGAGAGCTCAAGAACAAGAGAGAGAATGAGCAAGAAAGAATGAGCAAGTATTTTGTCTCTCACCCTCTCATAATCCAAAGCAATGATAACTCATCATATTAACAAAAGTCTTATGTGATGGTTAGAAGCAACCACAACCATATCATTTCATGCACTCATTTTACACAAATGAGCAAGTAAACAAAAGTCTTTGCCATGAAATGATGGCTATGGTTATCATGATGGTCAACTAGTCAAGCCTAGTCAACCGGTCAACAAGTCAACAAAAGTCAACAAGTCAACAAAGTCAACAAGTCAACAAAAGTCAACAAGTCAACAACCATATCACCATAATACTTAATTAATATAATAGTTAATCACATATCATATTCTCATTAGGGTTGAGCATAAAGTCAAATAGTCAACGGTCAACTGTCAACAACCCTAATGAGAATCCGCTGCCTCTGCCTCCCTGTCAACTGTGCATACACACCCGCATCCGCGTTCCGAGGAACACGAATGCAAACTGGATAAATCCAATCCCATAAGGTACACTAGGATCTGGCTTAAACCAAAGCCTGCTAGTGTAAACTGTCCGGACACTGTACGTGCACAAGTGCACGGATGTGACCGAACCCTGTCGCAAAACCATGCGACCTGTCGCAATACCATGCGACCTCTACTCTTTTGCCTAAAGGCGAAAAGGTTTCTGTGTGGGACTCTAAAGACTCGACACTACACTGGCAGTGGGTTTAACCACAGACCGCAAGCGGCACTAGCTGTGCGTAACGGTCCCCAGGTAATGCCGACAAGAAGACCGACGAGGCGAAACCCATCTGAACTCCTACTGAGCCTGAGTGTGACATTCTCCGTACAGTCCGGTCTGTTCGTCTGATACATCGCATGGCGGGCCTAGGGGGCGGTAAACGTCAGTTCCCCAATAGCGGTACAAGTCGTGCCGGAGCGAAGCCCAAAACACCCTGAGATAACACTGGAAACCTACCAGTATATCTCGTTTGCCCTGGCCAGGGACTACTCGTGTAATGGCTCTCCTAGACACAGCGCGATGTCAACCCCCAATACCGGGAGAGACGAATCCTGTCTAACCGTCACTGCCTCCAAGTGCTTCGGGACTGCACCCAACCACCACCTGTTTGCACGACTCCTTTGAGCCGTGGTAGGGTAGTGATCAAAGTACAGTGGGAACACACCCGAGGCGAAGTGACAGTGTCAAGTCAGCGGACTAAGCTGTACTCATGTCACCTGGGAACTGATAACTGACGATAGGTATAATACCAACTAGTCAGTTCCCGACGAGTCCTGTCCAGTGTACCCGTAACCTAACGAGCACCCGCATACTATCTCAAGTACGACGTACTGACGGCTGTGGGACAGACCGTCTCCCACACTGGGATGAGAAGCGCATGCGCTGGTCTACTCCGGAGTATCGATGCCCTGTCTCGATAGTCCTGCGACCAGGGACCTGCATAAGGATGCGCTTATAGATTACCCAGCCCCACTAGTGTGACGGCCATCACATCGCTGGTAATCAAGCAAAGATCCTAAGGGCTCTACTAATGTGTATAGGCGATATACAAAAATAAACACATGTACACATTGAAGTAGAAACAAACCAAGTAGCATACTACTATTTTGAGCAAGATTGTATATACAAGGTGAATATCCCAAGCATCCATTAAGTAATATACAAACTAGTATGATACAGTAATGGCCTCTAGGGCATATACACTAACAATCTCCCACTTGCACTAAGGCCATGTACTGGCGTATCGAAGACCTATCATCTTGATCAGCCGCTCGAACTGAGTCTGGGGCAAGGCCTTGGTGAATGGATCAGCAGTGTTATCTTCTGAAGCGACTCTCCGAACCTCGATCTCCTGGCGATCTACGATCTCCCTGATCAGGTGATACCGCCTCAAGATGTGCCTGGATCTCTGATGGGACCTGGGTTCCTTCGCTAAAGCTATAGCCCCGTTGTTGTCGCAATACAGAGGTATTGGATCAACAATGGACGGAACCACCTGAAGTTCTTTCAAGAACTTCCTCATCCAGACAGCTTCTTTTGCGGCATCAGATGCAGCGATGTATTCCGCTTCCATCGTCGAGTCTGCAACGGTTTCCTGTTTGGAACTCTTCCAACACACCGCCCCTCCATTGAGGGTAAAGACAAAACCCGACATGGACTTGGAATCATCCTTGTCACTCTGGAAGCTGGAGTCAGCAAAGGCCTCGATCTGGAGGTCTTTTCCGCCATACACCAAGAACATCTCCTTAGTCCTTCTCAGGTACTTGAGAATGTTCTTTACCGCTATCCAGTGTTTCTCCCCAGGGTTAGACTGATACCGGCTTACCACACTCAGTGCATAAGCTACATCCGATCGGATACACAACATCGCATACATTATAGAGCCTACCGCAGAAGCGTAGGGTATAATAGACATGCGATCCCTCTCCAAATCAGTCTTAGGAGACATCTCTTTAGAGAGGGTGATCCCGTGACAAGCCGGCAGGTTACCGCGCTTGGAATCTTCCATACTGAATCTTTTCAGCACGGTGTCGATGTACCTGGACTGAGAAAGTCCTAATATCCTCTTGGATCTGTCACGGTAGATCCGGATACCCAGAATGTATGAGGCATCACCCAGGTCTTTCATGGAGAACCTGTGTGACAAGAACCCCTTGACAGATTGTAGCATAGGAATGTCATTTCCTATTAAGAGAATGTCATCCACGTATAAAACGAGGAATACTACAGTTCTCGCTACAAATCTACTATAGATGCATGGTTCATCTGGATTTTTGATAAAGCCAAATTCTTTGACCGTCTCATCAAAGCAGATGTTCCAACTCCGCGACGCCTGCTTTAGTCCATAGATGGACTTAAGCAACTTGCACACCTTTCCGTTGCTCCCACTCTGAATGAAACCCTCTGGCTGGTCCATATAGACACACTCCTCTAAATTTCCATTTAGAAAAGCTGTCTTTACGTCCATTTGCCAGATCTCATAATCGTGGAAGGCAGCAATGGCAAGAAGGATCCGAATGGATTTCAGCATGGCTACTGGAGAAAAGGTTTCGTCATAGTCCAAGCCAGGTCTTTGACGGAAACCCTTTGCAACCAGCCTAGCTTTATAGGTCCCAACCTGTCCATCTACACCAATCTTCCTTTTGAAGATCCACTTGCATCCTACGGGTTTTACCCCGTCAGGAGCAATGTCCAACGTCCATACCTTGTTGGTGTACATGGACTCCATTTCGGTCCGCATTGCATCCAGCCACTTCACTGAGTCAACGCTCTGAACGGCCTGCTGGAAGCTAGTAGGCTCATCATAATCTATGATGCAATCCTCTCTATCCCCGTCTATAAGAAAACCGTAGTATCTCTCGGGCGGATGAGACTGCCTACTACTCCTGCGGAGTGGCGTAGGAATGTCCTGTTCTTCCGAACCCTCTGGTTCCACTAAACTTTCAGTAATAGTCCGTGGTTCTGGAATTTCTTCCAGTTCTACTGCGCTCCCACTTATTTCTTTTTCTATGAACTGGTGTTCTAGAAAGTGGGCATGACGAGAAACAAGAACTTTTTGTTCCTCTTCACAGTAGAAGAAATATCCCTTGGAATTCTTTGGATATCCCACAAACTTGCACAGTACTGAGCGTGCCTCGAGCTTGTCCGCATGCTGCTTTTTGACAAAAGCTGGACTTCCCCATATCTTAATGTGATTAAGATGGGGTCTCTTCCCACACCACATCTCAAATGGCGTAGTAGGCACAGTCTTAGTGGGAACTCGGTTCAAAAGGTATGCGGCTGATTCTAGCGCATATCCCCAGAATGATCGCGGCAACTCAGCGTTACTCATCATGGACCGCACCATATCCAATAGGGTGCGGTTCCGTCTCTCCGATACACCGTTATGTTGCGGGGTGTATGGAGGAGTAAGCTGAGAGAGAATTCCATTCTCTTTTAAATAGCCCAGGAACTCGGCACTTAAGTATTCTCCACCTCGATCCGATCTTAGAATCTTAATACTTTTGCCGGTCTGTTTCTCCACTTCATTCTTATACTCCTGGAATTTTCCAAAGGCCTCGGACTTATGTTTCATTAAGAAGACATAACCGTACCTTGAGAAGTCATCCGTAAAAGTAATGAAGTAAGAATGTCCGCTTCGGGCATGTGTAGACATTGGACCGCACACGTCACTGTGTACGAGTCCCAAGAGCTCGCTCGCTCTTACTCCATGTCCAGTAAACGGAGTCTTTGTCATCTTTCCTTTGAGACAAGATTGACAAGTGGCATACGATTGATATTCGAACGTATTCAAATATCCTTCTGTATGTAACTTAGTCAACCTTCTCTCATTGATGTGACCCAATCTACAATGCCATAAGAAAGTCTGATTTATTTCTGGAGACTTTCTTTTGTGTGTATTCTGGACGTTGAAAATTTGTGGTTGGTTTAACACGTATATACCATTACTCAATGTACCTGACCCAATCAAAACTTGATTAAGGTGAATGTTTACAACATTACTTACAAACGCAAATTCATAACCTTCTTTAGAAACTAAAGATACAGAAATGATATTACAAGTTGCGTTGGGTACAAAAAAGAAATTACGCAAAACCAAAACATGTCCATCTGACATTCCCAGGTGATAGTCCCCCACGGCTTTAGCATCCATGCTAGCTCCGTTCGCAACTTTGAGGGTCATGTCACCTGCCTTCAAAACCCTACGGTTTCTCAACGCCTGCAAAGAATTACAGATATGAGATCCTGATCCGGTATCCAATACCCAGGAAGTAGAGTTTATTGAAAGACAATTTTCAACAACATACACACCTGAAGCTGAAGCTGCAACCTGCTTCAATTCCTGTGTTCTGGCCTTCCAGGCCCTGCAATCATTCTTCCAGTGTCCTTTCTTATGACAATAGAAGCATTCTTCCTTATCCACAAGCTTCCCCGCTATCTTTGTTGCTTTACCTTTTCCCTTCGTATCCACTTTACTAACACCGCCCCTTGGTTTGGCGGGGGCCTTCTTCTTCTTTCCCTTGGCTTTCGCCTTGGACCTAGAAGAAGATGATCCTCCTACAAACAAAGTGGATGTATCCCTACCTTTCTGTAGGGTGCCCTCTGCGCTCCTCAGCATGTTGAGGAGCTCTGAAAGTTCAACCTCTTTTTCTTGTAAGTTGAAGTTCAGTATAAACTGGGCGTAAGTGGAAGAAAGGGACTGGAGAACTATATCCGTATATAGCTCACTCTCCAATGTGATCCCTAGGTCAGCGAGCTCCTCAATGAAGCCGATCATCTTTAGCACGTGCTCGGCTACTGATGATCCGACGGCCATTCTTGTCGAAAATAACTTTTTCGACGCTTCGTATCTTGCGATACATGATTGCTCTCCATACAGTTCTTTTGTATGGAGCAATATGGACTCCATGTCCATATTCTCATGCCTCCTCTGATGTTCGTTGTCCATCGAGGCAAGCAGGAGGCACTTGGCCTTCGCGCTATCAATCTCCCAAGTCTTGCGGATTTCCTTATCCGCGACACTGGAAGTTGGACCAGGGACAGGGGGAGCTTTGGTGGTAAGAAGATACCCCAGCTTGTCATAAGTGATTGCTATCTTGATATTCCTGAGCCAATCTTTGTAGTTTGGCCCTGTCAGTTTGTTTTTATCTAGGAGTAACTTAAGTCCAGTCATGTTGATTGGTCGCTGCAATTAGGAGAGAGAAGAAGAAACACTCAGCATGATGCTCTTGCAAGTTTAGAGTGGTTTTTAGTTTGTCTAAACAGGATGGCTCCCACTGTTTCTCGAATCCCTCCTCAAACCATAAAGGAAGAATTAGTCAGGATCAATCCCACCGTACAATACTTGCTTAACCGTTCAGCCAGGCCGGTGTCGGTACTTCGAGGGAGGTTTTCCAATGCTTTCGCGAAGTTCCTTAATTAGAGAACCTCTTTTCCCTGGGGGCGTAGCCCCGCTAACACCTTTCTAGGCACCTACTAGGTTTATAGCATTGATCGATTAGTGAGAAATTTCCCGAGGAGTAGCATATACTCACAGTAGGATCGGGATCCAAATATCATCGCGTGACGAAACTGAAGGAATCCTACCAGAATCATCACACTCCAAATAGTATGCAAATCTAGCAAGTTTCAGTACTTATGAAACTCCCGATGTGGATTTTTGCCCCATGCCCTTATGACCTTGACTTTGGCCAAAATATCATAAGTCACATGTCAAGTTCTACCCGTCATTATCCAGGTTAATTTGGATCCATCCGTACCTACCCTTGACTTTGGCCAAAATGGCAGTACGACTGTCCCAAACCAACGCATCTATCTATGCTACACATGAACACCCAATAGCTACCAATCACTGTGCCTTGACTTTGGCCAACATACACAGCTTGAATACTATTGACTATTCATGTGAAACGACGGAGGGCTACGGATGGTTTTGGCAAAACCGTGAACGTAGTGAACTTGATTTGGTCGATGGAACGAGATAGCTTTTAAAAGGAGTGGCTCAAGCTCCGCATTTAAAAGTTGTTTTTGAAAAGAACCGAGTGGTTTTTCGAGAGTGTTCCAACGACTTTAACTTGGTTTATTATCTTGCATTAGTTCTTTTAATGCGTGATATTCTTGCATTAGTTCTTTTAATGCGTCCCATCATTTAATCCTACCATTGCAGAAAACAACCAAAATATGACGTACGCTTATGCCATTCGCATTCGCCACGGGGCCCCGTCATTACCCGTTTGGTTACTTAACTAACGACAGAGCGGGGGCTGGGCTAGCGCGTCTGTAAAACATAAGCAACGCCTAAATAATATCATATATAGATATACTGCAATGATAAACATTTCAGATCTCAGATAAATACATTGGATATACTAGCAATCTGTAATTTGTACGAGCCTGTAACAAAAACAGATAACACGGTCGCGGTGAATAGCCAAAACCCCACCCAAGACCCCTACGGGTGCGGCAAACTACCCGCCAAGTACCCGAAGCGTAGCAACCTCCCTCATCTCCATGAGTAGGCCACTTGACACTTCGGCATACCCGGTAGTTTGTGCACCCCTCCATGGGTCTATCCTAGGAGCAAAAACAGTAAAAAGAAATTATACAATGACGGCTACAACCCCGACCCGGTTGTGCGGCCATACAAATAATTATTACATCAATTTACAAATTTACATGAATTGCAAGAAAAGAAAACTCTCGTCTCACAACCCCCGGCTATTCACCCGCGACAATCCAACATATTTATATACACATTTCAGCACATTACAGATCATGTATAAGCCCGACCAATCGACTTATAGCGATTAGCCGACGTTCAATACATGCAAACATCACAGATATAACCATCATAGTCAAAGTGCAGTGAAGTTCGGAAAAAATACGGAATTATAGGACCCCAAAAGGAAATTTCTTTTCTGGAAAATCTGGGCACATATAATATATTTCAAAAATCCCAAAACCAACACAGACACACACTGCACGAAAAACGATGCAGAGAAGACGACAAACCGCGGCGCTTCCGCGGCACATGCCTACCTCGTGCGGCGGAAGCGCGGCGGTTTGAAAGAAATAGTGGACCGTTTTTCATGGGTGTTCACACAAAACCCTGAGCCGAATTTAGGAGTATAAAGTTTTTCATTTTGACCAGAAAAAATTTCAACAGAAACTCAGGTTTTGTAAAAGTTAGGTTTTTGGATTTTTTTCGGTTCCGAACTTCGTTACACTTTACTACCAAGCTAGTTTAAGTTTAGTTAGGCTCTGATACCAATGTAAGTCCACGTTGCGACCCCCGGTTCTTACGGGGAGGCGGAAACGGTATAAAATCAAATTTTTAGCGCAAGGGGCAACATGGACTAAGCAAAGTCGGGATCTTTGACTAAACTAAAACTAGCATACATAGCTAAAGAGAGTTAGCTACTCGGATGGGGGTTATACCTAGCTTGTCTTGAACTCCTTCTCTTCAAGCTCCGATGGTGGTCCGATGGCTCCTTCTCGTCGTCTCCGTACGCCGAAGATAGATCCACTTGAAAGCTCCAACCTTTAGCTCCTTCTTCGTTCTTTGAAGAAACTAGTTCACTTGGTTTGCTAAACCTAGTGAACTAGAATGAGTAGAGAAGATTTAGAATGGGATTTTATCTATGGTTCTTGATTCTCAACTCATGAGACAAGAGAACCATAGATCAAGAGAGGGAGCAAGAGGTTGAGGGTGAGAGCAAGAGGAGAGCTCAAGAACAAGAGAGAGAATGAGCAAGAAAGAATGAGCAAGTATTTTGTCTCTCACCCTCTCATAATCCAAAGCAATGATAACTCATCATATTAACAAAAGTCTTATGTGATGGTTAGAAGCAACCACAACCATATCATTTCATGCACTCATTTTACACAAATGAGCAAGTAAACAAAAGTCTTTGCCATGAAATGATGGCTATGGTTATCATGATGGTCAACTAGTCAAGCCTAGTCAACCGGTCAACAAGTCAACAAAAGTCAACAAGTCAACAAAGTCAACAAGTCAACAAAAGTCAACAAGTCAACAACCATATCACCATAATACTTAATTAATATAATAGTTAATCACATATCATATTCTCATTAGGGTTGAGCATAAAGTCAAATAGTCAACGGTCAACTGTCAACAACCCTAATGAGAATCCGCTGCCTCTGCCTCCCTGTCAACTGTGCATACACACCCGCATCCGCGTTCCGAGGAACACGAATGCAAACTGGATAAATCCAATCCCATAAGGTACACTAGGATCTGGCTTAAACCAAAGCCTGCTAGTGTAAACTGTCCGGACACTGTACGTGCACAAGTGCACGGATGTGACCGAACCCTGTCGCAAAACCATGCGACCTGTCGCAATACCATGCGACCTCTACTCTTTTGCCTAAAGGCGAAAAGGTTTCTGTGTGGGACTCTAAAGACTCGACATTACGCTGGCAGTGGGTTTAACCACAGACCGCAAGCGGCACTAGCTGTGCGTAACGGTCCACAGGTAATGCCGACAAGAAGACCGACGAGGCGAAACCCATCTGAACTCCTACTGAGCCTGAGTGTGACATTCTCCGTACAGTCCGGTCTGTTCGTCTGATACATCGCATGGCGGGCCTAGGGGCGGTAAACGTCAGTCCCCCAATAGCGGTACAAGTCGTGCCGGAGCGAAGCCCAAAACACCCTGAGATAACACTGGAAACCTACCAGTATATCTCGTTTGCCCTGGCCAGGGACTACTCGTGTAATGGCTCTCCTAGACACAGCGCGATGTCAACCCCCAATACCGGGAGAGACGAATCCTGTCTAACCGTCACTGCCTCAAAGTGCTTCGGGACTGCACCCAACCACCACCTGTTTGCACGACTCCTTTGAGCCGTGGTAGGGCAGTGATCAAAGTACAGTGGGAACACACCCGAGGCGAAGTGACAGTGTCAAGTCAGCGGACTAAGCTGTACTCATGTCACCTGGGAACTGATAACTGACGATAGGTATAATACCAACTAGTCAGTTCCCGACGAGTCCTGTCCAGTGTACCCGTAACCTAACGAGCACCCGCATACTATCTCAAGTACGACGTACTGACGGCTGTGGGACAGACCGTCTCCCACACTGGGATGAGAAGCGCATGCGCTGGTCTACTCCGGAGTATCGATGCCCTGTCTCGATAGTCCTGCGACCAGGGACCTGCATAAGGATGCGCTTATAGATTACCCAGCCCCACTAGTGTGACGGCCATCACATCGCTGGTAATCAAGCAAAGATCCTAAGGGCTCTACTAATGTGTATAGGCGATATACAAAAATAAACACATGTACACATTGAAGTAGAAACAAACCAAGTAGCATACTACTATTTTGAGCAAGATTGTATATACAAGGTGAATATCCCAAGCATCCATTAAGTAATATACAAACTAGTATGATACAGTAATGGCCTCTAGGGCATATACACTAACAATCTCCCACTTGCACTAAGGCCATGTACTGGCGTATCGAAGACCTATCATCTCGATCAGCCGCTCGAACTGAGTCTGGGGGAAGGCCTTGGTGAATGGATCAGCAGTGTTATCTTCTGAAGCGACTCTCCGAACCTCGATCTCCTGGCGATCTACGATCTCCCTGATCAGGTGATACCGCCTCAAGATGTGCCTGGATCTCTGATGGGACCTGGGTTCCTTCGCTAAAGCTATAGCCCCGTTGTTGTCGCAATACAGAGGTATTGGATCAACAATGGACGGAACCACCTGAAGTTCTTTCAAGAACTTCCTCATCCAGACAGCTTCTTTTACGGCATCAGATGCAGCGATGTATTCCGCTTCCATCGTCGAGTCTGCAACGGTTTCCTGTTTGGAACTCTTCCAACACACCGCCCCTCCATTGAGGGTAAAGACAAAACCCGACATGGACTTGGAATCATCCTTGTCACTCTGGAAGCTGGAGTCAGCAAAGGCCTCGATCTGGAGGTCTTTTCCGCCATACACCAAGAACATCTCCTTAGTCCTTCTCAGGTACTTGAGAATGTTCTTTACCGCTATCCAGTGTTTCTCCCCAGGGTTAGACTGATACCGGCTTACCACACTCAGTGCATAAGCTACATCCGGTCTGGTACAAAACATCGCATACATTATAGAGCCTACCGCAGAAGCGTAGGGTATAATAGACATGCGATCCCTCTCCAAATCAGTCTTGGGAGACATCTCTTTAGAGAGGGTGATCCCGTGACAAGCCGGCAGGTTACCGCGCTTGGAATCTTCCATACTGAATCTTTTCAGCACGGTGTCGATGTACCTGGACTGAGAAAGTCCTAATATCCTCTTGGATCTGTCACGGTAGATCCGGATACCCAGAATGTATGAGGCATCACCCAGGTCTTTCATGGAGAACCTGTGTGACAAGAACCCCTTGACAGATTGTAGCATAGGAATGTCATTTCCTATTAAGAGAATGTCATCCACGTATAAAACGAGGAATACTACAGTTCTCGCTACAAATCTACTATAGATGCATGGTTCATCTGGATTTTTGATAAAGCCAAATTCTTTGACCGTCTCATCAAAGCAGATGTTCCAACTCCGCGACGCCTGCTTTAGTCCATAGATGGACTTAAGCAACTTGCACACCTTTCCGCTGCTCCCACTCTGAATGAAACCCTCTGGCTGGTCCATATAGACACACTCCTCTAAATTTCCATTTAGAAAAGCTGTCTTTACGTCCATTTGCCAGATCTCATAATCGTGGAAGGCAGCAATGGCAAGAAGGATCCGAATGGATTTCAGCATGGCTACTGGAGAAAAGGTTTCGTCATAGTCCAAGCCAGGTCTTTGACGGAAACCCTTTGCAACCAGCCTAGCTTTATAGGTCCCAACCTGTCCATCTACACCAATCTTCCTTTTGAAGATCCACTTGCATCCTACGGGTTTTACCCCGTCAGGAGCAATGTCCAACGTCCATACCTTGTTGGTGTACATGGACTCCATTTCGGTCCGCATTGCATCCAGCCACTTCACTGAGTCAACGCTCTGAACGGCCTGCTGGAAGCTAGTAGGCTCATCATAATCTATGATGCAATCCTCTCTATCCCCGTCTATAAGAAAACCGTAGTATCTCTCGGGCGGATGAGACTGCCTACTACTCCTGCGGAGTGGCGTAGGAATGTCCTGTTCTTCCGAACCCTCTGGTTCCACTAAACTTTCAGTAATAGTCCGTGGTTCTGGAATTTCTTCCAGTTCTACTGCGCTCCCACTTATTTCTTTTTCTATGAACTGGTGTTCTAGAAAGTGGGCATGACGAGAAACAAGAACTTTTTGTTCCTCTTCACAGTAGAAGAAATATCCCTTGGAATTCTTTGGATATCCCACAAACTTGCACAGTACTGAGCGTGCCTCGAGCTTGTCCGCATGCTGCTTTTTGACAAAAGCTGGACTTCCCCATATCTTAATGTGATTAAGATGGGGTCTCTTCCCACACCACATCTCAAATGGCGTAGTAGGCACAGTCTTAGTGGGAACTCGGTTCAAAAGGTATGCGGCTGATTCTAGCGCATATCCCCAGAATGATCGCGGCAACTCAGCGTTACTCATCATGGACCGCACCATATCCAATAGGGTGCGGTTCCGTCTCTCCGATACACCGTTATGTTGCGGGGTGTATGGAGGAGTAAGCTGAGAGAGAATTCCATTCTCTTTTAAATAGCCCAGGAACTCGGCACTTAAGTATTCTCCACCTCGATCCGATCTTAGAATCTTAATACTTTTGCCGGTCTGTTTCTCCACTTCATTCTTATACTCCTGGAATTTTCCAAAGGCCTCGGACTTATGTTTCATTAAGAAGACATAACCGTACCTTGAGAAGTCATCCGTAAAAGTAATGAAGTAAGAATGTCCGCTTCGGGCATGTGTAGACATTGGACCGCACACGTCACTGTGTACGAGTCCCAAGAGCTCGCTCGCTCTTACTCCATGTCCAGTAAACGGAGTCTTTGTCATCTTTCCTTTGAGACAAGATTGACAAGTGGCATACGATTGATATTCGAACGTATTCAAATATCCTTCTGTATGTAACTTAGTCAACCTTCTCTCATTGATGTGACCCAATCTACAATGCCATAAGAAAGTCTGATTTATTTCTGGAGACTTTCTTTTGTGTGTATTCTGGACGTTGAAAATTTGTGGTTGGTTTAACACGTATATACCATTACTCAATGTACCTGACCCAATCAAAACTTGATTAAGGTGAATGTTTACAACATTACTTACAAACGCAAATTCATAACCTTCTTTAGAAACTAAAGATACAGAAATGATATTACAAGTTGCGTTGGGTACAAAAAAGCAATTACGCAAAACCAAAACATGTCCATCTGACATTCCCAGGTGATAGTCCCCCACGGCTTTAGCATCCATGCTAGCTCCGTTCGCAACTTTGAGGGTCATGTCACCTGCCTTCAAAACCCTACGGTTTCTCAACGCCTGCAAAGAATTACAGATATGAGATCCTGATCCGGTATCCAATACCCAGGAAGTAGAGTTTATTGAAAGACAATTTTCAACAACATACACACCTGAAGCTGAAGCTGCAACCTGCTTCAATTCCTGTGTTCTGGCCTTCCAGGCCCTGCAATCATTCTTCCAGTGTCCTTTCTTATGACAATAGAAGCATTCTTCCTTATCCACAAGCTTCCCCGCTATCTTTGTTGCTTTACCTTTTCCCTTCGTATCCACTTTACTAACACCGCCCCTTGGTTTGGCGGGGGCCTTCTTCTTCTTTCCCTTGGCTTTCGCCTTGGACCTAGAAGAAGATGATCCTCCTACAAACAAAGTGGATGTATCCCTACCTTTCTGTAGGGTGCCCTCTGCGCTCCTCAGCATGTTGAGGAACTCTGAAAGTTCAACCTCTTTTTCTTGTAAGTTGAAGTTCAGTATAAACTGGGCGTAAGTGGAAGGAAGGGACTGGAGAACTATATCCGTATATAGCTCACTCTCCAATGTGATCCCTAGGTCAGCGAGCTCCTCAATGAAGCCGATCATCTTTAGCACGTGCTCGGCTACTGATGATCCGACGGCCATTCTTGTCGAAAATAACTTTTTCGACGCTTCGTATCTTGCGATACATGATTGCTCTCCATACAGTTCTTTTGTATGGAGCAATATGGACTCCATGTCCATATTCTCATGCCTCCTCTGATGTTCGTTGTCCATCGAGGCAAGCAGGAGGCACTTGGCCTTCGTGCTATCAATCTCCCAAGTCTTGCGGATTTCCTTATCCGCGACACTGGAAGTTGGACCAGGGACAGGGGGAGCTTTGGTGGTAAGAAGATACCCCAGCTTGTCATAAGTGATTGCTATCTTGACATTCCTGAGCCAATCTTTGTAGTTTGGCCCTGTCAGTTTGTTTTTATCTAGGAGTAACTTAAGTCCAGTCATGTTGATTGGTCGCTGCAATTAGGAGAGAGAAGAAGAAACACTCAGCATGATGCTCTTGCAAGTTTAGAGTGGTTTTTAGTTTGTCTAAACAGGATGGCTCCCACTGTTTCTCGAATCCCTCCTCAAACCATAAAGGAAGAATTAGTCAGGATCAATCCCACCGTACAATACTTGCTTAACCGTTCAGCCAGGCCGGTGTCGGTACTTCGAGGGAGGTTTTCCAACGCTTTCGCGAAGTTCCTTAATTAGAGAACCTCTTTTCCCTGGGGGCGTAGCCCCGCTAACACCTTTCTAGGCACCTACTAGGTTTATAGCATTGATCGATTAGTGAGAAATTTCCCGAGGAGTAGCATATACTCACAGTAGGATCGGGATCCAAATATCATCGCGTGACGAAACTGAAGGAATCCTACCAGAATCATCACACTCCAAATGGTATGCAAATCTAGCAAGTTTCAGTACTTATGAAACTCCCGATGTGGATTTTTGCCCCATGCTCTTATGACCTTGACTTTGGCCAAAATATCATAAGTCACATGTCAAGTTCTACCCGTCATTATCCAGGTTAATTTGGATCCATCCGTACCTACCCTTGACTTTGGCCAAAATGGCAGTACGACTGTCCCAAACCAACGCATCTATCTATGCTACACATGAACACCCAATAGCTACCAATCACTGTGCCTTGATTTTGGCCAACATACACAGCTTGAATACTATTGACTATTCATGTGAAACGACGGAGGGCTACGGATGGTTTTGGCAAAACCGTGAACGTAGTGAACTTGATTTGGTCGATCAAACGAGATAGCTTTTAAACGGAGTGGCTCAAGCTCCGCATTTAAAAGTTGTTTTTGAAAAGAACCGACTGGTTTTTCGAGAGTGTTCCAACGACTTTAACTTGGTTTATTATCTTGCATTAGTTCTTTTAATGCGTGATATTCTTGCATTAGTTCTTTTAATGCGTCCCATCATTTAATCCTACCATTGCAGAAAACAACCAAAATATGACGTACGCTTATGCCATTCGCATTCGCCACGGGGCCCCGTCATTACCCGTTAGGTTACTTAACTAACGACAGAGCGGGGGCTGGGCTAGCGCGTCTGTAAAACATAAGCAACGCCTAAATAATATCATATATAGATATACTGCAATGATAAACATTTCAGATCTCAGATAAATACATTGGATATACTAGCAATCTGTAATTTGTACGAGCCTGTAACAAAAACAGATAACACGGTCGCGGTGAATAGCCAAAACCCCACCCAAGACCCCTACGGGTGCGGCAAACTACCCGCCAAGTACCCGAAGCGTAGCAACCTCCCTCATCTCCATGAGTAGGCCACTCGACACTTCGGCATACCCGGTAGTTTGTGCACCATCCATGGGTCTATCCTAGGAGCAAAAACAGTAAAAAGAAATTATACAATGACGGCTACAACCCCGACCCGGTTGTGCGGCCATACAAATAATTATTACATCAATTTACAAATTTACATGAATTGCAAGAAAAGAAAACTCTCGTCTCACAACCCCCGGCTATTCACCCGCGACAATCCAACATATTTATATACACATTTCAGCACATTACAGATCATGTATAAGCCCGACCAATCGACTTATAGCGATTAGCCGACGTTCAATACATGCAAACATCACAGATATAACCATCATAGTCAAAGTGCAGTGAAGTTCGGAAAAAATACGGAATTATAGGACCCCAAAAGGAAATTTCTTTTCTGGAAAATCTGGGCACATATAATATATTTCAAAAATCCCAAAACCAACACAGACACACACTGCACGAAAAACGATGCAGAGAAGACGACAAACCGCGGCGCTTCCGCGGCACATGCCTACCTCGTGCGGCGGAAGCGCGGCGGTTTGAACGAAACAGTGGACCGTTTTTCATGGGTGTTCACACAAAACCCTGAGCCGAATTTAGGAGTATAAAGTTTTTCATTTTGACCAGAAAAAATTTCAACAGAAACTCAGGTTTTGTAAAAGTTAGGTTTTTGGATTTTTTTCGGTTCCGAACTTCGTTACACATGCCTACCTCGTGCGGCGGAAGCGCGGCGGTTTGAACGAAACAGTGGACCGTTTTTCATGGGTGTTCACACAAAACCCTGAGCCGAATTTAGGAGTATAAAGTTTTTCATTTTGACCAGAAAAAATTTCAACAGAAACTCAGGTTTTGTAAAAGTTAGGTTTTTGGATTTTTTTCGGTTCCGAACTTCGTTACACTTTACTACCAAGCTAGTTTAAGTTTAGTTAGGCTCTGATACCAATGTAAGTCCACGTTGCGACCCCCGGTTCTTACGGGGAGGCGGAAACGGTATAAAATCAAATTTTTAGCGCAAGGGGCAACATGGACTAAGCAAAGTCGGGATCTTTGACTAAACTAAAACTAGCATACATAGCTAAAGAGAGTTAGCTACTCGGATGGGGGTTATACCTAGCTTGTCTTGAACTCCTTCTCTTCAAGCTCCGATGGTGGTCCGATGGCTCCTTCTCGTCGTCTCCGTACGCCGAAGATAGATCCACTTGAAAGCTCCAACCTTTAGCTCCTTCTTCGTTCTTTGAAGAAACTAGTTCACTTGGTTTGCTAAACCTAGTGAACTAGAATGAGTAGAGAAGATTTAGAATGGGATTTTATCTATGGTTCTTGATTCTCAACTCATGAGACAAGAGAACCATAGATCAAGAGAGGGAGCAAGAGGTTGAGGGTGAGAGCAAGAGGAGAGCTCAAGAACAAGAGAGAGAATGAGCAAGAAAGAATGAGCAAGTATTTTGTCTCTCACCCTCTCATAATCCAAAGCAATGATAACTCATCATATTAACAAAAGTCTTATGTGATGGTTAGAAGCAACCACAACCATATCATTTCATGCACTCATTTTACACAAATGAGCAAGTAAACAAAAGTCTTTGCCATGAAATGATGGCTATGGTTATCATGATGGTCAACTAGTCAAGCCTAGTCAACCGGTCAACAAGTCAACAAAAGTCAACAAGTCAACAAAGTCAACAAGTCAACAAAAGTCAACAAGTCAACAACCATATCACCATAATACTTAATTAATATAATAGTTAATCACATATCATATTCTCATTAGGGTTGAGCATAAAGTCAAATAGTCAACGGTCAACTGTCAACAACCCTAATGAGAATCCGCTGCCTCTGCCTCCCTGTCAACTGTGCATATACACCCGCATCCGCGTTCCGAGGAACACGAATGCAAACTGGATAAATCCAATCCCATAAGGTACACTAGGATCTGGCTTAAACCAAAGCCTGCTAGTGTAAACTGTCCGGACACTGTATGTGCACAAGTGCACGGATGTGACCGAACCCTGTCGCAAAACCATGCGACCTGTCGCAATACCATGCGACCTCTACTCTTTTGCCTAAAGGCGAAAAGCTTTCTGTGTGGGACTCTAAAGACTCGACACTACGCTGGCAGTGGGTTTAACCACAGACCGCAAGCGGCACTAGCTGTGCGTAACGGTCCCCAGGTAATGCCGACAAGAAGACCGACGAGGCGAAACCCATCTGAACTCCTACTGAGCCTGAGTGTGACATTCTCCGTACAGTCCGGTCTGTTCGTCTGATACATCGCATGGCGGGCCTAGGGGGCGGTAAACGTCAGTCCCCCAATAGCGGTACAAGTCGTGCCGGAGCGAAGCCCAAAACACCCTGAGATAACACTGGAAACCTACCAGTATATCTCGTTTGCCCTGGCCAGGGACTACTCGTGTAATGGCTCTCCTAGACACAGCGCGATGTCAACCCCCAATACCGGGAGAGACGAATCCTGTCTAACCGTCACTGCCTCCAAGTGCTTCGGGACTGCACCCAACCACCACCTGTTTGCACGACTCCTTTGAGCCGTGGTAGGGTAGTGATCAAAGTACAGTGGGAACACACCCGAGGCGAAGTGACAGTGTCAAGTCAGCGGACTAAGCTGTACTCATGTCACCTGGGAACTGATAACTGACGATAGGTATAATACCAACTAGTCAGTTCCCGACGAGTCCTGTCCAGTGTACCCGTAACCTAACGAGCACCCGCATACTATCTCAAGTACGACGTACTGACGGCTGTGGGACAGACCGTCTCCCACACTGGGATGAGAAGCGCATGCGCTGGTCTACTCCGGAGTATCGATGCCCTGTCTCGATAGTCCTGCGACCAGGGACCTGCATAAGGATGCGCTTATAGATTACCCAGCCCCACTAGTGTGACGGCCATCACATCGCTGGTAATCAAGCAAAGATCCTAAGGGCTCTACTAATGTGTATAGGCGATATACAAAAATAAACACATGTACACATTGAAGTAGAAACAAACCAAGTAGCATACTACTATTTTGAGCAAGATTGTATATACAAGGTGAATATCCCAAGCATCCATTAAGTAATATACAAACTAGTATGATACAGTAATGGCCTCTAGGGCATATACACTAACACCTACATAACCGAAATATGTAATAACGTGTATAACATATGCTATATTAAGATAAAGTCAAACCATAATAGTATACTACTATATCAAGTCTTTATCAATATGTGCAAGCTGGATAAAGCATCAATAAAAAAAATACACATATCCTGATAAAGACAACTGAAATAATATACTATATAACTGAGCAAGATCGTTCTGTACATACATATCCCGAGTATCCACATGTATACATATACAATAATGGCCTCTAGGGCATACATATCCAACAGAATAAAAAATTCATCAAGCCATGCTTTACACCATGCCACAAAAGTCACCACATTTTTCCACCTCATTTTCTATTTTCTAAAATAGAAAATCCATGTCATGCTTCATATAATATATATATATATATATATATATTAATATACATATTATAAAGTATAACTAGTGAGCTAATAATATTAGTTAATATATAATTATATCAAATATAAATATATATTATATTATTAAATCAACACTTGATTTAACAATCCGGTCATATCACAAATAACCGACTAATATCATTTATCTGTATATCACATTATCAAATCAACACTTAATTCAATAATCCGGTTATATCACATATAACCTAACTGATATCAAATAACTGCCAGATTAGAATACGGTATCACATACTCGTATTTAATAAGGCCCCCGCACATATCAGCATATATGCCCTACTTCGTTTCGCTTGAACTAGGAAACTTCTGTATGGGACTCTAAAGACTTGTCAATATGCTAGCAGTAGGTAATGATCACATCAGTTACCCACAAACCGTCAGCGGTACTAGCTGAACATAACGGCTACCCAGGTTTTGAACGATTAGAAGATCAACAAGCAACCTTGTCCAAACTCCCATGAGACCAAAAAGTAACACATCCCATACAGTCCGGTCTCTTCGTCTGATATGTCGTATATCGAGTCTGGGGGTGGTATCGTCAGACCCCAAAAACTATATAAGTCATGCCGATGTGTGGCCTATAACGGTATGAGAAACTACTGATAACACTTACCAGTAAATCTCATCAACAGCCCTGGCGAGGGACTTCCTGTTATAGCCAATCGAGCATAGCGCAACATTAACTCCCTATACCTGGAGAGACGAAACCCCTCCTATCACTCATTGCCTCCATGTGACTCGGGACTGTACCCAAAATCCATATGTTTGCATGACTCCTTTGAGCCATGGTAGGGAGGAAATCAAAGCACGGTACGAATCACACAAGACTCTATGACGATCTCGGGTCTACAGAATAACCTATACCAGTGTCACCAGAGAATTGCTATCTGACGATAGGTATAATACCATCTAGGAGTTCTCGGCGAGTCCTGTTCAGTGTACCCAGTCTCTAATGAGCACTTGTTTACAATCTTTGATGTCAAACACCAATGAATATGTGATCAACCATCACCCCATACAGGATCAAGAAACGTATATACTAGTCTACTCTGGAATATCGATGCCCTGTCTCGATATTCCCTCTACTAAGAACAATTGAAGGATGTGCTTATGGACTACCCAGGTCCCAGTAGTATGATCCGCATCATAGCCCTGGTAGTCAAGCCAACATCCTAAAGGCTTTATCAACATGTATATAAGAGATAGTATAATAATACGAGTGAACATGTTAAGATAAAGGCAACCGGATAGCATACTATCATGTCGAGCAAGCAAGTCCTCTATATATATATCCAAGCATCCACTGTATCAAACAATAATGGTCACTAGGGCATACATATTCCTAACAAAAAGTCACAAATCACACTTCTTTTCTGATCGAATACAACGGGCTTCTTCATAGGTACAATGCCTCGCTTTTTTACCGTAATGCTTCTGCGTACAGGAGCTCTGTTTGGCGTAAATGCCGGATTCCGCACTACGATGGCTTGCTATTGAGTACCCTTCACTTTCACCGATAAACTCTGCTGATCCCTGGCTGCCTTTAGAACTTGGGAGAAGGTGGTCAATCTCAGAGATATGATGTGTCTTTGAATCTCCACATCCAAGTTATACATAAACCTTCATGCCCTGTCTGCATCGTTGGCAACCAATAGCCTCAAAAATCTACTGAGCCGAATCCACTCAGCAGCATGCGCATCAACGGATCTGCCATTCTGCTTCGAGCTAATAAACTTCTTTTCCATTTCCTCCCGAGCAGACTACGAAAATAACTTCTCTAAGATACTTTGCGAAAACGTTGCCCAACTGATCGGCTTGGTCAGATGGGTCTCCTCTACGAGCCACCACTCACGAGCATAATCTACCAACTGGATGCATACTACATCCACCCTTTTTTCATCTGGAATCTGCGCGGCGACAAGCAAATTCTCCATGTCAATTAGCCACCGCTCCGCTGGCAATGGCTCTTCTAATCCTGTAAATGTAGACGAACCTAGCTTTCTAAAGCCTACCATGGTGCCCTCACGCTGGGCTGGCCTAGGTGCTACTACGACTACGGACTGCTGGACTGTCCGCAGACTCTCCTGGAAAGGCTCGGCCTGCCACTGATTCAGCTCAGTTTGCCGCTTCTGGTTTTCAAGCATACCACATACAACACAAAGCAATGTGGCGTCATCAATACGCCTCTGGTATGTTCGCAAGTCTCTTTCCGCCATGATTCTGAAGCCAAGACACTGAAGAGGATTAGCAACAGGAAACATGATTCAATAAATAAGATAGCTAGAGATTCAAGACTGGAAAGATAGTAATGTGGCAGGACATGTTTCTAATTCTGGGTTTTCTGGTTAATATATTGGGTTTAATACCCGACTACAAAAAGAACCAGACCCGACTAACCCAAAATCGTATGCCTCTGATACCAAACAACCCTGTCATAGCCCGCTTCCCAAGATATGCAGACTACGGCACGTGACAGAACTAACTATGCTACCTATGGTTAGGAATCATCCCTCCTCAGTCACATTACGGCTGTCTATTAGATATCAAAGAACAGTAAAATAATAGTATCTAGCTAGTACATGTCCATCTGCCATAGTAAATCAAATCAAGAAAAATGCATATAACGGAAATGAATCATATCCAATAAACAAATCTGAATCATGTCCTAATATGGGCTCACATCAAAAGAAATAAAACTACGGAAATAAAAACTAAACATCTCTAATAATACATGTTCAATTCCTTATTACTCGGCTTGATTGCTAAAATACTCTCGATCTACCTGTAATAAAAGTAAAGGAACTGGGCCATGCAAAACCCAGACGTCGGTGCGTCATAAATATCAAATAATAGTAATAATCAGGATAGGATGCAATGATTAAAAAATGAATGTAAATAAATAACACAGGTGTAAAACAGTGAGGTATAGATATGTGATGCGTATGCTAGAGTTTGTACTTCTACGTAATCTATTTTATAAGTATTTGAAATCAATTTAATGGAATTATTGATGTAACTTAATAATATCCCGTGCGTGCCCGGGACCATAGTCAAGATTCTCGGGCTGAATCCAAGACGTGTCGCTAAGCAGTAAACAGCAGCATCATTCCGGGGCTGGCCTAGCTCGTAAAGACTGATCAGTATAAGCATCGAACTGTTGAGTTACAAGTCAGGTTTCATTATTGATTTCCCCTTACCCCTCAGGTTTTGTGTTCAAGTCGGGTATTAATGATGTAAATCTAATGCCAACACAGGATCAAGTAGGTACATGTTTGTCTATGTAGGCAACACGTTACGTCTATCAGGACAACAATCAGGATTGTTAGCACTAGTAACAAGATCTAAGTAACGAGTCAGGTAGTGTGTCGTGAACATGTCATGTGATGCATATTAATCAAATAGATACCCCATGTGAATCTGTAATCAATATCGGAACATGGTAAACAAAACTAATACCAGGATGCATACATATTTATCTGTAGTAACCATTATACATCCATGACTATGTATGATGCAAACTAGATAACATGTTGTACTGATTTAGTAGTATAATGATATCTTGATGTTCCGGCATGCAATTAGATATGCTATTATCATTACGGATACGAACAGATACTATAAAACTGTAAATCGGTAATAGTTGCTGAATAATAAAACACATGTACTATTTTTATTCATATAGATATTGATATAATATAACATAGCATGTTGCAAGTTAAAACTTGACTGATCGGATCTCACGTCGAGATATTGATGCTACGTCCGATGTCGGAATAACGTCGCAATGCAACTTACGCGTACAGGACTGGACCTGGCTGATCTGTGACGTGACGTAATGACTAGGCTGGATGACGACAGTGATTGGGTCGTCTGGATCATTGGCGACACGTGCAACTCTGGCGAGACGGCCGGAATACCAAGAAGGAAGGAAAGAAAGAAAGAAAGAAAGAAAGAAAGAAGAATGGGGCTGCTGGTGTTGAGTTCTGGGATAGAAGACAGAGGAGAAGATGACTGCGATGATGGGCTGTCGTCGGCGACGAGGGGCAAGTGGTTTCTGGGGTTGCTGTCACGGTCGGGAAGTCGGGGTTGATGGTGATGGTGGAGGTCTGGGTGTCGGGGAAGAGGAGAGAGAGGTGAGGAGAAGAAGAGGGTGACAATGGCGAGGTCTCCGGCAAAGGTTAACGGTGAGGTTATGGGTTTCTGGAGTCGGCGTCGGGGGAGGTTGCTGGGTACTTGGGAGAAGAGAGGGGGAGAGGAGATGGAGGTGGAGATGAGGGTGACGAGGATGAGGAGGTGGGAACGAGGTGATCGGCAGCGGTGGCTTAGCGACGACGAGGTGAGGAGGACGTGGGCTAAGGTTTGGGTTTCGTGTTTCTCATGGAGGGGAACAGAGAAGAAAGAGAGAAGAGAGAGAGAGAGAGAGAGGTTAAGTGTTATATTAATTAGGTTTTATATTATAATTATATATATATATATAAAGAAGAGAGAGAGAAACGAGAGAGAGAGAGGCTGTGAGAGAGATATATTAAAATAATAGGATTAGTTATATAAATATATATTATATATATTATGAACTGTTTAGTTAAAGAAATATTATAATATATATATATTAGGATTATACTGCTAAGATTAAAGCACTCTGAATATTACCCGAGTCTCATCTAAAAATTTAGTTTTAAAATATGGAGAATATGCGTAAAAGTTAAAACCATAATGCAATATCCGGTCAATAAAAATGCATACCCCTAAGTACGGATCCACGTAAATATACGTAGCGATCCAAACGAGTCTGTTTTGACAATTTGGACATGAACATGATGCATGGATGCAAACATATGATATGGGGTATGATAACATGCCATGCCAGGTATCAAAATATATTATTTGGTTATTATTTGTATTATTTAAAAGATATGCGAATACGAAATATATTATACAAGTGTATAGAACTAGATGTGCATGGATCCTCTATACTAGCAATTTTATGATGTAATCTTGAACCATGATGGGGTTCAAACATACGGGTCGAGTCGGATACAAATCACAGTTACCAAATGACTATCCGCACCCAAAAGCAATAATAAACAAGAAGTTGTCATAAGATTTAAAATACCCCATATACACATAGTATACATGCACTATGGTGTTACAAATTATGGGGACTCATTTTTCCTGCATGCGCAAGCCCCTGTATTTAATTACATTAATGCAAATGATAAAAAATATCTACACTCCAGTTTTTTAGCTTCATGTGTCGTGTTTTATGATTGTTTATTTTGGGTTGCCATTAAATTGTATACGGAGACTAATTTATTTCGTTCCCTGTAGGGCGCGGATAAGTACAAATACATACTTATAATTTCATGATTTGGGTCAAGAATTTGCTTGACGGGGTCCATATTGGTGTTTTGATTTACCAACGGAGGTTGAACTTAGGACGCATTTTCTATATTTATGAGGTCCATGGGTTCACATGCTTGCATAAGCCTTATTTGAGGATTGTTAGTTTTATTTGAGAACTAAGATCAGAATTAGAAAATTTTGAGCATATAGGCTCAACTGATCTTAAGATCAATGAAGCTTAAGCTTCAGGACTTATCTGATTTGTGGCTAAGGATTGGGGTCTCTTTGACACCAACATGTTTGGCGCATATGATATTAGCACATGGCTTGGCTCAAGCCGACTTGGGATACCTGGCTCTGGCGCTTGCTCACGTGCATATCATATGGCGCCCAGGGGACTTGGGTTTAGGATTGGCGTATGGCGATTTGTGTTGGTGCGGCTTGGTTGGGTTGGCGCTGTAAATTTATAGTGCTCCTTGCCATGACTACAACGGCTTTACGGAAGGGTACGTTAGCGCTGTAAGTTTATAATGGCCTATCTGCATCGTTGGCGCTGTAAGTTTATAATGGCCTCTAGAGCATGTATCCCAAACAATCTCCCACTTGCACTAAGGCCATGTATTGGTGTATCACAGACCTATCATCTCGAATAGCTTCTCAAGCTGCGTCTGAGGGATGGCCTTTGTGAGTGGATCTACAGTGTTGTCCTTCGTGTCTACTCTCGGCACCTTGATCTCCTGGCGATCCACGATCTCCCTGATCAGGTGATACTGCCTTAAGATATGTCTGGATCTCTGATGGGACCGTGGTTCCTTTGCTAAAGCAATAGCCCCGTTTTTGTTACAATACAAAGATATTGGGTCAATAATGGACGAAACCACCTGAAATTATGTAATGAACTTCCTCATCTAGACTGCTTCTTTTGCGGCGTCATATGCAGCGATATACGCTTCCTCCATTGTCGAGTCAACAACGGTATCCTGTTTGGAGCTCTTCCAACAGACTGCCCCTCCATTGAGGGTGAATACATAACCCGGCATGGATTTGGAGTCATCCTTGTCTCTCTAGAAACTGGAGTCAGTAAAGGTCTCGATCTGGAGGTCTTTACTGCCGTATACCAAGAACATCTACTTAGTTCTTCTCAGGTACTTGAGAATGTTCTTTACTGCTATCCAATGCTTCTCTCTCGGGTATGACTGATACCTTCTTACCATGCTCAGTGCATAAGCTACATCCATTCTAGTACACAACATCACATAAATTATAGATCCTACCGCTGAAGCGCAGGGTATAATACTCGTGCAATCTCTTTCTAAATCAGTCCTGGGAGACATATTTTTGGAGAGGGTGATCCCATGACAAGTGGATTAATTATCGCGGTTGGAATCTTCCATACTAAATCTTTTCAGTATGGTGTCAATATACCTGAACTGTGAAAATCCCAACATCCTCTTAGATCTATCATGATAAATCTTGATCTCTAAAATATAAGAGGCATCACCCAGGCCTTTCATGGAGAACTTATGTGACAAGAAGCTTTTGACCAATTGTAGTATAGGAATGTCATTTTTTATCAATAGAATGTCATCTATGTACAAGAAAAGGAATACCATAGTTCTCGTTACAATTTTTTATAAATGAATGGTTCATCTACATTTTTAATAAAGTCAAATTCTTTGACCGTCACATCAAAGCAGATGTTCCAACTTCGCGATGTCTGCTTTAATCTATAAATGGATTTAAGCAATTTGCACATTCTTCCGTTGCTCCCACTCTCTATGAAGCCTTCTGGTTGATCCATATAAACTCACTCTTCCCAACTTCCATTCAGAAAAGCGGTCTTCATGTCCATCTTTTAGATTTCATAATGATGGAAGGTATCAATGGCAAGTAGGATCTGAATGGATTTAAGCATAGCCACTGGAGAAAAGGTCTCGTTATAGTCCAAGCCAGGTATTTGATGAAAACCTTTTGTAACAAGTCTAGCTTTATAGGTTTCAACCTATCCATCTGCACCAATCTTCATTTTGAAGATTCATTTGCAGCCTACGGGTTTTACCCCTGAGATGCAACGTCCAAAGTCCAAACTTTGTTGGTGTACATGGACTTCATATCAGATCACATAGCTTCCAGCCACTTTACTGAGTCTTTGCTCGTAATGGCCTGCTAGAGACTAGTTGGCTCATCATCATTGATGATACAATCCTCTCTATACCCGTCTATAAGAAAACCGTAGTATCTCTCGGGCAGATGAGACTGCCTACTAGATCTGCGGAGTGGTGTAGGTACGTTCGGTTCTTTACTAATCCGAATGGATTTAAGCATAGCCACAGGAGAAAAAGTTTCGTTATAGTCCAAGCAGGTATTTGACGAAAACCTTTTGCTACAAGTCTATCTTTATAGGTTTCAACCTATCCATCTGCACCAATCTTCTTTTTAAAGATCCATTTGCAGCCTACGGGTTTTACCCCTGGAGGTGCAACGTCCAAAGTCCAAACTTTATTGGTGTACATGGATTCCATCTCAGATCACATAGCTTACAGCCACTTTACTGAGTCTCTGCTCATAATGGCCCGCTGGAGACTAGTTGGCTCATCATCATTAATGATACAATCCTCTCTATCCCCGTCTATGAGAAAACCGTAGTATCTCTCGGGCAGATAAGACTGCCTACTAGATCTTCGGAGTGGTGTATGTACGTTCGGTTCTTTTGAAACTTCAGGTTCTACTAAGCTTTCAGTAAAAGATTGTGGCTCTGGAATTTCTTCCAATTCTATTGCGCTCCCACTAATTTCTTTTTCAAGAAAATGAGTCTCCAGAAAATAGGCATGTCAAGAAACAAAAACCTTTTGTTCATCTACGTAATAGAAAAGATACCCCTGGAATTCCTTGGGTATGTAAGTGCACGGCGGCGCCCCAGCCTCCATCCCGAGGCCAAATACGGAAACGATGGTTAACTTTAATTTTTCAAACCGGCACCACCGCGCACTAAAAACCCGGATCGGGCCATTAAACTAGTCCTAGCTAACTACAAGATGGGAAGAGAGATATACCGAGTGATCCGTGTCCTCCGGTCTTCTCGTCGTCGTCCCGATCTCCCGCGGAATGTCCGGTCTCCACCTCCTCGCCGGAAGGGCACCACGTCGCCTGCTTCTTTACGGGCTCCCGCCTCTATACCGAGGCAACTCGGGCACGAAGTTGGCGAGCCGACGTGCCCAAGGTTTGCTGTAGAATGTGTGTAGAACTCGTGTCTCATTTTGGGGTTGAGGGAGTTGCCATTTGGTGGAGGAAATGATATAAACATTTGGAGATGGTGTTGTGGGAATTTTCCAAAGCCAAAAGAGAACAAAATCCCACATCTCAAATTTTGGACAGCCCCATGAGCTTTGGCCGGCCATGCATTTTGTGGTGGAGAGAATGAGAGAGTCAAAATGAGGGGAGCCACTCACTAATCATGCAAGAGCGAGAGGAATGGTTATCATATGAAGAAAATGATCACAAAGAAACACCAACACTCCACCAACCTCACCCTTCATCATCATCAACAATCATGTCCTACAAAAGTCAAGCCATGATGAAGATAGAAGTCAAGGTCAAAGAAGAGTTATCATGATACAACAATATGCAATCACCACCCTCCACAAATGCTTATTTGCACAATCGCAAATAAGCCCTCCTCCACCAATCTTCGGCCAATGAAAGATACAAATGAAAAATGGCCGAAACGGAAAGCAAACTGGCAACTCCAGAAAACTGGTCCCGTAATAAATTACAGGAAAACCTCGCTACTGTGTATACACACCCGCATTTGTATTCCGACCGAATACAAATGCAATGAGACAAAATCTACACTGTACTATACTAGGATCCGGCTTAAACCAAAGCCGGCTAGTATTATCCGTCCGTTCCTGATCCGTGCAATACCGCACGTATCTGATCGAACCCTGCCATATCTCCATACGGCCTCTATAGTGTTTCGCCCGAAAACTTGAGCAACAGAATGTGGGGGACTCTAAAGACTCGTCAACACCTTGGTTGTGGATTTAACCACTAGCACGTCAGAGGTATAAGCCAATACGTAACGGGCTACCAGGTATTGACCAAAAGGGACGTCGATGAGCGAACTCATCCTGACACCCTACTGAGCATGTCAGTGACAATATCCGTACAGTCCGGTCCGTTCGTCTATGAGCATCGCATGGCGGGCCTAGGGGGTTGGTGAAAGTCAGACCCCCAAAAGTGGTACAAGTCGTGTCGGAGTGTATCCCAGAACACCCAGAGATACTACTGGAATACCTACCAGTAAATCTCCTGCATTGGCCGAGGGCTTTGTGTAATGGCTCTCCTAGACACAGCGCGACCTCACCCCCAATACCGGGAGAGACGAACCCCTGAAGATCCGCTCACTGCCTCCATGTGGCTCGGGACTGTACCCAACTAAAACCTGTTTGCACGTCTCCTTTGAGCGTGGTAGGGTAGTAATCAAAGTACAGTGGGAACTCACACGAGAAAAATGACGATCCTCAGGTCGATGAACTAACCTGTACATATGTCACCAGGGAACTGCCATCTGACGTCAGGTATAAGACCAACTAGCATGTTCCCGGCGAGTCCTATCCGGTGTACTCATAACCCAATGAGCACCTGTATACATCTTAGGTGATCCAACTGACACCAATGGCTTGTGAGACCGGCCACCTCCCCTCGTCGGGGTCTCGACTGTATACACTAATCTACTCTGGAGTATTGATGCCCTGTCTCGAAACTCCCACGACTAGGGACCTTTTAAGGATGTGCTTATAGACCCCAGCTCCCACTTATATGAACGCCCTCATACTGCTGGTGGTCAAGCAAGAATCCTAGGGGCTCTATCAACGTGTAATAGCGACATGTCAGGTCACCTAAAGCAGTACACGATGATAAAGATAAACCAGATAGCATACTATCATCTCGAGTAAGACTTTCCTACCTGGATAGGTCATCCCTCAATCATTGCAATCATGTGCCTATGATCCAATAATTGACTCTGAGGGAACTATCTCCAATAATCTCCCACTTGCACTCAAGGCTAATTATTACGATGTCGCATACTCACAGCCCGTGTGATATCGAACACTCAACTCTTCTACTAGTCAGTCTCACAAAGCTCGTTTGCGAAACTATTGCGTTCAAGGAATAGCCTCAGTGAGTGGATCCGATTTGATGTTTCTTTCTATGTCTCTCTATAATCTCAAGTTCGCGGAGAAACCCATCTCCCGAAATGAGCAATACCTGTCTTAGAATGTGTCTGGATGTCTGATGGGACCTAGCTCATAAATGAACTTCAAATCCAAACTTCTTAGACTGTATCGTCATCTAAACTTAATCAGTACCCTGCACCATGCCTCCCTCAGTATTGCCTTGGACCACCTGTCCAAAATACTGTCCCTCATCAGAAGGAAAACTATAACTCTGACAACCTCCTTGTCGTCCAGGTCACCTTGGAAGCCTGGAATGATAACTGTCTTCCGAATGAGGCTGTCGTTATCATATCCCTAGAACATCCACTTATGTTCTAAAACTGCTTCCAACTGTTTCTCCAGGATTGGATCAATATCAACATATTGCATCTACCACAAAAACAACATCTAGTGTGGTACTTGACATCTCATGATTGACTCAATTGCCTAAGTAAGTGATCTGCCAATCATGCACATCCCTCTCTACTTTAGTCTGTAAGACACCTTTAGAGAGGGTGACTCCATTATCTGCAGGTACACTATCGTGCCAGGAGTCGTCCATTCTAAATACTCTTAGAATGCTGTCTAAGTACCCTGATTGGGAAACCACCCAAATCTAGATCTATAGATCTAGTAACCAGAATGTCAGATATAATATCCAAGTCCTGTGTAGAGAAACCACTGTGTGACGACCAAAGTGTAACCAATCGTAGTATAGGAGTTTCTTTTCCTACTCTGTGTATGTCATCCAAATACCAGGACGTCACACTCTACTACCTTCTCAACAGATCCATCCCCTATTCTGATGAAGTCAAACCTATGACTGTCACATCAGAAATAGATGATCTATCTCCGCTATATCTGCTTTAGTCTATAAATAGACATAAGCCACCTGTCCACCAATGCTTCCGCTGCTCCCATTGACTACGACAACCCTCTGGCAGAGTCATACAAACGTACACTTCTAAAGCAAATTTAGAACGACGCTATACCCATCCTCCTGCCGGGTTTCACAGTCTGGAACAACAGCAATGGCAAGTGTGGGTAAACAAGAACCTCCCTGCCACCGTCCTTGAGGCTACCGGAGTACCTCTCGGGTGCCTGAGGTTACCCACCTTATCTACGGAGTGGCCAATGGAATGTCAAACCAGATTGAATCTTTAGGTTCCTATCAAATCTTCAGTAATGGTTTGTGGTTCTGGAATCACTTCCAGTTCTACCATACTCCCACTACTGTTTTCTGAAAAAATCCATTTTATTTAAAACTGTGGCGAGTCTAGAACAATATCGCTATTGTTCTTCCAGATGGTAGAAAGTCAACCCTCTTCATAGCCTGGGTCAACCCACAAACAGCCATTACAGAAACGTGCCTTGAGTTGTCCAGTGTCTGGTTTTAATCATAAACCGGACAACTCCCCGTACCTTAACATCGTTAAGATACGAACTGTTCTATATCCAATATAGGACCAGAGGCATTGATTTAATTGAACCAGATTCAAATCATGCAGCTGTCTCCAGTGCATGTCAACTAAATGGAAGGAGGCCGATCAGCGTTACTCAACTTAGGAATGCTTCCAATTATGAGTAACCTGAAAGAGAAGCAAGTTCTCTTAATTACTACTATCAACTGAATACCACACACAAGTATCTATATCTTCGATCACCTTGAAGAATCCTGATACTTGTAATACCTGGTTCTCTACTTTATCCATATACCTATAACTTCTCAAAATTCGGACCTTGTGTTTCCACGAAACACCTGTCTAAAAACTAGAGAAGTCATAAGTAAACCGAATATAGTACGAGGACCAACCACTCTGTCCTGATGGACCCTGGACAACATACAATACTCTGTATAAGTCCCTTGAGTCTGATAACTCATTCACTGTGTGTCGTAGGTTGAAAACTGTACTTATGGTTAAGAAGAATCACACTGCTGTTTAATCCTCCTTACCCAACCATCCACTGATATAAGTAAATGTCATAGACATAATTTCAAAAAAAAATATATCTCACTCTATGAAAATAGACGTACAGATATATCAATTTGAAATTGGTGCATAACAGCGGATATTCAAAACCAAATATTTGCCGACCGGCAAACAGCCCAGGTGATTTCCTCAAATATCACCGATTACAACGAATCCCGATATAATGAGGATGATCACCTAATTCCCAATAACTTACTCCCACTCATCATCTGTAAAACCATACAGATGTGAGAATCACACCTGGTAAATACATACCCTGGAGCAAATGTCTAATTGGGAAATCAGTTTTCCATTAACAGTACACAGGGAAACTGAAACATTGAAATGTTTCGATGGGGTATCCCGGTATTCCTAGTAATGCCTCTTCCAGATTCACGACTGTAACCGTATAATTCTTTGCCACCTCTCCAAATCCCTTTATATGTCTTTAGTCATTACCTTCTGCACACCCCTTAGGCCAAAAGGTTTTCTTCCATCCCTACCGTTCGACACCAGCCTATGGTTTGGAAGAAAACTATCCAATAAGCGTAATGGGTGTACTGTCCTAATCCTAGGAGCACTCGCAATGCGAGAGAAGGTGAAGATAAAAGACACCTGAATAAACCTTATTCCTATTTCTCCTGAACCAGAATCCATCCCCGAACTGGAACAAGTTCCTTTCGAGTTCGTATATAACCATACGATGGAGTATCCAAATATCTGTGGATCTTCGTAGTGATACGGAGTGTCCTGGAGAAATACAAAGGTGAAGTGGGAGTGGTAATGAAATACTTGGTTTGGTCGTGAATATCAGTCGCAATTTACTTTGCCCTCTTACTAATCCCTTTCTTTGTCTTTACTTAATACCTTCTGCACACCATCGTTATGCTAATTGGTTTTCTTCATTCCCCACCGTTCGGCACCAGCCTAAGCTTTGGAAGAAGACTATCCAATTTGCGTAATAGGTGTACTATCTCCTAAACCAAGGAGTACTCGCAACTTGAGAGAAGGTAAAAGGAAAAGAAAACTGAATAGTCCTATTCGTTTTCTCCAGAACCTGAAACCATCCTCGAATAAATTCCTTCGAGTTCGTATCTAACCATACAATGGTTTTGTCTAATGGAAGTGGACGTTCGTAGTAATACGGGGTGTCCTGGAGAAAAGGGTAAAAATAGGAGTGGCAATGAGGTCTGCAACTCTGACAATCCAAAGCCAGTGTTTAAGAAGGTTCCGTCAACTTGGTCACTGAGTCATAGTCTTAGGGTCGGGTCAATGGTCGCTGCCAAAGAGAGAGAGAAAAGAAACACTCAGCGTGCACTCTAACCTAGATCAGAATGGTTACCAATTTATCTAATCTGGAAACCTCCCACTGTCATCTCAAATTTTCCTCCAAACCTGAAATAAGAATTAGTCGGGATCACCCGAGGAGTAAACTAACTCATCAGTGGGAATCGGGATCCAACTATCATCGCATGATAACGTGACGGAATCCGCTCACGTCATCACACTCCAGAAGGTATGCGCATATCCGGCAAGTTTCAATTCTTTTGAAACTCCCGATGTGATTTTTGCCCCATGCTCTTATGACCTTGGCGTGAGGTCAAAATATCATAAGTCACATGTCAAGTTCTACCCATCATTGTCCAGGTTAATTTGAACCCACCCATACATACCCTTGACATAGGCCAAAATAGTAGTACGACTGTCCCAAACCAACGCATCTATCTATGCAACAGATAAATACCCGGCAGCTACCAAACACTATGCCTTGGCATGAGGTCAAAATACATAGCTTGAATACTACCGAATATTTAACTGAAATGATGGAGGGCTACGAATGGTTTCTGGCGAAAACCTTTAACGTAATGAACTTGATATCGTTGAAGGAACCGGATAGCTTTTAAAAATATAGTGACGAAAACCTTCGCTAAAGCGGTCACTCCCGGTGAAGGGATCTCGGCTCTCTCCCCGTAGAATGAGGTGCAGGATATTCCAACTGAATACCACCATGCAAAGCAAAAGTAATCGGCTATAGTGAAGTTATTGCCCTGACGCAAACTTCTGTCCAAGGGGTCACTCCCGGTTAAGGGATCTCGGCCCTTGCCTCGTCGACTGAGGAGCAGGATATTCCAACTGAATACCACGATGCTAAACAAAAGAGAACGTCCTTGCAATAACAGCTTTTTGAAAAGTGTTCCAACAATATCAGATTAGGTTTGTTTTTAACTTGCATTGATCCGAATCAACACAGTCCCATCAATTGATCACACCACAAAGAACGAAAATATACTGATGTACGTATATGCCATCCGCATTCGCCACTGGGTCCCGTCATTACCCGTTAGGTTAGCTAACTAACGACAGAGCGGGGACTGGACTAGCGCAGATGCAAAACATATACAACATCTACTAATATGTATATACCAATATATTATATTCGCTCAAGGCGTGGTAAAATGCAACATCACAGAAATATACAGCATCACAGAACAATACAGATATCTGGGATCCCCGGGTTTCACAGAGCCACTACTGAAACCCGACGTTCCCCTGGTCGTGTGGATAGCCTGTGCAATAAAAACCTAGACCCCTACGGGCGCGGCAAGTTACCCGCCAAAACCTGAAGCGAGGCAGCCCCTTTCAGCACCGTGAATGGACCACCCAGCACTCCACGGAATCCGGTAACTTGGGCACCCCTCCTGGGTCAACCTGTACCCCCTACGAGTGCGGCGAATAGCCCGCCAATCCTAGAGTGAAGCCCCTCCGTCTCAATGCCATGAGATGCGGGCTTGTTGCCCTCTAGAACCCGGCTATCCGTGCACCCCTCAGCGGGGTAATCCTAGTACAGAAAGTAAAATATACATACAACGGGTACATCAACCGCAGCCTGGTCGTGCCCCAAAATAATAATACAAACAGGCAGTGACGGCATCCACATGTCGGACGCTCGCCCCGCAATATCAAATGTACATAATACAACAAAACTGTACTACCACTGCAACCAGGCTATCCCCCACGACCAATCCGCAACATCACAGCAATACACAGAACATCAACGTGAAAGTCACGTTCGCAAATCCGTCTAACCGGGCTATAGCAGTTAGACAGGATTTACCGATCAAGTGATATTTACGGTCGCAGATATAATGTAAATACTGTGAACTAATGTGTTTTAAATATCCGATCGATCAAATTTACCAAGTGGGCCCCCAAGTACTACTGTAGCACATCAAGAAATCTGGGCCCAAAAAATAACATTCCAGAAAACCTATTTTCCACTCAGGAGTATTCTGTAGAATTTTGGGGGACTGAACAGCTCAAGTCGCGGCGGAACCGCAGCCCAAGCATGGGTTTGGCCGCCGTTCCGCAGTGGTTTGGACTGTTCACGAGCCCAAATTTTCACAAAACTCTTAGAATGTCCTACACATCATTCTGAAACAACCTGAAAAAATTTTGGACTTCAAAAAAATTTCGACAGAAACTAATGTGAAGAAAAATACGTTTTTGGAAAATTGTTCGATCGGAAATGTAAAACACATTAGACAAAGCTAGACTATGTTAATGGCGAGGCTCTGATATCAATGTAAGTGCACGGCAGCTCCCCGGCCTCCATCCCGAGGCCAAATGCGGAAGCAATGGTTAACTTTAATTTTTCAAACCGGCACCACCGTGCACTAAAAACCCGGATCGGGCCATTAAACTAGTCTTAGCTAACTACAAGATGGGAAGAGAGATATACCGAGTGATCCGTGTCCTCCGGTCTTCTCGTCGTCGTCCCGATCTCCCGTGGAATGTCCGGTCTCCACCTCCTCGCCGGAAGGGCACCACGTCGCCTGCTTCTTTTACGGGCTCCCGCCTCTATACCGAGGCAACTCGGGCACGAAGTTGGCGAGCTGACGTGCCCAAGGTTTGCTGTAGAACTCGTGTCTCATTTTGGGGTTGAGGGAGTTGCCATTTCGTGGAGGAAATGATATAAACTTTTGGAGATGGTGTTGTGGGAATTTTCCAAAGCCAAAAGAGAACAAAATCCCACATCTCAAATTTTGGACAGCCTCATGAGCTTTGGCCGGCCATGCATTTTGTGGTGGAGAGAATGAGAGAGTCAAAATGAGGGGAGCCACTCACTAATCATGCAAGAGAGAGAGGAATGGGTATCATATGAAGAAAATGATCACAAAGAAACACCAACACTCCACCAACCGCACCCTTCATCATCATCAACAATCATGTCCTACAAAAGTCAAGCCATGATGAAGAGAGAAGTCAAGGTCAAAGAAGAGCTGTCATGATACAACAATATGCAATCACCACCCTCTACAAATGCTTATTTGCACAGTCGCAAATAAGCCCTCCTCCACCAATCTTCGGCCAATGAAAGATACAAATGAAAAATGGCCGAAACGGAAAGCAAACTGGCAACTCCAGAAAACTGGTCCCGTAATAAATTACAGGAAAACCCCGCTACTGTGTATACACACCCGCATTTGTATTCCGACCGAATACAAATGCAATGAGAAAAAATCTACACTGTACTATACTAGGATCCGGCTTAAACCAAAGCCGTCTAGTATTATCCGTCCGATCCTGATCCGTGCAATACCGCACGTATCTGATCGAACTCTGCCATATCTCCATATGGCCTCTACAGTGTTTCGCCCGAAAACTTGAGCAACAGAATGTGGGGGACTCTAAAGACTCGTCAACACCTTGGTTGTGGATTTAACCACTAGCACGTCAGAGGTATAAGCCAATACGTAACGGGCTACCAGGTATTGACCAAAAGTGACGTCGATGAGCGAACTCATCCTGACACCCTACTGAGCCTGTCAGTGACAATATCCGTACAGTCTGGTCCGTTCGTCTATGAGCATCGCATGGCGGGCCTAGGGGGTTGGTGAAAGTCAGACCCCCAAAAGTGGTACAAGTCGTGTCGGAGTGTAGCCCAGAACACCCTGAGATACTTCTGGAATACCTACCAGTAAATCTCCTGCCTCGGCCGAGGGCTTTGTGAAATGGCTCTCCTAGACACAGCGCGACCTCACCCCCAATACCGGGAGAGACGAACCCCTGAAGATCCGCTCACTGCCTCCATGTGGCTCGGGACTGTACCCAACTAAAACCTGTTTGCACGTCTCCTTTGAGCGTGGTAGGGTAGTAATCAAAGTACAGTGGGAACTCACACGAGACAAATGACGATCCTCAGGTCGATGAACAAACCTGTACACATGTCACCAGGGAACTGCCATCTGACGTCAGGTATAAGACCAACTAGCATGTTCCCGGCGAGTCCTGTCCGGTGTACTCATAACTCAATGAGCACCTGTATACATCTTAGGTGATCCAACTGACACCAATGGCTTGTGAGACCGGCCACCGCCCCTCGTCGGGGTCTCGACTGTATACACTAGTCTACTCTGGAGTATCGATGCCCTGTCTCAAAACTCCCACGACTAGGGACCTTTTAAGGATGTGCTTATAGACCCCAGCTCCCACTTATATGATCGCCCTCATACTGCTGGTGGTCAAGCAAGAATCCTAGGGGCTCTATCAACGTGTAATAGCGACATGTCAGGTCACCTAAAGTAGTACACGATGATAAAGATAAACCAGATAGCATACTATCATCTCGAGTAAGACTGTCCTACCTGGATAGGTCCTCCCTCAATCATTGCAATCACGTGCCTGTGATCCAATAATTGACTCTGAGGGCACTATTTCCAACAGGGTATCCCACAAACTTACAAAACATCGATCGTGCCTCAAGCTTGTCTGGATGCTCCTTTTTAACAAAATCTAGACATTCCCAAATCTTAAGATACTTAAGACAGGGTTTCTTCCTACTCCACATTTCTTATAGAGTGGTAGGCACTAACTTAGTTAGAACTTTGTTCAAAAGATATGCAGCAGATTCTAGTGCATAACCACAGAAGGATCGCGGTAACTCTGCATTACTCGTCATGGAACGCACTATATCTAGTAAGGTACGGTTCCACCTCTCCGATACACAGTTGTGTTGAGGTGTGTATGGAGGAGTAAACAGAGAGAGAATTCCATTCTCTTTTAAATACTTCAAGAATTCGGCACTCAAGTATTCACCACCTCGATCGGATCGAAGTGTCTTGATACTTTTGCCTGTTTTTTTTCCACTTCATTCTTATACTCATGGAATTTCTCGAAGGCCTCGGATTTATTTTTCATCAAGAATATATGTCCATACCTTAAGAAATCATCGCTAAAAGTAATGAAGTGGGAATAACCACTTCTTGCATGTGTAGACATTGAACCACACATGTCGCTGTGTATAAGTCCTAAGAGCTCGGTAGCTCTTTCTCCATGTTTATTGAACAGAGTCTTTGTCATCTTTACTTTGATACATGATCGACAAGTTGCATAAGATAGATATTCAAACGGATCCAAATATCTCTCTTTATATAACTTCATCAACCGTATTTCATTGATGTGACCTAGTCTACAATACCATAAGAAAGCATGATTTAATTCTGGAGTTTTTCTTTTAAGTGTGTTCTGGACATTAAAAACTTGATGTTGATTTGATACATATATACCGGTGTCTAGTATGCCGGACCCAATCAAGCTATGATTAAGGTGAATGTTAATAACATCGATTACAAATGTAAAATCATAACCTTTTTTAGATAGTAAAGATACAGAGATAATATTACATGTCGTACTAGGTACACAAAAACAGTTGCACAAAATCAAAATGTTTCCACTTGTCAATCCAAGGTGATATTCCCCTACGAAAACAACATCCACGCTCACTCTGTTTGCAACCCTGAGAGTCATATCACCTGCTTTTAAAACTCTACGGCTTCTCAGTGCCTGCAAAGAATTACAGATATGAGATCCTGAACCGGTATCTATTACCCAGGAAGTAGTGTTTATTGACAAGCAATTCTCAATCATGACCACACCTGAAGCCGAAGCCACAACTTCCTTCGAATCCTGGTTCTTGGCTTTCCAAGCCATGCAGTCCTTCTACCAATGACCTTTCTTGTGATTGTAAAAGAATTCTTCCTTTCCTACTGTAGGTCCCCCAACTTTTGCCTTGCCCTTCCCCTGTACCTTAGTGACACCGCATTTTGGTTTGGTGGGAGCCTTCTTCTTCTTCCCCTTGGCTTTCGTCTTGAATCTAGAGGAAGAAGGTTTTCCAACAAACAGAGTGGGTGTCTCCCTAGATTTCTTTAGGGTGCCATCTGCACTCCTCAATATGTTGAGGAGATGTGAAAGTGTAACTTTCTTTGCTTGTATATTGAAATTCAATATAAACTGAGTATAGGTAGAGGGGAGGGACTGTAGAATCAAGTCCGTGTACAACTCTTCTCCAATGTGTTCCCAAAGACCACGAGCTCTTCAATGAAGCTGATCATCTTAAGGACGTGGTCCTCTACAGATGACCCGACAGCCAAACTCGCCTAAAAAAGTTTATTCGATGTCTCGTATCTTGCGATACGAGATTGCTCTCCATATAAATCCTTGTTATGGATGAAGATGGAAGCTAAGTTCATCTTCTCGTGCCGCTTCTGGTGTTCATTATCCATAGAGGCCAGCACAAGAAACTTGGCATTCACATTGTCTATATCCCAAGTCTTACGGATCTCAATTTCCACGATGGTGGAATCTGGACCTGGGACGGTGGGGGCTTTAGTAGTAAGGAGGTAGCCCAACTTATTATAAGTAATGGCCATCTGGACATTCTTTCGTCAATCTTTATAGTTCGGCCCCGTCAATATATTTTTATCTAATAGTAACTTAAGCCCGATCATCTTGGTTGCTGTAATTAAGAGAGAGAGAGAGAGAGAGAGAGAAGAAACACTCAGCATAGATGCTCTTGCAAGTTTAGATTGGTTTTAAGTTTATCTAAACAGGATGGCTCCTACTGTTTCCTCGAATTCTCCTTCAAAGCATAAAAGAAGAATTAGTCGGGACTATTCACACCATACAATTCTTACTTTAACCTTTTGGCTAAGCGAGTGTCGGTATTTTGAGGGAGGCTATACAATGCTTTCGCGATATTTCTTAATTAAATAATCTCTTTTCTCTGGAGGTGTTGCCCCGCTAATACCTTTCTAGACACCTACGGGTTATAGTATTGATTGTAAAGTGAAAAAATCTCCCCAAGAGCAATAATAATTACTCACAGTAGGATCGGAATCCATCTATCATTGTGTGATAACTTTGAAGGAATCCTACCAAAATCATCACACTCTAGAAGGTATGCAAAACTAGCAAGTTTCATTTTCCTTTGATACTCCCGATATGGTTTATGCCCCAAGCGCTTATGACCTTGACGAAGGCTAAAATATCATAAGGCACAAATCAAATTCTACCCGTCATTGCCCTGGTTAAGCTAGACCCATTCGTACAAACCCTTGAAGAAGGCCAAAATGGATGTACGCATGTCCTAGATTAACGCATCTATCTATACTAAAAATAAATATCCATTAGCTTCCAATCATTATTCCTTAGCGAATGTCACAATATATAGCTTGAATACTAGTGGATACCTATTTGAAACGACGGAGGGCTACGACTAGTTTTGGTGAAAACCGTGAACGTAATGAACTTGATATAGTCGAAGGAAACGAATAACTTTTTAAAGGAGTGGTTTAGGCTCCGCATTTAAAAGTTGTTTTTAAGGAAAACCTGGTGGTATTTTTAAAATTGTTCTAACGACTTTAAGCTTTTTGGTTTGTTTCTTTGCACTAATTAGAATTAATGCGGTCCCATCAATTAACCCTATCATTACAGAAGAAACAAAAATAGAACTTACGCTTATGCCATCCACATTCTCCACAGTGTCATGGGTTTTCACAGTAAGGTTGCTTCAAACTATAAGAAACATTTATTATATATAATCTATATATAGTCATTCGTCTCATGCAATGATAAACAACACAGATCATAGCAGAAGCAACACAAATGAAAATATTGGATATACTAGGATTTCCGTGTTTCGTTTTAGCCTCGAACGAAAAATGGATTCCACGGTCATGATGAATAGCCAAAACCCTTGCCTTAGACCCCTACGGATGCGGCAAACTACCCGCCAAATCCTTGAAGTGGAGCAACTTCCCTTGATGAGATGTATGGGCTGCTCGTCGCTTCAAGAACCTGGTAGTTTGAGCACTCCACCTTGGGTCTATCTTAGGTGCATGAAAAGTAAAAGAATAATACAAAGATGGCTACAATCTCAATCCAGAAATGCCCCGCAAAAGAATATTACATTACTTTACAAATTACATGAATGAAAAGAAAAGAATACTCTTCTCACATCCTCCGACTATTCAATCACGACGTTCTAATACTTCATATCAACATAACAGAACAAACAAGATATAAGATATGTGCAACCCCTACTAATCGACGTATAGCAATTAGTCGACGTTTAGAAACATATATATAAAAGTAAAGCGAATAAACGATGCTAAAATCTAAATTTAGAAACATTTCGTGATTGCTGAATACAAAGATAATACCTAGTGAAATCTGGGCCAAAAGCAAGTATGCCAAAAATCCTAAATTCAAGTGACCAAACCACTGTACGAAGCAGGACACTAAACCTTTTGTTCCGGCCGTAACTTGCAGGTAAATCTAATTTTTCTACGGCCAAAATTAAAAATATGGGTTCGTATTTCCATAGTGATAATCTAATACCATATAGATCTCTCTGCAATACGCAAAATAATTTTCAGAGATCAATAAAGTTTTGACAAAAACTTGGATTTCGGTTTTTGAATACGGAACTATTTCGGTTTCGAAACATTAAATTCCGTCTAAACCATTAGTTTAAGTGTTGGGTAGGCTCTAATACCAGTGTAAGTGTATAATGCTCCTTGCCGTGACTACTACAGCTTTGCAGAATCAAAAACATTAAAATTTCTTGAGCACTACACACCAAAATCCTAGAATACAAGTCCAAACAATAAACTAAACTAAACTACAAGAATTTAACTACTGAGTAGGAATTACAACCTTTGAAGTCGGACCTTCGGGTCTTGTGTAGTCCTCTCTCCTTGAGCTCCTAGGGTTGAAGGATCAAGCTTTCAATTTGATCTCCCGCATCGAAGATGATCCATCCGAAGATGCCGTTTCAAATGATAGCTTCGAAGAAGCAACTAAAGATCTAGTCTTGTTACGAAATGATGCTTAGTGGTGTACTTACAAATCAAGATACTCTCTTTTTAGTTCCTCAAAACTCAAGTAGAGAAGTAAGGAAGAAGAAGAAGAAAAGAGATGGCTACAAGATAATATCATAATGATAATATTAAAACCATCTCTCATTCTCACCCTTATCTCTTCATAACTTTTCTACAAAAAAAAGATAAGAAGTGAGTAGGCTTATGACTCACTAGATGAGTCATAAGCCCAAACACTTCAAGTAAAAACTAGAAGAGACGAGAGTAGAGAATGGCCACCTCAATAGGTATACATACACACATATAAATGTATGTATATAATCAAGTATACCAAAACCCGTATTTATAATAAATACGTATACCGTATTTCTACCAAAATATGAAAACCGTATATGTACCGAAAATACAAAATACGTGTATTCATATTTAGAAAGAAATACATGTATTTGTATCAAGACACATATACCAGTATTTATACAAATACATGTATTCGTATAAATACCATATTCGTGTTAAAATACAAATACCTAAAAGAGAGCAATATAATACTAGCTCCATATCTGGCTATCTTTCAAACCTGCTAGTGTTACTAAATTGTCCGATTAAAGTACGTGTATAAAATACACATGTTCAATTGAACACCTGAGCGTATCGAAATACGCAAACTACACCGCTTCGCCCGAACCGGGAAACCCTCTGTATAGGACTCTAAAAACTCGATAATGCTCTGGTAGTGGGTTTAACTATAAGAGCATCAGTGGTACTAGCTGTATGTAACGGTTAATCAGGTATCTGTCGAAAAGAAGATCGACAAGAAAACTTGTCCGAACCCCTACCGAGCCTATAAGTGACATTCTCCGTACAGTCCGGTCTGTTCGTCTAAGAGTATCGCATATCGGGCCTAGGCGGTGGTAAACGTCTGACCCCTATTAGCACGACAAATCGTGTCAGTGTGGAACCTAATCAACTAGAGAAACTACTGGTGTACCTACCAATAAATCTCACTTGCCCTGGCCAGGAACCTGTAGTATCGGCCAACCATACACAGCGCGATATCAACTCCCAATACTGGGAGAGACGAATCCTTTCTATCACCTACTGCCTCCAAGTGCTTCAGGACTACACCCAACTACTACCAGTTTGTACGACTCTTTAAAGCCGTGGTAGGGTAGTAATCTAAGTACAATGGGAACACACTCAAGGCTAATAGTGATGTCAAGTCATTGGAATAACCTGTACTTATGTCACCAGTGAACTTCTATCCGACGATAGGTATAATACCAACCAGCAGTTCCTAGCGAATCCGTCCAATGTAACCCATACCCTAATGAGCACATGTATACTATCTTTGGTACCGTATACCAATGGCTGCACGACCGGCCATCTCTCCTGATGTGGATTAGAAACGTATACACTAGTCTACCCCGGAGTATCGATGCCTAGTCTTGATAATCCTATGACTAGGGACAATTTTAAGGATGTGCTTATAGACTACCTAGCTTCCACAAGTATGATTGCCATCACAACGTTGGTAGTCAAGCAAAAATCCTACGGACTCTATCAACATGTAGTAGAATTACGTAAAAAGAAACACGTACACATGTTAAGATAGATAAAAACCAGATAGCATACTATCATATTGAGCAAGATTGTTTTATACATATATATATCTCAAACTTCAAAAATGTAATATACAATCATGTACTATACAATAATGGCCTCTAGTAACAAGCCTGGCCGAATAAAGAGCTTAAGCTTTGAGGCTTCCTTTCTTGGCGCAAGTTACTTTATTGCGCTGGCATCACGTGCATGGCCTGTGTGGCGCAACACTTAAGGTTTTTTAAAGATTAATCTCTGTAGAAAGATTGATTTTTCAAAAGAAAACTTAGGTTTTATGAAGCTTAAACTTCTATTTAATGGTGTCTTTAACAATTAAGATCCCCAAGATCCAGTTTTTATAGTCTTTGGTCCTCTGCTCATATTCCATTAGTTATTCAGAGGTTTAAAATTTTCTCTTTTCTATGGTGATCTTTTAGGATTTTGATGATTTTTCATCTCTTTTTGGTGGAGGGGTTCCTAAGTTTTTCTTCAAATCTTAGATCTTAAGATCGAAAATCCCTCTATGAAAACTTAAATTCTCAACAAGGAAGAGATTTGACTTAAGGATCTATGATCCAAAAGAAGAACTTAAGTTCTTGTTTGAAGGTTAAATTTATTTTTCAATGGAGATTAATCTCCTTACCTAAGGTTTTGGAGGAAGGAGAAGGACTTTTTTTTATTGCAGAGGAAGAATTTAAGTTCTAGGCTGCTGAGATTAATCTCAAGTTTATGAGGGGTCTCTCTGTATCATTGCCTTCACCCCCTCTCTAATTTATAGGAGAAGGGATCGTTAGACAAGTAGAGAAGATATCTTATATGAGATCTTTTAAATTGATCTTAAGATTAACCAGGGTGCTTAAGCATCGTTGGATATTTGATCCAAGGGTCCTCTGTTAACAGAGTTAATATTTTTCTTATTTTAGAAAAATATATAGAAAATTTCTTGTTAATAAGAAAATATCTTTCTGATTTAAGAAAGATAGGGAAAAATATTTTCCAAAACAGAGCTTAAGCTCTATCTATCTGAAGCAAGGGCTTCAAAGTTTGGTGCTGGCGCCACGTGCCTTGCACATAGTGCAGCGCTAAGAAGCATTTGGTGCTGCTTGCGCTAAGAAGCATCTGGCGCTGCTTGCCAGGGTTTTGAACTTAAGTTCTCAAGCTAGCATTTTAGCCGTGAACAATTCCCCCCACTACTTTTCCTACGTAAATATATACGTGGGTTAAGTAATGTAGAGTAGTGCATCACTAGAGATTGGATGGCTTAGGAGATAGGTTTAGTTCCCTGTCACCTAAGGTTTTTTTAAATTTCATGAACCATAAAGGTCTCACAAAGTTTTTTTCTCCCTACAAGTCAAGAGGATCTTGTAGGTGTATTTTCTCCTTAGGAATCATCAAGATTCCTAAGTGTATTTTCTATTGTAAGTCGTATGGATCTTAAACGAGTGTTTTCACCTTGCAAGTCGAGAGGACATGTAAGTGGTTTCTTTTCCTCATTGATAGCTTGGTTAGCCAATGGAGGATGTTTGGGTGCAATTTTTTTGTGGGTAGCCCATGAATTGCATATTGTAGTCAATTTGGTGACAGGCCGTAGGGCGTTGATGGCTTAGGAGGAAGGTTTAAATCCCTGTCACCTAAGACTTTTCAATTTTATGAACTATGGGGGTCTTATAAAAGCATTTTCTTCCTATGAGTCGAGAGGATCTCATAAGAGTATTTCTTCTTGGGAGTCGTGAGAACCCCTAAGTGTCTTTTCCCCTCGTGGGTCGTAAGGATCCCACAAAGGTGTATATTTTCTTCACTTTTGTCATGTGAATAAAAATCATCATTTTTTAAGTAGCACTTCTTTGTGCTAACATGAACTGGCATGGTTTATTTACTTGTCTCGTAGCGTTCAGTTTATCCTCCTTTGATGGATAAACTCAGACTGGCGTTAACATACTGTCACGCTCTGCTTCCCAAAGTGCGCTAAGATCGGCATGTGATAGAGAGAGCGGCGAAAGAAGATAAGGTGATATTTCCTGACTAGCAAGTGGAAGATCATTCTAGGCTCTAATCCAGTCTCTGATGGCGTAGCTGTTGTGTCATGCTAGGAAGCTGAGCTAGGGCATTTATTCTTTCTCAACAGGAGTGAAAACCTTCCATGCTACCTGTGGTTAGGAAATATCCCTCCACAGTCACATTACGGCTTTCTACAGATATCAAGAACAGTAGAAATGAAATAAACTATCTAGTACTTGCCCATAAGCCAGAATAAACGAGTCAAGAAATAATCTGCGAAAGCAATAGATCCAATAAACAATAACAATCTGGAATGTACGTCGCAAATACGGGCTCACATCAGGAATGAACATACTGAAAGAAAACTAAACTAAAACACTAACAGGTCCTCACTGCTCGGCCTGTCGACTGAAGTACTCCTGCTCGGTCTGCGACAAGAGTAGCGGATCTGGGCCATGCAAAACCCAGACGCTAACGCGTCACAATATCAATAATAATATAACCAGGGGTAAAAAGATATGCAGGCATGAATTATAAACAGTAATACAAGTATAACAGTAACATGAATAAGGAATAGTAAGTGCAACAGTATATGTGACGTGCAGTGATAATCTAAACTGTGCTACTGGGTTATCTATTCTAAAGTCTTCGAAATCAATTAATGTAATCCTTATCGTAACCCATCGGTGATTATTCCGTAACGCCCGGAAAAACGGCAAACAATATGTATTTCGTAACGCCCGAAAAAATGGCAAACAATATGATAGCCCTTTGAGTTACGTTCGGTTACATTCTTGATTTCCCCATACCCTCAAGTTATGTGTTCAACTCAGGTATTGCTAATTGATATCTAATGCCAACACAGGATCAAGCCGGTACAGGTTTTGTCTATGCAGACAACAATAACGTCCATCAGAACAATATGTCAGGATTGTCGGCATTAGAAACAGGATCAGGCAACATGTCAAGTAGTGATATATCAGGTCATGTAAGGTAATGTACATATATCAAGTCATGTCAAGTAGTGGTGATCAGGTCATGTCAAGTAGTGCACAGGTATCAAGCAGGTGCTCATAATCAAACTATAGCAAGTATTGAATCAGGGTGAAAGTACGGATGTACAATAAAAGCATGGATGCAAAAATATCGATCAGGGGTAACATCATGACTAAGTAGGATGCACAATATCAAGCATGGGGTACTAATGTATTAATAATATGAGTTAATGTAATATGGGGTGCAACCAGTTATGCAGAATTAATGGTATGGATACACAAATAAACATGGATGCATAAATAACTATCAGGGGTTACAGCTATAGCTTTATGACTATGAAGGATGCACATTATCTAGCATGGGGTGTTAATGTAGCAGTAATATGAAATAACGTGTTATGGTATTCAACTAGATATGTAATTAATGGTATGGATGCACAAATATCGATTGGGGTTACATTTACAGCTTCAAGACTAAGTGGGATGCACATTATTAAATATGGGATGTTAATATGACAATAATATGTAATAATGTGATCTGTAGATGCAGCTACATGTATATTAAATGATATGGATGCATACGGGTATCCGAAAACGGTAAAACTTTAATATGGATGTATAATGTGATAAACGGGTAACATTTTACTCATACGGATGCATAATAATATACCTAGCATGTAGCAAAATGAATTAGCATGTGACTAGATATGTAAATAGTGATATGGATGCACACGGATGTCCGAAGACAGTAAAATAGTAAAATGGTAATGTGGGATGCATAATTAAACAATGAGTAATGTTATTATTCACATGTGTGCAATATATTGTAGTATAGCATGTAGCAAGATTAACTTGTCTCGATGGATCACAATACGGATATGTACGGCACGTCCGACGTCGGTAAATCGTCGCAACGCACACACGGCACGCGGGATGGGTCCAGGCAAGGCAAGAGGGTGATCACGCAGTCAAGGTGCGTTCACTGGATCTTCTGGATCAGCAATGGCGACGCGACTCCGACGATCGCCGGAAAAATGCGAATCCAAGAAATCAAGAAAAGAAGAAGAAGAAGAAAGGAGGTGGTCTGGGGTTAGGGTGCACTAGGGTCAAAAAGATGAGATGATGGTATCGGGGTCACCGGCGGTGAGGTGCAGGCGATGGAGTTTGGCAAAAGGCACTAGGGTTGCCAGAAATGGGTGTGCAGGGAAGGAGCTCGGGGTTTTCTTGGGGTGTTGGTGAGGAGGAGGGAAGGTGATGGTGGTGGTGATGAGGGTAAGCGGTCGTCGGGTGATCGGAGCTTCGGCGAGGAGGGTTAGGGTTCTAGGTTGATGGGTCGGGTGATGGGTTTAGGTAGTGGGGATTCTTGGTCGAAGGGATGTGCAGGGTTAGTTGGTGCAGGCGAGGTGTTAGGGAGAAGAAGAGAGGAGAGAAGAGGAAAGCGGTGGCGAGGGTTGAGGTGATCGGCGACGAGGGGTTGCTCGGGTGAAGATGGGTGCACGGTGAAAGTTAGGTTCTTAGTTGGAGGTCGTCAGAGATGGGTGTCGGGGAAAGAGAGTAGGAGAGGGAAGGAGGTGAGCTCGAGGAAGATAAGAGGAGATGAGGAGCGGGGTCTGGGAAAAAAGAGAGGAGGCGGCTAGGGTTTCGTAGGGATCTCGTTCTCGTGGCGAGGCAGGGGCTTTAAATAGAGAAGAGAGAAAGGAAAGAAGGGAGGTGAGCAGATCGCGGAGGGCGGTGACCAGAGTCGAGAAGCGAACAGTGTTCGCAAGAGGGGAGAGAGAGGCGTTCGAGAGGAGAGAGAAAGGGATAAGGGGGGAGAGAGAGAGAGGGAGGGAGAAAGAGAGAGTTGTTATCATTAAAAGATTTCTTTTTAAAATTTAAAAAGATTATTTTTTTTAGGAAAAATCTTTAATATAACTGTTAAAAAAATATAATATTAGTAAAATATTTAATATTTGGCTAATACAAAAATAGTCCAAAACACGCCCGGGTTGGGTCTAAAATTCTAGTTTTAAAATATGAAAAATCTAAGTGTCGACCAAAACTAAAATGGGATATCCGGGTAACGAAAATGCATACCCCCAAGAATGGATGCACGTACGTGCGCGTGGCCATACAAACAAGTCCGTTTCACTAAACGGGACGAGAACAAGATGCGCGGATGCTACCACAGGGTTAGGGGCATCAAGCAGGCCATGCAATGCATTTTTAAAATATTTTATGTCACTTTAAATGTTATATTTAAAAATGCAGATGCCAGATAACTGCCAATATGCAGTATGTAAAATAAAATGAAAGTGCACGGATCCACGTAACAAGCCAGAATAAATCATGAACAGGAATCAAGACGGGTTTCCAGCAAGCGGGTCTGTTCGAATGCAAATACGAATGTCAAGTGCACTATCCGCACCCAAAACACGGTAAATCAAGAAAATACCATAAATAAAGAAATACTTGAACTAGAACTGGTATAGATGAACTAAGGTGTTACATTATACCCAATTACAAAAGAATTTCATCCTCGAAATTCCCAAAACAAGAAAAGATAAACAACCATGAAACTACAGGAATATGTGTGAAAACTTCTGTCGAATCTCTTCTTCTTGTTCTCAAGTCGATTCTCCATGCGAGCGATTTCCCCAAGAAATAAGTACGAGAGAGATAACTTTGTTCTTAAGGACCTTTTCTCTTCGATCAACAATCGACATCGGTCGTTTCTCAAAAGTCAAATCCTCTCTAACGGTCAGCTCCGAATGATCTAGCACGTGTGTTTCATCTCGAACATACCTACGGAGTTGAGATACGTGAAACACGTCATGAACATTCGCCAAAGATTGCGGTAAAACCAATCGATAAGCTACTTCTCCAACATGCTCCATAATCTCGAAAGGCCCCACAAATCGAGGACTAAGCTTGCCTCGACTCCCAAAACGAATCACTCCTCTAGTTGGTGATATCTTCAAGAATACCAGATTACCAACAGCGAACTCTAGAGGTCTTCTCGATATATCGGCCTAACTCTTCTGCCGATCATGTGCTGCCTTCATAAGATTTCGGATAGCATTAACTTTCTCAACGGTTTGCACGATCAAGTCCGGTCCCAACAATCTTGGCTCTCCAATATCATCCCAACAGACGGGTGAGCGACACTCACGACTATACAATGCTTCGAATGGAGCCATCTGAATAGTCGCCTAAAAGCTGTTATTGTAAGAAAACTCCACCAAGTGTAGATGATCCTTTCACGAACCCTTAAAGTATAACATGCAAGCTCTCAACACGCCTTCAAGAGTTCAGCATGCTCCTCTAGGCTTCTCGAGTAGACCAGAATATCATCGATGAACACCACTATAAACTGGTCCAAAACGGTGAAAATATTCAGTCATCAACTCCATAAATATCCCCGGTGCATTCGTGACTCCGAATGGCATCACTAAATATTCGTAATGTCCATACCGAGTTCAGAACGCAGTCTTGCAAATATCCTTTGATTTAACTCAAACTTGATGATATCCGGACCGCAAATCCAGCTTCGAGAATACCCTCGCGCCACTAAGCTGCTCGAATAATTCGCCAATACGAGAGATCGGGTACTTATTCTTAATAGTCACCCGGTTTAATTCTCGATAATCAATGCACATCCTCCTTGTGCCATCTTTCTTCTTTAGTAGAAGAACTGGAGCTCCCAAGGTGAATTGCTGTTGTGAATCCAACCCTTCTCAAGCAATTCGGTAACCTGCGTCTAGACTTCTTCCAACTCCACTGGTGCCATCGGATAGTACGCCCTTGAAATTGGCGCTGCACCAGGATCAAGATGTAGGGTTCCTAGGCACCCTAGTGAGGTCTCACAAGGCATCGAACATGCCAATTTCAAAAATTATAGGTGCCGAGAGACCCGACTACGGATCGTTTGCTAGAAAACTAGGCGAAAAGCTAACTAGTTAACACTTAACTAAGGGAATACGGAAATACAACCTTTGTAGATCCGGTGCTCTACCTCCATAGCTCCGCAACGAAGTCCTCTCCGCTGTCCAAATCAAATCCGGGCTCTAGCGTCGGCTTCGTCGGAGAATAAGCGAGCTAGGTCGTCGATGTCCATGCCGAAGATGATCTACGTCGAGGCATCGCTAAATCAAGCTCCGACTTCACCAAGTCAAGAAACTTGTGAAGTAAACACACTCTACTACTTGGCAAGAGGTAGAGGATGAAGAAATAGGAAGTGGGTAGACTTTAGAATTGGATTTCTCACTTGTTTTCATCAATCACCATTGATGAAGTGGAGGTTTTCTTCTTGTGTTCAAGGAAGAAGAAGAAGAAATGTTATGATAAGTTAAATTAAAATGAAAAGTAAAAAGAATACTTATCATAATTGAACCATGGTCAAGTGTAGAGAATAAATCATGGTTAATGGGATGGTTAGGGTTAAGCATGAGACAAAATGGTCACTTGGTCAAAGTCTTCATGAAGCTTCATGAACAAAACAAAAGAAGCCACCATTTTCTCATTTGCTTATCATTTTCCAAAATGAATAAATGAATAAATAAATAGATATGAAAATGTAAACCCTAACCATTACATAACCATGGTTTAAACTTTACACAAAACACAAGTAAACATGTATCATCAAACATGATACAATTAAGTGCACAAAAATCATATCGCATATGCAATGCGCACACCCGAGTGAGAAAATCCATCTTAAAGTGAACCGATACTAGTTAATGCAAAGTAATATATCAAATATATAATTATACATTAAATCATTAAATCAACACTTGATTTAACGATCCGGTCATATCGCATATAACCGACCAGTATCCTATGTATCGGCTTATCGAATCAACCTTTGATTCAATAACTAGGGTATATCGCATATAACCTAATCGATACATTCATCGCGAGAATGGAATGCGGCATCACATACACGCATTATTCTCGGTCCCGCACATATCTCATATGCGCTCCTATTTCATTTCGCTTGAGCCAGGAAACCTCTGTGTAGGACTCTAAAGACTCGTCAATACGCCGGCAGCAGGTGATGATCATATCAAGCACCCACAAGCCGCAAGCGGTCTGCTAAACGTAACGGCCACCCAGGTATTGAGCGATCTGAAGATCGACGAGCAAGCCCGCTCACACTCCAGTGAATCCGACCAGTAACACTACCGTACAGTCCGGTCTGATCGTCTGATATGTCGCATATCTCGCCTAGGGGTGGTAAACGTCAGACCCCAATAGCTCGATAAGTCGTGTCGATATGAGGCTCATAACGGGTCGAGAAACTACTGGTAACACTTACCAGCAATTCTCTGATCAGCCCTGGCCAGGGACTTCCTGTTATAGCCAATCGAACACAGCGCAACATCAACCCCCTATACCGGGAGAGACGAATCCCCTCCTATCGCTCATTGCCTCCATGTGACTCGGGACTGTACCCAAAAACCACCGTTTTGCACGCCCTCTTGGACGTGGTAAGGTGGAAATCAAAGCACAGTGGGAACCACACAAGACTCTATGACGATCTCGGGTCAACAGACTACTCTGTACCAGTTCACCAGAGAACTGCCATCTGACGTGAGGTATAATACCATCTGGGAGTTCTCGGCGAGTCCGTCCAGTGTACCCAGTCTCTACTGAGCACCCGTATATCATCTCTGATGTCAAACACCAATGGATATGGGATCATCCATCGCCCATCTGTATGGGTCGAGAAGGTATACGCTAGTCTACTCTGGTATATCGATGCCCCGTCTCGATACACCCATGACTAGGGACTTTGAAGGATGTACTTATGGACTACCATGTCCCCACTAGTATGATCCGCATCATAGTCCAGGTAGTCAAGTACAGATCCTAAGGGCTTTACCAACATGTAACAGAGAGACAATCAGTATACACGTTAAGGTAAAGATCAACCAGATAGCATACTATCATGTCGAGCAAGAAAGTCCTCCCTATATACGTCCCAGCATCCACTACAATATACATCCTATGTACAGTAATGGCCTCTAGGGCATACATAAAACTAACAATCTCCCACTTGCACTAGGGCCATCTGATAGCAGTGGTTGCAGTATCTCATACTCAACCATCCTATAAAAGTCTCTCTCTGGGAACAGGCCTTTGTGAGTGGATCCGTTGTGTTGTCCTCTGAGTCTACTCTCCTAACCTCGATCTCCCTGGAGATCAACCATCTCCATGATCAAGTGATACTGCCTTAGAATATGTCTGGATCACTGATGGGACGGGCGTTCCTTGGCATAAGCCACAACTCCATTGTCACACAATGGTAGGAACGTAGTTCATCTTATGAACCAATATACACCCAAACAGCCTCTTTGGTAGCATCTTAAGTAGCGATGTATCGTGCCTTTATCGTCTAGTATGTCACGGTATCTAGCTTGGAGCTCTTCCAACATACCGTCTCTTTACCGAGGGTAAAGACAATGCCTGCGACTGACACTCAGTCGTCATTATCACCCTGGAACCCTTCCAGTGATTCTCCTCAGGATCGGTTGATACCGTCTCACTACAACTAGTGAGAGTCCTAACATCCAATTAGATCTATCTCATAGATCCAAACACCAGGATTTAGGAGGTATCATTTTGATCCTATATGGAGAATCATTGTGATAATCGTAGATCGATCGAGCGTAGCATAGGAAACTCCTTCCCTATCAAGAGTATGTCATCCACGTACTCTACGAGGATCACCACCATACTCCCTACTACCTTTTTGTTTATACAAGGTTCATCTACCATTTTGATGATGTCAAACTCTTTGACTACTTCATCAAAACAGATGTTCCAACTCCGCGATGCCTGCTTTATCCTATAAAGCATCTTGCACACGTTTCCGCTGCTCCCACTGTCTACGAAGCCCTCTGGCTGTGTACTTATAGACGCTCTCTTCCAAAATATCATTTAGAAAAGCAGTCATGACACCCAGCCACCAGATATCGTAGTCATGGTATGTAGCCGTGGTAAGTAGGATCTGGATGGACTTAAGCATAGATACTTGAAAAGGTTTCATCATTATCCATGCCTGGTTGATGACGAAAACCTTTAACAAGTCTAGCTTTGAAAGTCTCAACTTTCCATATACACCAAGTAATCTTCTCAAGATATACTTGCTCCTGATTGGGATTTAACCCTTCAGATATAGCAACCAAAGTCCATACTTTGTTGGTGTATAAGGATTCCATCTTAGATCACTAAGCATCCAGCCATTCTTACAGAGTCTTACTCCTGATGGCCAGCTCGAAACTAGTTGGGTCATCATCTCATGATGTAATCCTCGCTCCCACTGTCATAGAGAAACCGAAGTATCTCTCAGGTGGGTGAGGAACCCTACTAGATCGGCGGAGAGGCTGAGGTTCGTTGGAATCTACTGAATCCATTGGCTCTATCAAATCATCTGCTGCATTTTGTATAGCTGGAACATTTCCAGTTCTACATAACAGACCTTGCCTCGAGCTTGTCCGGATTTTGCTTTTAGATATTGGCCGGACAACCCCAAATCTTAACTAACTTAAGACATGGGCTCCTCCCTTTCCATATCTCATATGGAGTGGTAGGCAACTGATTTGATTCGAATCCTATTCAATAGGTATGCAGCTTCTTAAGTGCATAACACCCTAAAGGAATTAGGTAACTCAGTAGTACTCATCATAGAGCACACCTTATCACATAGGGTGTGATTGCTCCGCCCCGATATACCATCGTACTATGGTGTATACGGAGGAGTAATGCTGAGAGAGAATCTCATTCTCCTTTAGAATAGTCCAGGATTTCCGTGCTCAAGTATTCTCCTCCTTGATCTCATCATAGGACATAATACTTATACCCGTATTGGTTCTCTACTTCTAACTTATATTCTGTGAATATCTCAAAAGGTTCGGACTTGTGTTTCAACAGGAACATATGTCTGAATCTCGAGAGATTATCAGAGAATGTAATGAAGTACAAAGAACCATTCTTAGCATGTGTAGACTGGGGACCTATATACATCAACATGTATCATCCCAAGAGTTCACTAACTCTTTCTCTGTTTCCAATAAACAGAGCTAGTGTCATTATATCTTTGTGACATGACTGGTAAGTTTCACAAGATGTAGATTCAAACTGATTTAAATATGCATCTACATGTAACTTCAGCTAGTCGGGTCACATTGATCTGACCTAGTCTACAATACCTCAAGAAGAATTCGTTCATTTCTGAACTTTTCCTCTTGTGTGTGTTCTGTATACAAAGAACTGTAGTTTGATTTAGAACATTAATGCTCTTAGATAACGTGCCTGAACCGATCAACTTTTGATATAGGAAATGTTCAAAACATTATCCAACAATACAAAATTTTATCGTTTCTTTACTAATAAAGAGACAGATATGATTTTGTATATCAGGTTCGGTATCTAATAACATTCGTTCAGAATCAATGTATTACAATACAGGGTGACAGTGACCAACAGACTTGGCTGCAACACTTGCCCCGTTTTCTGCCCCATGAAACTTATCACCCGTTCTCAGTTCTTTACCTATCTGTAGCCCTATGTAACATATTACATATCTGGGGTCCTGATCTGGTATCACATACCCAGGACGTAAAGGATACTGAGAAACAGTTCTCTGTAATGAACACACCCGAAGATGATGCATCAATATGCACTCTCTTCGTTTGGGCGGCACGGGAATTCTGGTAATCCCCAATTTCCTGCTCTGTCTTATAACAATTATAAGTTGGAGCGGGACCAACGTTCCCCAGCTCAGTATAACAAGCGGGTTCGGTCAATAATCCGTTTTATTATCTTGATTAAGGCGTGATATGGTCGCTACCAGGAGAGAGAGAGAAGAAAACACTCAGTGTGCGCTCTTGCAAGAATAGATTGGTTATTATTTTATCTAATCAGGATGGCTCCCACTGCTTTTTATCAAATCTTCCTTCAAACCCTAAAAGGAAAGACTAGCCGGGATTAATTACACACTACAAGTTCGCCAATCTTTCAGCCAGGCCAGTGTCGTTACTTTGAGGGAGGTCCCCAGTGCTTTCGCACGAACCTAATTAATGTAAACCTCGTTTTCCCAGAGGCGTAACCACGTTGACACATTTCTAGACACCTACTTGATCGGCTAATTGTAATGTATAAAACTCTCCCAGGAGTAACAATTACTCACAGCGGGTATCGGGATCCAACTATCTCATAGAAGGTATGCAATCTCATTGCAAATTTCAACACTTGAAATTCCCGATAATATTTTGCCCCTAGCAGCTATATGACCTTAACATAGTCAACAAATCATAAGTGCTAGTCAAGTTCAACCCGTCATTTCCCGATTGAATTAAACCCACCCGCACGACCCTTAACATAGTCAACAAAGTCGCACGACTACCCTAATCCAATCACATCATATGCTTATACAGATAAGCACTAATTAGCTACCGCACACTACGCCTTAACATAGTCAACAAACGTAGCACGAATACTAACTCGTACTTATCTGAAATGACGGAGGGCTACGACAGGTTTTTCTGAAAACCTATTGCGTAATGAACTTGATATCGTTGTAGGATCGAATGAATTTTGAAATGGAGTGTTTTTGAGGCTTTTCTAGTTTTGCTAAAGGAGTCACTCCCGGTGAAGGGATCGTCGGTCCTTTCCTCGTCGAATGAGGTGCGGGATATATCATATATATCACTGTGCAAAGCAGAACTCTTAAAAGCAATCAAAAGACAAACCGAGTGTGTAGCATCTGCCAGTTATTGCTAAAGGAGTCACTCCCGGTGAAGGGATCTCGGTCCTTTCCTTATCGAATAAGGTGCAGGATATATCACATATACCTCTGTGCAAAGCAAGAACTGTAGCTACCCTTTTTATTTTGAAATTCGAATCTACAACATCTTAGGTTTCTTTTATTTCATTAATCACATTAATGAAGTCCCATCATTTAAATACCTAAACATCACAGATAAATACGACGTACACTTATGCCATCCGCATTCGCCTCGATGTCCCCTCGTGCACCGTTAGGTTAGGTAACTAACGGCAGAGCGGGGCAGGGCTAGCGCGGGTGTAAAACATAAGTAACGTCTATATAATTTATCATATATACTATATACTGTATCTATCACAGAACATCACATGATCACATCACAGATATCGCAGCAGAAGAATCATATGAAATATTGGATATACTAGGACGTCCGTGTTTTCAATACGAGCCAGTATAAAATACGGATTCCACGGTCGTGATGAATAGCCAAACCCACACCCCTAGACCCCTACGAGAGCGGCAAGCAACCCTACCAATTCTGGAGTTAGGAGACCCGGACTCGACTCCTCGAGTTGGTCTCCCACTGGACTCCAGAACCTGGTTACTTGTGCTCCCCTCCTTGGGTCTATCCTAGTGCGGAAAAGTAAATAATATACAAACGGTGACATCTTCCGCAACCTGGAAGTGCCCCAAATAAAAGAATATTACATACAAGTTTTTACATGAATGAAAATGAAAAACACTCATCTCACATAAAAACCCCCGGCTATTCAAACACGACGATCCAATATAACATATCCAGCAACACACATAACATCACATGTCATCAACGTAAGTAAATATGCGCATCCCAATTGTCGTTGACATATAGCAACGAAACCGGCGATCACACATATTACACTTACGGTCACAGAAAAGAAAGTGTAAAACTACAACAGTTGGAATCCGCAACCACCTCAGACATCGCATGCCTGACCAAATGAATTACTTAGACATCACATGCCTAACAATTTTAAACCCCGCATTTTAGTCTCATTATCGAAAACACTTTTCAATACCAAGTCGGGCAATTCAACAGGATTCCCGACATTTTGATCGAATGCTCGTCGCAAACTTCAGCAGACGGCCGCACCCCCGATACCGTCGACGAAGTGCACCAAGGAGGAACACCGCTACCGCGAGCACCCCGACGGATGCTTTCGGCGACGGGGTTCTCCTACAGTCACTTGGTCGGGGCTATGGAGCGAGGCTGTCAATTAAGTTTACCCGGCGAGTATCCGCGTACGCTACGTGATTGCGACGGACTTTTGATCACATCAAAATTCCGTGGCAACCGATCAGTGAGACTAAACTGCTATGTTTATAACATTCATTTAGTTATCTCATAACTTATTGTGAATTCCAATTATTGTATCCCATTCCGGATAAATAGAAAATGTCAAACTTTCCGATCGAACAATCGAACACCCAAGTTTTCCCGATACAGATCAACACATGAAATAAGTCTAACAACATTCAGTTCGTGCCTCAGTACCGACGGTCCAGCCGTAGAAGGGTCAAGCCAACGCCTCACATGTGGCACGCCGTACTGCCCCAAACCCGAAGGTTCAAAGGGCAGTTCAAGACGGTCACATAATCGAGTTAAGGTTTGTTGTCTTCTAGAGGGTCCATCGAGTTACTTGCACTACTTAGAACGTCGTTAAACTACGGAAAGATCCAACACTTGGAAATTTCCCGACAGGGGAAAAGTTGGGTATTTACATCCGGTCGAACTTTTTAACATATTCTAAAATTTATCCGGAAAGCCAAATAGACAAAATTTGATACCCCGATCGAAACACCGAATCCCCAAAACAACTGCAGATTATTCAACTCTTGAATAAATTTAAAAAGTACCCAGAGAACTCAAAACTGGAAATATTGAATTACTGTGCAAAACTGGAACTGTGACGTCACCAGGTGGCGGCGGAACCGCCGCACGAGGCATGCTCGTGCCGCGGTTCCGCGCCTGTTTAAAGTCCAAATAATCTCGTATTTGCACAGTAATTCTTACAATTTCCTGCTGGGTTTTCTGGATATTTTTAATTTGGAAAAATCCCAGTTTTTGAAAAAAAGGACAGAGAGCAAGTTTGATTCGGGGTTTCGGGTTCGTTCGGACTTCAAATTCCGTCTACACTTCGCCTAAGGCTCTAGCTAGGCTCTGATACCACTGTAGGGTTCCTAGGCACCCTAGTGAGGTCTCACAAGGCATCGAACATGCCAATTTCAAAAATTATAGGTGCCGAGAGACCCGACTACGGATCGTTTGCTAGAAAACTAGGCGAAAAGCTAACTAGTTAACACTTAACTAAGGGAATACGGAAATACAACCTTTGTAGATCCGGTGCTCCACCTCCATAGCTCCGCAACGAAGTCCTCTCCGCTGTCCAAATCAAATCCGGGCTCTAGCGTCAGCTTCGTCGGAGAATAAGCGAGCTAGGTCGTCGATGTCCATGCCGAAGATGATCTACGTCGAGGCATCGCTAAATCAAGCTCCGACTTCACCAAGTCAAGAAACTTGTGAAGTAAACACACTCTACTACTTGGCAAGAGGTAGAGGATGAAGAAATAGGAAGTGGGTAGACTTTAGAATTGGATTTCTCACTTGTTTTCATCAATCACCATTGATGAAGTGGAGGTTTTCTTCTTGTGTTCAAGGAAGAAGAAGAAGAAATGTTATGATAAGTTAAATTAAAATGAAAATTAAAAAGAATACTTATCATAATTGAACCATGGTCAAGTGTAGAGAATAAATCATGGTTAATGAGATGGTTAGGGTTAAGCATGAGACAAAATGGTCACTTGGTCAAAGTCTTCATGAAGCTTCATGAACAAAACAAAAGAAGCCACCATTTTCTCATTTGCTTATCATTTTCCAAAATGAATAAATGAATAAATAAATAGATATGAAAATGTAAACCCTAACCATTACATAACCATGGTTTAAACTTTACACAAAACACAAGTAAACATGTATCATCAAACATGATACAATTAAGTGCACAAAAATCATATCGCATATGCAATGCGCACACCCGAGTGAGAAAATCCATCTTAAAGTGAACCGATACTAGTTAATGCAAAGTAATATATCAAATATATAATTATACATTAAATCATTAAATCAACACTTGATTTAACGATCCGGTCATATCGCATATAACCGACCAGTATCCTATGTATCGGCTTATCGAATCAACCTTTGATTCGATAACAAGGGTATATCGCATATAACCTAATCGATACATTCATCTCGAGAATGGAATGCGGCATCACATACACGCATTATTCTCGGTCCCGCACATATCTCATATGCGCTCCTATTTCGTTTCGCTTGAGCCAGGAAACCTCTGTGTAGGACTCTAAAGACTCGTCAATACGCCGGCAGCAGGTGATGATCATATCAAGCACTCACAAGCCGCAAGCGGTCTGCTAAACGTAACGGCCACCCGAGTATTGAGCGATCTGAAGATCGACGAGCAAGCCCGCTCACACTCCAGTGAATCCGACCAGTAACACTACCGTACAGTCCGGTCTGATCGTCTGATATGTCGCATATCTCGCCTAGGGGTGGTAAACGTCAGACCCCAATAGCTCGATAAGTCGTGTCGATATGAGGCTCATAACGGGTCGAGAAACTACTGGTAACACTTACCAGCAATTCTCTGATCAGCCCTGTCCAGGGACTTCCTGTTATAGCCAATCGAACACAGCGCAACATCAACCCCCTATACCGGGAGAGACGAATCCCCTCCTATCGCTCATTGCCTCCATGTGACTCGGGACTGTACCCAAAAACCACCGTTTTGCACGCCCTCTTGGACGTGGTAAGATGGAAATCAAATCATAGTGGGAACCACACAAGACTCTATGACGATCTCGGGTCAACAGACTACTCTGTACCAGTGTCACCAGAGAACTGCCATCTGACATGAGGTATAATACCATCTGGGAGTTCTCGGCGAGTCCGTCCAGTGTACCCAGTCTCTACTGAGCACCCGTATATCATCTCTGATGTCAAACACCAATGGATATGGGATCATCCATCTCCCATCTGTATGGGTCGAGAAGGTATACGCTAGTCTACTCTGGTATATCGATGCCCCGTCTCGATACACCCACGACTAGGGACTTTGAAGGATGTACTTATGGACTACCATGTCCCCACTAGTATGATCCGCATCATAGTCCAGGTAGTCAAGTACAGATCCTAAGGGCTTTACCAACATGTAACAGAGAGACAATCAGTATACACGTTAAGGTAAAGATCAACCAGATAGCATACTATCATGTCGAGCAAGAAAGTCCTCCCTATATACGTCCCAGCATCCACTACAATATACATCCTATGTACAGTAATGGCCTCTAGGGCATACATAAAACTAACACAAGATCGATCGCGAACTCCACATCTCGTTTTGGCGGTAAACCCTAGATGTCCTCGAGCATGCCCATGAACTTTCAAACTACAGCCGGCGCTTCATCCTTATCAACTTCCATCGACGAAAGAACACTGTTTGTCGGCCTAACCCTAAACTCGACTGGCCCAACAGAACTGCTTCCTCCAGCGAAAACAAACTCCGGATGTCCAGGAATCTGGAAAATCATTTTCTTTTCCCTTCAATCAATATGGGTGTGGAAAGTGCCGAGAAAATCCATTCCCAAGACAACATCATAACTGCCAGTATCGATTACTAAGAAATCTGCAAATAACTCTCGTCCGCAAATAACAACAATCCTTACATTCTCTACCAGCTATGATCTTCCCATTCCCAGTGTGTATGTCCCAACAACTAGACTAGGTCGTGCAATAAATTGAATGTGCAGCAATAAACCTAGATGACATAAAACAATGGGATGTACCAGAATCGAATAATGCTAATGCGGGAAAATCATGAACAAGTAGGATACCTGAAACAACTTCATCTGGATCCTTGGCCTCTTCAGCCGTCAGGGTAAAGGCTTGAGATTGATTAGGTCCCTAAGTTATCTGCTTCTGCCCCTGAAACTGCTTCTGCGGTGGCCTCTGAGTATCTTCCTTCAAACTTAGCTTCGACGGACAAGTATCAATGGTATGATCAGCTGATCCGCAAATAAGAAAAAGTCCAAGCCTCTTACGACAATCTCTTCGATAGTGGCCCGGTCGTTGGCAGTAATCGCACAACACCCTTCCTTTATGCTCGGGCAAAACTGGCCTCTTCATCGGTACAACGCCATGCCTTTCCACTGGGACACCTCTGCGTATAGGCGTTCGATTTGGCATAAACGCCGGCTTCCGTACCACAACTACCTGCTGCTGCGTACCCTTTATCTTCAATGATAAACTCTGCTGCTTCTTGGCTGCTTTAAGCACTTGCGAGAAAGTGGTCAAACCCAGAGATATAATGTGCCTCTGGATGTCCACGTCCAAACTGTGCATGAACCTCCGTGCCCTATCCCCATCGTTAGCAACCAAAGGTCCAGCGAATCTACAGAGCCGTGTCTACTCAGCCGCATGCACATCAACGGATCCGCCATTCTGCTTCAAACTGATGAACTTTTCTTCCATTTCTTCCCATGCAGTCTGTGGAAAGAACTTTTCCAAAAAACTCTGCGAGAACGTTGCCCAACTGATCAGCTTGGGCAAATGGGTCTCTTCCACGAGCCACCACTCGCGGGCATAGTCTACCAATTGGATGCGTACTACATCAACTCTCTTGTCTTCCGGAATCTGTGCCGCAACGAGAAGATTCTCCGTATCGACTAACCACTGCTACGCTGGCAACGGCTCCTCCAAACCAATGAAAATGGATAGACCAAGTCTCCTGAAATCTGCCACGGTACCCACACGCTTTACTGGTTTGGCCGCAACATTGTTTACGGACTGCTGGACGGTCCGCAAACCTTCCTGAAAAGCTTCGTGTAACAACTCCATTTTTAGTGTACAAAAATTTGCTTTAAAATTAATGTATACTTGGGGTATTTACATTTACTGTTATTACTTTAAGGAATTAATTAGCTTCATAATTACAAGAAGGAGCTTGTAGCTCATTGGTAATACCTTGCACTGCTGAACCAAGCCACCAGAGTTCAAATCTCATACCCCACATTATTTTTAATAATGATTTTTTTAAAACCATTAGAATACCAAGAGTTACACGTGCATATGTCACAAAAACCCCACTACACCCAAAGATGTAACATTTCCAGATGTTAGATGAACCGTCAGGTGGGGAGGATCCCGGCCGCCTGACTCCGCCGGAAATCGGCCAAATCGGCCTTGACTCGGTCTGACTCCGTCCTCAGACCGAGTCACGGCCGAGTCGGCCGATTGCGGCGACGGCCCCAACATAAAAGTTGTGTCTTTTCATATTCCCTGTGCACCTGCAAAATTTCAGCCTCGGACCATTTCCAGAGCTCTTTAAAAAGCCTAATTACTCCACTTTTAATACATTTTAATTACATTTTATCACATTTTTATTTTAAACTTTTCATCTACCCTAACCCTAGCCTAACCCTATAAATACCAACCCTACACACTACCCTCTCACCCCCCAAATCCTGAGCCCACTCTCTCAAAAATTTCTAAGAATCGTGTACTTTGAAAACAAGCTCGAGGCGAAGCTCCGACGAATTCCCAATGGAATTTCCGGCGATCATTTTAGGAACTACCGGCGACGACGCTACACATCGACGATTCCTTTAGTTCCCCCTCACTCTCTCATGTAATCTAAAACCCGTAAGTCCCTTTCTATCTCTCTTTTCCATTCTCAAAATACGGATTTACAAAACCCGACAGAATCGGAACAAATCCGATTTCCGATTCGGTTTTCTATAAAATTCCACTTCTCACTAATATAATCATATTTAAACTTCCTCAAGTTGACTATTAAACACTAATCAAACAATTTGAACAAGTTTCATCACATGAAATGATAGCTTTTTCAATTTATCGTATTTTTCACTTAAATACCACATTGTTTCAATCCTTCATTTAACCCCATCAAACTTGCTATACATTTAAAATAGATCACGAGATAACGAACTACCTCCTCACACACTCATATGCAACATCCCCGAGAACCTAGAATACGAGAAAACAAACATTTTCATTTAAATACCATATACTTAATAAAACCACTTCTAAAAGATTTAGTTTTAATACACTTTTTAAAGAAGTACTACTTATTATGAAAATACGATAAGTTGTGGACATCGGTCGTTTATCTAAACCTGACTTTGTGGTGTCTAGGCCAGGCAAGTGAGAAAGGTAATTTTAAAAGGCCTGACTCACGGTGATTCGTGAGCGGATCCCTCCTTTCCTCACTTGTACTTACCTGGCCACAATTGGCGGTGAAGAGGCGATTTGAGGCATCTCACAACTTGTCGTCTGGACCAATTAGGAATAAACTAGTTGACTTAGGAGAATCTAGAACATACAATACGGAAAATATACACCTTTACAAATAAATACCATTTACTTCATAAAACCGTTTTCTAAAGGATTTAGTATTTTACAATCTTTGCAAAGCACCGCTACAACCCACTTTGGGGAACCCGTTCGGGATGGTGCGGTTTATCGCACACCCTCGGGCTTAGTAGTGCGAGATTCAGACCTCCGCAAGGAACATTCGGTCTCGAAAGATTTAAAATACGACATCTTAAGAAAATGAGATTTCTAGAATATAAAATATTTATTAAAATTATTTTTGTATAAATATATGTATATTTATCATTAAAATATCTATTTTGTTAAGATATAAATATTCCACCTTTTTCTAAAAATCACAAGAATCAATTTTACATTAAAATAACATATATTCCACATAAATCAATATTACAAATAAATACCTATATTTATGAAACTAGGATATTTTCACTAGAAATATCCCAATATAAAATCCACCTTCAGTATAACTCTAAAGACGAATAACGAATACTTGAGGTGTATTTTGAAAAGTATATAAAAAGTATTTTTACATAAAACCCCTCAAGTTTTACAAACTACCCTAAGGACCCTAGCAATTATAGGTTTAAGAAATAATCAAGACTTCGATTTACATTTCTAATTGTCTGACTCAGGTTTGAGTCTGATTAATCTGACTTGAATATGATTCAAGTCAATCTACAATCTACAATTTTCAACATGAATCCATGAATCCAATTATCAATCTATACAACTTGACTGAACCGAACCATGGATATACATTCCATTTACATGGTTCTCTAGTTATTCCATTTACAAGATTCTACGGTTACATCCGTTTACCGATATCATGATTTCGGTCAGTCTTTCAATTATACACTCAATTCAATTTACAGTACAAAACAATACATATAAAACACTATGGGGTTTAAGGTGTAGATTGGTACGGAAGGTGTTAAAAGTGGCACGAGGCGGTAAGATTAAGACACCTAACTTATATTACGTTGCTGTTGTACAGTGGCTTAACGGTTCCTTGTACATTCCGTTTGCCCTGGTCTCTAGCATATAGAGACCCCTCTCGTATACACTGGTATCCTTCTGTACCAAACTACAAACAACAGCGGTAACACAACATTATAATAAGATAATACAACTTTAAAAGATACCTTCTTATTCTGTCTATTATACTTTCCTCTTATCTTTGGGACTTACCGAGCGACCTGTTCGCTGACGACTTTCTATTTCCTTCTTTTTTGAATGTTGTCAGGTGGTTTGGACCCGGCAGAGATCGAGCCATCTGCAGAAGACTTGGAGCAGTTTGTTGAAGAACCAGAGCTCTAGTTTCATTGTACATTTTCCATTCAGTACTTTTCATTTCCTGTTATGCCATTGTTTAGGCATCGTTTTATTTTAGTTGTATTTCCTTTTCATGCATTGTACAAAAGAATGTTAATAATTAAAAGTTTTCATTTCTATTATATCTTGTCTCTTGTGTATTTACTTTTATGCTTAAATACGCTTAGCGTATGTACTTCTGAGTATATACGTAGCAGACCAGTCACGTCCCCTTCACCGTACACCGGGAAACGGGGCATGACAGGTTTTGTTGGTGGATGGTTAGAACTCATGGCAGACTTTGACATCAACTTGCAATATCACCCAGGGAAGGTGAACGTAGTACCTGATGCTCTTAGTTGCCAACCATTAGCAATGAATCTCACCGCTCAGTGGAAGCTTCAATAAGACTTGCATCAGATGGAGATTGAAGTAGTCATGCCAGATAACGCTTCAAGTTTGATGAATTTACAAGTTCAATCAACCATTGTCAATCAGATCAAATCAGCTCAAGCAAATGATGCTAAGTTGCAAAGGATCAGAGAACAAGTGGAGAATGGACTCAGAACAGATTTCATCATCCATGAAGATGGATCTTTGATATACGGCAGCAGATTGTGTGTACCAAAAGGTCCTGTTCAGGAAGAGTTAATGAAAGAAGCCCACAGCTCTCCCTACTCAGTACACCCTGGAGGAAACAAAATGTACAAAGATCTACGTCAGAATTATTGGTGGCATGGAATGAAGCGTGAAGTAGCCAGAAGCGTCGCAAAATGCTTGGTGTGTCAGTAAGTAAAGGCTGAACATCACAGGACAACTGGACTACTTCAACCGTTACCAATCCCAGAATGGAAGTGGCAGCACATCACGATGGATTTTATGACTGCTCTTCCTCGCAGCACAAAGGGTAACGATGCCATATGGGTCATTGTGGATGGACTCACAAAGTCGGCTCACTTCATCCCATTTCGTGTTGGCCAATCAATTGAGACACTAGCAAAGAAGTACATGGAGGTAATAATCTATTTAAGATTTAAACTCTTCATAATATACTATCTCTGATACCTATGAACTCATACAGGAAATTGTGATACTTCATGGAGTACCGGTCTGCATTGTCTCTGATCGTGACACCAGGTTCCGATCGCAATTTTGGCAGAGTCTGCAAGCAAGCTTGGGAACAAGTCTGAACTTCAGCATGGCTTATCATCCAAAAACAGATGGTCTGTCGGAACGAACTATTCAGATCTTTGAGGATATGCTCAGAGCGTGTATGCTAGACTTCAAAGGATCGTGGGAAGATCACCTGCATCTTGTGGAGTTCGCGTACAATAACAGCTACCAAGCAAGCATAGGAATGGCACCTTTTGCAGAATTGTATGGAAGGAAGTGTCGATCACCATTAAGTTGGGACAACATCGGGGATAGGGAAGTCCTTGGACCAGAGATGATAGTAGCGACCGTTGATGTGGTTCGTACTATCAGGGAATGAATGCGCATAACCCAAGATCGACAGAAACACTGGGCTGATGCGAAGAGACGACACTTAGAGTTCCAGCCAGGAGATCACGTATTCTTGAAGAAATCTCCGAACCGCAGAGTGATCCGATTTGGAAGACGAGGTAAATTAAGTCCGAGATACATTAGACCGTTCGACATACTCGAACGAGTCGGTGAAGTGGCATACCGCTTAGCGCTTCCACCCTCATTGGAAGGAGTGCATAATGTGTTCCACGTATCCCAACTCAGAAGGCATGTGAGTGACCCCAGCCATGTTCTTGATCATTCCGAGCTCACTATACAGCCCGAATTGTCTTGTGAGCAACAGCCTGTGGAGATCGTGGACAGGAAAGTGAAGACACTTTGGAACAAAGAAGTTAACTTGGTCCGAATGATGTGGAGGAAAGACACTCCAGGAGAGTCCACTTGGGAAAGGGAAGATGAAATGCGTGCAAGATACCCTCACCTCTTTGTAAATTAGTCCTCAAATAAATTTCGAGGACGAAATTTTTGTAAGGAGGGTAGACTGTAACAACTCCATTTTTAGTGTAAAAAAATTTGCTTTAAAATTAATGCATACTTGGGGTATTTACATTTACTGTTATTACTTTAAGTAATTAATTAGCTCCATAATTACAAGAAGGAGCTTGTATCTCATTGGTAATACCTTGCACTGCTGAACCAAGCCACCAGAGTTCAAATCACATACCCCACATTATTTTTAATATTGATTTTTTTTAAAACCTTTAGAATACCAAGGGTTTACATGTGTATATCTCACAAAAACCCCACTATACCCAAAGATGTATCATTTCCAGAGGTTAGATGAACCGTCGGGGGGGATCCCGGCCGCCTGACTCGGCCGGAAATCGACCAAATCGGCCTTGACTCGGTCTGACTCCATCCTCAGACCGAGTCACAACCGAGTCAGCCGATTCCGGCGACGGCCCCAACATGAAAGTTGTGTCTTTTCATATTCCCTATGCACCTGCAAAATTTCAGCCTCAGATCATTTCCAGAGCTCTTTAAAAACCCCAATTACTCCACTTTTAATACATTTTTATCACATTTTTATTCTAAACTTTTTATCTACCCTAGCCCTAACCTAACCCTGTAAATACCAACCCTGCACACTACCCTCTGACCCCCAAAATGCTGAGCCTACTCTCTCAAAAATTTCCAAGAATCGTGTACTTTGAAAACAAGCTCGAGGCAAAGATCCGAAGAATTCCCGGCAGAATTCCCGGCGGAATTTTAGGAACTACCGGCGACGATGCTACACATCGACGATTCTTCTAGTTCCCCCTCACACTCTCATGTAATCTAAAACCCGTAAGTGCCTTTCTATCTCTCTTTTCCATTCTCAAAATACGGATTTACAAAACCCGACGGAATCGGAACAAATCCGATTTCCGATTCGGTTTTCTATAAAATTCCACTTCTCACTAATACAATCATATTTAAACTTCCTTAAGTTGACTATTAAACACTAATCAAACAATTTGAAAAAGTTTCATCATATGAAATGATAGCTTTTTCAATTTATCATATTTTTCACTTAAATACCACATTGTTTCAATTCTTCATTTAACCCCATCAAACTTGCTATACATTTAAAGTAGATTACGAGATAACGACCTACCTCCTCACACACTCATATGCAACATCCTCGAGAACCTAGAATACGAGAAAACAAACATTTTCATTTAAATACCATATACTTAATAAAACCACTTCTAAAAGATTTAGTTTTAATACACTTTTTAAAGAAGTACCACTTATTATGAAAATACTATAAGTTGTGGACATCGGTCGTTTATCTAAACCTGACTTTGTGGTATCTAGGCTAGGCAAGTGAGAAAGGTAACTTTAAAAGGCCCGACTCACGGTGATTCGTGAGCGGATCCCTCCTTTCCTCACTTGTACTTACCTGGCCACAATTGGCGGTGAAGAGACGATTTAAGGCATCTCACAACTTGTCGTCTGGACTAGTTAGGAATAGACTAGTTGAATTAGGAGAATCTAGAACATACAATACGGAAAATATACACCTTTACAAATAAATACCATTTACTTCATAAAACCGTTTTCTAAAGGATTTAGTATTTTATAATTTTTGTAAAGCGCCGCTACAACCCACTTTGGGGAACCCATTTGGGATGGTGCTGTTTATCGCACACCCTCGGGCTTAGTAGTACGAGATTCAGACCACCGCAGGGAGTATTCGGTCTCGAAAGATTTAAAATACGACATCTTAAGAAAATGAGATTTCTAGAATATAAAATATTTATTAAAATTATTTTTGTATAAATATATGTATATTTATCATTAAAATATCTATTTTGTTAAGATATAAATATTCCACCTTTTTCTAAAAATCACAAGAATCAATTTTACATTAAAATACCATAAATTCCACATAAATAAATATTACAAATAAATATCTTTATTTATGAAACTAGGATATTTTCACTAGAAATATCCCAATATAAAATCCACCTTCATTATAACTCTAAAGACGAATAACGAATACTTAAGGTGTATTTTGAAAAGTATATAAAAAGTATTTTTACATAAAACCACCTCAAGTTTTACAAATTACCCTAAGGACCCTAGCAATTATAGGTTTAAGAAATAATCAAGACTTCGATTTACATTTCTAATTGTCTGACTCGGGTTTGAGTCTGATTAATCTGACTTGAATATGATTCAAGTCAATCTACAATCTACAATCTTCAACATGAATCCATGAATCCAATTATCAATCTATACAACTTGACTGAACCGAACCATGGATATACATTCCATTTACATGGTTATCTAGTTATTCCATTTACATGATTCTACAGTTACATCCGTTTACGGATATCATGCTTTCGGTCAGTCTTTCAATTATACACTCAATTCAATTTACAGTACAAAACAATACAAATAAAACACTACGGAGTTTAAGGGGTAGATTGGTACGGAAGGTGTTAAAAGTGGCATGAGGCGGTAAGATTAAGACACCTAACCTATATTCCGTTGTTGTTGTACCGTGGCTTAACGGTTCCTTGTACATTCCGTTTGCCCTTGTCTCTAGCATATAGAGACCCCTCTCGTATACACTAGCATCCTTCTGTACCAAGCTACAAACAACAGCGGTAACACAACATTACAACAAGATAATACAACTTTAAAAGATACCTTCTTATTCTGTCTATTATACTTTCCTCTTATCTTTGGGACTTACCGAGCGACGTGTTCGCTGACGACATTCTATTTCCTTCTTCTTTGAATGTCGTCAGGTGGTTTGGACCCGGCAGAGATCGAGCCATCTGCAGAAGACTTGGAGCAGTTTGCTGAAGAACCAGAGCTCTAGTTTCATTGTACATTTTCCATTCAGTACTTTTCATTTCCTGTTATGCCATTGTTTAGGCATCGTTTTATTTTAGTTGTATTTCCTTTTCATGCATTGTACAAAAGAATGTTAATAAATAAAAGTTGTTGTTTTTATTATATCTTGTCTCTTGTGTATTTACTTTTATATTGCTTAGATACGCTTAGCGTATGTACTTCTGAGTATATACGTAGCGGATCAGTCGTGTCCCCATCGCCGTACACCGGGAAGCGGGGCGTGACACTTCGGCTTGACACTGGTTCAGCTTGTCTGCCGCTTCTGGTTCTCCAGCATCCCACGAATTACTCCAAGCAAAGCAGCGTCATCAACACGCCTCTGGTACGATCGCAGATTCCTGTCTGCCATGATCCTGCAACCAAGACACCGAAAAGGATTAGTATGATAAACAAGATTCAAAACTTGCGATGAATGATGACCATAAATCAAGGATATGAATCAAGACTAGAACTCCAAGTTACTTAAATAGAGTACCGCATTGTAACCATTCCATGGTACATAGTTACAATCACATAACTCCACTCAAGTCGCCCAAATCCTAGTATCAGAATCAAAGGAACAGGGAGAAACAATAGGGAACCAAAAGGTTTCAAGCCGAGATGCAAAGTTGTTTGCATATCGTCAAGACAAGGGTCGTGAGAAAGATATGATTCAAGAATCACGATAACAATGTGGCAGGTCATGTTCCTAATTATAGGTTTTCTTATTCGTGTATTGGGTCCAATACCCAACTACAAAAGAATCAAACCCGATTAACCTAAATCCTATAGCTCTGATACCAAACAAACCCTGTCATGCCCCGCTTCCCAGAATGCGCTAAGATCGGCACGTGACAGAGCCAACCATGCTACCTGTGGCTAGGAAATATCTCTCCACAGTCACATTATGGCTGTCTAGAGATATTAAGAATAGTAGAAATGAAATAAACTATCTAGTACATGTCTATAAGACAGAATAAACGAGTTAAGAAATAATCTGCGGAAGCAATAGATCCAATAAACAATAACAATCTGGAATGTACGTCCCAAATACGGGCTCACATCAGGAATGAAAATGCTGAAAGAAAACTAAACTAAAATACTAACAGGTCCTCACTGCTCGGCCTGTCGACTGAAGTACTCCTGCTCGGTCTGCGACAAGAGTAGCGGATCTGGGCCATGCAAAACCCAGACGTCAGCGCGTCACAATATCAACAATAATATAATCATGGGTAAGAAGATATGCAGGCATGAATTATAAACAGTAATACAAGTATAACAGTAACACGAATAAGGAATAGTAAGTGCAACAGTATATGTGACGTGCAGTGATAATCTAAACTGTGCTACTGGGTTATCTATTCTAAAGTCTTCGAAATTAATTAATGTAATCCTCGTCGTAACCCATCGGTGATTATTCCGTAACGTCCGGAAAAACAGAAAACAATATGTATTCCGTAACACCCGGAAAAACGGCAAACAATATGTATTCCGTAACGCCCGGAAAAACGGCAAACAATATGATAGACCTTTGAGTTATGTCCGGTTACATTCTTGATTTCCCCATACCCCTAAGTTATGTGTTTAAGTCAGGTATTGCCAATTGATATCTAATTCCAATACAAGATCAAGCCGTTACAGGTTTTGTCTATGCAGACAACAATAACGTCCATCAGGAAAACATGTCAGGATTGTCGGCATTAGAAACAGGATCAGGTAACATGTCAAGTAGTGATATATCAGGTCATGTCAGGTAATGTACATGTATCAAGTCATGTCAAGTAGTGGTGTATCAGGTCATGTCAAGTAGTGCACAAGTATCAAGTGGGTGCTCATAATCAAACTGTAGCAAGTATTGAATCAGGGTGAAAGTACGGATGTATAATAAAAGCATGGATGCACAAATATCGATCAGGGGTTACATCATGACTAAGTAGGATGCACAATATCAAGCATGGGGTACTAATGTATTAATAATATGAGTTAATGTAATATGGGGTGCAACTAGTTATGCAGAATTAATGGTATGGATACACAAATAAACATGGATGCAAAAATAACTATCAGGGGTTACAACTATAGCTTCATGACTATGTAGGATGCACATTATCTAGCATGGGGTGTTAATGTAGCAGTAATATGAAATAATATGTTATGGTATTCAACTAGATCTGTAATTAATGGTATGGATGCACAAATATCGATTGGGTTACATTTACAGCTTCGAGACTAAGTGGGATGCACATTATTAAACATGGGATGTTAATATGACAATAATATGTAATAATATGATCTGTAGATGCAGCTACATGTATATTAAATGATATGGATGCATACGGGTATCCGAAAACGGTAAAACTTTAATATGGATGTATAATGTGATAAACGGGTAACATTTTACTCATACGGATGCATAATAATATACCTAGCATGCGGCAAGATGAATTAGCATGCGACTAGATATGTAAATAGTGATATGGATGCACACGGATGTCCGAAGACAGTAAAATAGTAAAATGGTAATGTGCGATGCATAATTAAACAATGAGTAATGTTATTATTCACATGTGTGCAATATATTGTAGTATAGCATGTAGCAAGATTAACTTGCCTCGATGGATCGCAATACGGATACGTACGGCACGTCCAACGTCGGTAAATCATTGCAACGCACACACGGCATGCGGGACGGGTCCAGGCAAGGCAAGAGAGTGATCACGCAGGCAAGGTTCGTTCACTGGATCGTCTAGATCAGCAGCGGTGTCGCGATTCCGACGATCGCCGGAAAACTGCGAATCCAAGAAATCAAGAAAAGAAGAAGAAGAAGAAGAAGAAAGGAGGTGGTCTGGGGTTAAGGTGCACTGGGGTCAGGGTGTTAGTGTATATGCCCTAGAGGCCATTACTGTATCATACTAGTTTGTATATTACTTGATGGAAGCTTGGGATATTCACAGTTGTATATACAATCTTGCTCGAAATGGTAGTATGCTACTTGGTTTGTCTCTGCTTTAATATGTGCATGTGTTTCTTTTAGCATATTGCTGATATACATATTAGTAGAGCCCTTAGGATCTTTGCTTGATTACCAGCGTTGTGATGGCGCTCGCACTCGTGGGAGCTGGGTGATCTATAAGCACATCCTTATACAGGTCCCTAGTCGTTGGACTATCGAGACAGGGCATCGATACTCCGGAGTAGACTAGTGTATGCGCTTCTCATCCCAGTGTGGGAGACGGTCTGTCCCACAGCCGTCAGTACGTCGTACTTGAGATAGTATACGGGTGCTCGTTGGGTTACGAGTACACTGGACAGGACTCGTCGGGGACTGTTGGTTGGTATTATACCTATCGTCAGTTATCAGTTCCCAGGTGACATGAGTACAGCTTAGTCCGTTGACTTGACACTGTCACTTCGCCTCGAGTGTGTTCCCACTGCACTTTGATTACTACCCTACCACGGCTCAAAGGAGTCGTGCAAACAGGTAGTTTTTGGGTGCAGTCCCGAAGCACTTGGAGGCAGTGACGGTTAGACAGGATTCGTCTCTCCCGGTATTGGGGGTTGACATCGCGCTGTGTCCAGGAGAGCCTTTACACGAGTAGTCCCTGGCCAGGGCAAGCGAGATATACTGGTAGGTTTCCAGTGTTATCTCAGGGTGTTCTGGGCTATACTCCGACACGACTTGTACCGCTATTAGGAGACTGACGTTCACCGCCCCCCTGTAGGGTTCCTAGGCATCCTAATGAGGTCTCACAAGGCATCAACCATGCCAATTTCAAAAATTCTAGGTGCCGAGAGACCCGACTACAGATCGTTTGCTAGAAAACTAGGCGAAAAACTAACTAGTTAACAATTAACTAATGGGAAAACGGAAATACAACCTTTGTAGATCCGGTGCTCCACCTCCATAGCTCCGCAACGAAGTCCTCTCCGCTGTCCAAAAAGAATCCGGGCTCTAGCGTCGACTTCATCGGAGAATAAGCGAGCTAGGTCGTCGATGTCCATGCCGAAGATGATCTACGTCGAGGCATCGCTAAATCAAGCTCCGACTTCACCAAGTCAAGAAACTTGTGAAGAAAACACACTCTACTACTTGGCAAGAGGTAGAGGATGAAGAAATAGGAAGTGGGTAGACTTTAGAATTGGATTTCTCACTCTTTTCATCAATCCACCATTGATGAAGAGAAGCTTTCTTCATTGAAGAAGATGAAGAAGAAGAAGCTAGTTCTTATGATAAGTTATTTTAAAATCAATAGAAAATCAAAACTTATCATAATGTTAACTATAGTCAAGTGTAGAGAATGAATCATGGTTAGTGGGAATGGTTAGGGTTAAGGATGAGATAAGAATGGTTGACTTGATCAAAGCTTCATGAAGCTTCAACTAAACTCCAAATAAAGCCACCATTCTTTTCTCTTTTCCATTTAATTTCCAAAATGAAATGGATAAATAAATAAGTGAATAAAACAAAACCCTTAACCATAATCATGTAACCATGGTTTGATCTTTACACAAAAACCCTAGCATAACATGTATCATCAAACATGATACAATCAAGTGCACAAAAGTATATCGCATATACAATGTGTACAATCCGAGTGAGAAAATCCATTTAAAGTGAACCAATACTAGTTAATGTAAAGTAATATATCAAATATATAATTATACATTAAATCATTAAATCAACACTTGATTCAATGATCCGGTCATGTCGCACACAACCGACTAGTATTCAATGTATCGGCTTATCGAATCAGTACTTGATTCGATAACTAGGTTATATCGCATACAACCATTCGACACATTCATCGCGAGAATGGAATACGGTATCACATACACGTATTATTCTCGGTCCCGCACATATCTCATATGCGCTCCTATTTCGTTTCGCTTGAGCCAGGAAACCTCTGTGTAGGACTCTAAAGACTCGTCAATACGCCGGCAGCAGATGATGATCATATCAAACACCCACAAGCCGCAAGCGGTCTGCTAAACGTAACGGCCACCCGGGTATTGAGCGATCTGAAGATCGACGAGCAAGCCCGCTCACACTCCAGTGAATCCAACCAGTAACACTACCGTACAGTCCGGTCTGATCGTCTGATATGTCGCATATCTTGCCTAGGGGTGGTAAACGTCAGACCCCAATAGCTCGATAAGTCATGTCGATATGAGGCTCATAACGGGTCGAGAAACTACTGGTAACACTTACCAGCAATTCTCTGATCAGCCCTGGCCAGGGACTTCCTGTTATAGCCAATCGAACACAGCGCAACATCAACCCCTATACCGGGAGAGACGAATCCCCTCCTATCGCTCATTGCCTCCATGTGACTCGGGACTGTACCCAAAAACCACCATTTTGCACGCCCTCTTGGACATGGTAAGATGGAAATCAAAGCACAGTGGGAACCACACAAGACTCTATGACGATCTCGGGTCAACAGACTACTCTGTACCAGTGTCACCAGAGAACTGCCATCTGACGTGAGGTATAATACCATCTGGGAGTTCTCGGAGAGTCCGTCCAGTGTACCCAGTCTCTACTGAGCACCCGTATATCATCTCTGATGTCAAACACCAATGGATATGGGATCATCCATCGCCCATCTGTATGGGTCGAGAAGGTATAAGCTAGTCTACTCTGGTATATCGATGCCCCGTCTCGATACACCCACGACTAGGGACTTTGAAGGATGTACTTATGGACTACCATGTCCCCACTAGTATGATCCGCATCATAGTCCAGGTAGTCAAGTACAGATCCTAAGGGCTTTACCAACATGTAACAGAGAGACAATCAGTATACACGTTAAGGTAAAGATCAACCAGATAGCATACTATCATGTCGAGCAAGAAAGTCCTCCCTATATACGTCCTAGCATCCACTACAATATACATCCTATGTACAGTAATGGCCTCTAGGGCATACATATAACTAACAATCTCCCACTTGCACTAGGGCCATCTGATAGCAGTGGTTGCAGTATCTCATACTGAACCATCCCATAAAAGTCTCTCTCTGGGAACAGGCCTTTGTGAGTGGATCCGCTGTGTTGTCCTCTGAGTCTACTCTCCAAACCTCGATCACCCTGGAGATCAACCATCTCCATGATCAAGTGATACTGCCTTAGAATAAGTCTGGATCACTGATGGGACCGGTGTTCCTCGGCATGAGCCACAACTCCATTGTCTCACAATGGTAGGAACGTAGTTCATCTCATGAACTAATATACACCCAAACATCCTCTTTGGTAGCATCTTAAGCAGCGATGTATCCTGCCTTTATCGTCTAGAATGTCACGGTATCTAGCTTGGAACTCTTCCAATATACCGTCCCTTTACTGAGGGTAAAGACAATGCCTGCGACTGACATTCAGTCGTCTTTATCACCCTGGAACCCTTCCAGTGATTCTCCCCAGGATCGGTTGATACCGTCTCACTACATCTAGTGAGAATTCTAATATCCATTTAGATCTATCTCATAGATCCAAAACCCAGGATTTAGTAGGTATCATTTTGATCCTATATGGAGAATCATAGTGATAAGCGGAGATTGATCGAGCGTAGCATAGGAAACTCCTTCCCTATCAAGAGTATGTCATCCACGTACTCTACGAGGATCATCACCATACTCCCTACTACCTTTTTGTATATACAAGGTTCATCTACCATTTTGATGATGTCAACTTCTTTGACTACTTCATCAAAACAGATGTTCCAACTCCGCGATGCCTGCTTTATCTTATAAAGCATCTTGCACACGTTTCCGCTGCTCCCACTGTCTACGAAGCCCTCTGGCTGTGTACTTATAGACGCACTCTTCTAAAACATCATTTAGAAAAGCAGTCATGACACCCAACCACCAGATATCGTAGCCATGGCATGTAGCCGTGACAAGTAAGATCTGGATGGAATTAAGCATAGTCACTTGAAAAGGTTTCATCATGATCCACGCCTGGTCGATGACGAAAAGCTTTAACAAGTCTAGCTTTGAAAGTCTCAACTTTTCCATCTACACCAAGTAATCTTCTCAAGATATACTTGCTCCTGATGGGGATTTAACCCTTCAGATATTGCAACCAAAGTCCATACTTTGTTGGTGTACATGGATTCCATCTCAGATCGCTAAACATCCAGCCATTCTTACAGAGTCTTACTCTCGATGGCCAGCTCGAAGCTAGTTGGGTCATCATCTCATGATGCAATCCTCGCTCCCACTGTCATAGAGAAACCGAAGTGTCTCTCAGGTGGGTGAGGAACCCTACTAGATCGGCGGAGAGGCTGAGGTTCGTTGGTATCTATTGAATCCTTTGGTTCTGTCAAATCATCTTCTGTAGTTTGCATAGCTGGAACCTTTCCAGTTCTACATAACTAACCTTGCCTCGAGCTTGTCCGGATTTTGTTTTTAAACATAGGCCGGACAACCCCAAATCTTAACTAACTTAAGAAATGGGCTCTTCCTTTTCCATATCACATATGAAGTGGTAGGCAACTGATTTGATTGGAACCCTATTCAATAGGTATGCAACTTCATAAGTGCATAACTCCCAAAAGGAAAAAGGTAACTCAGTATTACTCATCATAGAGCACACCTTATCATATAGGGTGTATCTGCTCCGCCCTGATATACCATCGTGCTATGGTGTATACAGAGGAGTAATGCTGATAGAGAATCTCATTCTCCTTTAGAATAGTCCAGGAATTCCATGCTCAAGTATTCTCCTCCCTGATCACATCAAAGGACATAATACTTTTACTCGTATTTTGGTTCTCTACTTCTCGCTTATATTCTGTGAATATCTCAAAAGGTTCGGACTAGTGTTTCAATAAGAACATATGTCTGAATCTGAAGAGATCATCAGAGAACGTAATGAAGTATAAAGAACCAGTCTTGGCATATGTAGACAGGAGACCTTACATACATCATCATGTATCAGTCCCAAGAGTTTACTAACTCTTTCTCTGTTTCCAGTAAACGGAGCTATGGTCATCTTATCTTTGTGACATGACTGGCGAGTTTCACAAGATGTAAATTCAAACTGATTTAAATATGCATCTATATGTAACTCCAGCTAGTCGGGTCGCATTGATATGACCTAGTCTACAATGCCTCAAGAAGAATTCGTTCAGTTCTGAACTCTTCCTCTTGTGTGTGTTCCGTACACTAAGAACTGTAGTTTGATTTAGAACGTCAATGCTTTTAGATAACGTGCCTGAACCGATCAACTTTTGATATAGGAAATGTTCAAAACATTATCCAACAATACAAAATTTTATCGTTTCTTTACTAATAAAGAGACAGATATGATTTTGTATATCAGGTTCGGTATCTAATAACATTCGTTCAGAATCAATGTATCGGTAATACAGGGTGACAGTGACCGACAGACTTGGCTACAACTCTTGCCCCGTTTTCTGCCTCATGAAACTTATCACCCGTTCTCAGTTCTCTACCTTTCTGTAGCCCTATGTAACAGATTACATATCTGGGATCCTGATCTTGTATCACATACCCAGGACGTAAAGAATACTGAGAAACAGTTCTGTATAATGAACACACCCGAAGATGATGCATCAGCATGCACTCTCTTCGTTTGGGCGGCACGGGAATTCTGGTATTCCCCAATTTCCTGCTCTGTCTTATAACAATTATAAGGTGGAGCGGGACCAACGTTCCCCAGCTCAGTATAACAAGCGGGTTCGGTCAATAATCCGTATTATTATCTTGATTAAGACGTGATATGGTCGCTACCTGGAGAGAGAGAGAAGAAAACACTCAGCGTGCGCTCTTGCAAGAATAGATTGGTTATTATTTTATCTAATCAGGATGGCTCCCACTGCTTTTTATCAAATCTTCCTTCAAACCCTAAAAGGAAAGACTAGCCGGGATTAATTACACACTACAAGTTCGCCAATCTTTCAGCCAGGCCAGTGTCGGTACTTTGAGGGAGGTCCCCCGTGCTTTCGCACGAACCTAATTAATGTAAACCTCGTTTTCCCAGAGGCGTAACCCCGTTGACACCTTTCTAGACACCTACTTGATCGGCTAATTGTAATGTATAAAACTCTCCCAGGAGTAACACTTACTCGCAGCGGGTATCGGGATCCAACTATCTCATAGAAGGTATGCAATCTCATTGCAAATTTCAACACTTGAAATTCCCGATAATATTTTGCCCCTAGCTCGCTATGACCTTGACGGAGGCCAAACAACCCATAGTCCGCTAGTCAAGTTCAACCCGTCATTTCCTGATTGAATTAAACCCACCCGCACGACCCTTGACGGAGGCCAAACAACGCCGTACGAATACCCTAATCCAATCGCATCATATGCTAGCAGATAAGCACTAGTTAGCTACCGTACACTACGCCTTGACGGAGGCCAAACAACCGCAGTACGAATACTAACTAGTACGCATCTGAAATGACGGAGGGCTACGACAGGTTTTTCTGAAAACCTATTGCGTAATGAACTTGATATCGTTGTAGAATCAAATGATTTTGAAATGGAGTGCTTTTGAGTCTTTTCTAGTTTTGCTAAAGGAGTCACTCCCGGTGAAGGGATCGTCGGTCCTTTCCTCGTCGAATGAGGTGCGGGATATATCATATATATCACTGTGCAAAGCAAAAACTCTTAAAAGCAATCAAAAGACAAACCGAGTGTGTAGCATCTGCCAGTTATTGCTAAAGGAGTCACTCCCGGTGAAGGGATCTCGGTCCTTTCCTCATCGAATAAGGTGCAGGATATATCTCATATACCTCTGTGCAAAGCAAGAACTGTAGCTACCTGTTTTATTCTGAAATTCGATTCTACAACATCTTAGGTTTCTTTTATTTCATTAATCACATTAATGAAGTCCCATCATTTAAATACCTAAATATCACAGATAAATACGACGTACACTTATGCCATCCGCATTCGCCTCGATGTCCCCTCGTGCACCGTTAGGTTAGGTAACTAACGGCAGAGCAGGGCAGGGCTAGCGCGGGTGTAAAACATAAGTAACGTCTATATAATATATCATATATACTATATACTGTATCTATCACAGAACATCTCATGATCACATCACAGATATCGCAGCAGAAGAATCATATGAAATATTGGATATTCTAGGACGTCCGTGTTTTCAATACGAGCCAGTATAAAACACGGATTCCACGGTCGTGATGAATAGCCAAACCCACACCCCTAGACCCCTACGAGAGCGGCAAGCAACCCTACCAATTCTAGAGTTAGGAGACCCGGACTCGACTCCTCGAGTTGGTCTCCCACTGGACTCCAGAACCCGGTTACTTGTGCCCTCCTCCTTGGGTCTATCCTAGTGCGGAAAAGTAAATAATATACAAACGGTGACAACTTCCGTAACCTGGAAGCGCCCCAATAAAAGAATATTACATACAGATTTTTTACATGAATGAAAATGAAAGACACTCATCTCACATAAAAACCCCCGGCTATTCAAACACGACGATCCAATATAACATATCCAGCAACACATAACATCACATGTCATCAACGTAAGTAAATATGCGCATCCCAATTTTCGTTGACATATAGCAACGAAACCGGCGATATCACATATTACACTTACGGTCACAGAAAAGAAAGTGTAAAACTACAACAGTTGAAATCCGCAACCACCTCAGACATCGCATGCCTGACCAAATGAATACCTTAGACATCACATGCCTAACAATTATAAACTCCGCATTTTAGTCTCTATATCGAAAACTCTTTTCAATATCGAGTCGGGCAATTCAACAAGATTCCCGACAGTCTGATCGAATACTCGTCGCAAACTTTAGTAGGCGGCCGCACCCCCGATACCGTCGACGAAGTGCACCAAGGCGGAACACCGCTGCCGCGAGCACCCGAACGGATGCTTTCGGCTACGGGGTTTTCCTACAGTCACTTGGTCGGGGCTATGGAGTGAGGCTGTCTATTAAGTTTACCCGGCGAGTATCCGCGCACGCTACGTGATTGCGACGGACTTTTGATCACATCAAAATTCCGTGGCAACCGATCAAGTGAGACTAAACTGCTATGTTTATAATATTCATTCAGTTATCTCATAACTTTTTGTGAATTCCAATTATTGTATCCCATTCCAGATAAACAGAAAATGTTAAACTTTCCGATCGAACATCCGAACACCCAAGTTTTCCCGATATAGATCAACACATGAAATAAGTCTAACAACATTCAGTTCGTGCCTCAGTACCGACGGTCCAGCCGTAGAAGGATCAAGCCAACGCCTCACATGTGGCACGCCGTACCGCCCCAAACCCGAAGGTTCAAAGGGCAGTTCAAGACGGTCACATAATCGAGTTAAGGTTTGTTGTCTTCTAGAGGGTCCATCGCGTTACTTGCACTACTTAGAACGTCGTTAAACTACGGAAAAATCCAACACTTGGAAATTTCCCGACAGGGGAAAAATTGGGTATTTATATCCGGTCGAACTTTTTAACATATTCTAAAAATTTATCCGGAAAGCCACACAGACAAAATTTGATACTCCGATCGAAACACCGAATCCCCAAAACAACCCCAGACAATTCAACTCTTGAATAAATATTAAAAATTCCCAGAAAACTCAGCTCTTTGAACTAGGAATTACTGTGCAAAGGAACAGGGCTGACGTCATCAAGGGGACGCTGATCCGCCGCAGAAGCCATGCTTCTGCCGCGGATCCGCCGCGAAAATTACTGTTCATGAAATAATTTTTGCATCGTAATTCTCAGATTTCCCTGCTGAATTTTTTAGCAATTTTTAATTTGGAAAAATCCCAGTTTTTGAAAAAAGGACAGAGAGCTATTTTGTGATCGGGTTTCGGGTTCGTTCGGACTTCAAATTCCGTCTAGACTTCGCCTAAGGCTCTAGCTAGGCTCTGATACCACTGTAGGGTTCCTACGCATCCTAATGAGGTCTCACAAGGCATCAACCATGCCAATTTCAAAAATTCTAGGTGCCGAGAGACCCGACTACGGATCGTTTGCTAGAAAACTAGGCGAAAAACTAACTAGTTAACAATTAACTAATGGGAAAACGGAAATACAACCTTTGTAGATCCGGTGCTCCACCTCCATAGCTCCGCAACGAAGTCCTCTCCGCTGTCCAAAAAGAATCCGGGCTCTAGCGTCGACTTCATCGGAGAATAAGCGAGCTAGGTCGTCGATGTCCATGCCGAAGATGATCTACGTCGAGGCATCGCTAAATCAAGCTCCGACTTCACCAAGTCAAGAAACTTGTGAAGAAAACACACTCTACTACTTGGCAAGAGATAGAGGATGAAGAAATAGGAAGTGGGTAGACTTTAGAATTGGATTTCTCACTCTTTTCATCAATCCACCATTGATGAAGAGAAGCTTTCTTCATTGAAGAAGATGAAGAAGAAGAAGCTAGTTCTTATGATAAGTTATTTTAAAATCAATAGAAAATCAAAACTTATCATAATGTTAACTATAGTCAAGTGTAGAGAATGAATCATGGTTAGTGGGAATGGTTAGGGTTAAGGATGAGATAAGAATGGTTGACTTGATCAAAGCTTCATGAAGCTTCAACTAAACTCCAAATAAAGCCACCATTCTTTTCTCTTTTCCATTTAATTTCCAAAATGAAATGGATAAATAAATAAGTGAATAAAACAAAACCTTTAACCATAATCATGTAACCATGGTTTGATCTTTACACAAAAACCCTAGCATAACATGTATCATCAAACATGATACAATCAAGTGCACAAAAGTATATCACATATACAATGTATACAATCCGAGTGAGAAAATCCATTTAAAGTGAACCAATACTAGTTAATGCAAAGTAATATATCAAATATATAATTATACATTAAATCATTAAATCAACACTTGATTCAATGATCCGGTCATGTCGCACACAACCGACTAGTATTCAATGTATCGGCTTATCGAATCAGTACTTGATTCGATAACTAGGTTATATCACATACAACCATTCGACACATTCATCGCGAGAATGGAATACGGTATCACATACACGTATTATTCTCGGTCCCGCACATATCTCATATGCGCTCCTATTTCGTTTCGCTTGAGCCAGGAAACCTCTGTGTAGGACTCTAAAGACTCGTCAATACGCCGGCAGCAGAAGATGATCATATCAAATACCCACAAGCCGCAAGCGGTCTGCTAAACGTAACATCCACCCGGGTATTGAGCGATCTGAAGATCGACGAGCAAGCCCGCTCACACTCCAGTGAATCCAACCAGTAACACTACCGTACAGTCCGGTCTGATCGTCTGATATGTCGCATATCTTGCCTAGGGGTGGTAAACGTCAGACCCCAATAGCTCGATAAGTCGTGTCGATATGAGGCTCATAACGGGTCGAGAAACTACTGGTAACACTTACCAGCAATTCTCTGATCAGCCCTGGCCAGGGAGTTCCTGTTATAGCCAATCGAACACAGCGCAACATCAACCCCCTATACTGGGAGAGACGAATCCCCTCCTATCGCTCATTGCCTCCATGTGACTCGGGACTGTACCCAAAAACCACCGTTTTGCACGCCCTCTTGGACGTGGTAAGATGGAAATCAAAGCACAGTGGGAACCACACAAGACTCTATGACGATCTCGGGTCAACAGACTACTCTGTACCAGTGTCACCAGAGAACTGCCATCTGACGTGAGGTATAATACCATCTGGGAGTTCTCGGCGAGTCCGTCCAGTGTACCCAGTCTCTACTGAGCACCCATATATCATCTCTGATGTCAAACACCAATGGATATGGGATCATCCATCGCCCATCTGTATGGGTCGAGAAGGTTTACGCTAGTCTACTTTGGTATATCGATGCCCCGTCTCGATACACCCACGACTAGGGACTTTGAAGGATGTACTTATGGACTACCATGTCCCCACTAGTATGATCCGCATCATAGTCCAGGTAGTCAAGTACAGATCCTAAGGACTTTACCAACATGTAACAGAGAGACAATCAGTATACACGTTAAGGTAAAGATCAACCAGATAGCATACTATCATGTCGAGCAAGAAAGTCCTCCCTATATACGTCCTAGCATCCACTACAATATACATCCTATGTACAGTAATGGCCTCTAGGGCATACATATAACTAACACCCCCTAGGCCCGCCATGCGATGTATCAGACGAACAGACCGGACTGTACGGAGACTGTCACATACAGGCTCAATAGGAGTTCAGATGGGGTTCACCTCGTCAGTCTTCTTATCGACATCTACCTGGGGACCGTTACGTACAGCTAGTGCCGCTTGCGGTCTGTGGTTAAACCCACTGCCAGCGTAGTGTCGAGTCTTTAGAGTCCCACACAGAGAGCTATTCGCCTTTAGGCAAAATGAGTAGAGGTCGCATGGTTTTGCGACAGGGTTCGTTCACATTCGCGCACTTGTGCACGTTTGCTGTCCGGACAGTTTATACTAGCGGGCTTTGGTTTAAGCCGGATCCTAGTATATGATTTGGGATTGGTTTTTCTCATTGTATTCGTGTTCCTCGGATCACGAATGCGGGTGCGTATGCACAGTTGCTTGAGATTGAGGGAGAGGACTTTGATTAGGGTTAATGACTATTGTCATTTTATTAACCCTAATGCTTATGTGTGTATTATTGTTAATTGATATTAGTTTAATAATTGTGCATGGTTATGGTTGTTGACCATTTGACCCACCTTGACTTGTTGACCTAGGTTGACACTTTGACCATCATCATTTCTTTTGGAAGATGCTTTTTGATCCTTGCAAATTGAAATGATAATGGTCATGTCATGATTAGCCATGACAATTATCTAGCTAATTATTCAATTAAAATAATTCACACATATTAGTGAGAATGGCTCAATTATTTCTCATTCTATCATATCCTTTCTCTCTCTTGTTCTTCCTCTCCCTCAAGCTCTCTCCCTCTCATGTGTTGAGAAACACTTGAGCTTGAGAAAAACCCTCTCTTGATCTTCTCTACTCTCATCTAAGGTTGAAGGACTAGCACTTCTTGAACCCTAGTTACTTCTATCTTGGAGTTGAAGCCAAAGGTCGAGGCTTTCGGGTGGATCTTTCTTCGGCGTGAGAAGACGAGCAAGGTGACCTCCTTCCACTACTCCAAGGAGCAAGGAGAGAAGGACTAAGAGACCAAAGGTATAACTTTTCTACCACTTAGCTACTTTCAAGTTAGCTTTAGCAAGTTTTTGTTTAGTAAAGATCCTTAAAGCATAGTCCATGTTGCCTATAGTTGATAAAAATCCGATTTTTATTATGTTTTCCGCCTCCCCGTAAGCACCGGGGTGGGCAACATGGACTTACAGTGGTATCAGAGCCTAACTAAACATAAACTAGCTAGGTAGTGAAGTGTAACGAAGTTCGAAACCGAAAAATCCAAAAACCGAGTTTTCAAAAACCCTAGTTTCTGTTAAAAAAAATTTTGGTCAAAACAAAATTTGTCATACACCAAAAATCATCTCAGGGTTTTTTAAAGATAACCACAAAACCCGGTCCAGTGAGTCGACTAAACCGCCGCGTTTCCGCTGCAATAGCAAGCTATTTCTGCGGAACCGCCGCCGTTTGGACTCCTCACTGGGTCGAGTTTGGTGCAGTGTATCTCTGGCTTGGTTTTAGGATTTTTAAGATATGTTATATGTGCCCAGATTTTCCAGAATAGAAATTTATTTTTGGGGGCCTATAAATCCGTATTTTTTCCGAACTTCACTACACTTTGACTATGATGGTTATATCTGTGATGTTTGTATGTATTGAACGTCGGCTAATCGCTATATGTCGATTAGTCGGGGTTATACATATCTGTGATCTGTGTTTGATATTGGTTTGTGTATATGAATGGGTTGGATCGTCGCGGGTGAATAGCCGGGGTGGATGTGAGATGAGTGTTGCTTTTCTTTCATTCATTTGTAATATGTAAATTGATGTAATATTATTAATTGTTTGGCCGCACAACCGGGTCGGGGTTGTAGCCGTCATTGTATAATTCTTTTTACTGTTTATGCTCCTAGGATAGACCCATGGAGGGGGTGCACAAACTACCGGGTATCTCGAAGTGCCGAGTGGCCTACTCACGGTAGTGAGGGAGGTTGCTTCGATTCGGGTACTTGGTGGGTAGTTTGCCGCACCCGTAGGGGTCTTGGGTGGGGTATTTGGCTATTCACCGCGACCGTGTAATCCGCTTTTCGTTGCAGGCTCGAACGGATTGCGGATTCCTAGTATATCCAATGTATTCATCTGTGATCTGTAATGTCCATCATTGCTATATATTTATATATGATAACTATTTAGGCGTTGCTTATGTTTTACAGCAGCGCTAGCCCAGCCCCCGCTCTGTCGTTAGTTAAGTAACCTAACGGGTGATGACGGGGCCCCGTGGTGAATGCGAATGGCATAAGAGTACGTCATATTTTGGTTGTTTTCTGCAATGGTAGGATTAAATGATGGGATGCATTAAAAGAACTAATGCAAGAAAATAAACCAAGTAAAAGTCGATTGGAACACTTTGAAAACCATTCGGTTGTTTTCAAAACCAAACTTTTAAACGCGGAGCTTGAACCACTCCTTTTAAAAGCTATCTCGTTCCATCGATTAGATCAAGTTTACTACGTTCACGGTTTCGCCAAAACCATCCGTAGCCCTCCGTCATTCCACATGAATGGTCAAAAAGTATTCAAGCTATGTATTTTGGCCAAAGTCAAGGCATAGTGATTGGTAGCTATTGGGTATTCATGTGCAGCATAGATAGATGTGTTGGTTTGGGACAGTCGTGCTGCTATTTTGGCCAAAGTCAAGGATAGGTACGGGTGGGTCCAAATTAACCAGGAGAATGACGGGTAGAACTTGACATGCGACTTATGATATTTTGGCCAAAGTCAAGGTCATAAGAGCATGGGGCAAAAATCCACATCGGGAGTTTCATAAGTACTGAAACTTGCTAGCTTTGCATACCATTTGGAGTGTGATGATTCTGGTAGGATTCCTTCGGTTTTATCACGCGATGATATTTGGATCCCGATCCTACTGTGAGTATATGCTACTCCTCGGGAAAACTCTCACTTAACGATCAATGCTATAAACTTAGTAGGTGTCTAGAAAGGTGTTAGCGGGGCTACGCCCACAGGGAAAAGAGGTTACTTAATTAAGGAACTTCGCGAAAGCGTTGGAAAACCTCCCTCGAAGTACCGACACTGGCCTGGCTGAACGGTTAAGCAAGTATTGTACGGTGAGAGTGATCCTGACTAATCCTTTCTTTACGGTTTGAGAAGGGATTCGAGAGACAGTGGGAGCCATCCAGTTTAGACAAATTAAAAACCACTCTAAACTTGCAAGAGCATCATGCTAAAGTGTTTCTTTTCTCTCTCCTAATTGCAACGACCATTCAAGATGACCGGACTTAAGCTATTACTAGATAAAAACATATTGACAGGGCCAAACTACAAAGATTGGCTCAGGAATGTCAAGATGGCAATCACTTACGACAAGTTGGGGTATGTCCTTACCACCAAAGCACCCCCTGTCCCAGGTCCCACCTCCAGCGTCGCGGATAAGGAAATCCGTAAGACATGGGAGATAGATTGAGCGAAGGCCAAATGCCTCGTATTAGCCTCGATGGACAATGAACATCAGCGGAGGCACGAGAATATAGACCTAGAGTCCATATTTCTTCATACAAAAGAACTGTATGGGGAGCAGTCTCGTATCGCAAGATACGAAGTGTCGAAGAAGCTATTTTCGGCAAGGTTGGCCGTCGGATCATCGGTAGCGGAACACGTGCTTAAGATGATTGGCTACATTGAGGAGCTCGCGGACCTTGGGACCACGTTGGAGAATGAACTCTATACTGATTTGATTCTCCAGTCCCTTCCTTCCACTTACGCCCAGTTTATTCTTAACTTCAACATGCAAGGAAAGGAGGTAGAACTTTCCGAACTTCTGAACATGTTGAGGAGTGCTGAGGGCACCCTACACAAAGGTAGGGAGACATCCACTTTGTTTGTAGGAGGATCTTCCTCTTCTAGATCCAAGGCGAAAGCCAAGGGTAAGAAGAAGAAAGCCCCCGCCAAACCAAGAGGCGGTGTCGGTAAAGTGGATACGAAGGGAAAAGGTAAAGCAACAAAGATAGCGGGGAAGCTAGTGGGGAAGGAAGAATGCTTCTATTGTCACAAAAGTGGTCACTGGAAATAGGATTGCAAGGCTTGGAAAGCCAGAACACAGGATTTGAAGCGAGTTGCAGCTTCAGCTTCAGGTGTGTATGTTATTGAAAACTGTCTATCAATAAACTCTACTTCCTGGGTATTGGATACCGGATCAGGATCTCATATCTGTAATTCTTTGCAGGCGTTGAGAAAGCGTAGAGTTTTGAAGGCAGGTGACATGACCCTCAGAGTTGCGAACGGTGCTAGCATGGATGCTGAGGCCGTGGGGGACTATCACCTGGGATTTTCGGATGGACATTTTTTGGTTTTACATAGTTGTTATTATGTACCAAATGCAACCTGTAATATCATTTCTGTATCTTTATTATCTAAAGAAGGTTATGAATTTGCATTTGTAAGTAATGTAGTGAACATTCACCTTAATCAAGCTTTGATTGGGTCAGGTACATTGAACAACGGTATATACGTATTAAACCAACAACAGATTTTCAATGTCCAGAATACACACAAAAGAAAGTCTCTAGAAATCAATAAAACTTTCTTATGGCATTGTAGACTGGGTCACATCAATGAAAGAAGGTTGACTAAGTTACACACAGAAGGATATTTGGATTCGTTCGAATATCAATCGTATGCAACTTGTCAATCCTGTCTCAAAGGAAAGATGACAAAGACTCCGTTTACTGGACACGGAGAAAGAGCGAGCGAGCTCTTGGGACTCGTACACAGCGACGTGTGCGGTCCAATGTCTACACATGCGCGAAGCGGTTATTCTTACTTCATTACTTTTACGGATGACTTTTCAAGGTACGGTTATGTCTTCTTAATGAAACATAAATCCGAGGCTTTTGAAAAATTCCAGGAATATAAGAATGAAGTAGAAAAACAAACAGGCAAAAGTATAAAGACACTAAGATCTGATCGAGGTGGTGAATACTTGAGTGCCGAGTTCCAGGGTTACTTAAAAGAGAATGGAATTCTCTCTCAGCTTACTCCTCCATACACTCCGCAACATAATGGTGTATCGGAGAGACGGAACCGAACCCTATTGGATATGGTACGGTCCATGATGAGTAACGCGGAGTTGCCGCGATCGTTTTGGGGATATGCGCTAGAATCAGCTGCATACCTTTTGAATCGAGTTCCAACTAAGACTGTGCCTACTACACCATATCAGATGTGGTGTGGGAAGAGACCCCATCTTAATCATATTAAGACATGGGGATGTCCAGCTTTTGTAAAAAAGCAGTATGCGGACAAGCTCGAGGCACGCTCAGTACAGTGCAAGTTTGTGGGATATCCAAAGAACTCCAAAGGATATTACTTCTATTGCGAAGAGGAACAAAAAGTCCTTGTTTCTCGCCATGCCCACTTTCTAGAACACCAGTTCATAGAAAAAGAATTAAGTGGGAGCACAATAGAACTGGAAGAAATTCCAGAACCACGAGCTATTACTGAAAGCTTGGTTGAACCAGAGGGTTCGAAAGATCAGGACATTCCCACGCCACTCCGCAGGAGTAGTAGGCAGTCTCATCCGCCCGAGAGATACTACGGTTTTCTCATTGACGGGGATAGAGAGGATTGCATCATAGATTATGATGAGCCTACTAGCTTCCAGCAAGCCATTCAGAGCGTCGACTCGGTAAAATGGCTGGATGCAATGCGGACCGAGATGGAGTCCATATACACCAACAAAGTATGGACGTTGGACATTGCACCAGACGGGGTAAAACCCGTAGGATGCAAGTGGATCTTCAAAAGGAAGATTGGTGTAGATGGACAGGTTGAGACCTATAAAGCTAGACTGGTTGCAAAGGGTTTTCGTCAGCGACCTGGTTTGGACTACGAAGAAACCTTTTCTCCAGTAGTTATGCTGAAATCCATTCGGATCCTTCTTGCCATTGCTGCCTTCCACGATTATGAGATTTGGCAGATGGACGTAAAGACAGCTTTTCTAAATGGACATTTAGAGGAGTGTGTCTCTATGGATCAGCCAGAGGGTTTCATTCAGAGTGGGAGCAGCGGAAAGGTGTGCAAGTTGCTTAAGTCCATTTATGGACTAAAGCAGGCATCGCGGAGTTGGAACATCTGTTTTGATGAGACGGTCAAGGAATTTGGCTTTATCAAAAATCCAGATGAACCATGCATCTATTGTAGATTTGTAGCGAGAACTGTAGTGTTCCTCGTTTTATACGTGGATGACATTCTCTTAATAGGAAATGACATTCCTATGCTACAATCTGTCAAGGGGTTCTTGTCACACAGGTTCTCCATGAAAGACCTGGGTGATGCCTCATACATTCTGGGTATCCGGATCCAAGAGGATATTAGGACTTTCGCAGTCCAGGTACATCGACACCATACTGAAGAGATTCGGTATGGAAGATTCCAAGCACGGTAATCTACCGGCTTGTCACGGGATCACCCTCTCCAAAGAGATGTCTCCCAAGACTGATTTGGAGAGGGATCGCATGTCTATTATACCCTACGCTTCTGCGGTAGGCTCTATTATGTATGCGATGTTGTGTACCAGACCGGATGTGGCTTATGCACTGAGTGTGGTAAGCAGGTATCAGTCAAACCCTGGGGAGAAACATTGGATAGCAGTAAAGAACATTCTCAAGTACCTGAGAAGGACTAAGGAGATGTTCTTGGTGTATGGCGGAAAAGACCTGCAGATTGAGGCCTTTGCTGACTCCAGCTTCCAGAGTGACAAGGATGATTCCAAGTCCATGTCGGGTTTTGTCTTTACCCTCAATAGAGGGGCGGTGTGTTGGAAGAGCTCCAAACAGGAAACCGTTGCTGACTCGACTATGGAAGCGGAATACATCGCTGCATCTGATGCCGCAAAAGAAGCTGTCTGGATGAGGAAGTTCTTGAGAGAACTTCAGGTGGTTCCGTCCATTGTTGACCCAATACCTCTGTATTGCGACAACAACGGGGCTATAGCTTTAGCGAAGGAACCCAGATCCCATCAGAAATCCAGACACATCTTAAGGCGGTATCACCTGATCAGGGAGATCGTGGATCGCCAGGAGATCGAGGTCCGGAGAGTTGCATCAGAGGATAACACAGCAGATCCATTCACCAAGGCCTTGCCCCAGACTCAGTTCGAGCGGCTGATCGAGATGATAGGTCTTCGATACGCCAGTACATGGCCTTAGTGCAAGTGGGAGATTGTTAGTGTATATGCCCTAGAGGCCATTACTGTATCATACTAGTTTGTATATTACTTGATGGAAGCTTGGGATATTCACAGTTGTATATACAATCTTGCTCGAAATGGTAGTATGCTACTTGGTTTGTCTCTGCTTTAATATGTGCATGTGTTTCTTTTAGCATATTGCTGATATACATATTAGTAGAGCCCTTAGGATCTTTGCTTGATTACCAGCGTTGTGATGGCGTTCGCACTCGTGGGAGCTGGGTGATCTATAAGCACATCCTTATACAGATCCCTAGTCGTTGGACTATCGAGACAGGGCATCGATACTCCGGAGTAGACTAGCGTATGCGCTTCTCATCCCAGTGTGGGAGACGGTCTGTCCCACAGCCGTCAGTACGTCGTACTTGAGATAGTATACGGGTGCTCGTTGGGTTACGAGTACACTGGACAGGACTCGTCGGGGACTGTTGGTTGGTATTATACCTATCGTCAGTTATCCGTTCCCAGATGACATGAGTACAGCTTAGTCCGTTGACTTGACACTGTCACTTCGCCTCGAGTGTGTTCCCACTGCACTTTGATTACTACCCTACCACGGCTCAAAGGAGTCGTGCAAACAGGTAGTTTTTGGGTGCAGTCCCGAAGCACTTGGAGGCAGTGACGGTTAGACAGGATTCGTCTCTCCCGGTATTGGGGGTTGACATCGCGCTGTGTCCAGGAGAGCCATTACACGAGTAGTCCCTGGCCAGGGCAAGCGAGATATACTGGTAGGTTTCCAGTGTTATCTCAGGGTGTTCTGGGCTACACTCCGACACGACTTGTACCGCTATTAGGGGACTGACGTTCACCGCCCCCCTAGGCCCGCCATGCGATGTATCAGACGAACAGACCGGACTGTACGGAGACTGTCACATACAGGCTCAGTAGGAGTTCAGATGGGGTTCACCTCGTCAGTCTTCTTATCGACATCTACCTGGGGACCGTTACGTACAGCTAGTGCCGCTTGCGGTCTGTAGTTAAACACACTGCCAGCGTAGTGTCGAGTCTTTAGAGTCCCACACAGAGAGCTATTCGCCTTTAGGCAAAATGAGTAGAGGTCGCATGGTTTTGCGACAGGGTTCGTTCACATTCGCGCACTTGTGCACGTTTGCTGTCCGGACAGTTTATACTAGCGGGCTTTGGTTTAAGCCGGATCCTAGTATATGATTTGGGATTGGTTTTTCTCATTGTATTCGTGTTCCTCGGATCACGAATGCGGGTGCGTATGCACAGTTGCTTGAGATTGAGGGAGAGGACTTTGATTAGGGTTAATGACTATTGTCATTTTATTAACCCTAATGCTTATGTGTGTATTATTGATAATTGATATTAGTTTAATAATTGTGCATGGTTATGGTTGTTGACCATTTGACCCACCTTGACTTGTTGACCTAGGTTGACACTTTGACCATCATCATTTCTTTTGGAAGATGCTTTTTGATCCTTGCAAATTGAAATGATAATGGTCATGTCATGATTAGCCATGACAATTATCTAGCTAATTATTCAATTAAAATAATTCACACATATTAGTGAGAATGGCTCAATTATTTCTCATTCTATCATATCCTTTCTCTTTCTTGTTCTTCCTCTCCCTCAAGCTCTCTCCCTCTCATGTGTTGAGAAACACTTGAGCTTGAGAAAAACCCTCTCTTGATCTTCTCTACTCTCATCTAGGGTTGAAGGACTAGCACTTCTTGAACCCTAGTTACTTCTATCTTGGAGTTGAAGCCAAAGGTCGAGGCTTTCGGGTGGATCTTTCTTCGGCGTGAGAAGACGAGCAAGGTGACCTCCTTCCACTACTCCAAGGAGCAAAGAGAGAAGGACTAAGAGACCAAAGGTATAACTTTTCTACCACTTAGCTACTTTCAAGTTAGCTTTAGCAAGTTTTTGTTTAGTAAAGATCCTTAAAGCATAGTCCATGTTGCCTATAGTTGATAAAAATACAATTTTTATTATGTTTTCCGCCTCCCCGTAAGCACCGGGGTGGGCAACACGGACTTACACAGGGAAGATGAGATGATGGTGTCGGGGTCACCGGCGGTGAGGTGTAGGCGATGGGGTTTGGCAAAAGGCAGTGGGGTGCTAGGGTTGCTGGAAATGGGTGTGCAGGGAAGGAGCTCGGGGTTGGCTTGGGGTGTTGGTGAGGGGGAGGGACGGTGATGGTGGTGGTGATGAACGTAAGCGGTCGTCGGGCGATCGAAGCTTCAGCGAGGAGGGTTACGGTTCTAGGTTGATGGGTCGGGTGATGGGTTTAGGCAGTGCGGATTCTTGGTTGAAGGGTTGTGCAAGGTTAGTGGGTGCAGGCGAGGTGTTGGGGAGAAGAAGAGAGGAGAGAGGAGGAAAGTGGTGGTAAGGGTTGAGGTGATCGGTGATGAGGGGTTGCTCTGGTGAAGATGGGTGCACAGTGAAAGTTAGGTTCTTGGTTGGAGGTCGTAGGAGATGGGTGTCGGGGAAAGAGAGGAGGAGAGGGAAGGAGGTGAGGTCGAGGAAGATGAGAGGAGATGAGGAGCGGGGTCTGGGAAAAAGAGAGGAGGCGGCTAGGGTTTCGTGGGGATCTCGTTCTCATGGCTAGGCAGGGGCTTTAAATGGAGAAGAGAGAAAGGAGAGAAGGGAGGTGAGCAGATCGCGGAGGACGGTGACCAGAGTCGAGAAGCGAACAGTGTTCGCGAGAGGAGAGAGAGGCGTTCGAGAGGAGAGAGAAAGGGGGAGAGAGAGAGAGAGAAAGTGAGAGAGAAAGTGAGAGCTGTTATCTTTAAAAGATTTCTTTTTAAAATTTAAAAAGATTATTTTTGTTAGGAAAAATATTTAATATAACTGTTAAAAAATATAATATTAGTAAAATATTTAATATTTGGCTAATTCAAAAATAGTCCAAAATATGCCCGGGTCGGGTCTAAAATTCCAGTTTTAAAATATGAAAAATATAAGTATCGACCAAAACTAAAATGGGATATCCGGCTAATGAAAATGCATACCCCCAAGAACGGATGTATGTACGTGCGCGTTGTAGGGTTCCTAGGCACGCTAATGAGGTCTCACAAGGCATCAACCATGCCAATTTCAAACTCAACAAGTGCCGAGAAACCCTAATACGGATCGTTAACTAGAATTCTAGGCGAAACATGCAACTAGTTAACAACTTAACTAAGTGAACGGAAATACGACCTTTGTAGATCCGGTCCTCCACCTCCATAGCTCCGCAATGAAGTCTCCTCGCTGTCCAAATCGAATCCCGGGCTCTAGCGTCGGTTTCATCGGAGAAATGGGCGGGCTAGGTCGTCGACTACGATGCCGAAGATGATCTACGTCGAGGCAATACTAGATCAAGCTCCCACTTCACCAAGTCAAGAAACTTGTGAAGAAAACACCCTATACTACTTGGCAAGAGGTAGAGGATGAAGAAATAGGAAGTGGGTTCACTTTAGAATTGGATTTCTCACTCTTATTCTCAAGTTGCCATTGATGGTGGCATAGTTTTATTCTTGAAGAAGAAGAAGAAGATGAAGATCATAATATGATAAGTCTATTCAATAATATAGAAAATAGATTATACTTATCATATAGCAACCATGGTCAAGATAACTTGTGTAGAGAATCAACTATGGTTCAAGTGAATGGTTAGGGTTAAAAAAAGAGACAAAATGGTCAAACCATTCAAAGCTTCATGAAGCTTCAAAAGAAAGTCCAAAATGAGCCACCATTTCATTTCTTTTCCAAATATAAATGAAAAGAAATAAATAAATAAATCAAATAAACAAAACCCTAATCATTAACTTAACCATGGTATAATTCTTTACACAAACCCAAGTGAGCATGCATCATCAAACATGATACAATCAAGTGCACAAAAGTATATCACATATACAACTTGTGAATTTCAAGTGAGAAAATCCTTTTAAAGTGAACCAATACTAGTTAATGCAAAGTAATATATCAAATATATAATTATACATTAAATCATTAAATCAACACTTGATTCAATGATCCGGTCATGTCGCACATAACCGACTAGTATCCTATGAATCGACTTATCGAATCAATCTTTGATTCGATAACTAGGTTATATCGCATATAACAAATCGAAACATTCATCGCGAGAATGAAATACGGTATCACATACACGCATCATTCTCGGTCCCGCACATATCTCATATGCGCTCCTATTTCGTTTCGCTTGAGCCAGGAAACCTCTGTGTAGGACTCTAAAGACTCGTCAATACGCCGGCAGCAGGTGATGATCATATCAAACACCCACAAGCCGCAAGCGGTCTGCTAAACGTAACGGCCACCCGGGTATTAAGCGATCAGAAGATCGACGAGCAAGCCCGCTCACACTCCTGTGAATCCAACCAGTAACACTTACCGTACAGTCCGGTCTCGTCGTCTGATATGTCGCATATCTCGCCTAGGGGTGGTAAACGTCAGACCCCAATAGCTCAATAAGTCGTGTCGATATGAGGTCTATAACAGTTCGAGAAACTACTGGTAACACTTACCAGTAAATCTCAGCAACCCTGGCCAGGGATTTCCGGTTATAGCCAATCGAACACAGCGCAACATCAACTCCCTATACCGGGAGAGACGAATCCCCTCCTATCGCTCATTGCCTCCATGTGACTCGGGACTGTACCCAAAAACCACCGTTTTGCACGCCCTCTTGGACGTGGTAAGGTGGAAATCAAAGCACAGTGGGAACCACACAAGACTCTATGACGATCTCGGGTCAACAGACTACTCTGTACCAGTGTCACCAGAGAACTGCCATCTGACGTAAGGTATAATACCATCTGGGAGTTCTCGGCGAGTCCGTCCAGTGTACCCAGTCTCCACTGAGCACCCGTATATCATCTCTGATGTCAAACACCAATGGATATGGGATCATCCATCGCCCATCTGTATGGGTCGAGAAGGTATACGCTAGTCTACTCTGGTATATCGATGCCCCGTCTCGATATACCCACGACTAGGGACTTTGAAGGATGTACTTATGGACTACCATGTCCCCACTAGTATGATCCGCATCATAGTCCAGGTAGTCAAGTACACATCCTAAGGGCTTTACCAACATATAACAGAGAGACAATGAGTGTACACGTTAAGGTAAAGATCAATCAGATTGCATACTATCATGTCGAGCAAGAAAGTCCTCCCTATATATGTCCAAGCATCCACTACAATATACATCCTATGTATAGTAATGGCCTCTAGGGCATACATATAACTAACAATCTCCCACTTGCACTAGGGCCATCTGATAGCAGTGGTTGTAGTATCTCATACTCAACCATCCCATAAAAGTCTCTCTCTGGGAAAAGGCCTTTGTGAGTGGATCCGCCGTGCTGTCCTCTGATTCTACTCTCCTAACCTCGATCACCCTGGAGATCAACTATCTCCATGATCAGGTGATACTGCCTTAGAATATGTCTGGATCACTGATGGGACGGACGTTCCTTGGCATAAACCACAACTCCATTGTCACACAATGGGAGGAACAAAGTTCATCTCATGAACAAATATACATCCAGACTGCCTCTTTGGTAGTATCTTAAGTAGCGATGTATCGAGCCTTTATCGTCTAGTTTGCCAGGGTATCTAGCTTGGAACTCTTCCAACATACCGTCCCTTTTACTGAGGGTAAAGACAATGCCTGTGACTGACTTTCAGTCGTCCTTATCACGCTGGAACCCTTCCAGTGATTCTCCCCAGGATCGGTTAATACCATCTCACTACAACTAGTGAGAATCCTAACATCCAATTAGATCTATCTCATAGATCCAAAACCCAGGATTTAGGAGGTATCACTTTGATCCTATATGGAGAATCATTGTGATAAGCGGAGATTGACCGAGCGTAGCATAGGAAACTCCTTCCCTATCAAGAGTATGTCATCCACGTACTCTACGAGGATCGTCACTATACTCCCTACTACCTTTTTGTATATACAAGGTTCATATACCATTTTGATGTTGTCAAACTCTTTGACTAACACATCAAAACAGATGTTCCAACTCCGCGATGCCTGCTTTATCCTATAAAGCATCTTGTACACGTTTCCGCTGCTCCCACTGTCTACGAAGCCCTCTGGCTGTGTACTTATAGACGTTCTCTTCTAAAACATTATTTAGAAAAGCAGTCATGGCACCCAACCGCCAGATATCGTAGTCATGGTATGTAGCCGTGGCAAGTAGGATCTGGATGGACTTAAGCATAGCCACTTGAAAAGGTTTCATCATTATCCACGCCTGGTCGATGACGAAAAAGCTTTAACAAGTCTAGCTTTGAAAGTCTCAACTTTTCCATCTACACCAAGTAATCTTCTCAAGATATACTTGCTCCTGATGGGGATTTAACCCTTCAGATATAGCATCCAAAGTCCATACTTTGTTGGTGTACATGGATTCCATCTCAGATCACTAAGCATCCAGCCATTCTTACAGAGTCTTACTCCTGATGGCCAGCTCGAAACTAGTTGGGTCATCATCTCATGATGCAATCCTCGCTCCCACTGTCATAGAGAAACCGAAGTATCTCTCAGGCGGGTGAGGAACCTTACTAGATCGGCGGAGAGGCTGAGGTTCGTTGGTTACTACTGAATCCTTTGGTTCTTTCAAATCATCAGCCGCAGTTTGTATAGCTGGAACATTTCTAGTTCTACATTACTGACCTTGCCTCGAGCTTGTCCGGATTTTGCTTTTAGATATAGGCCGGACAACCCCAAATCTTAACTAACTTAAGATATGGGCTCTTCCCTTTCCATATCACATATGAAGTGGTAGGCAACTGATTTGAATTTGAACCCTATTCAATAGGTATGCAACTTCTCAAGCGCATAACTCCCAAAAGGAAATAGGTAACTCGGTAGTACTCATCATAGAGCACACCTTATCATATAGGGTGTGAATGCTCCGCCCCGATATACCATCGTGCTATGGTGTATACGGAGGAGTAATGCTGAGAGAGAATCTCATTCTCCTTTAGAAAAGTCCAAGAATTTCGTGCTCAAGTATTCTCCTCCTTGATCTCATCAAAGGACATAATACTTATACCCGTATTGGTTCTCTACTTCTGACTTATATTCTGTGAATATCTCAAAAGGTTCTGACTTGTGTTTCAACAGGAACATAGGTCTGAATCTCGAAAGATCATCAGAGAATGTAATGAAGTATAAAGAACCGGTCTTGGCATGTGTAGACAGGGGACCTTACATACATCAACATGTATCAATCCCAAGAGTTCACTAACTCTTTCTCTGTTTCCAGTAAACGGAGCTATGGTCATCTTATCTCTGTGACATGACTGGCAAGTTTCATAAGATGTAAATTCAAACTGATTTAAATATGCATCTAAAATGTAACTTCAGCCAGTCGGATCGCATTGATATGACCCAGTCTACAATGCCTCAAGAAGGATTCGTTCATTTCTGAACTCTTCCTCTTGTGTGTGTTCCGTATACTAAGAACTGTAGTTTGATTTAGAACATCAATGCTTTTAGATAACGTGCCTGAACCGATCAACTTTTGATATAGGAAATGTTCAAAACATTATCCAACAGTACAAAATTTTATCATTTCTTTACTAATAAAGAGACTGATATGATTTTGTATATCAGGTTCGGTATCTAATAACATTCATTCAGATTCAATGTATTTGGAATACAGGGTGACAGTGACCAACAGACTTGGTTGCAACACTTGCCCCGTTTTCTGCCTCATGAAACTTATCACCCGTTCTCAGTTCTCTACCTTTCTGTAGCCCTATGTAACAGATTATATATCTGGGATCCTGATCTGGTATCACATACCCAGGACGTAAAGAATACTGAGAAACAGTTCTGTATAATGAACACACCCGAAGATGATGCATCAGCATGCACTCTCTTCGTTTGGGCGGCACGGGAATTCTGGTATTCCCCAATTTCCTGCTCTGTCTTATAACAATTATAAGGTGGAGCGGGACCAACGTTCCCCAGCTCAGTATAACAAGCGGGTTCGGTCAATAATCCGTATTATTATCTTGATTAAGGCGTGATATGGTCGCTACCTGGAGAGAGAGAGAAGAAAACACTCAGCGTGCGCTCTTGCAAGAATAGATTGGTTATTATTTTATCTAATCAGGATGGCTCCCACTGCTTTTTATCAAATCTTCCTTCAAACCCTAAAAGGAAAGACTAGCCGGGATTAATTACACACTACAAGTTCGCCAATCTTTCAGCCAGGCCAGTGTCGGTACTTTGAGGGAGGTCCCCCGTGCTTTCGCACGAACCTAATTAATGTAAACCTCGTTTTCCCAGAGGCGTAACCTCGTTGACACCTTTCTAGACACATACTTGATCGGCTAATTGTAATGTGTAAAACTCTCCCAGGAGTAACTCTTACTCGCAGTGGGTATCGGGATCCAACTATCTCATAGAAGGTATGCAATCTCATTGCAAATTTCAACACTTGAAATTCCCGATAATTTTGCCCCTAGCACCCTATGACCTTGACGGAGGTCAACAAACCATAGGCTACTAGTCAAGTTCAACCCGTCATTTCTTGATCGAATTAAACCCACCCGCACGACCCTTGACGGAGGTCAACAAGGCCGCACGACTACCCTAATCCAATCTGCATCATATGCATAAACAGATAAATACTAGTTAGCTACCGCACACTACGCCTTGACGGAGGTCAACAAACGTAGCACGAATACTAAATAGGACTTATCTGAAATGACGGAGGGCTACGACAGGTTTTTCTGAAAACCTATTGCGTAATGAACTTGATATCGTTGTAGAATCAAATGATTTTAAAATGGAGTGTTTTTTAGGCTTTTCTAGTTTTGCTAAAGGGGTCACTCCTGGTGAAGGGATCGTCGGCCCTTTCCTCGTCGAATGAGGTGCGGGATATATCATATATATCACTGTGCAAAGCAAAAACTCTTAAAAGCAATCAGAAAACAAACCGAGTGTGTAGCATCTGCCAGTTATTGCTAAAGGAGTCACTCCCGGTGAAGGGATCTCGGTCCTTTCCTCATCGAATAAGGTGCAGGATATATCACATATACCGCTGTGCAAAGCAAGAACTGTAGCTACCTGTTTTATTTTTGAAATTCGATTCTACAACATCTTAGGTTTCTTTTATTTCATTAATCACATTAATGAAGTCCCATCATTTAAGTACCTAAACATCACATATAAATACGACGTACACTTATGCCATCCGCATTCGCCTCGATGTCCCCTCGTGCACCGTTAGGTTAGGTAACTGACGGCAGAGCGGGGCAGGGCTAGCGCGGGTGTAAAACATAAGTAACGCCTATATAATATATCATATATACTATATACTGTATCCATCATAGAACATATCACATGATCACATCACAGATATCGCAGCAGAAGAATCATATGAAATATTGGATATACTAGGACGTCCGTGTTTTCAATACGAGCCAGTATAAAACACGGATTCCACGGTCGCGATGAATAGCCAAACCCACACCCCTAGACCCCTACGAGAGCGGCAAGCAACCCTACCAATTCTAGAGTTAGGAGACCCGAACTCGACTCCTCGAGTTGGTCTCCCACTGGACTCCAGAACCCGGTTACTTGTGCTCCCCTCCTTGGGTCTATCCTAGTGCGGAAAAGTAAATAATATACAAAAGGGTGACATCTTCCGCAACCTGGAAGTGCCCCAATAAAAGAATATTACATACAAGTTTTTACATGAATGAAAATGAAAAACACTCATCTCACATAAAAAAAAACCCGGCTATTCAAACACGACGATCCAATATAACATATCCAGCAACACATAACATCACATGTCATCAACGTAAGTAAATATGCCCATCCCAATTGTCGTTGACATATAGCAACGAAACCGACGATATCACATATTACACTTACGGTCACAGAAAAGAAAGTGTAAAACTACAACAGTTGGAATCCGCAATCTTTTTAGACATCGCATGCCTAAACAAATGAATTACTTAGACATCACATGCCTAACAATTATAAACCCCGCATTTTAGTCTCAAAATCGAAAACACTTCTCAATATCAAGTCGGGCAATTCAACAAGATTCCCGACATCCTGATCGAATGCTCGTCGCAAACTTCAGTAGACGGCCGCACCCCCGACGCCGTCGACGAAGTGCACCAAGGCGGAACACCGCCACCGCGAGCACCCGAACGGATGCTTTCGGCAACGGGGTTCTCCTATAGTCACTTGGTCGGGGCTATGGGGTGTAGCTGTCTATTAAGTTTACCCGGCGAGTATCCGCGTACACTACGTGATTGCGACGGACTTTTGATCACATCAAAATTCCGTGGCAACCGATCAAGTGAGACTAAAGTGCTATGTTTCTAACATTCATTCAGTTATCTCATAACTACTTGTGAATTCCAATTATTGTATCACATTCCAGATAATTAGAAAATGTTAAACTTTCCGATCGAACATTCAAACACCCAAGTTTTCCCGATACAGATCAATACATGAAACAAGTCTAAAAACATTCAGTTCGTGCCTCAGTACCAACGGTCCAGCCGTAGAAGGGTCAAGCCAACGCCTCACATGTGGCACGCCGTACTGCCCCAAACCCTAAGGTTCAAAGGGCAGTTCAAGACGGTCACATAATCGAGTTAAGGTTTGTTGTCTTCTAGAGGGACCATCGCGTTACTTGCACTACTTAAAACGTCCATAAACCACAGAAAAATCCAACACTTGGAAATTTTCCGGCAGGGGAAAAGTTGGGTATTTATATCCGGTCGAACTTTTTAACATATTCAAAAATTATCCGGAAAACCGCACAGACAAAATTTGATAATCCGATCGAATCAGCGATTCCCAAAGCAACCCCAGAATACTCAACTCTTGAGTCAAATTAAAAATTCCCAGAAAACTCAGCATCATTAAATAGGAATTACTGTGCAAAAAGGGGAGGATTACGTCATCAACTTGCCGCGGAACCGCCGCAGAAGCAAGGCTTCTGCCGCGGTTCCGTCGCGGTTTAGACTGTTCATGAGTAAAATTTTGCACCGTAATTCTTATAATTCCCTGCTGAATTTTTTAAGCATTTTTAATCTGGAAAAATCCCAGTTTTTAGAAAAAGTCCATAGAGCGTGAAAAAGTTAGGGTTTCGGGTTCGATCGGATTTCAAACATCGTCTAAGCATCGCCTAAGGCTCTAGCTAGGCTCTGATACCACTGTAGGGTTCCTAGGCACGCTAATGAGGTCTCACAAGGCATCAACCATGCCAATTTCAAATTCAACAAGTGCCGAGAAACCCTAATACGGATCGTTAACTAGAATTCTAGGCGAAACATGCAACTAGTTAACAACTTAACTAAGTGAACGGAAATACGACCTTTGTAGATCCGGTCCTCCACCTCCATAGCTCCGCAATGAAGTCTCCTCGCTGTCCAAATCGAATCCCGGGCTCTAGCGTCGGCTTCATCGGAGAAATGGGCGGGCTAGGTCGTCGACTACGATGCCGAAGATGATCTACGTCGAGGCAACACTAGATCAAGCTCCCACTTCACCAAGTCAAGAAACTTGTGAAGAAAACACCCTATACTACTTGGCAAGAGGTAGAGGATGAAGAAATAGGAAGTGGGTTCACTTTAGAATTGGATTTCTCACTCTTATTCTCAAGTTGCCATTGATGGTGGCATAGTTTTATTCTTGAAGAAGAAGAAGAAGATGAAGATCATAATATGATAAGTCTATTCAATAATATAGAAAATAGATTATACTTATCATATAGCAACCATGGTCAAGATAACTTGTGTAGAGAATCAACTATGGTTCAAGTGAATGGTTAGGGTTAAGAAAAGAGACAAAATGGTCAAACCATTCAAAGCTTCATGAAGCTTCAAAAGAAAGTCAAAAATGAGCCACCATTTCATTTCTTTTCCAAATATAAATGAAAAGAAATAAATAAATAAATCAAATAAACAAAACCCTAATCATTAACTTAACCATGGTATAATTCTTTACACAAACCCAAGTGAGCATGCATCATCAAACATGATACAATCAAGTGCACAAAAGTATATCACATATACAACTTGTGAACTTCAAGTGAGAAAATCCTTTTAAAGTGAACCAATACTAGTTAATGCAAAGTAATATATCAAATATATAATTATACATTAAATCATTAAATCAACACTTGATTCAATGATCCGGTCATGTCGCACATAACCGACTAGTATCCTATGAATCGACTTATCGAATCAATCTTTGATTCGATAACTAAGTTATATCGCATATAACCAATCGAAACATTCATCGCGAGAATGAAATACGGTATCACATACACGCATCATTCTCGGTCCCGCACATATCTCATATGCGCTCCTATTTCGTTTCGCTTGAGCCAGGAAACCTCTGTGTAGGACTCTAAAGACTCGTCAATACGCCGGCAGCAGGTGATGATCATATCAAACACCCACAAGCCGCAAGCGGTCTGCTAAACGTAACGGCCACCCGGGTATTGAGCGATCAGAAGATCGACGAGCAAGCCCGCTCACACTCCTATGAATCCAACCAGTAACACTTACCGTACAGTCCGGTCTCGTCGTCTGATATGTCGCATATCTCGCCTAGGGGTGGTAAACGTCAGACCCCAATAGCTCGATAAGTCGTGTCGATATGAGGTCTATAACAGTTCGAGAAACTACTGGTAACACTTACCAGTAAATCTCAGCAACCCTGGCCAGGGATTTCCGGTTATAGCCAATCGAACACAGCGCAACATCAACTCCCTATACCGGGAGAGACGAATCCCCTCCTATCGCTCATTGCCTCCATGTGACTCGGGACTGTACCCAAAAACCACCGTTTTGCATGCCCTCTTGGACGTGGTAAGGTGGAAATCAAAGCACAGTGGGAACCACACAAGACTCTATGACGATCTCGGGTCAACAGACTACTCTGTACCAGTGTCACCAGAGAACTGCCATCTGACGTAAGGTATAATACCATCTGGGAGTTCTCGGCGAGTCCGTCCAGTATACCCAGTCTCCACTGAGCACCCGTATATCATCTCTGATGTCAAACACCAATGGATATGGGATCATCCATCGCCCATCTGTATGGGTCGAGAAGGTATACGCTAGTCTACTCTGGTATATCGATGCCCCGTCTCGATATACCCACGACTAGGGACTTTGAAGGATGTACTTATGGACTACCATGTCCCCACTAGTATGATCCGCATCATAGTCCAGGTAGTCAAGTACACATCCTAAGGGCTTTACCAACATGTAACAGAGAGACAATGAGTGTACACGTTAAGGTAAAGATCAACCAGATAGCATACTATCATGTCGAGCAAGAAAGTCCTCCCTATATATGTCCAAGCATCCACTACAATATACATCCTATGTATAGTAATGGCCTCTAGGGCATACATATAACTAACACGCGTAGCCATCCAAACAAGTCCGTTTCACTGAACGAGACGAGAACAAGATGCGCGGATGCTACCACAGGGTTAGGGGTATCAAGCAGGCCATGCAATATATTTTTAAAATATTTTATGTCACTTTAAATGTTATATTTAAAAATGCAAATGCCAGATAAATGTCAATATGCAGTATGTAAAATAAAATGAAAGTGCACGGATCCACGTAACAAGCCAGGATAAATCATGAACAGGAATCAAGACGGGTTTCCAGCAAGCGGGTCGGGTCGAATGCAAATACAGATGTCAAGTGCACTATCCGCACCCAAAACACGGTAAATTAAGAAAATACCATAAATAAAGAAATACTTGAACTAGAACTGGTATAAATGAACTAAGGTGTTATACATACCCCCATTACTATAAGAGGCCATCAGGTTTGTAGTACTGGGTGTAGTCCGTCGCACCGTTTCTTTAACTTATTTCTTCTCGGTTTTCTTTCCCTTGGAATGCGGTTCGAGTACCCACGCACTTGTCATATCTCCCAATCCATTCTGAGGCAAAAATACAACGTCTCAAGTAATCTTCTTAGGCGAGTGTATAGATAGCCATCAGAGATTCAGTGTTAGGCGTCATCATGGCGCTTTACCTTGAGGTTTGACTGTTGGAGTCCTAGAGAAGTCATGACTGCACCCTTCAGAAGGGAGATGACATCTAATGGTCTTTAGGCATATATGCGCTGCCATCGAAACCTGGAGCTAGGAATATGCCATTACTTTGGTTTTTCTTTAACCCTTTGGTCCTTGTTGATGTCACGTTTGTACTCTACTGGAGTAAGAGAGATGTCCAAATGGTCTTTAGGCTATATATATTGCCATTGAGACCTGGAGTTAAGAAGTTACCATCACTCCTTTGATTTGACCCTTTGGTCCTTGTTGACGCTACGTCTGTATTTTGCTGGAATAAGAAAGAATGTATAAATGGTCTTCAGGCTGTATCTATTTCCATCAAGACCTAGAGTTAGAAAGTTTCCATCACTCCATCTTTGATTTGACCATTTGGTCCTTGTTGACGTCGTATGGGTACTCTGCTGGAGTGAATTGGACGTCGAGGTAGTCTCTAGGCTGTATGTATGCCGTCAAGACTTGATTCTTCGTTCGGTAGAGCCTCGGGGAACATATTTCTCACCTTCATTTGTTTATGCCCGTGGATTGTATTCAAGAGTAGGGATCCAAGTACTTGTAGGGTAGAAAATTTTATTTTCTTTTTTATATCCGCGATTGCTCTATTATTTCAGCTTTTCTTATCGTGAAAGTCACGATTGCCCAATCATTTAAGCTATTTATTCGCGGTCGCCCAATCATTTCGGCTATTTTAATTTTTTTACTCATTGATCTTTATTGCGAGCTGCCTAATCATTTCAACTATTTATGTTTACTCGCTGCTTTTTATTGCAAGTTGCCCAATCATTTTGGTTTTTTATTTTTTTTATTTTCTAGTTTACCAATTTAGGGGTCGAGATTTCAGACTTTAGGTTCGTATCAGCGTTGCAAATACTGAAGCAGTATGCCAGGAGCAATTCATCATCTGCCTGGGGAATCTTGGGATTTGATACCTGTTTTGGCATCAATATCGCTACAACTGGAATAGTGCCAGGAGAGACTCATCATTTGTCGTTGCCCGTTGGACAGTGGTGGCTTAGAAGACAGGTTTAAGTCTCTGTCATCTAAGGCTTTTCAATTTTTATGAGCCGTAAGGGTCTCACAAAGTTGTTTTCTCTATATCAGTCTAGAGGATCTCATAGGTTTGTTTTCTCCTTAGGAGCCGTAAAGGCTCCTAAGTGGGTTTTCTATTATAAGTCGTAAGGATCTTACAAAATATTTTCTCTTTACAAGTCAAGATGACTCAAAAGTGTCGTTCACTACATTGAGAGTATTGTCCTTCTTTGGTGGGACTTTGATGCAACGTATATTTTGTGTGCCCGTGGATTGTATACAAAAGTCTATATAGAACTACTTATAGGGCAGTTTCTTTCTTTTCACGAGTTTGCACCCATTCGGGTTTTTACAAACTCACGGGTAGTCCTGCTGTTTTTACTCACGGAGCCCTTTCGCGTTTTCATCCGAGCACATCATGCTTGTGGGTGTACCTTTTTTTAGGTGTCATGAGGACCCTTAAGTGCCGGCTTTCTTCGGCATGTGCTTCTATGGTTTGTCTACCCTCTAGCTGTTGGTCAACATGAACCTGCCTTATTTGTACTGATCCTCTGTGCAATTTTTGAATGTGGAGCAGCCTTCAATTGGGTGACTTGTAACCCGATGGAATAGACAGTAATTAGGGTCATTGACCGCAGCTGATTGCACGGGTCGTCGTGGTCTAAGCAACGATAACATGCAATTCTTCATGACAACATCAAATAGCTTCTTTGTTTTGTCATGAGGAAAGGAATATTCGCATCCCATTTTTTCTTCAAGAGTAGTACATAAACGGTTATTCTTCCCATAGCCAGGTGCTTTGGAACCGCCCTGCTGTTATTGGATATTGGCGGCAAAATCCTCCTTGTTCTTACTTCGGATGCTTCGAGATTTTCCTTTTATAGAGGAAGACGGAGACCGCTGCATTTGAGGAGTATTATAGCTCATCCTTTCTACGGATTGTCGGCTTAGGCACAGTTGTTCGGCCTTCCCATATATGGCTATCTCACGCCTTATGATATCTTCACCCTCCTGGGCATCTTGTTTTATCAGCGTGTCAATCGGGTCGTCTTGTGGCAGAGTCTGAGCTTTGTGGCGGTCCTGCCCTCTGCTCAGCCGTGTTTTTTCTCAGCAAAGCATCTCCTTCTTCGCTTAAAGATCTTACGGTATGGCAGGTACGAACTTGTTCCCGCTTCTTAGATCGAAGGTATCCTAATCTGGTGGTATCGGCTTTACCATTAGGGCCGACTCTACGAGCCCCTGGTACTTCCCAGATCTTCTTGTAGAACCGATTCTCTCCAACGGTTTGTTCGAAAGGAACTCCTTGACGCATGAGGAGCTCTTTTAAACTCCTTGAAAATTATTTCTGCATACGAATTGATTGCAACCTGTTGAGATTTGGATCGACTCTATACCAGATTTCTTGACACGCCCCACTTCCTAAAGGACGGGAGCAGGCACGTGACGAGGCCCGCGATATAATTATTCTGAGATGGTCCTTTTTCAAAACAAATACGTTAACCGTAAAGTAAGCAGTATAAAAAGAAAATAATGACATGATACTAAAAATCTAACTTTATATATATACATTCCAAACTTTATAGAGTTAAATTGATACATGATGTCTAAAACAAGAAACATAAAATGAAGGTGCCTAAACAGATGGCATACAGAAAAGAAAAGCTGAAGTAAGGAACTAGTTGTTGGTCTGCTTCGCAAGATGAGAGTAATCCTCCTTACTTGGCTCGATCTCTTCAGTCCCTAGATCACCTGACGAACAATCCAAGAAAACAAAGAGATGGGTGGAATGCCTGTCAGCGAACTTGCATTCGATAAGTCCTAAAAAGGATAAGAATATGAATGAGGTAAAGGATAGCATGTAAGGAGAATATGAACTCTAATGTGGTTATTTAAGGGTGTCAATTTAACCTAGCAACCATATGCACTTGGCAAGGTATCATGAGTATGACAATATGTATATAAGCATAACAATGTAGCATGAGCATGGCAAACAAATTGTTAGTTATATGTATGCCCTAGAGGCCATTACTATACATAGGATGTATATTGTAGTGGATGCTGGGACATATATAGGGAGGACTTTCTTGCTCGACATAATAGTATGATATCCGGTTGCACTTTACCTTAACATGTACACTGATTGTCTCTCTGTTACATGTTGGTAAATCCCTTAGGATGTGTACTTGACTACCTGGACTATGATGCGGATCATACTAGTGGGGACATGGTAGTCCATAAGTACATCCTTCAAGGTCCCTAGTAGTGGGTGTATCGAGACAGGGCATCGATATACCAGTGTAGACTAGCGTATACCTTCTCGACCCATACAGATGGGCGATGGATGATCCCATATCCATTGGTGTTTGACATCAAAGATGATATACGGGTGCTCAGTGGAGATTGGGTACACTGGACGGACTCGCCGAGAACTCCCAGATGGTATTATACCTTACGTCAGATGGCAGTTCTCTGGTGACACTGGTACAGGTTAGTCTGTAGACCCGAGATCATTATAGAGTCTTGTGTGATTCCCACTGTGCTTTGATTTCCACCTTACCATGTCCAAGAGGGTGTGCAAAACGGTGGTTTTTGGGTACAGCCCCGAATCACATGGAGGCAATGAGCGATAGGAGAGGATTCGTCTCTCCCGGTATAGGGAGTTGATGTTGCGCTGTGTTCGATTGGCTATAACCGGAAATCCCTGGCCAGGGTTGCTGAGATTTACTGGTAAGTGTTACCAGTAGTTTCTCGAACTGTTATAGACCTCATATCGACACGACTTATCGAGCTACTGGGGTCTGACGTTTACCACCCCTAAGCGAGATATGCGACATATCAGACGACGAGACCGGACTGTACGGTAAGTGTTACTGGTTGGATTTACAGGAGTGTGAGCGGGCTTGCTCGTTGATCTTCTGATTGCTCAATACCCGGGTGGCCGTTACGTTTAGCAGACCGCTTGCGGCTTGTGGGTGTTTGATATGATCATCACCTGCTGCCGGCGTATTGACGAGTCTTTAGAGTCCTACACAGAGGTTTCCTGGCTCAAGCGAAAAGAAATAGGAGCGCATATGAGATATGTGCGGGACCGAGAATAATAACAGTATGTGATAGTGTATTCTATTCTCGCGATTTGTATCATTGGATGGTTATATGAGATATAGCCGGGTTACCGAATCAAGTGTTGATTCGATACATTGATACACTTGATATTAGTCGGTTATATGCAGTATGACCGGATCATTAAATCAAGTGTTGATTTAATGATTTAATGTATAATTATATATTTGATATATTACTTTACATTAACTAGTATTGGTTCACTTAAGATTATTTTCTCACTACATTGTGCACATTGTATATATGATATATTTTTTTGTGCACTTGATTGTATCATGTTTGATGATACATGCAAACTTGGGTGTATGTTTGATTTAAACCATGTTTAGGTTAATGGTTAGGGTTTTAAATTATTTATTTATTTTTTTTATTTATTTTATGGAAAAAAATGAAATGGGGGCTTTCTTTTCTTTCTTTTCTTGAAGCTTCTTGAAGCTTCAAAGCATCTTTGAAAAAGTCTTCCATTTTGTTTTATCCTTAACCTAATCATTTAACTAAACCCTAGTTTATTCTCTACATGAGTTAGCCTCATCCATGGTTGCTAAATGATAAGCATCACTTGAATTTCCTAATTAGATAATTCATTCTTTTCTTTTCTTCTTCATCTTCTTCATGAGTTGAAGAAAGCTTACTAGAAAATTTCAAGTGATGATTCCAAGTGAGAAATCCAAATCCAAAGTGAACCCACTTCCTATTTCTTCATCCTCTACCACTTGCCATGTAGTAGATTGTGTTATCTTCATAAGTTTCATGACCTAGTGAAGGTGGAGCTTGAGTTTGAGTCGCCTCGACGTAGATCTTCTTCGGCATCGAAGTCAACGACCTAGCCCGCCCATTTCTCCGACGAAACCATCGCTAGAGTCCGGGATTCCGATGATCGCAGTGGAGGGACGTCAACACGGAGCTAAAGAAGTGGTGGACCAGATCTACAAAGGTTGTATTTCCATTCACTTAGCAATAAAGTTGTTTACTTGCATCTTGTTTCGCCTATCCTCTAGTAATCGATCTAGTTTAGGGTTTCTCAGCACCGGAAAATTTGAATTTGGTATGGTTGATGCCTTGTGGAACCTCATGTGTGTGCCTAGGAACCCTACAGTGGTATCAGAGCCTAACTAGAGCTTTAGGCAAAGTGTAGACGAAGTTAGAAACCCGATCGAACCCCGAAACCCTAGATTTCACCCTCCTCTGTACATTTTTCAAAACTGTGGATTTTTCCAAATTAAAAATTCTCAAAAATATCAGCAGGAAAATACATGGGTTACTGTGAAATACGTGACTGTAATACGACTAAACCGCCGCGGAACCGCGGCCTTACCCTGGTAATGGCGGCGGTTCCGCGGCCGTATGTAAAGATCATGGAATCATTTTTGCTCAGTAACCTCAGTTGGTGTTTGCTGATCCTTTTAGGAAATTTTATTTTGCACTCAACAGTTGAGTTTTCTGGGGTGTTTTGGGTATTCGATGATTCGATCGGAAACTTTGACTTTGTCTATGTGTTTTTCCGGGTATTTTAGAACATGTTGAATAGTTCGACCGGATATAAATACCCAATTTTTCCCCTGTCGGGAAATTTCCAAATGTTGGATTTTTCCGTGGTTTAAGAACGTTCTAAGTAGTGCAAGTAACGCGATGGACCCTCTAGAAGACAACAAACCTTAACTCGATTATGTGACCGTCTTGAACTGCCCTTTGAACCTTAGGGTTTGGGGCAGTACGGCGTGCCACATGTGAGGCGTTGGCTTGACCCTTCTACGGCTGGACCGTTGCTACTGTGGCATGAAGTGAATGTTCTTAAACTTATTTCATGTATTGAGCTGTTTCGGGAAAACTTGGGTGTTTGACTGTTCGATCGGAAAGTTTAACATTTTCTATTTATCTGGAATGTGATACAATATTTGGAATCCACAAATAGTTATGAGATAACTGATTTGAATGTTATAAACATAGCAGTTTAGTCTCACTTGATCGGTTGCCACGGAATTTTGATGTGATCAAAAGTCCGTCGCAATCACGTAGCGTACGCGGATACTCGCCGGGTAAACTTAATAGACAGCCACACACCATAGCCCCGACCAAGTGACTATAGGAGAACCCCGTCGCCGAAAGCATCCGTTCGGGTGCTCGCGGCAGCGGTGTTCCGCCTTGGTGCACTTCGTCGACGGCATCGGGGGTGCGGCCGTCTACTAAAGTTTGCGACGAGCATTCGATCAGGATGTCGGGAATCTTGTTGAATTGCCCGACTTGATATTGAAAAGAGTTTTCGATAATGAGACTAAAATGCGGGGTTTATAATTGTTAGGCATGCGATGTCTAAGGAATTCATTTGATTAGGCATGCGATGTCTAAAGAGGTTGCGGATTCCAACTGTTGTAGTTTTACACTTTCTTTTCTGCGACCGTAAGTGTAATATGTGATATCGCCGGTTTCGTTGCTATATGTCAACGATAATTGGGATGGGCATATTTACTTACGTTGATGACATGTGATGTTATGTGTTGTTGGATATGTTATATTGGATCGTCGCGTTTTGAATAGCCGGGGGTTTTATGTGAGATGAGAGTTTTTATTTTCATTCATGTAATATTAATTGTATGTAATATTCTTTTATTGGGGCACTTCCGGATTGAGGTTGATATCACCATTTGTATATTATTTACTTTTCCGCACTAGGATAGACCCAAGGAGGAAAGCACAAGTAACCGGGTTCTAGGGTCCAGTGGGAGACCAACTCAAGGAGTCGAGTCCGGGTCTCCTAACTCTAGAATTGGTAGGGTTGCTTGCCGCTCTCATAGGGGTCTACGGGTGTGGGTTTGGCTATTCATCGCGACCGTGGAATCCATGTTTTATACAGGCTCGTATTGAAAACACGGACGTCCTAGTATATCCAATATTTCATATATGTTTCTTCTGCTGCAATATCTGTGATGTGATCATTTGATGTGCTGTGATAGATACTATATATATTATATATGATATATTATATAGACATTACTTATGTTTTACACCCGTGCTAGCCCTGCCCCGCTCTGCCGTTAGTTACCTAATCTAACGGTGCACGAGGGGACATCGAGGCGAATGCGGATGGCATAAGTGTACGTCGTATTTATCTGTGATGTTTAGATACTTAAATGATGGGACTTCATTAATGTGATTAATGAAAGAAATAAAAGAAACCTAACAGATGTTGTGGAATCGAATTTTCAAAAACAGGTAGCTACAGTTCTTGCTTTGCATCGCGGTGTTCCTTGTAGAACATCCTGCACCTTATTCGATGAGGAAAGGGCCGAGATCCCTTCACCGGGAGTGACCCCTTTAGCAATAACTGGCAGATACTACAACCCTCGGTTTGTCTTTTGATTGCTTCTATAGTTCTTGCTTTGCACAGTGATATATATGATATATCCCGCACCTCATTCGACGAGGAAAGGGCCGACGATCCCTTCACCGGGAGTGACCGCTTTAGCAAAACTAGAAAAAGCCTCAAAAACACTCCATTTTAAAATCATTTGATTCTACAACGATATCAAGTTCATTACGCAATAGGTTTTCAGAAAAACCTGTCGTAGCCCTCCGTCATTTCAGATAAGTAGTAGTTAGTATTCGTGCTGCGTTTGTTGGCCTTTGTCAAGGCGTAGTGTGCGGTAGCTGACTAGTGCTTATCTGCTTATGCATATGATGCAGATTGGGTTAGGGTAGTCGTACGACCTTGTTGGCCTTTGTCAAGGGTCGTGCGGGTGGGTTTAATTCAATCAAGAAATGACGGGTTGAACTTGACTAGCATCCTATGGTTTGTTGGCCTTTGTCAAGGTCATAGGAGGTTAGGGGCAAAATTATCGGGAATTTCAAGTGTTGAAATTTGCAATGAGATTGCATACCTTCTATGAGATAGTTTGATCCCGATACCCGCTGCGAGTAAGAGTTACTCCTGGGAGAGTTTTACACATTACAATTAGCCGATCAAGTAGGTGTCTAGAAAGGTGTCAACGGGGTTACGCCTCTGGGAAAACGAGGTTTACATTAACTAGGTTCATGCGAAAGCACGGGGGACCTCCCTCAAAGTACCGACACTGGCCTGGCTGAAAGATTGGCGAACTTGTAGCGTGTAATTAATCCCGGCTAGTCTTTCCTTTTACGGTTTGAAGGAAGATTTGATAAAACAGTGGGAGCCATCCTGATTGGATAAAATAATAACCAATCTATTCTTGTAAGAGCACACGTTGAGTGTTTTCTTCTCTCTCTCTCCAGGTAGCGACCATATCACGCCTTAATCAAGATAAAAATACGGATTATTGACCGAACCCGCTTGTTATACTAAGCTGGGGAACGTTGGTCCCGCTACGACTTATAATTGTTATAAGACAGAGCAAGAAATTGGGGAATACCAGATTTCCCGTGCCGCCCAAACGAAGAAAGTGTATGCTGATGCATCATCCTCGGGTGTGTTCATTACAGAGAACTGTTTCTCAGTGTCCTCTACGTCCTAGGTATTAGATACCGGATCAGGATCCCGCAAATGTAATCTGTTACATGGGCTACAGATGGGTAGAGAACTGAGGACGGGTGATAAGTTTCATGAGGCAGAAAACGGTGCAAGTGTTGCAGCCAAGTCTGTTGGTCACTGTCACCCTGTATTACTAGAATACATTGATTCTGAACGAATGTTATTAGATACCGAACCTGATATACAACATAATATCAGTCTCTTTATTAGTAAAGAAAGGATATAATTTTGTATTGTTGGATAATGTTTTGAACATTTCCTATATCAAAAGTTGATCGGTTCAGGCACGTTATCTAAAAGCATTGACGTTCTAAATCAAACTACAGTTCTTAGTATACAGAACACACACAAGAGGAAGAGTTCAGAAATGAACGAATCCTTCTTGAAGCATTGTAGACTAGGTCATATCAATGCGACCCGACTGGCTGAAGTTACATTTAGATGTATATTTAAGTTAGTTTGAATTTACATCTTGTAAAACTTGCTAATCATGTCAAAGAGATAAGATGACCGTAGCTCTGTTTATTGGAAGCAGAGAAAGAGTTAGTGAACTCTTGAGACTGATACATGATGATGTATGTAAGGTCTCCTGTCTACACATGCCAGGACTGGTTCTTTATACTTCATTACATTCTCTGATAATGTCTCAAGATTCAGACATATGTTCCTGTTGAAACACAAGTCCGAAACTTTTGAGATATTCACAGAATATAAATTAGAAGTAGAGAACCAAAATACGGGTATAAGTATTATGTCCTTTAATGTGATCAGGGAGGAGAATACTTGAGCACGGGATTCCTGGACTATTCTAAGAATAAGATTCTCTCTCAGCATTACTCCTCCGTATACACCATAGCACGATGGTATATCGGGGCAGAGCAATAGCACCCTATGTGATATGGTGTGCTCTATGATGAGTACTACTGAGTTTCCTATTTCCTTTTGGAAGTTATGCACTTGAGAAGCTGCATACCTATTGAATAGGGTTTCGATCAAATCAGAAGCCTACCACTTCATATGTGATATGGAAAGGGAAGAGCCCATATCTTAAGTTGGTTAAGATTTGGGGTTGTCCGGGCTATGTCTAAAAGCATAATCCGGACAAGCTCGAGGCAAGGTCTGTAATGTAGAACTGGAAAGGTTCCAGCTATACAAACTACAGCAAATGATTTGATAGAACCAAAGGATTCAATAGTTACCAACGAACCTCAGCCCCTCCGCCGATCTAGTAGGGTCCCTCACCCACCTGAGAGATACTTCGGTTTCTCTATGACAGTGGGAGCGAGGATTGCATCATGAGATGATGACCCAACTAGTTTCGAGCTGGCCATCAGGAGTGGGACTCTGTAAGAATGGCTGGATTCTTAGCAATCTGAGATGGAATCCTTATACACTAACAAAGTATGGACTTTGGTTGCTTTACCTGAAGGGTTAAATCCCCATCAGGAGCAAGTATATCTTGAGAAGATTACTTGGTGTACTTGGAAAAGTTGAGACTTTCAAAGCTAGACTTGTTAAAGGTTTGCATCATTGACCAGGTATGGATTTTGTTGAAACCTTTTCTAAGTAGCTATGCTTAAGTCCATCCAGATCCTACTTGCCACGGCTACATACCATGACTACGATATCTGGCGGCTGGGTGTCATGACTGCTCTTCTAAATGATATTTTAGAAGAGAGAGTCTATAAGTACACAGTCAGAGGGCTTCGTAGACAGTGGGAGCAGCGGAAACGTGTGCAAGATGTTTTATGTGATAAAGCAGGCATCGCAGAGTTGGAATGTCTGTTTTGATGTGGTAGTCAAAGAGTTTGACTTCATCAAAATGGTAGATGAACCTTGTATATACAAAAGGGAAGTAGAGAGTATGGTAGTGATCCTCATAGAGTATGTGGATGACATACTCTAGATGGGGAAGGAGTTTCCTATGCTACGCTCGATCAATCTCCGCTTATCACAATGATTCTCCATATAGGATCAAAGTGATACCTACTAAATCCTAGGTTTTTGGATCTATGAGATAGATCTAATTGGATGTTAGGATACTCACTAGTTGCAGTGAGATGGTATCAATTGATCCTGGGGAGAATCACTGGAAAGGTTCCAAGGTGATAAGGACGACTGAAAGTCAGTCACAGGCATTGTCTTTACCCTCAGTAAAGGGACGGTATGTTGGAAGAGTTCCAAGATAGATACCGTGGCATACTAGACGATAAAGGCTGGATACATCGCTACTAAAGATGCTACCTAAGAGGAAGTATGGGTGTATATAAGTTCATGAGATGAACTTCGTTCCTACCATTGTTAGACAATGGAGTTGTGGCTTATGCCAAGGAACGCCCGTCCCATCAGTGATCCAGACATATTCTAAGGCAGTGTCACCTGATCATAGAGATAGTAGATCTCCAGGATGATCGAGGTTAGGAGAGTAGACACAGAGGACAACACGGTGGATCCACTCACAAAGGCCTTTTCCCAGAGAGAGACTTTTATGGGATGGTTGAGTATGAGATACTACAACCACTGCTATTAGATGGCCCTAGTGCAAGTGGGAGATTGTTAGTTATATGTATGCCCTAGAGGCCATTACTATACATAGGATGTATATTATAGTGGATGCTGGGACATATATAGGGAGGACTTTCTTGCTCGACATGATAGTATACTATCCGGTTGCTCTTTACCTTAACGTGTACACTGATTGTCTCTTTGTTACATGTTGGTAAAGCCCTTAGGATGTGTACTTGACTACCTGGACTATGATGCGGATCATACTAGTGGGGACATGGTAGTCCATAAGTACATCCTTCAAGGTCCCTAGTCGTTGGTGTATCGAGACAGGGCATCGATATACCAGTGTAGACTAGCGTATACCTTCTCGACCCATACAGATGGGCGATGGATGATCCCATATCCATTGGTGTTTGATATCAGAGATGATATACGGGTGCTCAGTGGAGATTGGGTACACTGGACGGACTCGCCGAGAACTCCCAGATGGTATTATACTTTACGTCAGATGGCAGTTCTCTGGTGACACTGGTACAGGTTAGTCTGTAGACCCGAGATCGTTATAGAGTCTTGTGTGATTCCCACTGTGTTTTGATTTCCACCTTACCACGTCCAAGAGGGCGTGCAAAATGGTGGTTTTTGGGTACAGCCCCGAATTACATAGAGGCAATGAGCGATAGGAGAGGATTCGTCTCTCCCGGTATAGGGAGTTGATGTTGCGCTGTATTCGATTGGCTATAACCAGAAATCCCTGGCCAGGGTTGCTGAGATTTACTGGTAAGTGTTACCAGTAGTTTCTCGAACTTTTATAGACCTCATATCGACACGACTTATCGAGCTACTGGGGTCTGACGTTTACCACCCCTAGGCGAGATATGCGACATATCAGACGACGAGACCGGACTGTACGATAAGTGTTACTGGTTGGATTCACAGGAGTGTGAGCGGGCTTGCTCGTTGATCTTCTGATCTCTCAATACCCGGGTGGCCGTTACGTTTAGCAGACCGCTTGCGGATTGTAGGTGTTTGATATGATCATCACCTGCTTCCGGCGTATTGACGAGTCTTTAGAGTCCTACACAGAGGTTTCCTGGCTCAAGCGAAATGAAATAGGAGCGCATATGAGATATGTGCGGGACCGAGAATAATAACAGTATGTGATACTGTATTCTATTCTCGCGATTTGTATCATTAGACGGTTATATGAGATATAGCCGGGTTACCGAATCAAGTGTTGATTCGATACATTGATACACTTGATATTAGTCGGTTATATGCAGTATGACCGGATCATTAAATCAAGTGTTGATTTAATGATTTAATGTATAATTATATATTTGATATATTACTTTACATTAACTAGTATTGGTTCACTTAAGATTATTTTCTCACTACATTGTGCACATTGTATATATGATATATTTTTTTGTGCACTTGATTGTATCATGTTTGATGATACATGCAAACTTGGGTGTATGTTTGATTTAAACCATATTTAGGTTAATGGTTAGGGTTTTAAATTATTTATTTATTTTATGGAAAAAAAATGAAATGGTGGCTTTCTTTTCTTTCTTTGCTTGAAGCTTCTTGAAGCTTCAAAGCATCTTTGAAAAACTCTTCCATTTTGTTTTATCCTTAACCTAACCAGTTAACTAAACCCTAGTTTATTCTCTACATGAGTTAGCCTCACCCATGGTTGCTAAATGATAAGCATCACTTGAATTTTCTAATTAGATAATTCATTCTTTTCTTTTCTTCTTCATCTTCTTCATGAGTTGAAGAAAGCTTACTAGAAAATTTCAAGTGATGATTCCAAGTGAGAAATCCAAATCCAAAGTGAACCCACTTCCTATTTCTTCATCCTCTACCACTTGCCATGTAGTAGAGTGTGTTATCTTTACAAGTTTCATGACCTAGTGAAGGTGGAGCTTGAGTTTGAGTCGCCTCGACGTAGATCTTCTTCGACATCGATGTCAATGACCTAGCCCGCCCATTTCTCCGACGAAACCATAGCTAGAGTCCGGGATTCCGATGATCGCAGTGGAGGGACGTCAACACGGAGCTAAAGAAGTGGTGGACCGGATCTACAAAGGTTGTATTTCCATTCACTTAGCAATAAAGTTGTTTACTTGCATCTTGTTTCGCCTATCCTCTAGTAATCGATCTAGTTTAGGGCTCGGCACCGGAAAATTTGAATTTGGCATGGTTGATGCCTTGTGGAACCTCATGTGTGTGCCTAAGAACCCTACACAAATATGCATGGCCGTGTAGTGTAGGTACAGTGGGCCTGTAGCAAGTATAAGTGTTGAACATGTAATGAATAACAATGTGTCCTAAAGAGGTCACTAAAAGTTAATCTAGCTAACGTAAGTTTAAGTGTGAATATTAACCAATCTCAAGAGTATTCTTACACTCAAGAGTAGGGCCCCAAAAGCAAGGAAACACGGGCACAAGAGTAATGGGGCTTTAATTGTCATTGGAGTATTCCAAACCCTAGAGTAAGGCCCCATAGGTTTGGAAACACGGGCCCAAATTCGTGAATTCATGAATAACTAATTTTTAGTTATGGGACTCATGAGATTCCATTGGATTCATACTCAAACTATCTCAACACCCCGTGTATATTAGTCTATGATTAAAATTACCAGTCATGATCGAATTCATGAATACAAAAGATAATGTATAATATCAAGTTTTCAAGATTGAGTTCATATCAAGAATCATATAGTCATGTCAAGTGCGAGTCATGTCAATTATATTCATGGTTCAAGTCAAGTTGGATCAAGTATGAAGGTTTAGTATAAGTCTTGTCAAGTGTTCATATCAATTTCAAGTATTCATGTCAAATCAAGTTCAATTCAAGTTCAGGTTTAAGTCAAGTTATGCGATTTGGTTTCCATGAAATTACAAATTATATTTTAAGGAGTAGGCAAGTGATAACGCTAATTTTCTCCGGCTCTACGAGGCTCAAGAAACAACATGTCACTTAAACCCAGTCGTTACTTAAATACTTTAAAGAACAGTTGTTTTATGGATCTAGGATTTTGTGAAAATATATCATTTACGTTTTAAATTAGTTATGTAAAATAGTCCTTTAAAAGCTCGAGGGGTTTTTATGTAAAATACCTAATTTTAAAACCTCGAGTGTGTTTTGTGAAATATATATTAATTAAAATATCGAGAATAAAAATATATTTTATATTTTTATTGAATTTTAGTGATAAAAGTTAGCTTTTAAAAGTTTATGGTATTTTAATGAAAAATCTATCTTTTGTAAACATTAAGGGATTTTAATTGAATTTAAATATTTTCATTTTAGGGTATCTTATTTAAAATCTAATTTGCAAATTTGTTTTCTTTGAAATTACAAATAAAATTATTTCATTAAATATTGTTTAATTCTAGAAAACTGTATTTTCCCTCCTTTTCCTTCGAGAACGCACTCCGTGAAGAGCTCCGATGTCACCTATACTAGATCCAAAATGTGCGATAATCCGCACCATATTTTAACAGAGCTCCCCTAAAGAAGGTTGTGAGGGACGTAATTACAAGGAGAAAAATAATGATTAGATTTTCCGTATTATGAACTTGATGGTATTTTAATAAAATTCGATTCTTTTTATTTAAACGTGATAATACATAATTGTGTTATAATTCCAAAGTGTGCTTGAGTGGGATAGGTCATTACCCCGTAGTTATTATCTACAATTATGAATAACAATTTCATATTTTAAACCTGTAGGATAGAAGTTACAAGAAACCATTCATTAAGTGTGTATGGTTACAAGTATGTCATGAAAAATTAAAAGAATATGGTTACATGTTCTAGCAACAATAGCTTGCGGCGATTCCATAACTTTGATTAGGAAAATAATTTCATAAGTTTTCATTTTATTTCATGAAATGGTTATGATGGAATTAAAAGGAAAAGTTCTCTTTTAAGCATGGAATCTATTTATTTAGTTGATTAGCAGACATAGCAAGTGGTTTGATTCAAGAAGAGAAGAGAAGAAGATGAGGGAAGACTTACTAGTAGAAGCTACATGAGGTGAAGAGGGAAGGATAGGAGACTTACGCGTTTGCCGATGTGATGGAAATAAGTAAGAAGCAGCCTCGGTTTGCATAACCGAGACCGTAACGTAATGGAGGAAGTGACTTGATCTACGAAGTCTCCTAGGTGAGTTGTGCTTGATCTAAGTGGAAAAAAGATGAAGAGGAGAAGCCAAGTCCGACGACGAAAGAACGAAAACGAGCTTGGGCTTTTTGGCTTCAAAAAGAACATGGCTTGTTCTTTGATCTTTGATGGAACTTTGAAAGATGAACTTGAGGGTATAATTCAGAATAACATGAAGAGGGAAATGGGCTAGGATGGGTAGATATTTATAGGGAAGAATAGAGGAGTATAGTGAATTAAAGTGATGTAAATTGGGTATTAAAAATGAATTTAATGAGAAAAATGAGTGGGGCAGTTCTATGGTTAATTTCAAGAGTTTTAATATATGAAATGGTGTAGAGGGGAGGCCAAAGATCACATGTGCAAAAGATGGAGGAAATTGGGGCTAAGGGGCTGACAAACAATTGGTCTGGGCGGGCCCGGGGGGCCAGACTAGGGGCAACTGTCTCAGGGTTCATGACATGTCTCGTTTTGGGTTTAATTACCTCATTTATATACATCTTTTTTTTGCAATATTTTATAACCCCATGTAAAGCCCATGCAAACTCTTAGGCTCCCAAAATGTCAAAAGAAAAATAATAAAATAATTGTGGCAACAATGATTCGAACTTGTGGGCATTGGAACAGCAGTGGAGAGTCTGAACCAATAAGCTATAAGGAGTTTCTTGCTGTAAATTAACAAGAATAACTTATAATTCGAAACCAGAATAGAAATACACCCTTTTATCAATATTTGATCAATAAAAGTGTATAGGAATTTTAGGGTCGTTACTTCCAACCCACCTTAGAAAATTTTAGTCCTCGAAATTATCCAAGAAGGATACTGTAACAGAGCAAGGAACATGGTTATGATTAAGCAGTTTTGTTGCATCTTCATGCTCCATCAGTCGGTACTCCAGTTGATAAGAAGGTGTTCAACGGAAATAGATTGCGAGTGAATCAAAAATAGAAGAACGAAAAGATTATTGATGCGGGGTAGCGGATACTAGAATACTACCCTCTTTTGATAAAAGTCAGGGGTAGCGGAAAGAGTCTGAATTTAACGAGAACGGTTCAAGGATACAAAACTGTTTCGAATAGATGCAAGTGAAAGGAGTGGACCGAATTCAAGGAATCAAAATTCGAGATGTGATCTTCAAGGAATTTTGAAAGAGAAGTTCAAGATTGATTCAAGGATTCAAAAGAATTTTAAATGCAAGGAATGTAAAAGTTGTTGTATTTTATATTCTTGTATTACATTGCTTACGATGTTCATACATAACTGAACCGCATGGGCTACTAATAAAACCTGTCAAGCCCCACTTCCCAATGGACGTGCGCAGGCTCGTGGCTTATTTATTGCGAGAAGGTCCTTTCTGAAAATAAATACGCTAAGCGTAAAGTAAGCAGTAAGAAAAGACAAGAATGACATGATACTGAAAATCCAAATTTATATATTTACATTCCAAACTTTATAGAGTTAAATTGATACATGATGTCTGAAACAAGAAACATAAAATGAAGGTGCCTAAATAAGTGGCATAGAGAAAAGAAAAGCTGAAATAAGGAACTAGTAGTCGGTCTGCTCCGTAAGCTAAAAGTAATATTCCCGACTCGTCTCGATCTCTTCAGTCTCCAGATCACCTGACGAACATTCCAAGGAAACAAATAGATGGGTGGAATGCCTGCCGACGAACATACACTCAGTAAGTCCCCAAAAAGGATAGAAATGTGAATGTGGTAAAGGACAGCATGTAATGAGAATATGAATTCTAATATGATTATGTAAGGGTGTCAATTTAACTTAGCAACTATATGTACTTGGCAAGGTATCATGAGTATGACAATATGTATATAAGTATAGCAATATAATATGAGCATGGCAAACAAATATAGTATGGTCGTGTAGTGCAGGTAAAGTGATTATGTAACAAGTATAAATTCTGAACATGTAATGAATAAAAATGTGTCCTAAAGAGGTCACTAAAAGGTAATCTAGCTAATGTAAGTTTAAGTGTGAATGTCTACTAATCTCAAGAGTATTCTCAAAGTTAAGGATAGGGTCCCAGGAGCAAAGAAACACGGGCCTAAGAGTAACGTGACTTCTATTGTTATTGAAGTATTCTAAACCCAAGAGTAGGGCCCCAGAGGATTGGAAACACGGGCCTAAATTCGTGAACTTGTGAGTACGTGATTTTTAGTTATGGGACTCATGAGATTCCGTTGGATTCATACTCAAACTATCCTAACACATATTAGTCTATGATTAAAATTACCAACCTTGATTGAATCCATGATATAAAAGATAATGTATAATATCAAGTTTTCAAGATTGAGTTCATGTCAAGAATCATGTAGTCATGTCAAGTGCTACTTATGTTAATTGTATTCATGGTTTGAGTCAAGTTAGATCAAGTATGAAGGTTTAGTACAAGTTATGTCAAGTGTTCATATCAAGTTCAAGTATTGGTGTCAAGTATTCATGTCAAGTCAAGTTCAGGTTTAAGTTAAGTTCAGGTTTAAGTCAAGTTGTTATGCGATTTGGTTTCCGTTAAATTACAAATTATATTTAGGGAGCAGGCAAGCGATAACACTAATTGTCTCCGGCTCCCCGAGGCTCAAGAGAGAACATGTCACTTAAACCCCAACCGTTACCTAAATACTATAAAAAGCAGTTTTTTTATAGATCTAAGAATTTTGTGAAAATATATCTTTTGCATTTTAAATTAGTTATGTAAAATAGTCCTTTAAAAGCTCGAGGGGTTTTATCTAAGATACCTTATTTTAAAAGCTCAAAGGTTTTTTTTGAAATATATATTAATTAAAATATCGAGGGTGTTTAATAAAAATATATTTTAGATTTTTATGGAATTTTAGTGAAACCGTATATTTAATAAACCTAGCTTTTAAAAGTTTATGGTATTTTAATGAAAAATCTATCTTTTGTAAACATTAAGGTATTTTAATTGAATTTAAATCTTTTCATTTTAGGGTATCTTATTTAAAATCTAATTTGCAAATTTTTTTTCTTAGAAGTTACAAATAAAATTATTTCATTAAATATTGTTTAATTTTAGTAAACCGTATTTTTCCTATTTTTTCTTCGAGAACGCGCTCCGTGAAGAGTTCCGATCTCACCCACTAGACCCAAGATGTATGATAATCCACAACATCTTTTAACAGGTCTCCCCTAAAGAGGGTTGTGAAGGGAGGAGTTGCCAAGGAGAAGAATAACGATAAAATTTTCCGTATTATGAAGTTGATGGTATTTTAATAAAATTCGACTCTTTTTATTTAAACGCGATAACACAATTGTTCTATGATTCCAAAGTATGCTTGAGTGGGGTAGGTCATTACCCCGTGGTTATTATCTACAAATATGAAGAACAATTTCATATTTTAAACCTATAGGGAAGAAGTTACAAGAAACCATTGATTAGGCGTGTATGGGTACAAGTATGTCATGAAAAATTAAAAGAAAATGGTTACATGTTTTAGCAATAATAGCTTGCGGTGATTACATAACCTTGATTAGAAAAATAATTTCATAAGTTTTCATTCTTTATTTCATGAAATGATTATGATGGCATTAAAAGGAAAAGTTCTCTTTTAAGCATGAAATCTATTTATCTAGTTGATTCGATGGTATAGCAAGGGGTTTTATTCAGGAGGAGAAGAGGAGAAGATGAGGGAAGACTTACTAGTAGAAGCTACATGAGGTGAAGAGGGAAGGATAGTAGACTTACCCATTTGCCAATATGATGGAAATAATTAAGAAGTAGCCTCAGTTTGCAGAACCGAGACCGTAATGTGTTGGAGGAAATGACTTGATCTACAATGTGATGGAAATCTGTACATATATTTCATGATTCGGGTTAAGCATTTGCTTGACAAGGTCCACGTTGTTATCTTGGTTTGCCAACAGGAGTGAACTTAGGTTTCAGTTCTCACATTTGTGAGGTTCATTAGTTCACACGAGAGCAGAAGCCCTGTCTAAGGACATGTTAGTCTTATTTGAGAGCTAAGGTCTAATTAGAGGGTTTTAGGGAGCATATTCCTTGCCTAGGGATACATAGTCTCGTTTGAGAACTAGATCAATCCAGATGTATATAGGCTTTGTCTAGGAATACATAGTCTCATTTGAGAACTAGATCGATATAGGTATATAAGAATTTTGTTCTCGGTAGATCATTTGATCATAAGGAAGATTAAGCTTCAAGACTTAGCCAATTTGCTACAGTCAGAGCCTATTTGGAGCTCTTCATATGTTCGGTGCTGGCGCGGCTCGGCTTGGGACTGGAGCACGGCTTTAGTGCATGCTCAGGTGGCGTCCGGTGGGATAAGGTGTAGTCTTGGCACTGGCGCACAGCTTTGGCGCAGCTCGGGTCAGCTTGGCGCCAATGCCTTTATTTGCACATGTCACTCTCTCACATGTATCGCACATGGGCACATCTCAAGGGAACTTAGCACTGGCGCTTGGGGCATGTTCATATCACTTGGCGCGCCGCTATGATTTTAGAGATTAATCTCTATCTTCTTCCAGAAAAGTTAACCTTTCAAAGTATCATGAAACTTAAGTTCTGTTTAATGGTCTTTTGGCCATTAAAATCATTAAGATCAAATTTTCTATAGTCTTGGGTTCTTGTTCATGGTTCTTGGTGGGAACTTGAGTCTCATGAAGCTTAAGCTTTGATCTTTTTAGTGATCTTGGTGATCCTTGATCCTTGATGAGGGAGAATGCCATAGTTCTTCCTCCAAGATCTCAGATCTTGAGATTAGATCCCTCATGAGAGGTTAACATTTCGACCAGAGAAGATATAACTCGTGGATCTTTGATCTGAAGGGAGAACTTAAGTTCTTTTTGAAGCTTAAGCTTCGTTAATATAGAGAATAGGAAAAGAGGAGAATTTTCTCCATTATTTACCTCAAGTTTTGAGAGAGATGAGGAGAATTTTCTTCTTTCAGAGACTTAAGTCTTGGATTTTGACCTTGTATAGGGGTCTGTGTATATCGAGTTTAACTGAGGAAGATGAAGATCTTTGGCAGAGGTTTAAGTCTATTTTTTTCACCTTATGGGGGTATTGGGTGTCCATGGATTAATCTCCTAAGCTCCTACTTATAGCAGAGGATAATTGTTTTGGAGATTGAGAGAATCTCTTATTTGAGAGATCTCAATTGATCTTAAGTTCATGTAAGCATCTTATGTTCACTATGTATCAAAATCAAAGTAGGCAGAAGGTATAATTTAAAAAAATTAGTGAACAAACAAAGAGAGCTATGCAAAAATTTTGATGGCTACAACTTTTATAGCGCGTTAGCCACCTCTCGTTGAACTCCGATTAAGCTCCTAGACTCCTGAATTGAGCTTGAATGTAGAACCCATTATCAAAGATGACCCATCTTGAAGTTTACTCAACACATGCTTGTCACGACCCGAAAGTATGGAACGTGACTGGCACTTAGATTACGAGACGTCTAAAGGCGTAACGGAACCTAAGTCAGCCAAAGCCCAGAAAAATCTAAACCAAAATCAAAAGAGAGTGAAGGAAAACCTTTAATGAAAACGGTTTTTAAATCCATTAAGTTACATTGAACCCCCTTTTTAAAACATCAAAAATTTCCGAAAATTTCGGCAGAGTCTCCCCTGTAAATTCTATCCCCCAAAATGGGTACAACAAGATATATATAACCTGTAATCACAACATGGCATCCCCAAGCGGGAGCTAGCTCTTCGCCCAAGGCGGATCACAACCACACGTAATAAATAAGTAATATCAAGAAAAAGAGCATAAAAGAAATGCAAAGTATCAGAAAACACAACGTCGGCTCAAGTGAGCTCGACCCAAAAGAAACCCCATATATACAAATCTCTCAGTCTCATCACTAGGTCGCATATACAAATATAAAGTGGTAGATGGAGAATACTAGATACAATGATAGAGCAAAAAGAAATAAAGTGTTCTCGCAACCCACCTACGGGCAATGTCGCGAGTCTGAGCAAAAGGAGTTGATGATAAGATAGCCGCCGCTACAAGACTGATGAGTCCGACCTGCAAGACACTGTGGCACAACGGGGGTGAGTTGCCAGCTCGTGAGTAGAATATAACATCTAGTAAGGCAATCGTAAGAATGCACGCAAATGCGTCACAACATGTATGTTCATATATGATATAATACCTCTAGTATGCATGCACATGTATGCAATGTCGTTACTAAATCTTTAAGTGTTTTAAATGCTAAGGGTTCTGCATTCTTAACTTTAGAAAATGAATATCTGTATAATAGCTAAGTACCATCAAGAAATCATCTGAAAACCCGTGTCAAGCATCGACACCAAATATGAAATCATATCTGTCTCAATATCTCACTGTATCAATGTCTCAAATATCGGGCTCCGTCAGACCGGATCGGCCCATATCATCAAATATCACGACAACGGTCGGTATCCTCCGGATATCCGCCACGCCAGACATCACCGGTAGGTAGTCTTCCCCTGCCAGGCTCATCGTCTACAACTCGATCTTCTTGCCCCGGGGTACCATACCGGGCCCACCATGTACCCGAGACGGTTCATCCACTCCTCGAATCGAGTCTCGAAATCCAACAGAAAACATGAAAACTCATGGTGGACGACACATACATCATGAGAAAACCGCAACTTCGTTTTTAAAAATGATAAATATAAGCTTTTGTTAAATTCTTGCGGTTTTCCCCAAAAATCCAGAAATCGCAGCAATACTGAAATCCTCAAGAAAATCATAATGTCCACATGTTATATATGATAAATGTCTATGATAACAAGGTATGCGATGTGAATTGTGTCTAGAAATCTATGTAAATATGATGATGATGCGAGGTATATACATGCAATGCAATTTCATATATCATGCACGATGCAAGGCGATACTAAGCTAAACAGGTTCTATAGTGCACGTGGCATGGAAATTACCAAAGGCGTGTGTGTCACATGAATAGTGCGCGTGCAACAGATGCCAATGGTAATGGTGTTCGTGTCCTATGAAGTGTTATCGCATATGTGCATATGAATATCCATGCAATCTAGCATACTATTAACTATAAGGGTATGCAGTATAAATAAAGGGGTAAGCTAACTAACAATATAAATCTTGCAAGAAATAGGGTAATCCTAACTAGGGGGCGCCTCGCGCCATCCAGACGATTCCCCCATAGATGAATACATCTACTCACCTGAAAGCCTCGCTAATCCGATCCGACCACCGCCTTGCCTTTATGCGCCGTGTCCGATGTTTCCCCGACCGATCCTATATTTGAACAACACCAAGCATAAGATTACATATCCTAAAACGATGCAAGTCACAATATACAAATATCGACGCTCTCGAATTAAACATAACGTGCACTCGGTGCGTGGGAAAACACACGAAAATCGCTAAATCTTAACTAGAATTGTTATTTCGGGGCAATCGACAAAACTAAAACCCGGCTAGACAAAACCCCGCATTCGCGCACACTAATAGTCGTATATGAAGCTAATTATATCGCTAATATAACGCAATTTGATCACCTCCTAATTTACATAAAAACCTAGAAAGCATTTGCATACCGATTCGATGCAAATATCGCAATTTATCGATCTAGCGAGCGCAACATCGCACAATTAACCACTCTAACCAATTAGATAACCAAACCCTAACTTAACTCCATCAACCATGCTACAAACCCTAATCCACAATCAAATCCCTTTCTTGAATTTCATAAACAAGCAATTACTTACAAAATTAATACTTCAAAGTTCTATTTTAGCATAATTAAGCTACAATTTAACAACTAGTTTAGAATTTTCACCTCACAAGTTGAACCCTAGCTTGCTCAAGCCACCAAAGATGCCTCCTTTCGTCAAGTTTTAAGCTAAATTGGCTAGAGGATAGATGGGATTAGGATTTTGCTTTGAATTTGAGATGGAATTTGTGAATTTTTAATGGATTTTGATAGCAAAATGAAGCAAGAAAGAAGTGAGAAGATGAGGGATTTCTGCAGGTTGGGCTCGGCCAGCAGGTAGAGAGAGGAGTTGTGGGTTTTTTTGTAGATGTTTCTAGGTCAAATAAACCCCTTAAATCTCATTTAATGCATTTCACATCAACCTTTTTCAAAAAAAAACCCTTTTTACTTCATTTTTTTCATAAATTTCAAACCATAAAACTAAAATCTTACAAAGTCATGATACAATTTATTAACACTCAATTTTAGTTTATAAAGATTCCTAATTATGAAATTTACCTAATTAAATTTGTATTTATCACTAATTTAATGTATTTTTAAAAGCTTAAAATAATATCAAAAATAATTAATTACGAAAAAAAAATTATTTAACTTGAAAATTTTAAGTGACATTTTAGTGAAAAAATTATAGTAATATCTTATCTAAATTTTGTATAATTAGGTCTATAATGAAAAATACCTATTTTGACTTTTTACGGAAAAAGCTGAAAATTTAGCCGATTACCGAAAAACTGCCTAAACGGTTTTCGAAGGGTTACAATGCTCCTAATTCACAAACTAGTTGTATGTGAATAAAATAGTAACACTAATTTGCTAAATTAGTGTTAGAAGATGATCTAGATAATATTAGCTCACTAATTTCTTCTCTTGTTCTTTTTCTTTCTCCCTTTTTAAAACTCAAGAGAGAGTCAGAGGAGATAATAATGAGATGATGATCTAGATAAGAACAAAGAAAGCTTAATCTTTATCTAAAAGATAAGTGTATAATTTTCTAAAGATTACCACACTCTTCTTTTATCATGACTGATTTCTTTTCTTTAACCAATTAAAGAAACTAAATAAATCCCATCTCACTTTCCATGTGCATCCTATACACACAACTATTATGTATAAACATACACAATAATTGATATTTATATCATATATAAATATAAATAAAGAGTAGAAAAATAAAGTAAGCATGATATTAATACACACATACACACACATACAAATATATATATTTAATTATTAAATCAACACTTGATTTAATAATCTGGTTATCTAAATATATATGCCGGCCAATATCATAAAATGCTCGATTAAAATACGTGTATCAAATACAAGTGTTTAATCGAACTCCTGTAAGTATCCCTATACGTCTCTACATCGTTTCGCCTAAGCCGGGAAACCTTTGTGTGGGACTCTAAAAACTCGTCAATACGTTGGCAGTAGATCAGGAATATATCCGTAGCCCACAAGCACGTCAGCAGCACTAGCTGTATGTAACAGCTATCCAGGTATTGAGCGAAAGAAAGATCAACAAGAAAGCTCATCCGAAATCGTACAGAGCTTATAAGTGACATTCACCGTACAGTTCGATCTGTTCATCTGAGAGCGTCGCATACCGGGTCTGAGGGTGGAATCCGTCAGAACCCCAATAACCCGATAAGTCATGCTGATGTCTGACTCATAACCACCTGATATACAACTGAAAATATTTATCAGTTTATCTCAACCTCCCTGGCCAAGGACTTATGGTTATAGTCAATCAATCACAGCGCAACATCAACTCCTTATACCAGGAGAGACGAATCCCTTCGATCACTCACTGCCTCTATGTGGTTCGGGACTGTACCAAACCAAAAGTTGTTTGCACGGTTCTTTAAAACCGTGATAGGGTGGTAATCAAAGTACAATGGGAATACACAAAGGAAATTATGAAGATCTTAGGTCTACATACTATCCTATACTCACGTCACCTGAGAACTGCTATCTGACGATATGTACAATACCATCCTGGAGTTCTCTGTGAGTCCGATCGGTGAAATTCATTCTCCAATGAGCACCTATATACAATTTTTGGTGTTAGAAACCAATAGCTATGGGAACAACCATTACCCCGGTCGGGATCAAGAAATGTATACACTAGTCTAATATGGAGTATTGATGACATGTCTCGATGCTCCCACGACTAAGATCATTTAAGTATGTGCTTATAGACTGCCCAAGCCCTACTAGTATGATCTCTATCATAATCCTGATAGTCAAGAAAAAATCCTACGAGCTTTATCAATATATATTACCGACAGTAATAACAAGTAAAACTATACACATGAATGATAATGACAAACCAAATAGCATACTATCATATCGAGCAAGACTGTCCTATACATACATATTTCTAAGAATCCACTATAATATACAACAATGGCCTCTAGGACATACATATCTAACAATCTTTCACTTGCACTAAGGCCAATTGAAGTATCGCATACCCAACATCTCAAAAGTTGCTCGAACTGTGTTTGAGGGAGGGTCTTGGTGAGTGGATTCGCTGTGTTTTCCTTTGTGTCTACTCTCCGAACCTCAATCTTACAACGATCAACTATATCCCGGATCAGGTGATACTGTCTCAGAATATGTCTAGATCGCTAATGGGACCGGGGTTCCTTAGCTAGAACTATAGCCCCATTGTTATCACAATATAAGGGTATTGGATCAACAATGGTTGAAACAACTCTAAGTTCAGTTACGAACTTCCTCATCCAGACAGCCTCTTTGGCAGTATCGTTAGCAGCGATGTATTTAGCCTCCATCGTCGAGTCTGCTACGGTATCCTGCTTAGAACTCTTCTAACAGACCGTCCCTCCGTTGAAGGTAAACACCTAACCCGAGAAAGATTTGGTGTCATCTACATCACTTTAGAAACTTTAATCGGTAAAGGCCTCCATTTGGAGATTGCCATTACTATACACCAAGAACATTTCTTTAGTCCTTCGTAGGTATTTAAGAATGTTCTTCATACCTGTCCAGTGCTTCTCCCATGGGTTCGATTGATACCAACTTACCACGCTAAGTGCATAAGTTATATCCGGACTGGTACATAACATCGCATACATGATGGATCCCACTGTTGAGGCGTAGGGTATATCATTCATGCGAGTCCTATCCTCATCAGACTTGGGAGACATCTTTTTAGAGAGGGTGATTCCGTGACAAGCGGGTAAATTACCGCATTTGGAATCTTCCATACTAAAATTTTTTAGTATGGTATCAATGTACCTAGATTAGGACAATCCAAACATCCTTTTGGATCTATTCCTATAGATCTTAATCCTCAGGATGTAGGAAACATCACCCAGGTCTTTCATGGAGAATTTCCGTGACAAGAAGAGTTTGACCGGTTGTAACATAGGAATATCATTTCTTATTAAGAGAATGTCATCCACGTATAATACGAGAAATATGGCAACGCTTACTACAACCTTTTTATAGATACATGGTTCATCTATATTTTTGACGAAGTCAAACTCTTTAACCACAACATCAAAAAAGATGTTACAACTCCATGACGCCTGCTTTAATCCATAGATTGATTTGAGCACCTTGCACACTTTTCCGCTGCTCCCACTATCTATGAAGCCCTCTGGCTGTATCTGTTGGATATATATGCCCTAGAGGCCTGTATTGTATAGGACGCTAAGGATATGTATGTACAGGACAATCTTGCTCAGTTGTATAGTATACTATTTGAGTTGTCTTTATCTGAACATGTGTATTTGTTTCTCTTACTGCTTTATATTGTTTATACACATTGATAAAGACTCATTACAGTAGTATACTATTTTGGTTTGTCTTTATCTTAACATGTGTTTTTGTTATACTCGATATCACATATGGTTGATACATGTTCATAAAGCCTGTAGGATTTTTCTTGACTACCAGCGCTATGATGGCGATCATACTTGTGGGGGCTGGATAGTCCATAAGCACATCCTTAAATGTCCCAAGTCATAAGAGCATCGAGACCGGGCATTGATATTCCAGAATAGACTTGCGTATACGTTTCAGACCCCGACGAGGGGTGGTGGTTAGTCCTACGGCCATTGGTGTGATCACCTAAGATTGTATACAGGTGCTTACTGGGGGTGACAGTGGACAGACTTGTCGAGAACCTCTAGATGGTATTATACCTATCGTCAGATAGCGGATCTCAGGTGACATGAGTACAGGTTAGTCTTTAGACCTAAGATAGTCATTTGTCTCGTGTGAGTTCCTACTGTACTTAGATCACTATCCTACCATGGTTCTACTAGATCGTGCAAACAGGTTTTGATTGGGTACAGTCCCAAGTCACATGGAGGCAATGGGCAATTATTAGGGATTCGTCTCTCCCGGTATTTGGAATCGATATCGTACTGTGTCCGGTTGGCCAGAACCATAAGACCTTGGACAAGGCAGTTGATATTTACTGATGGTTAGATCGGTAGTTTCAAAGATCAGTCCTGAGCCACATCGACACGACTTATCGGGTCAATAGGGGTCTGACGTTTACCATCCCCGGACCCGGTATGTGATACTCTTAGACGAAGAGACCGGACTGTACGGAGATTTTCATGGATAGGCTCGGCAGGGGTTCGGATGCGCTTGCTCGTCGACCTTCTTTTTCGACAGGTACCTGGGTAGCCATTAGATACAGCTAGTACCGCTGACGTGCTTGTGGTTATGGATTTATTTAGTAACTCACTTCCGGCGTACTTTCGCGTCTTTAGAGTCCCACATAGAGGGTTTTCCTGGTCTAGGAGAAATGGTGTAGTAGCCGTATTTTGATACGTGCAAGATTCCGATCGAATGATTGTACTAGATACCCGGAATTTCGATACGACGGTTGATAATACTAGCCGTCTTAAGATTAAACTAGATTATTAAATCAGGTATTGATTTAATAATTTACGTATACATATTTCGATATGTATATATTTCGATATGTATATTGTAGTATTATGTTCTATGTATTATTCTACTTCTTTGTGTATTCGTATTTTGATACAAATATGGGTATGTATATACGGTAAAGTGTATTCCTTATTAATGCGAAAAACATTCTAGAAGGACACATCATTTCTTTGGTTTTTCTTTTCTAAAATATAAAAATGAGGTTGAGGGGTGAGGTGGCATGAGAATGGTGTGAGGCATTGTTGAATAGGGTATAATTCATTTGTCTACACTATTCAAGTATGGTTGGCTTTTATTATTGCAAAATATTTTTGACAAAACCATCCTAGCATTATTGTTTTTGATATGAGATTTTTCATTTCACCATTCTCTTTCTCTCTCCTTTCTGGAGCTCCTTCTTCCTCTTCATCCTACATGCTCATGAGTTGAGAATCAAGGGTGAAGAGAGAAAGAAAAAATACTAGAACAATACACTACATCACTAGACACTCTAGATTAGCAACCTAGAGCTTTTAGTTGCTCCACTAAATTTTTAGTGTGGAGATAGAGCCATAAACTATATCTCTCGGGTGGATCATCTTCGACGGAGAAAAACCAGCGATCAAGCTCAATCATGGAGACCCCATGGAGCTAACGAAGAGGGTAGAAGACCAAAGGACACGAATCTTTCGGTATAAATTTCTAACCGAGTAGATTAACTCTTTTTAGTTGCTAGATTAAGCTTATGGTTTGATAACTCGGGGTTTAGTTGGTTGCGCTTCCTCAAAATTTAATTTTTGTGCATTCCTCCTCTCTACTTTAGATGTAGAGTGAGCCTAACTAACCAACATGGTATTAGAGCCACTCTATAAGCCTTAACTAGCTAGTTACGACGCTTTAATTCTACCGTTTTCATCGTGCAAAAACAGCCAACGAAAAAAGTCCCAAAAATTCAAGTTTTTGGACGTTTGCACTCCTCGCGGGCTCACGATTTGGACCGAGAAGTCGTGAGGAGTTGTGTGGTTACCCTGGGGGGACGAAGGTCGGGCCCACCCCTCGAGACCACCACAATGTGGCCTTAAGGGGTAGGGACCCGAGCACTACCCAATAGGGGTAGTCTCGGGTCTGCCCCCTCTTGTGGGCCACCTTGTGGTGGTCTTTAGGGGTGGGTACCCCTAGCTTTCCCAGGCGACAGTTAATTTTGGGTACTCCACTATCGCGAAGGTTCTGACGAGTTTCGAGTTCATTTTGACTCTCGGATTGGCTTTAAACGATGAAATTTTGGAACTTAGTGAACTATTTTTTTTCCGGGTTTGGGAAAACTTGCTTTGTTTATTATTTGTGCACGGAATTCTTTTGTCATAGCCATTGTTACTTGGTGATGTTATGCGTATATGTGTTGTGAACATCATCTAATCGCTATACTTCAATTAGAAGGGGTTACACGCATCTGGTTATTGCGATGTTTATCTCTATGATGTTTTAGATGGATAGTTGTGATGGATAGCCTTTTGTACAATGTTTAATGTACAGTTTTGATTCATTTGTATATTCATTATTGCGGGGTGAGCATCCGACATGTGGACTACCATTTCTGCCAGTTTATATATTCTTTTATTGGGGCACGGCCGGGTTGAGATCGATATCACCATTGTATATATTTTCTTTTCTGAACTAGGATTACCCTGCGGAGGAGTACTCGAATAGCCGGGTTCTAGAGAGAAACGGGCCTCCATCTTATGGCATTGAGATCGGGGGGCCTTTCTCTAGAATTGGTGGGCTATTCACTGCACTCGTATGGGGTATAGGATGACCCAAGGTGGGGTGCTCAAGTTACCGGATTTTATGAAGTGCTGGATGGTCCATTCATTTCATTGATTGGGGCTGCCTCACTTCCGGGATTGGCGGGTAACATGCCGCACTTGTAGGTCTTGAGTCACTATTCACTTAAGAGTGAATACACTATTCACTTAAGAGTCATTATTCACTATTCACTTGTTGATCCCACAACCATTGGTGTTTAACATCAAAGATTGTATACAGGTGCTCATTGGAGAATGAGTACACCGAACGGACTCGCCGAGAACTCCTAGATGGTACCATACCTATCGTCAGATAGCAGTTCTTTAGTGACACTTATACACGTTAGTCTGTAAACCCGAGATCGTCATAGTGTCTTGTATGGTTCCCACTGTACTTTGATTTCATCCCTACCACGGCTCTATTGATTCATGCAATCACCATGAAAGTCGGTCATATCACCTCTACTAGGATTTTTACAAGATCAAGTGAGCAATTTTAAAAATTCTAGAGGGCTAAGTCTACAAACAAGAATCAAAGTAGAGCATTAGGTTTTCTTAGTTAGAAAACTAAAGATCTAACTATGTGAAGAGAGGATACAGCCTATGTAGTCTAGTCCTTCACTTCAAATGCTCCAAGAAGTAGTCCTTTGAACTCTTCTTTGACTCCACTTGAAGAAAGGAACGATCTTGCTCGAAGTCTTTTTCGTCGAAGATGATCCACCCCGAACCTTCTCACACTCAAGATCACACTTCACTAATCAAAGTATTAGTGAAGTTAACAACCTAAACTAGTTTGCTAGAATAGTGTAGGTTGATGAAGTGGGGTTTAAGCTCACTTAAAAATCTTTTCTTTTCTCTTTTTCACTCTTGAGTGAATAGTGATTCAAGAGAAAAAAAAATGAAAAAGATGAGGATGAGAGTGAACCTTATCTTGAGGATAAAACACCAAAGATATCAAATGAAATAATGAGTCATGCATTTTACAAGGTTCCCCAAGATTCACAAAGAGATGGCTCATTCTTCTTTTTGTTAAATTCCAATAAGAAATCTTTATGATTTTATCCTCAACTCAAAGTGTATCTCTTATACATCCATCTGAGGTGTATCATCAACCATGATATAAGATTTTATATGTTATTTATATCAAATATAAATAATATATAAAGAGAAGAAAATATTAAAGTGAGCATTATATTAGTCAATATATATACATATCAAATATATAAATATATATCAAATTATTAAATCAACACTTGATTCAATAATTCGGTTATATCATATACAGCCCGGCTAATATCATATAACGCTAGATTAGAATACGGTATCATATACTCGTATTTAATCAAGATCCCGCACATATCTCTATACATGCCCTACTTCGTTTCGCTTGAGCTAGGAAACCTCTATATGGGACTCTGAAGACTCGCCAATACGCTGGCAGTAGATAATGATCACATCAAACACCTACAAGCCGTCAGTGGTACTATCTGGACGTAACGGCTACCCAGGTATTTAACGAATAGAAGATCAACAAGTAAACTTGTCCAAACTCCCGTACAGCCTATAAGCAACACTTACTGTACAGTCCGGTCTCTTCGTCTGATATGTCGCATATAGAGTCTAGGAAGTAGAATCGTCAAACCCCAATAACTCGATAGGTTATGCTGATTTGTGTCCTATAATAAATCAAGAAACTACTGATAACACTTATCAGTAAATCTCATCATCCCTGGCCAGAGACTTGCTGTTATAGCCAATAGAGCATAGAACAACATCAACTCCCAATACTGGGAGAGAGGAAACCCCTCCTATCACTCATTGTCTCCATATGAATCGGGACTGTACCTAAAAACTACCTATTTGCACGACTCAATAGAGTTATGGTAGGGAGGAAATCAAAGCACAGTGGGAACCACACAAGACACTATGACGATCTCGGGTTTACAGACTAACCTGTATAAGTGTCACCAGAGAACTGCTATCTGATGATAGGTATGTGCTCAGTTGATAAAACTGCACATTTAATATAACATTTTTCCTACTATTTCTATATTAGAAAAGGTGTTTATTATAATATATGATACATATGAGGGTTTATCTGTAAAAATACTATTTTCATGTGTTTATATATTATAATTAACATTTGGTAGGAAAATGTATGCAAAAATACCATTAACCAAATTTTAATGTTGAAACTAATATCTCAATAAAACAAACTCTACTAATATTATTTGTGGAGTTGTTGTGCAGAATTTTCAGGGCTAAGATCAAGGGAATCAAAGTTGTTAGAGCAAACCTGCCTAATTAAGAAAGCAAACTAAGAAATCAAGTCTGGTAGTAACTACGAGAAGATTTTCAGTTTCCTAAAATTCAAAAGATCGCCACGTGTCACACAGATGAAGCCACAGAAAAACTAACAAGAGATCTCACTGTTTGGCCGCGGATCTGCGGCCAAACCCACCTGTTGGCCGCGGATCCGCCGCGTGCCAGATGAATTGGGTGCTAGGATTTGGTTGTTATAATCTGAACCATTGGTTTCCAATTTAGGAAGCTAAGGTTCTGGCTTTGGGACTATAAATAAGGACCGAGAGCCTCTTGGAAAAATCATCAAGTCGACGCGATCACGAAGTCCACGATGGCTCACGCATCCAGGCTGATCATCAACGGTTCATCTATCTCCTTAGAAGAAATCGAGAAGCAAACTAGTATTTGTAATCATTTTCTAAGGGAACAAAGTGTAAATGAGTTTTGTTGATTAATAAAGGTAGTTCTTTTTCTTATTCTATTTCTTTGTAGTTTCGTTATGAATTCTCTCTCCATCTCTTCTTTTCCCAACATGCGCGAGTAATTCTCCGCTTGTTAGGGTTCATAGGATTAAGGTAGGTTAATGGATGATGAAGATCCTTAAACTCTTTTTAAGTCCTATAAAGTTTATAAACTTCATCAAAAGAATAGTTAACATCCTAATCGGGCGCGCTACCAATTCATTGCTAGTCTCGACCATGATTAGAGATTAGATTAACTATTGTTTAGGTAAAGGCTAGATATGAACGAAGTTCCATGTCGAGATAGGGGTTAAGAGTGGGGACCCTTTTCCCTCCAGAAACCCTAATCTACATGCATCACCGTCGTTCTAATTTTAAATCTATTTAAGGATAAAAAGAGTAATCTTTAATTAATCATCCATAACTACTAAATCCCAATGAACCCTACAAGCCCCCTTCTACTATAAAACCTACATCCGTAGTTAATCTAGATCTATATTTTGCATCCGTGTTTAACATAGATCTAGATCCTACAATCATTCTTCACCATTCTTTATTCTTTCTCCTTTCTTTCTCAACACGCCTAAAGTAAGAATAAAATATTTAACGTTTCCCAGAGGACGACCCGTACTCATCTCGGTCTAGCTACACGTGACACCGTTATTGATTGCGGTTAACTACTATACATAAATCTAGATCAATCAGTATGGTACCATTTAGGAGTTCTCGGCGAGTTCGTTCGGTGTACTCATTCTCCAATGAGCACATGTATACAATATTTGATGTCAAACACCAATGGTTGTGGGATCAACCATCGCCTCATACAGGGTCAAGAAACGTTGCTTGCACTATTGAAGCATGGTTCATTTTATTTATTGGAGTTTATTCCATGCTTCAATAATGAGAGGTATTTGTTAAGCCATTCTTCACATGTGAAAAGGAGTTAGTTCATTTTCTTCACTTGAGCTCAATTGCTCTCTATCTCTCTCCATCTTCTTCACCTTCACCTCTAAGCTCAATCCCTGATATGAGTTGTGAACCCTTGAGCTTATGAGAACCTTAGTGAGCAAACAACACATCTACTTCACCATCCTACACTAGATTAGTACTTTGGTATTGTGTGTTTATGTTCAGTTGATAAAACTGCACATTTGTATTACATTTTTCCTACCATTTTCATATTAAAAAAGGACTTTATTATAATATATTATACATATGAGGGTTTATGTGTAAAAACATTATTTTCCATGTGTTAATATATTTTAATTATCATTTGGTAGGAAAATGTATGCAAATATTATTGACCTAATCCTAGTAGAACAAAGTCTACTAAAATCTTATTTGAGTTGTTGTGCAGAATATTTCCAAGTTGTTATGAAGAATTTATCAAACAAATCAATTTGTTGAAGAAAACTTGCCAAATTAAGAAGCAAAACTTGGAGACCAAGTCTGGAAGCAACCGAGAGAAGATTTCTGAATTCTAAAGATGCCAGGATTGCCAAATGTCAAAATCAGAGAGCCCAAGAAAATTGGTGAAGAGATCCTCACCATTGGCCGCGGAACCGCGGCCAAACCCCCCTGTTGGCCGCGGATCCGTGGCAATCTAGAAAAATTGTGTGCTAAAATTTTGTGGAGTAAATCTCTGCTGAATTTTACCAAGTTTCCAACTAAAAGATTCTGGCTTTGCACTATAAAAGGGCACCGAGGGCCTCTTGGAAAAGTTATCAAGCCGAAGAGATCACGAAGCTCCCGACGCTCACGCATCCAGGCTGATCATCGACTGTTCGACTACCTCCTTAGGAAAGATCGAGAAGCAACTAGTTTTGTAATCATTTTCTACGGATTAAAGTGTAGTTTGTTCAAGTCGATTAATAAAGGTAGTTCTTTTTAATTGTTTTTGCATTTTACATTATGTTTTCCCTCTCTGTCTTTTCATCTTCTTCTCCCAACATGCGCGAGTAATTCTCCGCTTGTTAGGGTTCATAGGATTAGGGTAGGCTAATGGATGATGAAAATAACTAAATCCTTTTTAAGTCCTATAAAGTTTAGGAACTTTATCAAAAGAATCATTAACATCCTAATCGGGCGCGCTAGTAATTCTTTACTAGTTCCAACCGCGCTTAGAGATTAGATTAATGATTATTTTGGTAAAGGCTAGATATGAACGGAGTTCCGTGTCGAGATAAGGGTTAAGAGTGGGATTCCTTTTCCCTCCAGAAACCCTAATCTACACGCATCACCGTCGTTCTAGTTCTAAATCTATTAATGGATAAAAATGGTAACTTTTAATTAATCGTCCATAACTACTAAATCCTAACGAACCCTACAAGCCCTCTTATTATATTAATTACATCTTTAAAATAATCTAGATCTATATTTTACATTCTTCTTTAACGTAGATCTAGAAACCATTCTATAAAATTCTTTATCCCTCCTCTCTTTCTCAACACATCTAAAGTAAAAGTAAAAGGTTCCACGTTTCCCAGAGGACGACCCGTACTCATCTCGGTCTAGCTACGCGCGACACCGTTCTGATTGCGGTTAATTACAAACACAACTTTTTTCGTATCAATCAAATGGCGCCGTTGCCGGGGATACGTGCGTAATTTTTTTATTTTTACTATTTGTGTTGAATATTTAGAAGAGCCATATCATTATTAAAACAAAACTGCAAATTGCATATTTAACGATTTGTGCGTGAATTTTTGCAAGGAGATCTGGAGTCACAGAATTAAGGAGAACAGGAAACAGAGACATTTTTAGAGATCCAGAGGAGCACAGAAGGCTATACAAAAATTTTCATCAAGTGATCCCTCTGCCACACGGCAGAACCGCGGCATAAAGGCACTTTGTGCGGCGGAATCGCGGCAGGATAGAAGAGTTAGGGCCACAGAATTCTCTGGTATCTTTCTTAACTCCTTCTCTCTCTCCTCAAATCCAATAAAATCTATTTTCTGCAGGATTCTTTGCAAAATTGCGCCGCTCAAAAATCTTTTTGCAAAAGTTTTGTGATTGGTTTTGTTTTGCATATTTAATACGGACTTTAAGGGGCAAAGACCAAATCAAGATTAGGTGGGGATTTCATCACCCTTCCTAAGCCCCACAAATCACAAACCGAGCATATAGATCAACCCTTCATTAATTTAAAAAATATCTAGACCAGACTTTAAGGACTGTCGCGCTCAATAAGGACAGAGGAAGGTCGTGGGTAATCTATCGTTTATCCGCATTACTTTTGTAGTGCCTAGGCAAGTGTGACAAAGGCTAGTGGTTTTTAATTAGGCCTACGACGTGGTTCCTTCCCACTTACCTGGCACTTACCTGGCTACAAGAGTAGTACGGAGGCGGTAGAGGATTGATCCTGCGGCTTGTCCTTTGGAAGTCTAGGAGCGGTCTAGAGACTGGACCTAGGTGACCTTAGTTCTAGGGTTGCTTGTGCATCTTAGGGTGATTTGTCTTGAGTCCCACTTTTTCAAAAACAAGCCAATTTTAAAATCACACACTCGCTGCCACTTGCACTAAACCCGCTTAGTGCATGCTCGGCTAGACACGGGATCCTAGTGCCCGTCTTGTCCGCGTTCCTTCTATCGACACCGAAGTCGGTACTTCTTAATCTTCTTTTCCCCCACAACACACCATGACCGAGATGGACAGCACTCCATCAGAATATAACACCACGCTACCACCGCCCAGAGGTGCGCAGAATCCACCGCGCATCTCTCTCCAAGAGAGATGCTATCCTATTCGTGGTCCTCTTTCTACTTGTCTATCTCTTCCACCACCTAACGGGGATAATTTCGAAATTAAACCCCACTACATCAATCTGCTGCCCAAATTTCACGGGCTTGAGTCGGAAGACGCGTACGTTTTCATCACCAAATTCGAAAACGTATGCGCAATGATGGGTACTTCACAATTGACTTTAGATGCTATGCGCTTACGTCTTCTCCCATTCACACTGTGCGACTTGGCAGAAAAATGGCTTTATAATACTGCCGCACACTTTATCACTAATTGGGATGAATTCGTCGTAGCATTTCTTAAGAAGTTTTACCCAAACCATAAGACTGCCCACATTAGGAGCGAGATCAACCAGTTCACCCAGCTTCCCAATGAACCATTTTGGAAGTGCTTTGAACGTTTCAAAGATCTGCTTGTCCAATGCCCCCATCACGGAATACAAAGATGGGATTTATGTCGGATTATATATGAGGGCATTAATCCAGCGACAAAGCAGATGCTTGAAACAATGTGTCAATGCAATTTCATGTCTAAAGATGATGGTGAAGCATGGAAATATCTGGAAGATCTCGCTGAACACACGTTGCAGTGGGAAAGCGTAAGACCACCTACAACTAAGGGAGGTATTCACCAGCTCGATATTTCCATCACAGTAAAAGCCGAAATGGCAGCGATGCAGAAGAAACTTGATTCTATTGAGAACAAACTTTCATCAGTCTCCCTAAATCAGGTCACGCTTCCTAAGACTGTCTGTGGTTGCTGTTCGGATCCTTCACACTTAACGGAAGAATGTCCTATGAATGCATCGTTTCAAACTAATGCTGCTTTTCAGCAGCGACCTAGAAACGACCCTTATTCTTCCACATACAATCAAGGATGGAGGAATCATCCTAACTTTGCTTGGAACCAAAACCAACAAAGCAATTATCAAAGACCTCCTCCACAGCAACCACAACCACAGAATCAGCCCCCTTTCAGTCACAGAATTTCCAAAATCCGGCCAACATTTCTACACCACAAGTGGCCGGTACTGACAACTCACTTGCACAAACTTTGGATATGTTCATGAAACAATCCATGCAAAATTCGGCTGAGATGAGGTCTTCTATTGATGCCCTAACGAAAAACTCCTCCTCCCATGGTGAGAGTATTAAATCAATAGAAAACCAAATCGCACAATTAAACACCGCAATGAGAGCGAGAGAGAAAGGGAAACTCCCATCTCAACCCCTACCGAATCCTGGCCATTCACAAAGTCATAATGTGAATGCCGTCACTACGTTGAGATCGGGGAGAGTGCTGAACAGCCGAGTGGGTGAGCAATTTGATGATAGTGACATATTTGATACCCCTTCTTCTTCTTCTTCTTCCCCTAACTCGTCTAGTCTTCCACCTTCATCCGAGCCTATTCTCCGTTTTCCCCAAGGCTCAAACATTTCTCCAAATCTATCTAAGTCGATGCCCACTCCAATTTTGGGATCGAATCCGTCGCCACAGTCCTCTCCACAAACATTAGACCCAAAACTTATTGATCGAGCTCCATTTCCAAACCGATTAAGGGCCAACCGACCTAACCCGCAAATGGAGAAGATTGTGGAAATGTTTAAGCAAGTTAGCGTGAATATTCCTCTCCTAGATGCTATTCAACAAGTCCCATCTTATGCAAAAATCCTTAAAGACTTGTGCACTAGGAAGAGAAAAACTCAAGTGCCTAAAAAGGTTTTCATGACGGGTAATATTAGCACAGCTTTTACCCAACAAATACCAAAGAAACGTAAGGACCCCGGCTGTCCTACAATCTCTATTTCTATTGGGGGTAAAAATATAAATCGTGCTTTACTCGATCTAGGCGCTAGCGTCAACTTGCTTCCTTATTCAGTATACGAGCAGTTAGGAATTGGAGAGTTAAAACCCGCCCATTGTACTCTCCAAATGGCAGACCGATCTATCACCAAACCTCGGGGCGAACTAGAGGATGTGTTAATTAAAGTCGGGGAATTCATATTTCCCGTGGACTTTATTGTTTTAGATACACAACCTGTAGCAAACCCACGCAATCAAATCCCGATGATACTTGGTCGACCCTTCCTAGCAACTTCTAACGCTGTAATTAATTGTCGTAACGGTTCTATGAACTTATCCTTCGGGAAAATGACAATTGAGCTTAATATTTACAAGCTAGGAAGTCAGCCATCAGAACCTTCTGCTCAATTGCTGGATGTTTGTTCCATCCACGAGATAGCTTCCGAAAGCTGCATGGATGAGGAGCTTTGCTTTGATGTTCTCGACAACATTAATGAGACATCGTTTGATCTTGCACCACTTCACAGTGAGGATATGTTCAATGAGTCCGACCTTGAGATTGAACCTGTTGACTCGTTGCAAAAGTCAGCAGCACTTTCCGAGTCAATATCTTATGCAAGTTTTGAACCTCTTAGGAAGTCCGAATATCATTCGCTTACCCCACCTTCTTTAGTCTCTCCGCCAATTCTTGATCTCAAACCGCTACCTTCTCATCTTAAATATGCATATTTAGGAGAGAATGAGACTTTGCCAGTGATTATTTCCGCTTCTCTAGCCTTAGAGCAAGAGAATGCACTTTTGGCAGTGTTGAGATCGAATCGGGAAGCATTTGGTTGGACAATGGCTGACATCAAAGGGATTAGTCCCTTAATTGTTGAACATTACATACATCTGATGGATGAAGCCAAACCAACCCGAGACCCACAAAGACGGTTAAATCCCGTTATGAAGGAGGCGGTAAAGAAAGAAATCGTCAAGTGCCTTGATAGTGGAATAATTTATCCCATATCTGATAGCCAATGGGTAAGTCCAATTCATGTGGTCCCCAAAAAGTCTGGCATCACGGTCATCACTAATGAGGCTAATGAGTTAATCCAAACACGTACCCAAACTGGGTGGCGCGTATGTATCGATTACAGGAAACTCAATGCCGCGACGAGGAAAGATCACTTCCCTCTACCTTTCATTGACCAGATGTTAGAACGACTAGCGGGACACGAATACTACTGTTTCTTGGACGGATACTCTGGTTATAACCAGGTCCCCATCGCCGAAAAGGATCAAGATAAAACCACTTTTACTTGTCCTTTCGGAACTTTTGCTTATAGACGCATGCCCTTTGGGTTATGCAACGCTCCCGCTACATTTCAGCGGTGCATGATGGGGATATTTTCAGATATGGTGGAAAATTTTCTGGAAATTTTTATGGATGATTTCTCCATTTTTGGGGACTCCTTTGAGGACTGCCTTCGTAATCTTGACGCTGTTCTTACCCGCTGTAAGGATAAGAACTTGACTTTGAATTGAGAAAAATGCAATTTTATGGTCCAAGAAGGTATTGTACTTGGACATATAATTTCACATAAAGGCATTGAGGTCGACAGAGCTAAAATAGATGTCATTCAAAACCTCTCTCGTCCCAATTGCGTCAAAGATATACGATCCTTCCTTGGTCATGCAGGATTTTATAGGAGATTTATTAAGGACTTTAGCAAAATTGCTAGACCCTTAACCCTTCTATTGGCAAAGGACACTACTTTTCACTTCGATTCGGATTGTGAGGCTGCTTTTGAATCGCTTAAAGAATCACTCACTACAGCCCCCGTTCTATCATCACCGGATTGGAACCACCCGTTCGAGCTTATGTGTGATGCATCAGATTTTGCTATTGATGCGGTCTTAGGACAGCACATTGATAAGATGCCACATGTAATTTACTATGCAAGTAGTGTAAGTCCATGCTACCTCTCCCGGTACTTTCGGGAATGCGGAATTTGGTAAAAAACGATTTTCTTAAAGATGGTAACATGGACCTATAACCCGGATCTTGGTTAAACATCTATCTAACATCCTAACTAAGAGATTCTAGCTACTCGGTTAGGGGGTTATACCTAGCTTGTCTTGAACTCCTTCTCTTCAAGCTCCGATGGTGGTCCGATGGCTCCTTCTCGTCGTCTCCGTACGCCGAAGATAGATCCACTTGAAAGCTCCAACCTTTAGCTCCTTCTTCGTTCTTTGAAGAAACTAGTTCACTTGGTTTGCTAAACCTAGTGAACTAGAATGAGTAGAGAGGAAATAGAATGGGATTTTATCTATGGTTCTTGATTCTCAACTCATGAGACAAGAGAACCATAGAATCAAGAGAGGGAGGAAGAGGTTGAGGGTGAGAGCAAAAGGAGAGCTCAAGAACAAGAGAGAGAATGAGCAAGAAAGAATGAGGCTCTCTTTTGTCTTTCACCCTCTCATAATCCAAAGTGATCATAACTCATCATATCAAAAAAAGTCTTATGTGATGGTTTGAAGCAACCATAACCATATCATTTCATGCACTCATTTCACACAAATGAGCAAGTAAACAAAAGTCTTTGCCATGAAATGATGGCTATGGTTATCATGATGGTCAACTAGTCAAGCCTAGTCAACCGGTCAACAAGTCAACAAAAGTCAACAAGTCAACAAAGTCAACAAGTAAACAAAGTCAACAACCATATCACCATAATACTTAATTAATATAATAGTTAATCACATATCATATTCTCATCAGGGTTGAGCAAAAAGTCAAATAGTCAACGGTCAACTGTCAACAACCCTAATGAGAATCCACTGCCTCTGTCTCCCTGTCAACTGTGCATACACACCCGCATCCGCATTCCGAGGAACACGAATGCAAACTGGATAAATCCAATCCCATAAGGTACACTAGGATCTAGCTTAAACCAAAGCCCGCTAGTGTAAACTGTCCGGACACTGTACGCGCACAAGTGCACGGATGTGACCGAATCCTGTCGCAAAACCATGCGACCTGTCGCAATACCATGCGACCTCTACTCTTTTGCCTAAAGGCGAAAAGCTTTCTGTGTGGGACTCTAAAGACTCGACACTACGCTGGCAGTGGGTTTAACCACAGACCGCAAGCGGCACTAGCTGTGCGTAACGGTCCCCAGGCAGTGCCGACAAGAAGACCGACGAGGCGAAACCCATCTGAACTCCTACTGAGCCTGAGTGTGACATTCTCCGTACAGTCCGGTCTGTTCGTCTGATACATCGCATGGCGGGCCTAGGGGCGGTAAACGTCAGTCCCCCAATAGCGGTACAAGTCGTGCCGGAGCGAAGCCCAAAACACCCTGAGATAACACTGGAAACCTACCAGTATATCTCGATTGCCCTGGCCAGGGACTACTCGTGTAATGGCTCTCCTAGACACAGCACGATGTCAACCCCCAATACCGGGAGAGACGAATCCTGTCTAACCGTCACTGCCTCCAAGTGCTTCGGGACTGCACCCAACCACTACCTGTTTGCACGACTCCTTTGAGCCGTGGTAGGGTAGTGATCAAAGTACAGTGGGAACACACTCGAGGCGGAGTGACAGTGTCAAGTCAGCAGACTAAGCTGTACTCATGTCACCTGGGAACTGATAACTGACGATAGGTATAATACCAACTAGTCAGTTCCCGACGAGTCCTGTCCAGTGTACCCGTAACCTAACGAGCACCCGCATACTATCTCAAGTACGACGTACTGACGGCTGTGGGACAGACCGTCTCCCACACTGGGATGAGAAGCGCATGCGCTGGTCTACTCCGGAGCATCGATGCCCTGTCTCGATAGTCCTGCGACCAGGGACCTGCATAAGGATGTGCTTATAGATTACCCAGCCTCACTAGTGTGACGGCCATCACATCGCTGGTAATCAAGCAAAGATCCTAAGGGCTCTACTAATGTGTATAGGCGATATACAAAAATAAACACATGTACACATTGAAGTAGAAACAAACCAAGTAGCATACTACTATTTTGAGCAAGATTGTATATACAAGGTGAATATCCCAAGCATCCATTAAGTAATATACAAACCAGTATGATACAGTAATGGCCTCTAGGGCATATACACTAACAATCTCCCACTTGCACTAAGGCCATGTACTGGCGTATCGAAGACCTATCATCTCGATCAGCCGCTCGAACTGAGTCTGGGGCAGGGCCTTGGTGAATGGATCTGCAGCGTTATCTTCTGAAGCGACTCTCCGAACCTCGATCTCCTGGCGATCCACGATCTCCCTGATCAGGTGATACCGCCTCAAGATGTGCCTGGATCTCTGATGGGACCTGGGTTCCTTCGCTAAAGCTATAGCCCCGTTGTTGTCGCAATACAGAGGTATTGGATCAACAATGGACGGAACCACCTGAAGTTCTTTCAAGAACTTCCTCATCCAGACAGCTTCTTTTGCGGCATCAGATGCAGCGATGTATTCCGCTTCCATCGTCGAGTCTGCAACGGTTTCCTGTTTGGAACTCTTCCAACACACCGCCCCTCCATTGAGGGTAAAGACAAAACCCGACATGGACTTGGAATCATCCTTGTCACTCTGGAAGCTGGAGTCAGCAAAGGCCTCGATCTGGAGGTCTTTTCCGCCATACACCAAGAACATCTCCTTAGTCCTTCTCAGGTACTTGAGAATGTTCTTTACCGCTATCCAGTGTTTCTCCCCAGTGTTTGACTGATACCGGCTTACCACACTCAGTGCATAAGCTACATCCGGTCTGGTACACAACATCGCATACATTATAGAGCCTACCGCAGAAGCGTAGGGTATAATAGACATGCGATCCCTCTCCAAATCAGTCTTGGGAGACATCTCTTTAGAGAAGGTGATCCCGTGACAAGCCGGTAGGTTACCGCGCTTGGAATCTTCCATACTGAATCTCTTCAGTATGGTGTCGATGTACCTGGACTGTGATAGTCCTAATATCCTCTTGGATCTGTCACGGTAGATCCGGATACCCAGAATGTATGAGGCATCACCCAGGTCTTTCATGGAGAACCTGTGTGACAAGAACCCCTTGACAGATTGTAGCATAGGAATGTCATTTCCTATTAAGAGAATGTCATCCACGTATAAAACGAGGAATACTACAGTTCTCGCTACAAATCTACTATAGATGCATGGTTCATCTGGATTTTTGATAAAGCCAAATTCTTTGACCGTCTCATCAAAGCAGATGTTCCAACTCCGCGACGCCTGCTTTAGTCCATAGATGGACTTAAGCAACTTGCACACCTTTCCGCTGCTCCCACTCTGAATGAAACCCTCTGGCTGGTCCATATAGACACACTCCTCTAAATTTCCATTTAGAAAAGCTGTCTTTACGTCCATTTGCCAGATCTCATAATCGTGGAAGGCAGCAATGGCAAGAAGGATCCGAATGGATTTCAGCATGGCTACTGGAGAAAAGGTTTCGTCATAGTCCAAGCCAGGTCTTTGACGAAAACCCTTTGCTACCAGCCTAGCTTTATAGGTCTCAACCTGTCCATCTACACCAATCTTCCTTTTGAAGATCCACTTGCATCCTACGGGTTTTACCCCGTCTGGAGCAATGTCCAACGTCCATACCTTGTTGGTGTACATGGACTCCATTTCGGTCCGCATTGCATCCAGCCATTTCACTGAGTCAACGCTCTGAACGGCCTGCTGGAAGCTAGTAGGCTCATCATAATCTATGATGCAATCCTCTCTATCCCCGTCAATGAGAAAACCGTAGTATCTCTCGGGCGGATGAGTCTGCCTACTACTTCTGCGGAGCGGCGCAGGAATGTCCTGTTCTGTTGAACCCTCTGGTTCCACTAAACTTTCAGTAATAGTCCGTGGTTCTGGAATTTCTTCCAGTTCTACTGCGCTCCCACTTATTTCTTTTTCTATGAACTGGTGTTCTAGAAAGTGGGCATGACGAGAAACAAGAACTTTTTGTTCCTCTTCACAGTAGAAGAAATATCCCTTGGAATTCTTTGGATATCCCACAAACTTGCACAGTACTGAGCGTGCCTCGAGCTTGTCCGCATGCTGCTTTTTAACAAAAGCTGGACTTCCCCATATCTTAATGTGATTAAGATGGGGTCTCTTCCCACACCACATCTCAAATGGCGTAGTAGGCACAGTCTTAGTGGGAACTCGGTTCAAAAGGTATGCGGCTGATTCTAGCGCATATCCCCAGAATGATCGCGGCAACTCAGCGTTACTCATCATGGACCGTACCATATCCAATAGGGTGCGGTTCCGTCTCTCCGATACACCGTTATGTTGCGGGGTGTATGGAGGAGTAAGCTGAGAGAGAATTCCGTTCTCTTTTAAATAGTCCAGGAACTCGGCACTTAAGTATTCTCCACCTCGATCCGATCTTAGAATCTTAATACTTTTGCCGGTCTGTTTCTCTACTTCATTCTTATACTCCTGGAATTTTCCAAAGGCCTCGGACTTATGTTTCATCAAGAAGACATAACCGTACCTTGAGAAGTCATCCGTAAAAGTAATGAAGTAAGAATGTCCGCTTCGGACATGTGTAGACATTGGACCGCACACGTCACTGTGTACGAGTCCCAAGAGCTCGCTCGCTCTTACTCCATGTCCAGTAAACGGAGTCTTTGTCATCTTTCCTTTGAGACAAGATTGACAAGTGGCATACGATTGATATTTGAACGCATTCAAATATCCTTCTGTATGTAACTTAGTCAACCTTCTCTCATTGATGTGACCCAATCTACAATGCCATAAGAAAGTCTGATTTATTTCTGGAGACTTTCTTTTGTGTGTATTCTGGACATTAAAAATCTGCGGTTGATTTAACACGTATATACCATTACTCAATGTACCTGACCCAATCAAAACTTGATTAAGGTGAATGTTTACAACATTACTTACAAACGCAAATTCATAACCTTCTTTAGAAACTAAAGATACAGAAATGATATTACAAGTTGCGTTGGGTACAAAAAAGCAATTACGCAAAACCAAAACATGTCCATCTGACATTCCCGGGTGATAGTCCCCCACGGCTTTAGCATCCATGCTAGCTCCGTTCGCAACTCTGAGGGTCATGTCACCTGCCTTCAAAACCCTACGGTTTCTCAACGCCTGCAAAGAATTACAGATATGAGATCCTGATCCGGTATCCAATACCCAGGAAGTAGAGTTTATTGAAAGACAGTTTTCAATAACATACACACCTGAAGCTGAAGCTGCAACCTGCTTCAATTCCTGTGTTCTGGCCTTCCAGGCCCTGCAATCATTCTTCCAGTGTCCTTTCTTATGACAATAGAAGCATTCTTCCTTATCCACAAGCTTCCCCGCTATCTTTGTTGCTTTACCTTTTCCCTTCGTATCCACTTTACTAACACCGCCCCTTGGTTTGGCGGGGGCCTTCTTCTTCTTTCCCTTGGCTTTCGCCTTGGACCTAGAAGAAGATGATCCTCCTACAAACAAAGTGGATGTATCCCTACCTTTCTGTAGGGTGCCCTCTGCGCTCCTAAGCATGTTGAGGAGCTCTGAAAGTTCAACCTCTTTTTCTTGTAAGTTGAAGTTCAGTATAAACTGGGCGTAAGTGGAAGGAAGGGACTGGAGAACTATATCCGTATATAGCTCACTCTCCAATGTGATCCCTAGGTCAGCGAGCTCCTCAATATAGCCGATCATCTTTAGCACGTGCTCGGCTACTGATGATCCGACGGCCATTCTTGTCGAAAATAACTTTTTCGACGCTTCGTATCTTGCGATACGAGATTGCTCTCCATACAGTTCTTTTGTATGAAGCAATATGGATTCCATGTCCATATTCTCATGCCTCCTCTGATGTTCGTTGTCCATCGAGGCAAGCAGGAGGCATTTGGCCTTCGCGCTATCAATCTCCCAAGTCTTGCGGATTTCCTTATCCGCGATGCTGGAAGTTGGACCAGGGACAGGGGGAGCTTTGGTGGTAAGAAGATACCCCAGCTTGTCGTAAGTGATTGCTATCTTGACATTCCTGAGCCAATCTTTGTAGTTTGGCCCTGTCAGTTTGTTTTTATCTAGGAGTAACTTAAGTCCAGTCATGTTGATTGGTCGCTGCAATTAGGAGAGAGAAGAAGAAACACTCAGCATGTTGCTCTTGCAAGTTTAGAGTGGTTTTTAGTTTGTCTAAATAGGATGGCTCCCACTGTTTCTCGAATCCCTCCTCAAACCATAAAGGAAGAATTAGTCAGGATCAATCCCACCGTACAATACTTGCTTAACCGTTCAGCCAGGCCGGTGTCGGTACTTCGAGGGAGGTTTTCCAACGCTTTCGCGAAGTTCCTTAATTAAAGAACCTCTTTTCCCTGGGGGCGTAGCCCCGCTAACACCTTTCTAGGCACCTACTAGGTTTATAGCATTGATCGTTAAGTGAGAAATTTCCCGAGGAGTAGCATATACTCACAGTAGGATCGGGATCCAAATATCATCGCGTGACGAAACTGAAGGAATCCTACCAGAATCATCACACTCCAAATGGTATGCAAATCTAGCAAGTTTCAGTACTTATGAAACTCCCGATGTGGATTTTTGCCCCATGCTCTTATGACCTTGACTTTGGCCAAAATATCATAAGTCACATGTCAAGTTCTACCCGTCATTATCCAGGTTAATTTGGATCCATCCGTACCTACCCTTGACTTTGGCCAAAATGGCAGTACGACTGTCCCAAACCAACGCATCTATCTATGCTACACATGAATACCCAATAGCTACCAATCACTGTGCCTTGACTTTGGCCAACATACACAGCTTGAATACTATTGACTATTCATGTGAAACGACGGAGGGCTACGGATGGTTTTGGCAAAACCGTGAACGTGGTGAACTTGATATAGTCGATGGAACGAGATAGCTTTTAAAAGGAGTGGCTCAAGCTCCGTATTTAAAAGTTGTTTTTGAAAAGAACCGAGTGGTTTTTCGAAAGTGTTCCAACGACTTTAACTTGGTTTATTATCTTGCATTAGTTCTTTTAATGCGTGATATTCTTGCATTAGTTCTTTTAATGCGTCCCATCATTTAATCCTACCATTGCAGAAAACAACCAAAATATGACGTACGCTTATGCCATTCGCATTCGCCACGGGGCCCCGTCATTACCCGTTAGGTTACTTAACTAACGACAGAGCGGGGGCTGGGCTAGCGCGTCTGTAAAACATAAGCAACGCCTAAATAATATCATATATAGATATACTGCAATGATAAACATTTCAGATCACAGATGAATACATTGGATATACTAGGAATCTGTAATTTATACGAGCCTGTAACAAAAGACAGATTACACGGTCGCGGTGAATAGCTAAATACCCCACCCAAGACCCCTACGGGTGCGGCAAACTACCCGCCAAGTACCCGAAGCGTAGTAACCTCCCTCATCTCCATGAGTAGGCGACTCGACACTTCGGCATACCCGGTAGTTTATGCACCCCCTCCATGGGTCTATCCTAGGAGCAAAAACAGTAAAAAGAAATTATACAATGACGGCTACAACCCCGACCCGGTTGTGCGGCCATACAAATAATTATTACATCAATTTACAAATTTACATGAATTGAAAGAAAAGAAAACTCTCGTCTCACAACCCCCGGCTATTCACCCGCGACAATCCAACATATTCATATCCACATTCCAGCAACATTACAGATCACAGATTTGTATAACCCCCACTAATCGACATATAGCGATTAGTAGACGTTCAATACAAATAACACATTACAGAAAACCCGTTAGCTTAAGTCTTTTAGAAGTTCGATCAAAAATACGGATTTTCGGGACCCCAAAATAAAACTTTCGTTCTGGAAAATCTGGGCAGAAAATATATATTCCAAAAATCCCAAAATACCCCCAGAAGAACACTGCACCAAAAAGGGACCACGGCCGAGTCAACTCGGCCGCGGATCCGCGGCGGGAGCGTGCTCCCGCCGCGGAGCCGCGGCGCTTTGACTCGATCGTGCGACCAATTTTGGTGGGTGTTCACAGAAAAGCCTGAGCCGATTTTAGGTGTTAAAATAATCAACTTTTGAACAGTGGAAAAATCGACAGAAACTGCAAAATTTTTGGGGTTTGTATCGGGACTTTTTCGTTGATCGATCTTCTAGTTACTTGCTAACATGCTAGATAGAGTTTAACTAGGCTCTGATACCACTGTAAGTCCATGCTACCTCTCCCGGTACTTTCGGGAATGCGGAATTTGGTAAAAAACGATTTTCTTAAAGATGGTAACATGGACCTATAACCCGGATCTTGGTTAAACATCTATCTAACATCCTAACTAAGAGATTCTAGCTACTCGGTTAGGGGGTTATACCTAGCTTGTCTTGAACTCCTTCTCTTCAAGCTCCGATGGTGGTCCGATGGCTCGTTCTCGTCGTCTCCGTACGCCGAAGATAGATCCACTTGAAAGCTCCAACCTTTAGCTCCTTCTTCGTTCTTTGAAGAAACTAGTTCACTTGGTTTGCTAAACCTAGTGAACTAGAATGAGTAGAGAGGAAATAGAATGGGATTTTATCTATGGTTCTTGATTCTCAACTCATGAGACAAGAGAACCATAGAATCAAGAGAGGGAGGAAGAGGTTGAGGGTGAGAGCAAAAGGAGAGCTCAAGAACAAGAGAGAGAATGAGCAAGAAAGAATGAGGCTCTCTTTTGTCTTTCACCCTCTCATAATCCAAAGTGATCATAACTCATCATATCAAAAAAAGTCTTATGTGATGGTTTGAAGCAACCATAACCATATCATTTCATGCACTCATTTCACACAAATGAGCAAGTAAACAAAAGTCTTTGCCATGAAATGATGGCTATGGTTATCATGATGGTCAACTAGTCAAGCCTAGTCAACCGGTCAACAAGTCAACAAAAGTCAACAAGTCCATAAAGTCAACAAGTCAACAAAAGTCAACAAGTCAACAAAGTCAACAACCATATCACCATAATACTTAATTAATATAATAGTTAATCACATATCATATTCTCATCAGGGTTGAGCAAAAAGTCAAATAGTCAACGGTCAACTGTCAACAACCCTAATGAGAATCCACTGCCTCTGTCTCCCTGTCAACTGTGCATACACACCCGCATCCGCGTTCCGAGGAACACGAATGCAAACTGGATAAATCCAATCCCATAAGGTACACTAGGATCTGTCTTAAACCAAAGCCCGCTAGTGTAAACTGTCCGGACACTGTACGCGCACAAGTGCACGAATGTGACCGAACCCTGTCGCAAAACCATGCGACCTGTCGCAATACCATGCGACCTCTACTCTTTTGCCTAAAGGCGAAAAGCTTTCTGTGTGGGACTCTAAAGACTCGACACTACGCTGGCAGTGGGTTTAACCACAGACCGCAAGCGGCACTAGCTGTGCGTAACGGTCCCCAGGCAGTGCCGACAAGAAGACCGACGAGGCGAAACCCATCTGAACTCCTACTGAGCCTGAGTGTGACATTCTCCGTACAGTCCGGTCTGTTCGTCTGATACATCGCATGGCGGGCCTAGGGGGCGGTAAACGTCAGTCCCCCAATAGCGGTACAAGTCGTGCCGGAGCGAAGCCCAAAACACCCTGAGATAACACTGGAAACCTACCAGTATATCTCGATTGCCCTGGCCAGGGACTACTCGTGTAATGGCTCTCCTAGACACAGCGCGATGTCAACCCCTAATACCGGGAGAGACGAATCCTGTCTAACCGTCACTGCCTCCAAGTGCTTCGGGACTGCACCCAACCACTACCTGTTTGCACGACTCCTTTGAGCCGTGGTAGGGTAGTGATCAAAGTACAGTGGGAACACACTCGAGGCGGAGTGACAGTGTCAAGTCAGCAGACTAAGCTGTACTCATGTCACCTGGGAACTGATAACTGACGATAGGTATAATACCAACTAGTCAGTTCCCGACGAGTCCTGTCCAGTGTACCCGTAACCTAACGAGCACCCGCATACTATCTCAAGTACGACGTACTGACGGCTGTGGGACAGACCGTCTCCCATACTGGGATGAGAAGCGCATGCGCTGGTCTACTCCGGAGTATCGATGCCCTGTCTCGATAGTCCTGCGACCAGGGACCTGCATAAGGATGTGCTTATAGATTACCCAGCCCCACTAGTGTGACGGCCATCACATCGCTGGTAATCAAGCAAAGATCCTAAGGGCTCTACTAATGTGTATAGGCGATATACAAAAATAAACACATGTACACATTGAAGTAGAAACAAACCAAGTAGCATACTACTATTTTGAGCAAGATTGTATATACAAGGTGAATATCCCAAGCATCCATTAAGTAATATACAAACCAGTATGATACAGTAATGGCCTCTAGGGCATATACACTAACAAGTAGGACCTTGAATGATGCACAAATAAATTACACAACTACCGAGAAAGAACTCTTGGCAATTGTATTTGCATTAGAGAAATTCAGGCCCTACTTGATTGGCTCGCCTATTGTGGTTTACACAGATCACTCCGCCCTACGACATCTTTTATCGAAGAAGGATGCGGAGGCTAGGCTAATACGTTGGATCCTATTGTTACAAGAATTTGATCTTGTCATTAAAGACAAAAGTGGATGTGAAAACGTTGTAGCCGACCATCTTTCACGCATCACTTCTTCGCCAACTGTGACCGTGCCGATAAATGACTCATTTCCCGATGAACAGCTCTTGAATGTATCCTACAAACCTTGGTTCGTGGATATCGTGAACTATCTTGCGACGGGACTTATACCTAGCGATTGGTCGAAACAAGACAAACTTCGATTTTTATCCCAAGTAAAATATTTTTACTAGGATGAACCATATCTATTCAAGTATTGTTCCGATCAAATCTGTTAGTGTATATGCCCTAGAGGCCATTAGTGTATCAAACTAGCTTGTATATTACTTGATGGAAGCTTGGGATATTCACAGTTGTATACACAATCTTGCTCGAAATGGTAGTATGCTACTTGGTTTGACTCTGCTTTAATATGTGCATGTGTTTCTTTTAGCATATCGCTGATATACATATTAGTAGAGCCCTTAGGATCTTTGCTTGATTACCAGCGTTGTGATGGCGCTCACACTCGTGGGAGCTGGGTGATCTATAAGCACATCCTTATACAGGTCCCTAGTCGTTGGACTATCGAGACAGGGCATCGATACTCCGGAGTAGACTAGCGTATGCGCTTCTCATCCCAGCGTGGGAGACGGTCTGTCCCATAGCCGTCAGTACGTCGTACTTAAGATAGTATGCGGGTGCTCGTTAGGTTACGAGTACACTGGACAGGACTCGTCGGGAACTGTTGGTTGGTATTGTACCTATCGTCAGTTATCAGTTCCCAGGTGACATGAGTACAGCTTAGTCCGCTGACTTGACACTGTCACTTCGCCTCGAGTGTGTTCCTACTGCACTTTGATTGCTACCCTACCACGGCTCAAAGGAGTCGTGCAGACAGATAGTTTTTGGGTGCAGTCCCGAAGCACTTGGAGGCAGTGACGGTTAGACAGGATTCGTCTCTCCCGGTATTGGGGGTTGACATCGCGCTGTGTCCAGGAGAGCCATTACACGAGTAGTCCCTGGCCAGGGCAAGCGAGATATACTGGTATGTTTCCAGTGTTATCTCAGGATGTTCTAGGCTACACTCCGACACGACTTGTACCGCTATTAGGGGACTGACGTTCACCGCCCCCCCTAGGCCCGCCATGCGATGTATCAGACGAACAGACCGGACTGTACGGAGACTGTCACATACAGGCTCAGTAGGAGTTCAGATGGGGTTCACCTCGTCAGTCTTCTTATCGACATCTACCTGGGGACCGTTACGTACAGCTAGTGCCGCTTGCGGTCTGTGGTTAAACCCACTGCCAGCGTAGTGTCGAGTCTTTAGAGTCCCACACAGAGAGCTATTCGCCTTTAGGCAAAATGAGTAGAGGTCGCATGGTTTTGCGACAGGGTTCGTTCACATCCGCGCACTTGTGCACGTTTGCTGTCCGGACAGTTTATACTAGCGGGCTTTGGTTTAAGCCAGATCCTAGTATAGATTTGGGATTGGTTTTATCTCATTGTATTCATGTTCCTCGGATCACGAATACGGGTGAGTATGCACAGTTGCTTGAGACAGAGGGAGAGGACTTTGATTAGGGTTAATGACTATTGTCATTTTATTAACCCTAATACTTATATGTGTATTATGGTTAATTGATATTAGTTTAAATAATTATGCATGGTTATGGTTGTTGACCATTTGACCTCCTTGACTTGTTGACCTAGGTTGACATCTTGACCATCATCATTTCATTTGGAAGATGCTCTTTGATCCTTGCAAATTGCATTAAAAATGAAATGATAATGGTCATGTCTTGATTAACCATGACAATTATCTAGCTAATTATCTAATTACAATAATTCACAAATATATGAGAGAATGCTTCATATTTTCTCTCATTCTATTATTTCCTTTCTCTCTCTTGTTCTTCCTCTCCCTCAAGCTTTCCCCTCTCATGTGTTGAGAAACACTTGAGCTTGAGAAAAACCTCTTCTTGATAATCTCTACTCTCATCTAGGGTTCAAGGATTAGCACTTCTTGCACCCTAGTTACTTCTAGCTTGGAGTTGAAGCCAAAGGTCGAGGCTTTCGGGTGGATCTTTCTTCGACGTGAGAAGACGACTAAGGTGACCTCTTTCCACTACTCAAAGGAGCAAGGAGAGAAGGACATAAAGCCCTAGGTATAACCTTTCTAACACTTAGCTAGTTTCTAGTTAGCTTTAGCTTGTTTTTGTTTAGCAAAGATCCTTCTTTGTCTAGTCCATGTTGCCTAAATTAATAAAAATTTGATTTTTATTCCGTTTTCCGGCTCCCCGTAAGTACCGGGGTGGGCAACGTGGACTTACAGTGGTATCAGAGCCTAACTAAACATAAACTAGCTAGGTAGTAAAGTGTATGGAAGTTCGAATCGGAAAAATCGCAAAACCGAGTTTTCAAAACCCAAACTTTCTGTTAAAATTTTTTCTGTTCAAAATAAAATTTATCATACTCCAAAAATCGTCTCAGGGTTTTGTGAAGAAAGCCACCAAACCCGGTCCAGTGACTCGACCAAGACGCCGCGGTTCCGCGGCAATAGCAAGCTATTGCCGCGCAACCGCGGCCGAGTTGGCTCGTCTCTGGGTCGAGTTTGGTGCAGTGTTCTTCTGGCATGGTTTTGGGATTTTTAAGATGGTTTATATGTGCCCAGATTTTCCAGAATAGAAATTTGTTTTTGGGGGCCTATAAATTCGTATTTTTTTCCCGAACTTCACTACACTTTGACTATAAGGGTTATATCTGTGATGTTTATAAGTATTGAACGTCGGCTAATCGCTATATGTCGATTAGTCGGGGTTATACATATCTGTGATCTGTGTTTGCTGATGGTATGTGTATATGAATGCGTTGGATTGTCGCGGGTGAATAGCCGGGGTGGATGTGAGATGAGTGTTTCTTTTTCTTTCATTCATTGTAATATGTAAATTGATGTAATAATATTATTTGTATGGCCACGCAACCGGGTCGGGGTTGTAGCCGTCATTGTATAATTCTTTTTACTGTTTTTGCTCCTAGGATAGACCCATGGAGGGGTGCACAAACTACCGGGTATCTCGAAGTGTCGAGTGGCCTACTCATGGTGGTGAGGGAGGTTGCTTCGCTTTGGGTACTTGGCGGGTAGTTTGCCGCACCCGTAGGGGTCTTGGGTGGGGTTTTTGGCTATTCACCGTGACTGTGTAATCCGCTTTTCGTTGCAGGCTCGAACGGATTGCGGATTCCTAGTATATCCAATGTATTCATCTGTGATCTGTAATGTCTATCATTGCTATATACTTATATATGATAACTATTTAGACGTTGCTTATGTTTTACAGCCGCGCTAGCCCAGCCCCCGCTCTGTCGTTAGTTAAGTAACCTAACGGGTGATGACGGGGCCCTGTGGCGAATGCGAATGGCATAAGCGTACGTCATATTTTGGTTGTTTTCTGCAATGGTAGGATCAAATGATGGGACGCATTAAAAGAACTAATGCAAGAAAATAAACCAAGTAAAAGTCAATTGGAACACTTTGAAAACCACTCGGTTCTTTTCAAAACTAAACTTTTAAACGCGGAGCTTGAACCACTCCTTTTAAAAGCTATCTCGTTCCATCGATTATATCAAGTTCACTACGTTCACGGTTTCGCCAAAACCATCCGTAGCCCTCCATCATTTCAGTTAAATATTCGGTAGTATTCAAGCTATGTATTTTGACCTCACGCCAAGGCATAGTGATTGGTAGCTGCCGGATATTTATCTGTTGCATAGATAGAATGCGTTGGTTTGAGACAGTCGTACTGCCATTTTGGCCTACGTCAAGGGTAGGTACGGGTGGGTTCAAATTAACCGGGATAATGATGGGAAGAACTTGACATGTGACTTATGACATTTTGACCTCACGCCAAGGTCATAAGAGCATGGGGCAAAAATCCACATCGGGAGTTTCATAAGTACTGAAACTTGCTAGCGCTGCATACCATTTGGAGTGTGATAATTCTGGTAGGATTCCTTCGGTTTTTATCACGCGATGATATTTGGATCCCGATCCTACTGTGAGTATATGCTACTCCTCGGGAAAACTCTCACTTAACGATCAATGCTATAAACCTAGTAGGTGTCTAGAAAGGTGTTAGCGGGGCTACGCCCACAGGGAAAAGAGGTTACTTAATTAAGGAACTTCGCGAAAGCGTTGGAAAACCTCCCTCGAAGTACCGACACTGGCCTGGCTGAACGGTTAAGCAAGTATTGTACGGTGAGATTGATCCTGACTAATCCTTTCTTTACGGTTTGAGATGGGATTCGAGAGACAGTGGGAGCCATCCTGTTTAGACAAACTAAAAACCACTCTAAACTTGCAAGAGCATCATGCTAAAGTGTTTCTTTTCTCTCTCCTAATTGCAGCGACCATTCAACACGACCGGACTTAAGTTATTACTAGATAAAAACATATTGACAGGGCCAAACTACAAAGATTGGCTCAGGAATGTCAAGATGGCAATCACTTACGACAAGCTGGGGTATCTCCTTACCACTAAAGCTCCCCCTGTCCCAGGTCCCAAAACCAGTGTCGCGGATAGGGAAATCCGTAAGACATGGGAAATAGATTGCGCGAAGGCCAAATGCCTCGTACTTGCCTCGATGGACAATGAACATCAGAGGAGGCACGAGAATATGGACCTAGAATCCATATTTCTTCATACAAAAGAACTGTATGGAGAGCAGTCTCGTATCGCCAGATACAAAGTGTCAAAGAAGTTGTTTTCGGCAAGGTTGGCCGTCGGATCATCGGTAGCGGAACACGTGCTTAAGATGATTGGCTACATAGAGGAGCTCGCAGAACTTGGGACCACGTTGGAGAATGAGCTCTATACGGACTTGATTCTCCAGTCCCTTCCTTCCACTTACGCCCAGTTCATCCTGAACTTCAACTTACAGGAAAAGGAAGTTGAACTTTCAGAGCTCCTCAACATGCTGAGGAGTGCAGAGGGCACCCTACAGAAAAGTAGGGAGACATCCACTTTGTTTGTAGAGGGATCTTCCTCTTCTAGGTCCAGGGTGAAAGCCAAGGGCAAGAAGAAGAAAGCCCCCGCCAAACCAAGAGGCGGTGTCAGTAAAGTGGATACGAAGGAAAAAGGAAAAGCAACAAAGGTAGCGGGAAAGCTGGTGGGGAAGGAAGAATGCTTCTAAAGTGGTCACTGGAAACAGGATTGCAAGGCTTGGAAGGCCAGAACACAGGATTTGAAGCGAGTTGCGGCTTCAGCTTCAGGTGTGTATGTTATTGAAAACTGTCTATCAATAAACTCTACATCCTGGGTATTGGATACCGGATCAGGATCTCATATCTGTAATTCTTTGCAGGCATTGAGAAAGCGTAGAGTTTTGAAGGCAGGTGACATGACCCTCAGAGTTGCAAACGGTGCTAGCATGGATGCTGAGGCCGTGGGGGACTATCACCTGGGATTGTCGGATGGACACTTTTTGGTTTTGCGTAGTTGTTATTATGTACCAAATGCAACCTGTAATATCATTTCTGTATCTTTATTATCTAAAGAAGGTTATGAATTTGCATTTGTAAGTAATGTAGTGAACATTCACCTTAATCAAGTTTTGATTGGGTCAGGTACATTGAACAACGGTATATACGTGTTAAACCAACCACAGATTTTCAATGTCCAGAATACACACAAAAGAAAGTCTCCAGAAATCAATAAAACTTTCTTATGGCATTGTAGACTGGGTCACATCAATGAGAGAAGGTTGACTAAGTTACATACAGAAGGATATTTGGATCCGTTCGAATATCAATCGTATGCAACTTGTCAATCCTGTCTCAAGGGAAAGATGACAAAGACTCCGTTCACTGGACACGGAGTAAGAGCGAGCGAGCTCTTGGGACTCGTACACAGCGACGTGTGCGGTCCAATATCTACACATGCACGAAGCGGTTATTCTTACTTCATTACTTTTACGGATGATTTCTCAAGGTTCGGGCATGTCTTCTTGATGAAGCATAAATCCGAAGCTTTTGAAAAGTTCCAGGAATATAAGAATGAAGTAGAAAAACAAACAGGCAAAAGTATCAAGGCACTGAGATCTGATCGAGGTGGTGAATACTTGAGTGCCGAGTTCCTGGGTTACTTAAAAGAGAATGGAATTCTCTCTCAGCTTACTCCTCCATACACTCCGCAACATAACGGTGTATCGGAGAGACGGAACCGAACCCTATTGGATATGGTACGGTCCATGATGAGTAACGCTGAGTTGCCGCGATCATTCTGGGGATATGCGCTAGAAACAGCTGCATACCTTTTGAACCGAGTTCCCACTAAGACTATGCCTACCACACCATATGAGTTATGGAGTGGGAAGAAACCCTATCTTCAATACTTGAAGATTTGGGGATGTCCAGCTTATGTCAAAAAGCAGCATGCGGACAAACTCGAGGCACGCTCAGTACTGTGCAAGTTTGTGGGATACCCAAAGAACTCCAGGGGGTATCTTTTCTATTACGCAGAGGAACAAAAAGTCCTTGTTTCTCGTAATGCCCATTTTCTGGAACATCAGTTCTTAGAAAAAGAAATAAGTGGGAGCGCAATAGAACTGGAAGAAATTCCAGAATCACAGGCTATTACTGAAAGCTTAGTAGAACCAGAGGGTTCGAAAGGTCAGGACATTCCCACGCCACTCCGCAGGAGTAGTAGGCAGTCTCATCCGCCCGAGAGATACTACGGTTTTCTCATTGACGGGGATAGAGAGGATTGCATCATAGATTTTGATGAGCCTACTAGCTTCCAGCAAGCCATTCAGAGCGTCGACTCGGTAAAATGGCTGGATGCAATGCGGACCGAAATGGAGTCCATATACACCAACAAAGTATGGACGTTGGACATTGCTCCAGATGGGGTAAAACCCGTAGGATGCAAGTGGATCTTCAAAAGGAAGATTGGTGTAGATGGACAGGTTGAGACCTATAAAGCTAGACTGGTAGCAAAGGGTTTTCGTCGGCGACCTGGTTTGGACTATGACGAAACCTTTTCTCCAGTAACTATGCTGAAATCCATTCGGATCCTTCTTGTCATTGCTGCCTTCCACGATTATGAGATTTGGCAGATGGACGTAAAGACAGCTTTTCTAAATGGACATTTAGAGGAGTGTGTCTATATGGAATAGCCAGAGGGTTTCATTCAGAGTGGGAGCAGCGGAAAGGTGTGCAAGTTGCTTAAGTCCATTTATGGACTGAAGCAGGCATCGCGGAGTTGGAACATCTGTTTTGATGAGACGGTCAAGGAATTTGGCTTTATCAAAAATCCAGATGAACCATGCATCTATTGTAGATTTGTAGCGAGAACTGTAGTATTCCTTGTTTTATACATGGATGACATTCTCTTAATAGGAAATGATATTCCTATGCTACAATCTGTCAAGGGGTTCTTGTCACACAGGTTCTCCATGAAAGACCTGGGTGATGCCTCATACATTCTGGGTATCCGGATCTACCGTGACAGATCCAAGAGGATATTAGGACTTTCGCAGTCCAGGTACATCGACACCATATTGAAGAGATTCAGTATGGAAGATTCCAAGCGCGGTAATTTACCGTCTTGTCATGGGATCACCCTCTCCAAAGAGATGTCTCCCAAGACTGATTTGGAGAGGGATCGCATGTCTATTATACCCTACGCTTCTGCGGTAGGCTCTATAATGTATGCGATGTTGTGTACCAGACCGGATGTGGCTTATGCACTGAGTGTGGTAAGCAGGTATCAGTCAAACCCTGGGGAGAAACATTGGATAGCAGTAAAGAACATTCTCAAGTACCTGAGAAGGACTAAGGAGATGTTCTTGGTGTATGGCGGAAAAGACCTCCAGATTGAGGCCTTTGCTGACTCCAGCTTCCAGAGTGACAAGGATGATTCCAAGTCCATGTCGGGTTTTGTCTTCACCCTCAATGGCGGGGCGGTGTGTTGGAAGAGCTCCAAACAGGAAGCCGTTGCTGACTCGACTATGGAAGCGGAATACATCGCTGCATATGATGCCGCAAAAGAAGCTGTCTGGATGAGGAAGTTCTTGAAAGAACTTCAGGTGGTTCCGTCCATTGTTGACCCAATACCTCTGTATTGCGACAACAACGAGGCTATAGCTTTAGCGAAGGAGCCCAGGTCCCATCAGAAATCCAGACACATCTTAAGGCGGTATCACCTGATCAGGGAGATCGTGGATCGCCAGGAGATCGAGATTCGGAGGGTTGCTTCAGAAGATAACACAGCAGATCCATTCACCAAGGCCTTGTCCAGCGGCTGATCGAGATGATAGGTCTTCGATACGCCAGTACATGGCCTTAGTGCAAGTGGGAGATTGTTAGTGTATATGCCCTAGAGGCCATTACTGTATCATACTAGCTTGTATATTACTTGATGGAAGCTTGGGATATTCACAGTTGTATATACAATCTTACTCGAAATGGTAGTATGCTACTTGGTTTGACTCTGCTTTAATATGTGCATGTGTTTCTTTTAGCATATCGCTGATATACATATTAGTAAAGCCCTTAGGATCTTTGCTTGATTACCAGCGTTGTGATGGCGCTCACACTCGTGGGAGCTGGGTGATCTATAAGCACATCCTTATACAGGTCCCTAGTCATTGGACTATCGAGACTGGGCATCGATACTCCGGAGTAGACTAGCGTATGCGCTTCTCATCCCAGCGTGGGAGACGGTCTGTCCCACAGCCGTCAGTACGTCGTACTTGAGATAGTATGCGGGTGCTCGTTAGGTTACGAGTACACTGGACAGGACTCGTCGGGAACTGTTGGTTGGTATTATACCTATCGTCAGTTATCAGTTCCCAGGTGACATGAGTACAGCTTAGCCCGCTGACTTGATACTGTCACTTCGCCTCGAGTGTGTTCCCACTGCACTTTGATTGCTACCCTACCACGGCTCAAAGGAGTCATGCAAACAGGTAGTTTTTGGGTGCAGTCTCGAAGCACTTGGAGGCAGTGACGGTTAGACAGGATTCGTCTCTCCCGGTATTGGGGGTTGACATCGCGCTGTGTCCAGGAGAGCCATTACACGAGTAGTCCCTGGCCAGGGCAAGCGAGATATACTGGTATGTTTCCAGTGTTATCTCAGGGTGTTCTAGGCTACACTCCGACACGACTTGTACCGCTATTAGGGGACTGACGTTCACCGCCCCCCTAGGCCCGCCATGCGATGTATCAGACGAACAGACCGGACTGTACGGAGACTGTCACATACAGGCTCAGTAGGAGTTCAGATGGGGTTCACCTCGTCAGTCTTCTTATCGACATCTACCTGGGGACCGTTACATACAACTAGTGCCGCTTGCGGTCTGTGGTTAAACCCACTGCCAGCGTAGTGTCGAGTCTTTAGAGTCCCACACAGAGAGCTATTCGCCTTTAGGCAAAATGAGTAGAGGTCTCATGGTTTTGCGACAGGGTTCGTTCACATCCGCGCACTTGTGCACGTTTGCTGTCCGGACAGCTTATACTAGCGGGCTTTGGTTTAAGCCAGATCCTAGTATAGATTTGGGATTGGTTTTATCTCATTGTATTCATGTTCCTCGGATCACGAATACGGGTGCGTATGCACAGTTGCTTGAGACAGAGGGAGAGGACTTTGATTAGGGTTAATGACTATTGTCATTTTATTAACCCTAATGCTTATATGTGTATTATGGTTAATTGATATTAGTTTAAATAATTGTGCATGGTTATGGTTGTTGACCATTTGACCTCCTTGACTTGTTGACCTAGGTTGACACCTTGACCATCATCATTTCATTTGGAAGATGCTCTTTGATCCTTGCAAATTGCATTAAAAATGAAATGATAATGGTCATGTCTTGATTAACCATGACAATTATCTAGCTAATTATCTAATTACAATAATTCACACATATATGAGAGAATGCTTCATATTTTCTCTCATTCTATTATTTCCTTTCTCTCTCTTGTTCTTCCTCTCCCTCAAGCTCTCCCCTCTCATGTGTTGAGAAATACTTGAGCTTGAGAAAAACCTCTTCTTGATAATCTCTACTCTCATCTAGGGTTCAAGGATTAGCACTTCTTGCACCCTAGTTACTTCTAGCTTGGAGTTGAAGCCAAAGGTTGAGGCTTTCGGTTGGATCTTTCTTCGACGTGAGAAGACTACTAAGGTGACCTCTTTCCACTACTCAAAGGAGCAAGGAGAGAAGGACATAAAGCCCTAGGTATAACCTTTCTAACACTTAGCTAGTTTCTAGTTAGCTTTAGCTTGTTTTTGTTTAGCAAAGATCCTTCTTTGTCTAGTCCATGTTGCCTAAGTTGATAAAATTTTGATTTTTATTCCGTTTTCCGCCTCCCCGTAAGTACCGGGATGGGCAACGTGGACTTACAAAATCATTCGCAGGTGTGTCCCTAACGATGAATTCAAGAGCGTGTTATCATTTTGTCATGATCAGGCCTGCGGCGGTCACTTTGGACCTCGAAAAACGGCGGAGAAAGTTTTGCAATGTGGCTTTTATTGGCCAACATTATTTAAAGATGCATTTGAACATTGCAAAACTTATCCGCGATGTCAGCATTTGGGTCGGATTTCACGAAGGAATGAGATGCCGCTCCAACCTATATTGGTTGTCGAAATATTTGATGTTTGGGGTATTGATTCTATGGGCCCTTTTCCCAACTCCTTTGGGAATCTATATATCTTGTTAGCGGTTGATTATATCTCGAAGTGGGTGGAAGCTGTACCGTGTCGCACTAATGACAACAAAGTTGTCATTAAGTTCCTTAAAGAAAATATCTTTTCACTATTCGGACACCCTCGCGCTATCATTAGCGACAACGGGACACATTTCTACAATAGGCCTTTCGAGGCCTTGATGCGGAAATATTCAATCACTCACAAGCTTTCTACGTCCTATCACCCCCAAACAAGCGGGCAGGCTGAGATCTCAAATAGGCAGATCAAACAGATATTGGAGAAGACGGTTTCGAAAAACCGTAAGGATTGGTCAACCAAATTGACGGATGCTCTTTGGGTATTCCGCACCGCTTATAAGACCGATCTTGGTATGTCTCCATACCGTCTTGTGTTTAGGAAGGCATGCCACCTCCCTGTCGAGATTGAACATAAGGCAATGTGGGCTATTAAAGAGCTTAATTTTGATCTTGATCATGCAGGCAGCTATCGGAAGCTGCAATTGAATGAGCTAAGCGAACTCCGTGATGAAGCTTACGATAATGCGGTGATAGTAAAGAATAGGACTAAACTGTTCCACGATAAAAATCTTTTTAGAAAAACCTTCACATCGGGGCAACAAGTCCTTCTTTACGATTCCCGTCTCCATCTTCATCCGGGTAAGCTTAAATCTCGTTGGAAAGGACCTTTTATGGTGCGGTATGTACACCCGCACGGGGCAGTTGAAGTCGAAAGTTTGAAAAACGGTTCAATTTTTAAAGTAAATGGGCATAGATTAAAACTGTATTTTTCTGCTGACCCCGCGGAGGAGCTCCTGTTTTTACAGGAGCCGCTTTATCAAAACTAAAATTCCTCCGCCTCACCTCCATGTTTTGATAACTTTTTCATATTTTTACGAATGGAGGTGAGTAAAAAATGATTTGATTGAATATCTGTGCGTGTCAAAGAATAAGTTTGGGGGAATTTTTCATTTAACTATTATTTTACCCCTTGTATCTCTCCCTTAGTATATAGGTCCTTGTTCTCAAAAGGCTACATCAGTGAGGACACTGCTGAAAACAGGTTTGGGGGGGAGGTTTGTATTCACTGAATTATCTTTGACACCGGGCATTAAATTTTTTTTTTTATATAACAAAAGAATAGAAAGTGAAAAATTACATCCAAAAGATAGGAATAGTTTAAGAAAACCAAGAAAATTAGAAGTTTTCTTAGACGAACTAGTAATAAGTAGTTATGAGCTGTTGTCCCAAGGGTTAGTAAGATGAAGGAAGTCACTAATCTGAGGATAAAAATAAGTCTGAAAAATAGTTTCTATTCTGGAAGCCAAATATTTGAATGTTGATACCCTACTATATGCACTTACACACGTCTTGAAACTCGGGATAGTAGAGGATACCTTGAAATGCTCTTGTCTAAAAGCCAAAGTATGAAGGAAATGAAAAAAAATGAAGAAAATATAAATGGTGAAAAGAAAAATGAACACTGGTTTTGTATCGCCAAGGCAGCAATAAAAAAATATAGTGAGGGTGCCTCTTCACCTAGTGCCCTAAGGCCAACTGGTCTGGGAGTCACTGCTAAGCCTTAGGCGGTGCAAGACGAGGAAAATATTATCACCGAATCAGCAAGCACATGAGTAATCGGTCGGTTAGTACCTCAAGAAGTATTAACGGTCGCATGAAAAGGTGTGAGCAAATCTAAATATTCATCAAATTAAAAAGTACTGAGGTAGATGGACAAGAGTATGATAGCTTGAATTGAATTCTCCGAGTGTAGGGATGTCCATTACACACACGTAGGGGTATATGATCAATGTTTGGACGAAAGGTAGGAATGAAGAATAAAGACGATGTTTTATTGAGGGATAATGTGATTTCTAATATCTTTTCATGACTATTAAGATGGGGCTCATGACAACTGAAAAGCTAGTATAGTTGGAAACTCTTCTTTTCAAGGCCTTTCTTTTATGGTTCTTATCTTTATATGTAAATTTCACCATCTCTCTTTTGTTATTGGATTTTGTGGGTGTAATCCGCTGAAAACCCTCAGGAGACAACACTCTTCCTACTAGGGACACCTAGAGGTTTAACGGCTTGTTGCACGTGCTCAGTGCAATCATGTCTGCCTACGAAAATGTGCTTAGTTTTCTCCTTTCCTTTTCTCCTCTTGAATAAACTAGTTTGCTCGGGACGATCAAAGATAAGTTTGGGGGTATTTGTTCAGTTGATAAAACTGCACATTTGTATTACATTTTTCCTACCATTTTCATATTAAAAAAGGACTTTATTATAATATATTATACATATGAGGGTTTATGTGTAAAAACATTATTTTCCATGTGTTAATATATTTTAATTATCATTTGGTAGGAAAATGTATGCAAATATTATTGACCTAATCCTAGTAGAACAAAGTCTACTAAAATCTTATTTGAGTTGTTGTGCAGAATATTTCCAAGTTGTTATGAAGAATTTATCAAACAAATCAATTTGTTGAAGAAAACTTGCCAAATTAAGAAGCAAAACTTGGAGACCAAGTCTGGAAGCAACCGAGAGAAGATTTCTGAATTCTAAAGATGCCTAGGATTGCCAAATGTCAAAATCAGAGAGCCCAAGAAAATTGGTGAAGAGATCCTCACCATTGGCCGCGGAACCGCGGCCAAACCCCCCTGTTGGTCGCGGATCCGTGGCAATCTAGAGAGATTGTGTGCTAAAATTTTGTGGAGTAAATCTCTGCTGAATTTTACCAAGTTTCCAACTAAAAGATTCTGGCTTTGCACGATAAAAGGGCACCGAGGGCCTCTTGGAAAAGTTATCAAGCCGAAAAGATCACGAAGCTCCCGACGCTCACGCATCCAGGCTGATCATCGACTGTTCGACTACCTCCTTAGGAAAGATCGAGAAGCAACTAGTTTTGTAATAATTTTCTACGGATTAAAGTGTAGTTTGTTCAAGTCGATTAATAAAGGTAGTTCTTTTTAATTGTTTTTACATTTTACATTATGTTTTTCCTCTCTGTCTTTTCATCTTCTTCTCCCAACATGCGCGAGTAATTCTCCGCTTGTTAGGGTTCGTAGGATTAGGGTAGGCTAATGGATGATGAAAATAACTAAACCCTTTTTAAGTCCTATAAAGTTTAGGAACTTTATCAAAAGAATCATTAACATCCTAATCGGGTGCGCTAGTAATTCTTTGCTAGTTCCGACCGCGATTAGAGATTAGATTAATGATTGTTTTGGTAAAGGCTAGATATGAACGGAGTTCCGTGTCGAGATAAGGGTTAAGAGTGGGATTCATTTTCCCTCCAGAAATCCTAATCTACACGCATCACCGTCGTTCTAGTTCTAAATCTATTAATGGATAAAAATGGTAACTTTTAATTAATCGTCCATAACTACTAAATCCTAACGAACCCTACAAGCCCTCTTATTATATTAATTATATCTTTAAAATAATCTAGATCTATATTTTACATTCTTCTTTAACGTAGATCTAGAAACCATTCTATAAAATTCTTTATCCCTCCTCTCTTTCTCAACACATCTAAAGTAAAAGTAAAAGGTTCCACGTTTCCCAGAGGACGACCCGTACTCATCTCGGTCTAGCTACGCACGACACCGTTCTGATTGCGGTTAATTACAAACACAACTTTTTTCGTACCAATCAATTTACTTCACTAAAGAGTTTAGTGAAAAGATAGCTTAGATTAGCGGAGCATCGGGTGGATCATCTTCGGCACGAAGATCGTAAAGGAAGCTCGATCCAACTTCAAGTAGACCTTAGTGGAGTCGCATGGACTACTACACGGAGCTTGAAAAGAGAAGAACACGGTCTACAAAGGTTGTAGCCTCTTCCTCTTAATGTAAAGTTTTTGTTATATCATGTTAAACCTTAATCATCTAGTTTAAGATCCGGTTTAGTGTTAATTAGCACTCCGAATTTTTTTAAATTGGCATGCTTGATACTAGTAAAACCCAGTGGTGGTGCTAACAAATACTTTCAAAAACAAGTAGAAGATAGAAAGAAATGAAGTAGAAGGTGACAACTAGCTACTTGGGGCCTCACCTAGGCAAGGATCGCACTTGAGTATCATGATTGCAACGATAAAAGAAAAGAGAAAAAGAAAAATAACAAATAAAACTAACAACTACTTAACAAAGAAAAGAACAATCAATTTATAAAAAACTAGTTAACAAATTAACAAGAAATGCATATAAAAACTCTCCACTTCATTTGTCATCCACTCAAAATCTCTCACTACAATTTTAATAGAGGAAAGATGAAGAAGAAGAAGAAGAAGAAGTTTACACTAAATTCTAGCTAAAAACTAGTGAAAAATTACATCCTTAATATGGCTCTGATCTGGAGTATTTATAAGCAGTGAAGTGAAACCCTACGGTCTTTTCTGAGCCCTTATAAAATGAAAAAAAATACCCCTGAAAAGTTGGCGCGAGAGGCCACGTATTGGCCACGGATCCACCGCCTATAAAATGTGTAGACCGCGGAACCGCGGCTGTTCTGGGGAGTTGAAGCTCTATTTTTCTTTGGCTGTCTTATGTTTCTTTATTACTCTATTTAGTACACTTTTATTTGTAGAATCATTCCAAAATACTCCCAGATTTATAACAGACCCAAACATGAAAATGAGTGGAATTTTGTCTTGATTTTTCTCAAGCTCCGCGTTGCCTTCTTGATTCTTGTGCTGCCTCTCTCGTTCTCTGTGCTTGTTTGAGACACAAATGACCCTCACTTGATCTTTTCTCCTGAACTGGTAAGCGGCATCTGATGAATGGTGAGCGGAACCTGTATTTTTATCCATTGTTGGCTGTTGTCCTGAATTTGTCGTGACTGTTCATGATTTGCATTGCTTTAGACTGAGAACCTGTAACCTGCAATTATGTAGCAAACATGGATCAAAAGTACCTACCTATATGCAATGCGATCAAGAATGGGTGGTATAAAAGTGGAAAATTCTGATATGAACAGGAGGCGGTGAAGAACATATGAGGATGTTCTTAGTGTATGGCAATGGCAGCCTTCGACAGAAGGCGGTTACCAATTCTAGCTTCCTAAGTGACATGGATGACAGAGTATCTGTCAAGAGTTATAAGTTTACCTTCTTATGAGGTGTAATATGTTGGAAAAGGTTCCAAGCAGGAAACTGAGATAGACATGACGTTGGATGCTGATTATGACTCAGCAGGGGATACGGCCCAAGAAGTTGTTGAATAAATTGTTCATTTATGAGCTTGGTCATCATCTATCCAGACAAATCCTAAGGAAGATATCGCTCAATTCAGGAGATAGTATATCTCTGCGAAGTTGAGATATAGAGAGATAAAATTAGAAACATTGTAGCGGATCCACTCACTACGGCTGTTTCTCGAACATGGTTGTTTCTCAAACACGGTTTGCGAAAATGTTAGTAGAGAAATTAGGTATTCGGTAACACACAAGACGTATGGGTATGTGATACCGAAATAATCGGCCTTCGGTGCAAGTGGGAGATTGTTGGATATAGTGCCCTCAAAGCAATTATTTTAATCGCAGGAAGGCAATTATTATAATTGCAGGAAGGCAATTATGGTAATTGAAGGAGGACCTATACAGGTAGGACAGTCTTGCTCGAGATAATAGTATGCTATCTGGTTTGTCTTTTATCATTCATGTGTATACGTTTTACTTATTATTACGTATCACTAATACATAATGATAAAGCCCGTGGGATCTTTACTTAAGTACAGGTATTATGATGGTGGTCATACCTGTGAGAACTGGATAGTCCATAAGAACATCCTTAAATGTTCCTAGTCATGGCAGTATCAAGATTGGGCATCGATGCTCCAGAGTAGACTAGTATATACGTTACTTAACCCCAATGAGGGCGATCGCCGGTCTCACAGCCATTGGTGTTTGACACCAAAGATTGTATACAGGTACTCATTAGAGAATGAATACACCGAAAGTTGCTCATTAGAGAATGAGTACACCGAACGGACTCGCCGAGAACTCCTAGATGGTACTATACCTATCGTTATATAGTAGTTATTTGGTGACATGAGAACATGGTAGTCTGTAGACCTGAGATCATCATTTTTCTCGTGTGAGTTCCCACTGTACTTTGATTACTATCCTACCATGGCTCTACTGAGTCATGCAAACAGGTTTTAGTTGGGTACAGTCCCGAGCCACATGGAGACAGTAAGAGATCAGAAGGGATTCGTCTCTCCCGGTACAGGGAGTTGATGTCGCGGTGTGTTCGATTGGCCATCGTCATAAATTCCTGGCCATGGCGGATGAGATTTATTGATATAAGATAAGTAGTTTCTCGGTTGGTTATGAGCCTGACATCGGCACGACTTATAAGATTATTAGAAGTCTAACGACTTCCACCCCCTAGACCCGGTATGCGACACTCTTAGATGAAGAGATCGGACTATACATAGATTGTCACTTATAGGCTCAATAGGGTATGGACGGACTTGATTGTCGACCTCCCTTTCAACACATACCTGGGTAGCCGTTACATACAGTTAGTGCTACTGACGTGCTTATGGTTATGGATTTTATCCAGTAACCCACTACTAGCGTATTGTCGAGTCTTCAGAGTTCCACACAAAGGGTTTTCCCGGTTCAGGCGAAGCGATGTGGAGGCCGTATGTTTATACGTGCAGGAGTCCAATTAAAAACATGTACTAGATAAACAGACTTTAATCGAACGTTTGATAATACTAGCTGGCTTATGTTTAAGCCGGGTTATTAAATCAAGTATTGATTTAAAAATATACATACAGACAGACATATATACATATATATATATATATATATATATATATATATATATTCTAATATTATGTTCACTTTCTATTTTCTCTCTCTTGGTTATTCGTATTTTTATACGTATATGCGTATATGTATACGATACATATACCGGGAGTTGTATTTTGTATTTATACAAAATAATTCTACAAGGAGGACACCTCATTTAGGGTATTTTCTTTTTAGTAAATATGAAATGAGGTGGAGTGGTGAGGTGTAAAGTTGGGGTGGCATGAGAGGGATGGGCTCATTTTTTAAATGGAAAATGGTTACACTATTTTGGAATGGTTGTAAAAATATCCCTCTCACACTCATTCATTTTACACTTGCACATTCTCTCTCCTCTCCTCCTCCTCCTTCTTCTTCTTGAGTTTCATGATCACTTGAGATCAAAAAGATAGATAAAATGATTGTGTAAAATTCCTACATCACTGACACTCTATCCCTAGCAAGTTTAGATGGTTATTTGCTTTCTCAAAGTTCACTTTAGAGTGAAGCTGAAGCTTGGATTGGTTTCCCTCGAATGGATCATCTTCGGCAAGGTAGATCAGCTTTCAAGCTTGTTCCGGACGACCTAGAAGCCTAAAAGGGGTCTTGCACAATTGGATAGACATGCTACAAAGGTTGTATTCTCTTAACCTTGTAGCTAGCTCTTTTGTTTTTTTGCTAGTTTAGTGGTTGGATCGATTTCTAGGGTTTTTAGTTTCTAGTGCTTGCTTAAAAATCATTATTTTCTCTTTTGCCTTGGTTGCGAGTCTAGCGGTGCAAGCACTAGGAGTTTACAGATAGAAGCTGAAGGTATCAACGAGATTGAATGGTTTCGAAACAGATTTGATGAATTGGACTTCATTGAAGAAAGTTGACTAAAAGTTCTATGTCATGCACTGTGCTATCAATGAAGAATTTCGAGAGCATATAACCAGAAGGTCAAAGAAAGATCATTTCGGAAAGGTGATCTCGTCCTCTAGAAGATATGGACAACAAGCGTTAACAAATGTAAATTTGGGGGCAGATGCTATTTGGACTTATCCATCCACCTCTTCGAAAATACCAAGTTGATTTATGGCACCATATATCGGAGCTTTGGACAGACGCGATCGTTGTAGCGTGACTTCATCAGATTCCCCCTCATTTGTGAGGGGTTTTTTGATTGTGGGGATACTCTTCCATGCAGACGCAAGCCTTTGCAGTTAATTACGTTACCGCATTGCGATAACCACTTTCTCCTTCTCCAGTAGTTCATTTCGTGTCATGTGTATTGTTTATTTTGGTTGCCCGTGAATTGTATACGGAGACTAGTTTATGTTGTCGCCCGCAGGGCGCGGATTAGTCCAAATCAGTATATTTTAGATTTGGCTTTGATTTATTTAAGTTAATCTAGTTTTAGATTAAGATCGACTTAAACATATGAGCATTTGGGCCCAATTATTTTAGTTTAAGCACATCACGGTCCATTATCGCCATTTTTGGGGCGAATATTAGTTTAAGGACATTTCGGTCCAACATTCCCATTTTGGGGACGAATATTAGTTTAAGGACATTTCGGTCCATTATTCCTATTTCGGGGACGAATGTTAGTTTAAGGACATTTCGGTCCACTATTCCCATTTTAGGGACGAATATTAGTTTAAGGATATCACCGTCCATTATAGCCGTGTTTGGAGCGAATATTAGTTTAAGGACATTTCGGTTCAGCATTCCCATTTTGGGGACGAATATTAGTTTATGGACATTTTGGTCCAACATTCCCATTTTGGGGACGAATATTAGTTTATGGACATTTCGGTCCAACATTCCCATTTTGGGGACGAATGTTAGTGTAAGAACATTTCGGTCCATTATCGCCATGTTTGGGGCGAAAATTAGTTTAAGAACATTTCGGTCCAATATTCATTTTGCGCGTACGTGTATTTGTTACGTGGCGGAGTGAACGATGGTGACATGGAATGCGCCCAATTTGGGGTGTGATTCGATTTGAGGTATGCACGTCGATTTGGAAATGCATTAATGTGGGATGAAAGGAGTTGTTGGTTGTCGAGACCCGCCACCTCTCTGAAGACGCTGAGGAATTACAACGGCATATATCAGAGGTGTGAAGAGATGTACCCTTGAACCAAATCCCGTATTTGAAGGAAAAGATCATGGTGGATCATCTAAGAATCATTAGCCTTATTTGAGACTAAGATTACCTTTTGAGATATGGGATGAATATCATTTTGGATATCATCAATGAGAGACTATTAGTCATGTTTGAGACTAAAATCAGTTTGGAAATCATGAGCATATGGGCTCGCTTGAAGAATCAAAGAGGTTTAACCTCATAAAACTTAGCCAATTTGGGCTAAGACTAGGTTTCTGTACTACCCAGTAGTGTTAAGCACTCAGTTATACAGCACTCACGTGTGTTTTACGTAAGGCGCTGAAATAGTGTTAAGCACTAGTTTTTGTGGCACCCACCACGTGTTTCACATGAGGCGCTGCACTAGTGCTAAGCACTATCTTTTTGTGGCGCCCACGTGTGTTTCACGTGAGGCGCTGCACTAGTGCTAAGCACTAATTTTTTCAGGCGCTCACGTGCGTTTCACGTGAGGCCCTATGTAATTTGGCCTTGAGCGCTCACGTGCTTTTCACGTGAGGCGCTGAGCACTTTTGGAAATTTAATTTCTGTTGATGTTTTTAAAGAACTTAAATATCTGTTAATGGTATTTTGACCATTAATGATCACCAAGACCATTATTTTGAGGATCTGAGATCATGTTCTTTAAGAGCTAAGTTCTTGATTTGAAGGAACTAAGTTCCTGGAGTATTATGAACTCCATGTTTTCCATTTTCATGTTTTCAGAGAGGTTAAACCTCTTTTAATGGTGTTTTGACTATCAAGGATCACCAAGATCACTATTTTGAGGATCTTGGAGCGGGTTCTTTAAAGAACTAAGTTCTTGATTTGAAAGATCTAAATTCCTGGAGTATTATAAACTCCATCTTCTTTCTTTTCAATTTTGTTCTTCTCTAAATCTTTGATTCTCAAGAAAAAGATCTTCCCGATGATAATTAAATTCTCAACATGTGGGAGATTTGTCTTGCGGATCTCAGATCCATAGAAAGAACTAAGTTTTTTGAGAAGGGTTAAACCCTTATATATGATATGATAGGTAAAAGAGATGTTTTGATCTCGATATTTTTTTTACCTAGGATTTTGAGGAAGAAGATCATGTTTGAGAATTAAATTCTCTGTTGTTTTGTGGGAGCTTTTGGGAGCCTTCTGTATATTTATTTTTACAGAAGCTTATGGGGTGGTCTCTTCCTTTTCAGATTTAATCTCCTTACTCCTATTTATAGGAGAAGATAAAAAATCAATTTATTGAGAAAATCTCTCATTGAGAGATCATGATTGATTTCATAATCAATCAAAATGATCTTTTAGATCAATCGGTGAATTTTATTCACCGTTGGATTTTTAATCCAAAAGCTCTCTGTTTAACAGAGAAAATTTCTAGTTTGTTTAACAAGATTAGGAAATATTTTCCTAAGATAGAATTTTATTCTATCATATGAATATGTTGTTAGTTTAACAAGATTAGAATTTTATTCTATCATATGAATATCTTGTTAGTTTAACAAGATTAGAATTTTAACAAGATCAGGAAGATATTTTCCTAACATAGAATTTTATTCTATCATAAGATTAGGAAGATATTTTCCTAATATAGAATTTTATTCTATCTAATAAAGAAAATCATTCTTGTTTGTTTTTCAAGATTAGGAAATATTTTCCTAAGATAGAATTTTATTCTATCATATAAATATTTTGTTAATTTAACAAGATTAGGAAATGTTTTCTTAACCATAGAATTTAATTCTGTTTATCAGAGAAGATCTTTCTTATTTTAGGAAGATCAGGAAAATATTTCCCGCATAGAATTTAATTCTATCATTGGATCTTTTGATCCAACAGAGAATATCTTCTTTATTTATAAAGATCAGATGAATATTTTCCCCTAATAGAATTTAATTCTATCATTTGATAATTTATTGTTTCCATTGGATATTTGATCCAACGGCTCTGTTTAATAAAGAATATCCTAGATTTTAGGGAAATATCCCCCATGTAGAATTTAATTCTAGCCACTTTAATTTGGGCGCTGACGCTCACATGCTATGCATGTGGGCGCCGCCTAAGAATTTAATTCTTTTATAAATAGTTACTCTCTTGTTTTGCACGCTGGCGCTTATGTGCGTTCCACGTGAGACGCCACTATAGGATTTAATCCTAACAGAAGATGACGCTGGCGCTCACGTGGGAAACACGTGAGGCACTCAAGGATTTAATCCTATCTGAAGCGGTACCTACATGCTTTGCATATGGGTGCACGTGTTTAATATGTGGAGATTTCCCTTTATTTTTATACGGGAACAACAAGTTTTGAGCCAAATTTTTGGCGGGAACAGCGCCGAATTGGGAAAGACCATTCGTGGTCGATAATGAATATTCTGGAAATGCTTACCTACTCATCCCCATTGATGGAACGGATAGCTTCGGGCCTATAAATGATGGATATATTCAGAAATACTACATTTAAATTGGAGTCTCCACTATAAAATTTGTTGGTTGAGGCCCTCATTTGACCGTTACTTTCCCAAAATACCATCTACAAATTATTTCCATTTGCACACCATTTTGAGCCTTTTAATTTCTTTGATATGCTTTTGTATATATTGGAAAAGGAATTTTCATTCCAAAATGCCAAAAAAAGAGTTGCAAAACGAAAAAAAAATATTAAAAGAAAAGGCAAAAAAACAACAAAAGCAAAAAATGAAAGTGGAAAGAGAAAGGATGAGTGAATTATCGATATTCTTGAGCCTAACTGACATCCTTTGATCAACCCTGGCCCCATTACAATCGAAAGTCCTCACAAATCAAACAAGTAATATAGTGGGAGATAAGAATTATAATATATCCAATCCCAGCTTTTGTATTGTTTGAGTTATCTTTCAAAGGAAACTAGAGGCATGATTATTATCTTTGTATATATTTAGTTTGTTACTATTTCAAAAAAAGAAAAAGAAAATGTTGCTACCTGAGGCACTGACACGAGCACTTGATATTACACTTATGTGTAAATGGTACCGGTATCTATATTGAGGATATATATTATCGTATGACCTAAGATTGAGTCATACATGCGATTTCTGCTCGGTGATGTTTTCTACTCACGAGTTGGCAACTCACCACCGTTGTGCCACAGTTTCTTGTAGGTTTTGCCGTACAGGTTTTCCTTGGCGGCTTTGCTGGCACATTACTTCATTCCGAGTGATTGCTTTAGTAGGTGGGTTTACTCGCATCGTGACCACCATTGTACTTTATTATTTCAGTTGTATCTAGTAAACTCCATCAACCAGACTTGTATATTTATTAGACTTAGAAGTCCAATTGTATATTCTTTCGACCTTAGAGTCGCACGTTGTATTATTATGGTTTTCCTTTGTTTTCTTTTGAGTTTTGATCCTCGCCCTTCGGCGTTGTATATTATATTGCTTGCGTGGTTGTGACCGCCAATTGGCGAAGAGCTAGCTCCCGCTTGGGGATATCTTTATATATATTGCATGTGTTGTACCCTTTTGGGGCCAGTATTTACAAAGGAAACCCTGCCGAAATTTTCGGAAAAGACTTGATGTTTTAAAAAGGTTTACTACGACTTTTCAAAGTGATTATATACAAACTTTAAAACAAGTTTTCCTTCACTTCCTTCTTTCAAATGGTTTAGATTACTTGGATTTTGGCTTACTTGAATTAGATGCGGTCCTATAGACTTCATATGATTCAAGTGTCAGTCACGTGCTATTTCGGGTCGTGACAGGTGGTTCGTCGGAGGTTATGGGTTGAGAGGGGGAGGAAAGGAGGAGACGTAGGTCACCGGGGAGATCGTCGGTGATTGGTCGGAGCTTGGAGATGAGGATGCTCGGTGGCGGAGCAGAGCGGGAGCGAGAGAGAGAGAGAATGAAGCAGAGAGGGAGGCGAGGGAGAGAGGGTGAAGTAGAGAGAGTGGTCGAAGTCTTCATGGGTTTTGGGCGAGCGGAGTCGTAGCCGTTGGAGAGACGTTGGAGGAGTGTGGGTCGAGGGGAGGTGGGTGCGGCCGTCGCGGCGAGCACGAGGAGCGGGGTGAAGGGTTTCCTTAGCACCACTACTAGGGTTTGGTAGCATCACACATGCCATATTAAAAATTTAGAGGGTGCTAAAGAAACTATCCTAAGGATCAAACTAGAAAAGTTAGGGTAACACTAAACTTTAACACAATCCACAAGTAGTTAAGCACTAGGTTTAGAGAATACAACCTTTGTAGCTCCCTTCGCTAGACTCCTTGGCTACTTAAGAGTTGAAAAAAGCTTGCTTGAGATCCTCCAAGTCCACGATGATCCACCCGGAGTCCTCTTTGTCCAAGCTCAAAGCTCCACTTGATCAAGATGATGAAGTTGAAGCTAACACTCTAAACTAGTGGGCAAGAGTAGTATAGAATGATGATGTGGTTTGTTTTCTCACTTCAAAACCCTAACTTGATCACTCTTTCACTCATTATCAAAACCTAGAGAGCAAGAGAGAGAGGAAGAAGAAGATGGCAATATAAGAGCTCAAAATAATGATAAAACTTAGGATAAAAATGAGAAATTAAAATATATATATATTCCTCTTCTCATTCTTAATCCTAGTTAATAAATATCTAGATATTTCTTTTGGAGCAAAAATGGCCATGGAAAAATAACTCATGGTTAACCCAAGGTTTAGTGTAAGAATAAAATAATCAACCATGAGTGATTATCCATTTCCATTAATCACAAAAATAAATACCAATATATTTACTAACATGTGAGTCTTATATTGCCACCATCAAGTGTTCCAACAACCTTGACACACATGCATGTATGTGTGCATGCACATCCATATGTGCATCAATGTAAACATGTGCATACATGCATGCATACACCAAAAGACAAAAGGGTTTAAAGTGAAAATGCTAATGGTCAATGTTAAATCAACACTTGATTTAGCAAACCGGTCATATCTCATACGACCCGACCAATAGCAAACCGCCCGATTAATATACGATATCACATACATGCATTTAATCGGGTCCCCGCGCATATCACATATGCACACCACATCATTTCGCCTGGACTAGGTAACTCCATTGCGGGACTCTAAGACTCGTCAATACGCCGGCAGTGGGTGATGATCATATCAAGCACCCCTAAGCCGCAAGAGGTCAGCTAAACGTAACGGCCACCCGGGTATTGAGCGATCAAAAGAAAACAAGCGAACCTGTCACAACTCCCGTCGAGCCAACCGGCAACATTATCGTACAGTCCGGTCTCTTTGTCAGATATGCTGCATATCGAGTCTAGAGATGGTAACGTCGACTCCAATAACTCAATAAGTCATGCCGATGAATGGTCTATAACAGATCGAGAAACTACTGATAACACTTATCGGTAAATCTCAACAGCCCTGGCCAGGGACTTACTGATATAGCCAATCGAGCACAACACAACATCAACTCCCAATACCGGGAGAGACGAAACCCCTCCTATCGCTCATCGTCTTCATGTGTCTCGGGACTGTACCCAAAAGCCACCTGTTTGTACGACTCAGTAGAGCCGTGGTAGAGTGGTAATCAAAGTACAGTGGGAGAACACACAAGGCTCTATGACGATCTCGGGTCTACAGACTAACCTTTACCAGTGTCACCTGAGAACTGCTATCCGATGATAGATATAATAACATATAGGAGTTCTCGGCGAGTCCGTCCAGTGTACCCAGTCTCCACTGAGCACCCGTATATGATCTCGATGTCAAACATCAATGGATATGGGAACATCCATCGCCCATCATATGTGTCTAGTATCATATACGCTAGTCTACTCTGGTATATCGATGCCCCATCTCGATACACCTACGACTAGGGACATTTCAGGATATGCTTATAAACTACAGACGTCCCACTAGTATGATCTCCATCATAATCACAGTAGTCAAGCAAATATCCTCAAGGCTTTATCAACATGTGTAAATGAAATAAAAGCATGATCAAGTCAACATGTCAGATAAAGAAGAACCAGATAGCATACTATCATGTCGAGAAAGAATGTCATCTGTATATATATATACATGTATAAATACATCCACTATCATATAATGGCCTATAGGGCATACATATATCCAACAATCTCCCACTTGTACTATGGCCAGTTATTGGCGTATCTCATACCCAACATCTCAAAAAGTCGCTCATGCTGGGGCTGAGGGAGGGCCTTGGTGAGTGGATCCGCAGTGTTATTCTTTGTGTCTACTCTCCTAATCTCGATCTCGCGGCGATCTACAATCTCCCGGATCAAATGAAAGCGCCTCAGGATGTGTCTGATGAGACCTGGGCTCCTTGGGTAACGCCATAGCACTATTATTATCACAATACAATGGTATTGGATCAATAATGGTTGGAACTACTCCTAGCTCCGAGACAAACTTCCTCATCCAGACGGCTTCCTTGGCGGCATCATTCGCAGCAATGTACTCAGCTTCCATCATAGAGTCTGCAACGGTATCCTGTTTGAAACTCTTCCAACTTACCACCCCTCCATTGAGGGTAAATACAAACCCAGAGATAGATTTGTTGTCGTCCTTATCACTCTGGAAGTTTGAATCGGTAAAGGCCTCCATTTGGAGATCTCCATTACCATACACCAAGAACAATTCTTTAGTCCTTCGCAAGTACTTAAGAATGTTCTTCACAGCTATCCAGTGATTCTCCCCTGGGTTGGATTGATACCTGCTTACTACACTAAGTGCATAAGCTACATCTGGGTGTGTACATAACATCGCATACATTATAGATCCTACTGCCGAAGCATAGTGTATAATGCTCATGTGAGCTCTCTCTTCATCGGTCATTAGGCAAAAGTCCTTGGAGAGAGTGACTCCATGGCAAGCGAGTAAGGCACCCCTCTTGGAGTCTTCCATACTAAACCTTTTTAGGATGGTGTTGATGTACCTGGTTTGGGACAATCCCAATAAACTCTTGGATCTATCCCTATAGATCCGAATGCCCAGAATGTATGTGGCATCGCCCAGGTCCTTCATGGAGAACCTTAATGATAAGAAAGATTTGGCCGACCGTAGCATAGGAATATCATTTCCTATCAGAAGAATGTTATCCACGTACAATACGAGGAATGTGACAGCTCTCCCTACAGCCTTCTTATAAACACAAGGTTCATCTGGATTTTTGATGAAATCAAACTCTTTGATAACATCATCAAAACAGATGTTCCAGATCCGTGATGCCTACTTTAATCCATAAATGGATTTAAGCAATCTACATACTTTCCCGCTGCTCCCACTATCAATGAAGCCTTCTGGCTGATCCATATAAACGCATTCATCTAAATCTCCATTTAGAAATGCTGTTTTAACGTCCATCTGCCAGATTTCGTAGTCGTAGTGAGCAGCAATAGCAAGTAGGATCCGAATGGATTTAAGCATGGCTACGGGAGAAAATGTTTCGTCATAGTCCAAACCTGGTCTTTGACGAAATCCTTTCGCCACAAGTCTTGCCTTATAGGTCTCCACTTGCCCATCTACACCAATCTTTCTTTTAAAGATCCATTTGCACCCCACGGGTTTTACCCCAGGGGGTATAACGTCCAAAGTCCTTACTTTGTTGGTGTATATAGACTCCATTCAGATCTTATGGCATCCAGCCACTTCACAGAGTCTCCACTCGTGATAGCTTGCTGAAAGCTGGTAGGATCATCATCCTCCATGATGCAATCTTCTCTATCACCATCAATGAGGAAACCGTAGTACCTCTCCGGTGGGCGTGAAGTCCTACCAGATCGACGGAGTGTCCGAGGTTCAGTAGTTTCTGTTGCAACAGCCGGTTCAACCAAGTCGTCATTTGTAATTTGTGTTTCTAGAACCTCTTCTAGATCTACCACATTGCCATCAGTATTTGTAAAAAATTCATTTTCTAAAAATTTGGCATTCCGGGAAACAAACATTTTTTGTTCCTCCTTGTGGTAGAAAAGATATCCATAAGAATTCTTTGGATATCCCACAAATTTACACATGACTGACCGTATCTCGAGTTTATCCGGATTCTGCTTTTTGACATAAGCCGGACAACCCCAAATCTTAAATTGCTTAAAAGACGGTCTCTTCCCATACTATATCTCATATGGCGTGGTAGACAAGGTTTTGGTTGGGACCCTGTTCAGTAGAAACATTGCAGTCTCCAATGCATGCCCCCAAAATGAGACGGGTAACTCAGCATCACTCATCATGGAACGAACCATATCTAAAAAGGTCTGATTCTGTTGTTCTGACACACCGTTGTGCTGTGGTGTGTAAGGAGGAGTGAGTTGAGAGAGAATCCCATTCTTTTTTAGGATGTTCGCAAACTCTGTACTGAGATACTCCCCACCTCGATCTGATCGAAGCATTTTGATACTCAAGATGGTTTGTTTTTCTACTTCAAGTTTATATTCAGTGAATTTCTCGAAAACTTCGGACTTGTGCTTTAATAAAAATACATGACCGAATCTTGAGAAATCATCAGTGAAAGTAATGAAGTATGAAAAACCGTCTCTTGCCTGTGTAGACATTGGCCCACATACATCACTATGTATGAGGCCTAAGAGCTCAGTGGCTCTTTCTCCGTGTCCTGTAAACGGAGTTTTGGTCATTTTACCATTGATACAAGACTGGCAAGTCGCATAAGATTTATATTCAAAGGGTTTTAAATATCCATCTTTATGTAGCTTGTTTAGTCTTGTTTCGTTAATATGACCAAGTCTACAGTACCAAAGAAAAGCTTCATTATTTCTGAAAATTTTCTTTTAGAAGTGTGTTGTATGCTGAAAACTGTGTGTTGATTTAGAACGTATATCCCATTATTAAGTGTACCATACCCAACCAACATTTGATTCAGGTTAATGTTCATAACATTATTCTGCAATACAAAATTATATCCTTCATTGTCTAACAAAGAAACGGTTATTATATTACAAAGCATACTAGGTATATAATAACATGGGTTCAAAACCAATATACATCCAGACGGCAACCCCAAGTGATACTCTCCTACTGCAACTGTATGTACATTAGAACCATTTCCAACCCGGAGAATATGGTCACTTGTCTTCAAAACCTTGCTATTTCTCAGCCTCTGCAGAGAATTGCAAATGTGAGAACCTGAACTGGTATCTAATACCCAGGAAGCAGAGTTTATAGAAAAACAGTTTTCTGTCACAAACACACCTGAAGCGGAAGCATCACCATGCTTCTTCTTGAGATCCAAGTACTCAGTGCAGTTGCGCTTTCAGTGTCTTGTTTTGTGGCAGTGATAATATTCCCTTTTTCCCGATTCCCCAGCTTTGGACTTGTCTTTCCCCTTAACCTTTTTAACTCCACCTCTAGGTTTGGTGGGTTTCTTCTTCATCTTTCCCTTGGCCTTAGCCTTCGGGCGAGAGGAGGAAGATGGCCCAACAGTCAAAGCGGAAGTCTTCACTAACTTCAGCATGCTCTCTACACTCCTTAATATATTAAGGAGTTCAGGTAGTTCCTTCTCCATGTTGTGCATGTTGAAGTTTACTACAAATTGAGCAAAGGTGGAGGGGAGAGACTGCAGAATAATATCAATATATTGCTCATTGTCCATTGTCCACCCAAGGTCCTCAAGCTCTTCTATGAGAGCTATCATCTGCAGAACATGGTCTCCTACTGGTGTGCCAGGGGCCATCCGCGTCTGAAACAGCTTTCGTGACGCTTCGTATCGTAAGACACGAGATTGCTCCCCATACAACTCCTTTGTATGGAGAAATATGGCTTGGACGTCCATATTCTCGTGCTGCTTCTGATGTGTGTTATCCATCGATGCAAGCGCGAGGCATTTGGCCGTGGCACAGTCAGCGTCCCATGTCTTGCGGACTTCCTTATCCGCAACTGAAGATTTAGGACCTGGGACGGGCGGGGCTGGAGCCGTGAGGACATATGATACCTTATCATAAGTCAAGGCAATCTTAAGGTTCCTCAGCCAGTCTTTATAATTGGTCTCATTCAGTTTATTTTTATCTAGTAGAAGCTTGAGTCCTGTCATTGGTATCTGCCATTAAGAGAGAGAAAAGAATACATCAGTGAAAGCTCTTGCAAAGATCATATTGGTTATTATCTTATCTAATCGATGTCTCCCACTGCTTTTATCAAATTTCCCCTCAAACCTTAAAAGGAAAACTAGCCAGGATTAATTACAGTCTACAACTTCGCCAACCGTTCAGCCAGGCCAGTGTCGGTACTTAAGAGAGGTTTCTCATGCTTTCGCACGGACCTGATTAATATAAACCTCGTCTTCCCAGAGGCGTAGCCTCGTTAACACCTTTCTAGACACCTAATGGGTTAGCTAATTGTAAACTACAAAACTCTCCTGAGAGCAACTGTTGCCCACAGTGGGATCGGGATCCAACCATCATATGGAAGGTATGCAATCTCATTGCAAATTTCAACTCTTGAAACTCCCGATGTGGTTTTTACCCCTAGCACTCATGACCTTGGCTATGCTCAACAAATCACAAGCACTAGTCAAGTTCAACCCATCATTTCTTGATTAATTAGACCCGTTCACATGACCCTTGGCTAAGGTCAACAAAGCCACATGCCCGTCCCAATTAATCTGTATCATATGCATTGTAGGAAGACATCACTTAGCTACCGTACACTACACCTTGGCTAAGGTCAACAAACGTAGCACGAATATTAAGTACTCTACTTCCTAAAATGACGGAGGGCTGCGGATGGTTTTTAAGAAAACCTTTAACGCTTTGAACTTGATATCGTCGTAGAACCAAATGGTTTTCAAAAGGAGTGGCTTAAGCTCCGCAGTTTTGAAAGGTAGCTTTTTCTTTAAAAAAAAGCCGAGTGGTTCTTAAATCCGATTCTACAACACTTTTTAGGTTTATTTTTCTTCACATTAATCTTATTAATGTTGTCCCATCATTTAAGTCCTTAAGCCAATCACAGAAAAGAAACGAAAATACAACGTACGCTTATGCCATCCGCATTCGCCGTAATGTTCCGTTATGCACCGTTAAGTTACTTAACTAACGACATACCGGGACGGGACTAGCGCGGGTGTAAAACATAAGCAACGTCTATTATATATCTCATATATAATATAGCATTCGTCTCAGATATATTAAGCGATCACATCACAGAATATAGGTAGAAGAAATACATATATGATCATATAGGATATACTCGAATGTCCGTATTTTGTATTTAGCCAACGATAGAAAATACGAATTCCACGGTCGTGATGAATAGCCAATCCCACACCCTAGACCCCTACGAGAGCGGCAAGCGACCCTACCAATTCTAGAGTTAGGAGACCCGATCCCGACTCCTCGAGATGGTCTCCCACTGGACTCTAGAACCCGGTCACTTGTGCTCTCCACCTTGGGTCTATCCTAATGCGGAAAAGTAAATAATATACAACAATGGTGACATCATCCTCAACTCGGAAGTGCCCCAAATAAAAGAATATTACATACAAATGAATTTTACATGAATGAAAAGAAAAACTCTCATCTCACATAAAACCCCCCGGCTATTCGATCACGACAATGCTATACATCATAGCACAGCAACACATAACATCACATGTCATCAACGTAAGCAAGTATGCGTACCCAAATTGCCGTTGACATGTATCAACAAAACCGGCGATATGCATACTACGCTTACGGTCGCAGAAACAAGTATCACATACTACTAGGTGATGTTAAACCCTTCGATCGAATTAACGAACACCCATATTTCCGAGCAAGCTCAACACTTGAGCACCATTAAACAATACCCAAAAAACTATGCCACAGTACTTTATGGACCAGCCGTAGAAGGGCAAACCCAAGCCTCATTTGTGGCGCCACTAACTACGGTAAACCCTAAGGTTTAGTCGCAATTCTGTGGTCACATCTCGAGTTAGGGTTTCATTCTTCTAGAGGGTCCATAAGAATACATGCATTATATATTGAGTACGTTCAACCTGAAAATACAATGTTTGATAATCGTTCGACCTGTTTAACGTCGTCTAGGTTACCATTACAATGCTAAAAAATACGAATACAAAATGCTCCGCAAAGAGTCCATTACCAAACTAACATCACATGCAATTTTGGACTACCCAAACAATACCAGAAACCCCAGATAATGAGTAATAGAGCACTGGTGAAATACGAGGAGGAGGGGAGCACAATGGGCCGGCGTCGCCGGAATTCCTGGCCCAGGGCTCGGCCAAAATCCGAGCCCCCCCACTCGTATTTCACCTGTGTTTTTGTATTATCATAAATGCCACTCTGCAGTTATTTAAATAATTTTTAGACCACTTTTAAAAAAAATCCAGAGAGCATTTTTCTAGGGTTTCTAAAACCGTATTTTTGCGGAGTTTTTCGTTTTCGGATTATCGTAACATCGTCTAGGCTTCTAGTTAGGCTCTGATACCATGAAGGGTTTCCTTAGCACCACTACTAGGGTTTGGTAGCATCACACATGCCATATTAAAAATTTAGAGGGTGCTAAAGAAACTATCCTAAGGATCAAACTAGAAAAGTTAGGGTAACACTAAATTTTAACACAATCCACAAGTAGTTAAGCACTAGGTTTAGAGAATACAACCTTTGTAGCTCCCTTCGCTAGACTCCTTGGCTACTTGAGAGTTGAAAGAAGCTTGCTTGAGATCCTCCAAGTCCACGATGATCCACCCGGAGTTATCTTTGTCCAAGCTCAAAACTCCACTTGATCAAGATGATAAAGTTGAAGCTAACACTTAAAACTAGTGGGCAAGAGTAGTATAGAATGATGATGTTCTTTGTTTTCTCACTTCAAAACCCTAACTTGATCACTCTTTCACTCACTATCAAAACCCAGAGAGCAAGAGAGAGAGGAAGAAAAAGATGGCAATATGAGAGCTCAAGATAATGATAAAACTTAGGATAAAAATGAGAAATGAAAATATATATATTGTTCTCTTCTCATTCTTAACCCTAGTTAATAAATATCTAGATATTTCTTTTGGAGCAAAAATGGCCATGGAAAAATAACTCATGGTTAACCCAAGGTTTAGTGTAAGAATAAAATAATTAACCATGAGTGATTATCCATTTCCATTAATCACAAAAATAAATACCAATATATTTACTAACATGTGAGTCATATATTGCCACCATCAAGTGTATCAACAACCATGACACACATGTGTATGCATGTATGTGTGCATGCACATCCATATGTGCATCAATGTAAACATGTGCATACATGCATGCATACACCAAAAGACAAAAGGGTTTAAAGTGAAAATGCTAATGGTCAATGTTAAATCAACACTTGATTTAGCAAACCGGTCATATCTCATATGATCCAACCAATAGCAAACAGCCCGATTAATATATGGTATCACATACACGCATTTAATCGGGTCCCCGCGCATATCACATATGCACACCACATCGTTTCGCCTAGACTAGGTAACTCCATTGCGGGACTCTAAGACTTGTCAATATGCCGGCAGTGGGTGATGATCAAATCAAGCACCCCCAAGCCGCAAGAGGTCAGCTAAACGTAACGGCCACCCGGGTATTGAGCGATCAGAAGAAAACAAGAGAACCCGTCACAACTCCCGTCGAGCCAACCGGCAACACTCTCTTTGTCAGATATGCTGCATATCGAGTCTAGGGATGGTAACGTCGACCCCAATAACTCAATAAGTCATGCCGATGAATGGTCTATAACAGATCGAGAAACTACTGATAACACTTATTAGTAAATCTCAACAGCCCTGGCCAGGGACTTACTGATATAGCCAATCGAGCACAACACAGCATCAACTCCTAATACCGGGAGAGACGAAACCCCTCCTATCGCTCATCATCTTCATGTGTCTCGGGACTATGCCCAAAAGCCACCTGTTTGCACGACTCCGTAGAGCCGTGGTAGGGTGGTAATCAAAGTACAATGGGAGAACACACAAGACTCTATGATGATCTCGGGTCAACAGACTAACCTGTACCAGTGTCACCTGAGAACTGCTATCCGACGATAGATATAATACCATATAGGAGTTCTCGGCGAGTCCATCCAGTGTACCCAGTCTCCACTGAGCACCCGTATATGATCTCAATGTCAAACATCAATGGATATGGGAACATCCATCGCCCATCATATGGGTCTAGTATCATATACGCTAGTCTACTTTGGTATATCGATGCGCCATCTTGATACACCTACGACTAGGGACATTTCAGGATATGCTTATAAACTACAGACGTCCCACTAGTATGATCTCCATCATAATCACAGTAGTCAAGCAAATATCCTCAGGGCTTTATCAACATGTGTAAATGAAATAAAAGCATGATCAAGCCAACATATTAGATAAAGAAGAACCAGATAATATACTATCATGTAGAGCAAGAATATCATCTGTATATATATATATATATATATATATATATATATATACATGTATAGATACATCCACTATCATATAATGGCCTCTAGGGCATACATATATCCAACACGGGGTGACGTTCCGAGAAAAAGGGCGGGAAAAAGAATGAGGGAGGAAGAAGACGTGGGAAGCGGGTGCAGGTGTGGGTGTCTGGTCGGGTCGGGCGAGCCGGGTCGGGTTGGGGTAGAGTTAGGATTTGGGGTTTAGACTTTTAGGTTAGGAATTAAATAATAAAAAAAATAAAATATATAAAAATATATAAAATAGAAAAATTCAAGGAAAATCTGAAAAAATACACGGAAAATATAAACGGGAACTGGGGATTTACACTCACAAATATCTTTTCTTTTCTTTTATCTTTTCATTTAAAAACCAATACCACAAATACAAAGAAGCTATGCATGAATCAACACAACATGTCATGTGCACTAGCCATGGTTATTTAAAAGATGGATTTGACTTAATCATCATTAGTAATGCACTAATCAAGTTTAACATAAACTTGCATATAATTAATTGCATAATTATTTATAAAATATCCAAATCTAATAAATAACTTTTAAATTAATAATACATATTAATCTCCAATTATTTTTCAAATATTGGTATATAATTATACCATTTTACGAAAACCCCAAATTCATACTCGAATAGTTTTCGTGAAATATATTATTTTATTATTTATATTCCAAAAATATGACTTTATATTTCTGAAATGTTACATAGGTGATGCCTCCTACATTCTAGAGATTAAGATCTATCATGATAGGTCTAAAAAAATGTTGGGACTTTCACGGTATATATGCATAGTGTTAGTGTATATGCCCTAGAGGCCATTACTGTATCATACTAGTTTGTACATTACTTGATGGAAGCTTGGGATATTCACAGTTGTATAAACAATCTTGCTCGAAATGGTAGTATGCAACTTGGTTTGTCTCTGCTTTAATATGTGCATGTGTTTCTTTTAGCATATCGCTGGTATACATATTAGTAGAGCCCTTAGGATCTTTGCTTGATTACCAGCGTTGTGATGGCGCTCACACTCGTGGGAGCTGGGTAATCCATAAGCACATCCTTATACTGGTCCCTGGTCGCAGGACTATCGAGACAGAGCATTGATACTCCGGAGTAGACTAGCATATGCGCTTCTCATCCCAGTGTGGGAGACGGTCTGTCCCACAGCCGTCAGTACGTCGTACTTGAGATAGTATGCGGGTGCTCGTTAGGTTACGAGTACACTGGACAGGACTCATCGGGAACTGTTGGTTGGTATTATACCTATCGTCAGTTATCAGTTCCCAGGTGACATGAGTACAGCTTAGTCCGCTGACTTGACACTGTCACTTCGCCTCGAGTGTGTTCCCACTGTACTTTGATTACTATCCTACCACGGCTCAAAGGAGTCGTGCAAACAGGTAGTTTTTCGGTGCAGTCCCGAAGCACTTGGAGGCAGTGACGGTTAGACAGGATTCGTCTCTCCCGGTATTGGGGGTTGACATCGCGCTGTGTCTAGGAGAGCCATTACACGAGTAGTCCCTGACCAGGGCAAGCGAGATATACTGGTAGGTTTCCAGTGTTATCTCAGGGTGTTCTGGGATACACTCCGACACGACTTGTACCGCTATTAGAGGACTGACGTTTACCGCCCCCCTAGGCCCGCCATGCGATGTATCAGACGAACAGACCGGACTGTACGGAGACTGTCACATACAGGCTCAGTAGGAGTTCAGATGGGGTTCACCTCGTCAGTCTTCTTATCGGCATCTACCTGGGGACCGTTACGTACAGCTAGTGCCGCTTGCGGTCCGTGGTTAAACCCACTGCCAGCGTAGTGTCGAGTCTTTAGAGTCCCACACAGAGAGCTATTTGCCTTTAGGCAAAATGAGTAGAGGTCGCATGGTTTTGCGACAGGGTTCGTTCACATCCGCGCACTTGTGCACGTTTGCTGTCCGGACAGCTTATACTATCGGGCTTTGGTTTAAGCCGGATCCTAGTATATGATTTGGGATTAGTTTTATCTCTTTGTATTCGTGTTCCTCGGATCACGAATACGGGTGCGTATGCACAGTTGCTTGAGACAGAGGGAAAGGACTTTGATTAGGGTTAATGACCTTTGTCATTTTATTAACCCTAATGCTTATGTGTGTATTATGGTTAATTGATATTAGTTTAATATAATTGTGCATGGTTATGCTTGTTGACCATTTGACCTTCTTAACTTGTTGACCTAGGTTGACACTTTGACCATCATCATTTCATTTGGAAGATGCTCTTTGATCCTTGCAATTTGCATTAAAAATGAAATGATAATGGTCATGTCTTGATTAACCATGACAATTATCTAGCTAATTATCTAATTACAATAATTCACAAATATATGAGAGAATGCTTCATATTTTCTCTCATTCTATTATTTCCTTTCTCTCTCTTGTTCTTCCTCTCCCTCAAGCTCTCCCCTCTCATGTGTTGAGAAACACTTGAGCTTGAGAAAAACCTCTTCTTGATAATCTTTACTCTCATCTAGGGTTTTAGGACTAGCACTTCTAGCACCCTAGTTACTTCTAGCTTGAAGTTGAAGCTAAAGGTTGAGGCTTTCGGGTGGATCCTTCTTCGACTCAAGAAGACGACAAAGGTGATCCCTTTCTACTACTCCAAGGAGCAAGGAGAGAAGGACATAAAGCCCTAGGTATAACCATTCTACCCTTAACTAGTTTCTAGTTAGCTTTAGCTTGTTTTTGTTTAGTAAAGATCCTTCTTTGTCTACTCCATGTTGCCTAAAGTGATAAAAATCCGATTTTTATTCCGTCTTCCGCCTCCCAGCAAGCACCGGGGTGGGCAACGTGGACTTACACATAGTTCATCTACATTTTTATAAGCATCCCCACTCGGAAGCTATCTCAACGACCAAACAGCGGAATCAAAACCTTAATATACAATGCTCAAAAGTGAAGGATCACAGGCAAAATATAAGTAAACTACATAAGTAAAGCTCGTAGTCGACTCTACGCGAGTTCAATCTAAAATAACATACAAGTAAAGTCTCGACTCGATCTAAGTCGTGAAATAATATAAATGTTCTGATGGAGTGACACTAGATACAAAATAAAACACATACAAAAGAAGCGGTTACTATACGTGTAACTCACCTAGCAAAATAAGTGATGAACCATATAAGATATATCTGTGACGCCGCTAAGCGTCCGTGCGTTCCATCCTGCAAGAAGCTAAGGCATAATGGGGGGTGAGTTTCTAACTCAGTGAATAGAAGTAAAACATCACAAGATATAAATTTAATCTGCGTAGTAATGAATACAAGTGCGATATAAATGAAATCACATAAAAATAGAATCAATATCATCGAATCCTCATAAATCTCATGTCTATCATTGACACATGAGATCCAAATATCGTAGGCACCGTCTCACAGACCGGCCCTCTCTTGATATTAAATCAGTCATGGTCGGAATCCTCCGGATATCCGCCACGCTCCAATGTCACCTCCGGTATCGATCATTCTCGCTAGGCTCCCCGCACCTCCCTATGGTCTTTTTGCCCCTCGGAGTCGTACCGGATCCACCATTTATCCGTAATCGATTAACCCCCCTCTCGATTCAGATATCTCATCATGAAAACCAAACTCATGGTGGAAGTCAAATAATCATATCACGAGAAAACTGCACTTTTGAAAACATAATCCATTTTGTAAAAAGATACCCACGGTTTCTCAAATCCATAGAAATATCAAATCTATGATATCAACAGTGAATGATTCATTCATGCAACATTTAGTAACTATAACATGTAATTATACGGACTATAGCATTCGAATAATGGAATATAGTAAATAGCAACTAATACTATCATGAAACATGGTAATACGGTTTAAACATAGCATATCTGTATGTCATGGCAATACTAATGATGTGTGGTGTAGCTGTTAGTGTATATGCCCTAGGGGCCATTATTGTATCATACTAGTTTGTATATTACTTAATGGAAGCTTGGGATATTCACGATTGTATTAACAGTCTTGCCCAACATAGTAGTATGCTACTTAGTTTATATATATCTTAATATATGTATATGTTTCTTTTAGCATATCGCGAATACATATTGATAGAGCCCATAAGGATCTTGCTTGACTACCAGCGTTGTGATGGCAGTCACACTAGTGGGGGCTGGGTAATCTACAAGCACATCCTTTTTCAGGTCCCTAGTCGTAGGATTATCGAGACAGGGCATCGATACTCCGGTGTAGACTAGTGTGTACGCTTCTCATCCCAGTTGGGGAAATGGTCTGTCCCACAGCCATTAGTACGTTGTACTGGAGATAGTATGTAGGTGCTCGTTGGGTTACGGGTACACCGGACAGGACTCGCAGGAAACTGTTGGTTGGTATTATACTCGTCGTCAGTTAACAGTTCCCAGGTGACATGAGTACAGCATAGTCCGTAGACTTGACACTGCTGCTTCGCTTCGAGTGTGTTCCCACTGTTCTTAGATTGCTACCCTACCACAGCTCAAAGGAGTCATGCAAACAGGTAGCAGTTGGGTGCAGTCCTGAAGCATTTAGAGGCAGTGGCGGTTATATAGGATTCGTCTCTCCCAGTATTGGGAGTTGATATCGCACTGTGTTTGGAGAGCCATTACGCAAAGTCCCTGGCCAGGGCAAGCGAGATTTACTAGTACGATTTCCAGTAGTTTCTCAAGGTATAATGGGCTTCACTCCGACACGACTTATACCGCCTTTTAGGGGACTGATGCTTGCCACCCCCTAGGCCCGATATGCGATAGTCTTAGACGAACAGACCGGACTGTACGGAGATTGTCACATCAGACTCAGTAGGAGTTTGGATGGGTTTCCTCATCAGCCTTCTTATCGACATCTACCTAGGGACCGTTACGTACAGCTAGTACCGCTTGCGGCCTGTGGTTAAACCCACTGCCAGCGTATTGTCGAGTCTTTAGAGTCTCACACAGAGAGTTTCCCTGCTTCAGGTGAAACGATATAGAGGTCGTATGGTTTTACGACAGGGTTCGGACATATACGTGTACTTGTGCACCTAAGATGTTCGGACAGATTATACTAGCAGGCTTTGGTTTAAGCCAGATTCTAGTATTGGATTATTAGATTTATGCAGTCTCAGTATATCCGTGTTTTTCGGATAGGAGGTGCATTCTCGTAATTAGTCGAGAAGCTTCTAGAAGAAAAGTGACTCATTTAGATTTAATTCATTTATGAATTAAACTAAATGAGGTGGAGAGCTTATGTGTTATTATCATTAATTGCACCATGACTCATAAGATGATTCATCTCAAGAATTAAATGAAGCATGGATGATATTTGTGCAAGATATTTGTGCAAGATATTTTGTTATGCTTCACATATTTCAAAGTGAGAAGGGTTCAATTCATATTAACAAACACACTCTCTCTCCTCAAGCTCTCCTCTTCTTAAACCTAACCCTAATGCTCTCATGTGTTGAGATCCCAAGGGTTAGAAAGACTAATAGATCCTTAATCCACTTCTATATCTTCTAGGTCACTCTGATTAGCAATCCTAGCCACTTAGTTACCTCAAGTTAGAGGTTAAAACTTGGAGGAGGAACTCTCGGGTGGATCTTCTATTACATCGAGGAGGCCGACGATGAGGTGAACAACAAGAACAAGAAAGACTAGTATCTTGAGGTATAATCATCTATCATAGTAGTTTAGCACTTCTAGATAGTTGTTATTTAGGGTTTAGCAAAGATCCGTAAAGTTAGTTGATATTACCTTAAACAAAATGATTGTTTTACCTATTCCGCCTCCCCGCATCTTGTGGGGTGTGTAACGTTGACTTACAGTAGTATCAGAGCCTAGCTAAACCATAACTAACATGTAAGCAAAGTCTTTAGAAATTCGATCGTGATTTAATCCCGAAAAACTGACGTTTTCACCAAGTTTCTGCCGATTTTAAATTGGGGTCTAAAAATTTTTCAGGGACCCTTAAAAATACAAGCAGGGTTTTTTAAGAATTGTGAAGGAATTTGGGATCGTGACTCGTCCAAAGCACCGCGGCCGATCCATGTGATCCACCGCGGATCCGCGGCCGAGTTAACACCGAGTCAACCCAAATTTGCTCAGTTATTCTTCTGTGTTGATATTGTGTTTTCTGGGATGTTTTGTTTCTGCTCAGATTTTATGTGCACAGAGAATTGTTTGGAGAAGATTCATATGTGTTGCTTGATTGAAATTCTAAGAACTTTGGCTAACTGGATTATATCTGTGTTGTGTTTAATGTGTTCGTAAACCTCCCCTAATTGAATTGTTAGTATGCATTGCTAGTATGTCGGTTAGCAGGGGGTTGCACATTTCTGTAATGGTTTTTACAGGTTTGTGAATATGAACTTGTTGAATTGTTGTGAATGGATAGCCGGGGATGTGAGACGAGTGTTTCTTTCATTCAAATGTAAATTGTAATTTGTTGTAATATTCTTTTGCGGGGCACATCCGGGTTGAGATTGTAGCCACCGTTGTATTATTTCATTTACTGTTTTCTGCTCCTAGGATAGACCCAAGGTGGGGTGCACAAACTACCGGATACTTTGAAGTGCTTAGTGGCCTACTCACGTCGTTGAGGGAGACCGCTTCACTTCGGGTACTTGGCGGTTAGTTTGCCGTACCCGTAGGGGTCTAGGGTGGGGGTTTGGCTATTCATCGCGACTGTGTAATCCGTCTTTCATTGCAGGCTCAAAAGAAATGCGGATTGCTTGTATATCCAATATGTTCATCTGTGATCTGGAATGTGTATTATTGCGTCTGACGAATGTACAATATCTATATATGATATCTAGTAGGCGTTGCTTATGTTTTGCATCCGCGCTAGCCCAGCCCCCGCTCTGTCGTTAGTTAAGTAACCTAACGGGTGAATGACAGGGCCCAGTGGCGAATGCGGATGGCATAAGCGGGCGTTGTATTTTCGTTGTTTTCTGCAATGATAGGTTAATTGATGGGACGCATTATTTTAATGCAAAGAAAATAAACCAAAGTTGAATCGTCGGAACAGTTTAAAAGAAACCACTCGGTTATTTTAAAAACAGCAGATTTTTAATTGCGGAGCTTAAACCACTCCTTTTAAAAGCTATCAGGTTCCTTCGATCATATCAAGCTCACTACGTTCACGGTTTCGCCAAAACCATTCGTAGCCCTCCGTCATTTCATTTGGGTATTCAGTAGTATTCAGGCTATGTATTTTGACCAACGCCAAGGTATAGTGTTTGGTAGCTACTGGGTATTCATCTATTGCATAGATAGATGAGTTGTTTGGGATAGTCGTACTGCCATTTGGCCAACGTCAGGGGTATGTACGGGTGGGTTCAAATTAACAAGATAATGATGGGTAGAACTTGACTTGTGACTTATGACATTTTGACAAACGCCAAGGTCATAAGAGCATGGGGCAAAAATCCACATCGGGAGTTTCTAAAGAAACTGAAACTTGCTAGAGTTGCATACCATTTGGAGTGTGATAATTTTGGTAGGATTCCTTCAGTTTTATCACACGATAATATTTGGATCCCGATCCTACTGTGAGTATATGCTACTCATCGGGAGATTCTTTCACTCAACGATCAATGCTATAAACCAAGTAGGTGTCGAGAAAGGTGTCAGCGGGGCTACGCCTGTTAGTGTATATGCCCTAGAGGCCATTACTATATCATACTAGTATGTATATTATTTAATGGAAGCTTGGGATATTCACCTTGTATTGACAATCTTGCTCAAAATGGAAGTATGCTACTTGGTTTGTTTCTACTTCAATGTGTACATGTGTTTATTTTAGTATATCACCTATACACATTAGTGGAGCCCTTAGGATCTTTGCTTGATTACCAGCGTTGTGATGGCAGTCACACTAGTGGGGGCTGGGTAATCTATAAGCGCATCCTTATGCAGGTCCCTAGTCGCAGGACTATCGAGACAGGGCATCGATACTCTGGAGTGGACTAGCGTATGCGCTTCTCATCCCAGTGTGGGAGACGGTCTGTCCCACAGCCGTCAGTACGTCGTACTTGAGATAATATGCGGGTGCTCGTTGGGTTACGAGTACACTGGACAGGACTCGTCGGGAACTGTTGGTTGGTATTATATCTATCGTCAGTTATCAGTTCCCAGGTGACATGAGTACAGCTTAGTCCGCTGACTTGACACTGTCACTTCGCCTCGAGTGTGTTCCCACTGTACTTTGATTACTACCGTACCACGGCTCAAAGGAGTCGTGCAAACAGGTAGTTTTTGGGTGCAGTCCCGAAGCACTTGGAGGCAGTGACGGTTAGACAGGATTCGTCTCTCCCGGTATTGGGGGTTGACATCGCGCTGTGTCTAGGAGAGCCATTACACGAGTAGTCCCTGGCCAGGGCAAGCGAGATATACTGGTAGGTTTCCATGTTATCTCAGGGTGTTCTGGGCTTCACTCCGACACGTACCGCTATTAGGGGACTGACGTTTACCGCCCTCTAGGCCCGCCATGCGATGTATCAGACGAACAGACTGGACTGTACGGAGATTGTCACATTCAGGCTCAGTAGGAGTTCAGATAGGTTTCACCTCGTCAGTCTTCTTGTCGGCATCTACCTGGGGGCCGTTACGCACAGCTAGTGCCGCTTGCGGTCTGTGGTTAAACCCACTGCCAGCGTAGTGTCGAGTCTTTAGAGTCCCACACAGAGAGCTATTCGCCTTTAGGCAAAAGAGTAGAGGTCGTATGGTTTTGCGACAGGGTTCGGTCACATCCGTGCACTTATGCACGTTCAGTGTCCGGATAGTTAACACTAGCAGGCTTTGGTTTAAGCCAGATCCTAGTATACGTTTTGGGATTGATTTTATCTCGTATGTATTCGTGTTCCTCGGAACGCGGATGCAGGTGTGTATGCACAGTTGACAGAGAGACAGAGGCAGAGGATTCTCATTAGGGTTGTTGACTGTTGACTGTTGACCATTGACTTTTTGCTAAACCCTAATGAGAATTTGATATGTGATTAGCAATAATATTAATTAAGTATTATAGTGACATGGTTGTTGAGGGGTTGACTTTGTTGACTTGTTGACTTTGTTGACCGGTTGACTAGGTTGGACTAGTTGACCATCATCATCACAATGGTTGTCATTTTCATGCAAAGACTTTTGCTTGCTTGTTGTGGTTTGCAAAATGAGTGCATGGAAATGATACTGCCTTTGACATCATATGAACCATCACATAATACTTGATTAACATTATGGCTCATGATGCTTTTGGATTATGAGAGGGTGTATGACAAAAGAGAGGCTCATTCTTTTCATTGTTTTTCTCTCTCTTGGTTTTGAGCTCTCTCATTCTCTTGCTCTCACCCTCTTCCTCTTACTCTCTTTCTTGTCTATGGTTCACTTGTCTCATGTGTTGAGAAGCAAGAACCATAGAGAAAATCCCATCACACTCTCTTCTACTCACTCTAGTTCATAAGGTTTAGCAAACCAAGTGAACTAGTTTCTTCAAAGTTCGAAGAAGAAGCCAAAGGTAGAAGCTTTCGGGTGGATCGATCTTCGGCGCAAGGAGACGACGGGGTGAAGCCGATCCGTACACCATCAAGAGATGAAGACGAAGGAGTTCAAGAAAGAAAGGTATAACCCCCCTAACCGAGTAGTTAACAACTCGTAGTTAGGTTGTTGGTAGATAGTTTAACAAAGATCTGTTTTGAGTCCATGTTACCGCCTCTAGAAAAATGTTTTTCATCAAATTCCGCAAGCCCGTAAGTACCGGGAGAGGTAGCATGGACTTACAGTGGTATCAGAGCCTAGTTAAACACTACCTAACATGTTAGCATAGTAACTAGAAATTCGATCGGAGAAAAAGTCACGAAATACACCAAAAAATCTAACTTGCTGTCGATTTTCAAAGTTCTGTAAAAGTAATAAATCATGCTTTAAAAATCGACTCAGGGTTTTTAGAGTATACTGTAGAAAGACGGTCCTGTGATCTCATCAAAGCGCCGCGGAAACGCGGCAATAGCTTGCTATTGTCGCGGTTCCGCGGCCGTATTGGCTCCTCTCTGGATCCTCTTTGCTACAGTATATTCAATGGGGTATTTTGGGAATTTTGGTATATATTTTTTCAGCCCAGATTTTCCAGAAAGAAAATTTTGTTTTTGGGGCTTTAAAAACCGTATTTTGATCGAGTTTCTTATGACTTAAGCTGACGGGTTTATTTCTGTGATGTGATATTTGTATTGAACGTCTGCTAATCGCTATATTCGATTAGTGGGGGTTATACAAATCTGTGATCTATAATGTTGCTGGAATGTGTATATGAATTCATTGGATTGTCGCGGGTGAATAGCCGGGGGTTGTGAGATGAGAGTTTTCTTTTCTTTCAATTCATATAAATTTGTAAATTGATGTAACATTATTTATATGGCCGCACAACCGGGTCGGGGTTGTAGCCGTCATTGTATAATTTCTTTTTACTATTTTTGCTCTTAGGATAGACCCATGGAGGGGGTGCACAAACTACCGGGTATCTCGAAGTGCTGAGTGGCCTACTCACGGAGTTGAGGGAGGTTGCTTCGCTTCGGGTACTTGACGGGTAGTTTGCCGCACCCGTAGGGGTCTTGGATGGGGTTTTGGCTATTCACCGCGACCGTGTAATCTTCTTTTCGTTACAGGCTCGTACGAATTGCGGGTTCCTACTATATCCAATGTGTTCATCTGTGATCTGAAATGGCTATCATTGCAATATATCTATATATGATATTATTTAGGCGTTGCTTATGTTTTACAGCCGCGCTAGCCCAGCCCCCGCTCTGTCGTTAGTTAAGTAACCTAACGGGTAATGACGGGGCCCCGTGGCGAATGCGAATGGCATAAGCGTACGTCATATTTTGGTTGTTTTCTGCAATGGTAGGATTAAATGATGGGACGCATTAAAAGAACTAATGCAAGAAAAATATGCATTAAAAGAACTAATGCAAGAAAATAAACCAAGTAAAAGTCGTTGGAACACTTTCGAAAAATCACTCGGTTCTTTTCAAAACCAACTTTTAAATGCGGAGCTTGAGCCACTCCTTTTAAAAGCTATCTCATTCCATCGATTATATCAAGTTCACTACGTTCAAGGTTTCGCCAAAACCATTCGTAGCCCTCCGTCGATTCATATGAATATTCAACAGTATTCAAGCTGTGTTTGTTGGCCTTAGTCAAGGCACAGTGATTGGTAGCTGGTGGATATTCATATGTTGCATAGATAGATGCATTGGTTTGGGACAGTTGTATTACTTTGTTGGCTATAGTCAAGGGTATATACGGATGGGTTCAAATTAACCTGGACAACGACGGGTAAAACTTGACATGTGACTTATGATTTGTTGGCCTTAGTCAAGGTCATAAGAGCATGGGGCAAAAATCCACATCGGGAGTTTCAAAAGAACTGAAACTTGCTAGCGTTGCATACCATTTGGAGTGTGATGATTCTGATAGGATTCCTTCAGTTTTGTCACGCGATGATATTTGGATCCCGATCCTACTGTGAGTATATGCTACTCCTCGGGAAATTTCTCACTTAACGATCAATGTTATAAACCAAGTAGGTGTCTAGAAAGGTGTTAGCGGGGCTACGCCCACAGGGAAAATAGGTTATTTAATTAAGGAACTTCGCGAAAGCGTTGGAAAACCTCCCTCGAAGTACCGACACCAGCCTGGCCGAACGGTTAAGCAAGAATTGTACGGTGAGATTGATCCTGACTAATTCTTCCTTTTTGGTTTGAGGAGGGATTCGAGAGACAGTGGGAGCCATCCTGTTTAGACAAATTAAAAACTACTCTAAACTTGCAAGAGCATCATGCTGAGTGTTTTCTTCTCTCTCTCTTAATTGCAGCGACCAAGTGACTGCACCTAGGTTACATCTAGATAATAAAATGACTGAATCTGACTGTTATGACTGGCAAAGGTCTGTCCAGATGTCCATTGCCCATGAAAAGCTGGGACACCTCTTAACTAATCAAACCCCTGCCATCTCAGGTCCAGTTTCCCCTGTCACGGATATTTACATCCGCAGGACATCGGAAAAGGATTGTGCGAAAGCCAAGTGCCTCGTGTTAGCCTCAGTTGATGGTGCATACCAGGGGCAGCACGAGAAGATGGACTCAGTTTCTATCTTCCTCCATAACAAAGATTTATATGGAGAGCAATCTCGTATCGCAAGATATGAGACCTCGAACGAATTGCTTCAAGCGAGGTTGGCTGTCGGGTCATCTGTAAGGGACAACGTGCTTACAGAGACCAGCTATTTTGAGCTCACGGACCTGGAGACCACGTTGAAGAATGGGTCAAGTACTGACTTAATTCTACAGTCCCTACCCTCTGCTTATACCCTGAAGGAAACCAGGGAAGAAGAAGGAAAAGCAAGGGCAAAAGTTTCGGGACTGGATGTAGTTAAAGAGGGACGTTCCTATTGTAACGGGAATGAACATTGGCAGAAGGATTGTAGGGCTAGCAAAGCCAGTAGCCAGAATTCGAAGCATGTTGTGGCTTCGGCTTCGGGTGTGTTAGTGATAGAGAACTGTATGTCAGTTAACCCTACTTCCTGGGTATTGGATACCGGATCAGGATCTCACATCTGCAATTCGTTACAGGCTTTGAGAAACCGTAGGGTTATCAGGAAAGGTGATATGACTCTCAGGGTTGCTAACGGAATGAGCATGGATGCTGTATCCATAGGGGAATATCACCTTGGACTAACAACTGGGCAGATATTGATTCTGCGTGACTGTTTGTATGTACCAGGTGCGACTTGTAATATCATATCTGTATCCTTACTTTCTAAGGAAGGATATGATTTTGCTTTTGTAAGCGATATAGTAAACATCCACCTAAATCAAATACTGATTGGGTCAGGTACATTAAATAACGGTATATACGTATTGAATCAAGCTCAGATATTCAGTGTCCAGAACACACTTAAAAGAAAGTCTCCAGAATTAAATCAGGCTTTCTTATGGCATTGTAGACTGGGTCACATCAATGAGAGAAGATTGACTAAGTTACATAAAGAAGGATACTTGGATCCATTCGAGTACCAGTCTTATGCCACTTGTGAATCTTGTCTCATAGGAAAGATGACAAAGACTCCGTTCACTGGACACGGAGTAAGAGCGAGCGAGCTCTTGGGACTCATACACAGTGACGTGTGTGGTCCAATGTCTACACATGCACGAAGCGGTTATTCATACTTCATTACTTTCACAGATGATTTCTCAAGGTATGGACATGTCTTCTTAATGAAGCACAAATCCGAGGCCTTTGAGAAATTTCGGGAATACAAGAATGAAGTTGAAAAACAAACAGGAAAAAGTATTAAGACACTAAGATCTGATCGAGGTGGAGAATACTTAAGTGCCGAGTTTCTGGGCTACTTAAAAGAGAATGGAATTCTCTCTCAGCTTACTCCCCCATACACACCACAGCACAATGGTGTATCGGAAAGATGGAATCGGACCCTATTGGATATGGTTCGTTCCATGATGAGTAAGGCTGAGTTGCCGCGATCTTTCTGGAGTTATGCACTAGAAACAGCTGCATATCTCTTGAACCAAGTTCCTACTAAGACAGTGCCTACCACACCATATCAGATGTGGAGTGGGAAGAAACCCTGTCTTAAACACTTTAAGACATAGGGATGTCCAGCTTTTGTTAAAAAGCAGCATGCGGACAAGCTCGAGGCATGCTCAGTACAGTGTAAGTTTGTGGGATACCCAAGGAACTCCAAGGGGTATCTTTTCTATTACGCAGAGGAACAAAAAGTCTTTGTTTCTAGTCATGCCCGCTTCTTGGAAACTGAGTTTTTAGAAAATCAGATAAGTGGGAGCGCAATAGAACTGGAAGAAATTCCAGAACCACAAGCTATTACTGAAACCTTAGTAGAACCAGAAGGTACAGGGGAACCGGACATTCCTACGCCGCTCCGCAGGAGTAATAGGCAGTCTCATCCGCCCGAGAGATACTACGGTTTTCTCATAGACAGGGATAGAGAGGATTGCACCATGGATTATGGTAAGCCTACTAGCTTCCAGCAAGCCATTCAGAGCGGTGACTCGGTAAAATGGCTGGATGCAATGCGGACCGAAATGGAGTCCATGTACACCAACAAAGTTTGGACTTTGGACTTTGCTCCAGAAGGGGTAAAACCCGTAGGCTGCAAATGGATCTTCAGAAAGAAGATTGGTGTAGATGGGCAGGTTGAAACCTATAAAGCTAGGCTCGTTGCAAAGGGTTTTCGTCAAAGACCTGATTTGGACTATGACGAGACCTTTTCTCCGGTAGCTATGCTTAAATCCATTCGGATCCTTCTTGCCATTGCTGCCTTCCACGATTATGAGATCTGGCAGATGGACGTAAAGACGGCTTTTCTAAATGGAAATTTGGAAGAGTGCGTCTATATGGATCAGCCAGAGGGATTCATTCAGAGTGGGAGCAGCGGTAAAGTGTGCAAGTTGCTCAAGTCCATCTATGGACTCAAGCAGGCATCGTGGAGTTGGAACATCTGCTTTGATGATACTGTCAAAGAATTCGACTTTGTCAAAAACCCAGATGAACCATGCATTTACATTAAGATTGTAGGGAGAAATGTGGTATTCCTCGTCTTGTACGTCGATGACATTCTCCTAATAGGAAATGATAGTCCTATGCTACAGTCAGTCAAAGGATTCTTGTCACAGAGGTTCTCCATGAAGGACCTGGGCGATGCCAACTACATTCTGGGAATCCAGATCTATCGTGATAGATCTAAGAGGATGTTGGGACTTTCACAGTCAAGGTACATCGACACCATACTGAAACGATTCAGTATGGAAGATTCCAAGTGCGGTAATCTACCGGCTTGTCACAGAATCACCCTCTCCAAAGAGATGTCTCCCAAGACTGATTTGGAAAGGGCTCGCATGTCATCAATACCCTACGCATCTGCGGTAGGCTCTATTATGTATGCGATGTTGTGTACCAGACCAGATGTAGCATACGCATTGAGCGTTGTAAGCCGGTAGCAGTCGAACCCAGGGGAGAAACACTAGATAGCAGTAAAGAACATTCTCAAGTACCTGAGAAGGACTAAGGAGATGTTCTTGGTGTATGGCGGAAAAGACCTCCAGATTGAGGCCTTTGCTGACTCCAGCTTCCAGAGTGACAAGGATGACTCCAAGTCCATGTCGGGTTAGGTCTTTACCCTCAATGGAGGGGCGGTTTGATGGAAGAGTTCCAAGCAGGAAACCGTTGCTGACTCAACTATGGAAGCGGAGTACATAGCTGCTTGCGATACCGCAAAGGAAGCTGTCTGGATGAAGAAGTTCCTCACGGAACTTCAGGTGGTTCCTACCAGTATTGATCCAATACCGCCGTATTGTGACAACAACGGCGCTATAGCTTTAGCGAAGGAACCCAGGTCCCATCAGAAGTCCAGGCATATTTTGAGGCGGTACCACCTGATCAGGGAGATCGTTGATCGCCGGAAGATCGAGGTGAAGAGAGTAAATACGGAAGATAACACTGATGATCCACTCACGAAGGCCTTACCCCAGACTCAGTTCGAGCGGCTGATCGAGATGATAGGTCTTCGATACGCCAGTACATGGCCTTAGTGCAAGTGGGAGATTGTTAGTGTATATGCCCTAGAGGCCATTACTATATCATACTAGTATGTATATTACTTAATGGAAGCTTGGGATATTCACCTTATATTGACAATCTTACTCAAAATGGTAGTATGCTACTTGGTTTGTTTCTACTTCAATGTGTACATATGATTATTTTAGTATATCACCTATACACATTAGTGGAGCCCTTAGGATCTTTGCTTGATTACCAGCGTTGTGATGGCAGTCACACTAGTGGGGGCTGGGTAATCTATAAGCACATCCTTATGCAGGTCCCTAGTCACAGGACTATCGAGACAGAGCATTGATACTCCGAAGTAGACTAGCATATGCGCTTCTCATCCCAGTATAGGAGACGGTCTGTCCCACAGCCGTCAGTACGTCGTACTTGAGATAGTATGCGGGTGCTCGTTGGGTTACGAGTACACTGGACAGGACTCATCGGGAACTGTTGGTTGGTATTATACCTATCGTCAGTTATCAGTTCCCAGGTGACATGAGTACAGCTTAGTCCACTGACTTGACACTGTCACTTCGCCTCGAGTGTGTTCCCACTGTACTTTGATTACTACCCTACCACGGCTCAAAGGAGTCGTGCAAACAGGTAGTTTTTGGGTGCAGTCCCGAAGCACTTGGAGGCAGTGACGGTTAGACAGGATTCGTCTCTCCCGGTATTGGGGGTTGACATCGCGCTGTGTCTAGGAGAGCCATTACACGAGTAGTCCCTGGCCAGGGCAAGCGAGATATACTGGTAGGTTTCCAGTGTTATCTCAGGGTGTTCTGGGCTTCACTCCGACATGACTTGTACCGCTATTAGGGGACTGACGTTTACCGCCCCCTAGGCCCGCCATGCGATGTATCAGACGAACAGACTGGACTGTACGGAGATTGTCACATTCAGGCTCAGTAGGAGTTCAGATGGGTTTCACCTCGTCAGTCTTCTTGTCGGCATCTACCTGGGGGCCGTTACGCACAGCTAGTGCCGCTTGCAGTCTGTGGTTAAACCCACTGCCAGCGTAGTGTCGAGTCTTTAGAGTCCCACACAGAGAGCTATTCGCCTTTAGGCAAAAGAGTATAGGTCGCATGGTTTTGCGACAGGGTTCGGTCACATCCGTACACTTGTGCACGTTCAGTGTCCGGACAGTTAGCACTAGCAGGCTTTGGTTTAAGCCAGATGTGGGTGTGTATGCACAGTTGACAGAGAGACAGAGGCAGAGGATTCTCATTAGGGTTGTTGACTGTTGACTGTTGACCATTGACTTTTTGCTAAACCCTAATGAGAATTTGATATGTGATTAGCAATAATATTAATTAAGTATTATAGTGACATGGTTGTTGAGGGGTTGACTTTGTTGACTTGTTGACTTTGTTGACCGGTTGACTAGGTTGGACTAGTTGACCATCATCATCACAATGGTTGTCATTTTCATGCAAAGACTTTTGCTTGCTTGTTGTGGTTTGCAAAATGAGTGCATGGAAATGATATTGCCTTTGACATCATATGAACCATCACATAATACTTGATTAACATTATGGCTCATGATGCTTTTGGATTATGAGAGGGTGTATGACAAAAGAGAGGCTCATTCTTTTCATTGTTTTTCTCTCTCTTGGTTTTGAGCTCTCTCATTCTCTTGCTCTCACCCTCTTCCTCTTGCTCTCTTGCTTGTCTATGGTTCACTTATCTCATGTGTTGAGAAGCAAAAACCATAGAGAAAATCCCATCACACTCTCCTCTACTCACTCTAGTTCACAAGATTTAGCAAACCAAGTGAACTAGTTTCTTTAAAGTTCGAAGAAGAAGCCAAAGGTAGAAGCTTTCGGGTGGATCGATCTTCGGCGCAAGGAGACGACGGGGTGAAGCCGATCCGTACACCATCAAGAGATGAAGACGAAGGAGTTCAAGAAAGAAAGGTATAACCCCCCTAACCGAGTAGTTAACAACTCGTAGTTAGGTTGTTAGGTAGATAGTTTAACAAAGATCCGTTTTGAGTCCATGTTACCGCCTCTAGAAAAATGTTTTTCATCAAATTCCGCAAGCCCGTAAGTACCGGGAGAGGTAGAATGGACTTACAACGCCCCCAGGGAAAAAAGGTTATTTAATTAAGGAACTTTGCGAAAGCGTCATAAAACCTCCCTCGAAGTACCGACACCCGCCTGGCTGAACGGTTAAGCAAGTATTATACGGTGAGAATAGTCCCGACTAGTTCTTCTTTTTTGGTTTGAGGAAGGATTCGAGAAACAGTGGGATCCATCCTGTTTAGATAAACTAAAAACCACTCTAAACTTGCAAGAGCATTATGCTAAAGTATTTCCTCTCTCTCTCTCCTAATTGCAGCGACCCAGAACATGACAGGACTTAAGTTATTATTAGATAAAAATATTTTGACAGGGCCAAACTATAAAGATTGGTTCCGGAATGTCAAGATGACAATTACCTATGATAAAATGGGGTATGTCCTTACTACTAAGGCCCCTACCATCCCAGGTCCTGAATCCAGTGTCGTGGATAAGGAAATCCGCAAGACCTGGGAGTTAGACTGCGTGAAGGCCAAATGCATTGTGCTTGCCTCTATGAATAATGAACATCAGAGGAGGCACGAGAATATGGATCTAGAATCCATATTTCTCCACACCAAGGAACTGTATGGAGAGCAATCTCGTATAGCTAGATACGAGACCTCGAAAAACTTGTTTCAGTCGAGGATGGCCGTCGGATCATATAGGGGAACATGTCCTTAAGATGATTGATATATTGAAGAGCTCGCAGACCGCAGGACAACATTAGAGAACGAGCTGTATATAGACTTGATTCTCCAGTCCCTTCCTTCCACCTACGCCCAATTTATCTTGAATTTCAACATTCAAGGTAAAGAAGTTGAACTTCCAGAACTCCTTAACATGTTGAGGAGTGCAGAGGGCACCTTGCAGAAGGCAAGGGAAACACCCGCTATGTTTGTTCGTGGTGCTTCCTCTTCCAGGTCCAAGGCAAGGGTCAAAGGAAGGAAGAAGAAGGCCGCTACCAAACCAAGAGGTGGTGTTGGTACGGTGGAAGCCAAGGGAAAGGCAAAGGTTGCGGTGCCGGTAGTGGCAAAGGACGAGTGCTTCCACTGTCGCAGGAAAGGCCATTGGAAGAAGGATTGCAAAGCTTGGATTGCCAAGAACCAGGACCCGAGGCAAGTTGTGGCTTCGACTTCAGGTGTGTTTGTAATTGAAAATTGTCTGTCAATCAACTCTACTTCCTGAGTATTGGATACCGGATTAGGATCTCATATATGCAATTCATTGCAGGCACTGAGAAACCGTAGAGTGCTGAAGGTTGGTGATATGACCCTCCAGGTTGCTAACGGAGCTAGCGTGAATGCTGTGTCCGTAGGGGATTATCACCTTGGATTGACGAGTGGACATATTTTGGTTTTGCGCAACTGTTTTTGTGTACCTAGTTTAACGTGTAATATCATATCAGTATCATTGTTATCAAAAGAAGGTTATGATTTCACGTTTGTAAGTGATGTTGTTAACATCCACCTTAATCATGGTTTGATTGGGTCCGGTACACTAGATAACAGTATATACGTGTTAAACCAATTACAGATTTTCAATGCCCAGAACACACTAAAAAGAAAGTCTCCAGATATAAATCAGGCTTTCTTATGGCATTATAGACTAGGTCACATCAATGAGACAAGGTTAACTAAGTTACATAGAGAAGGATATTTGGATCCGTTCGAATATCAATCTTATGCCACTTTTCAATCATGTCTCAAAGGAAAGATGACAAAGACTCCATTCACTGGACATGGAGTAAGAGCGAGTGAGCTCTTAGGACTCATACACAGCGATGTATGTGGTCCAATGTCTATACATGCAAGAGGCGGTTTTTCATATTTCATTACTTTTACGGATGATTACTCTAGGTATGGATTCATTTTCTTGATGAAACATAAATCCGAGGCCTTTGAAAAATTCCGAGAATATAAGAATGAAGTATAAAACCAAACCGGAAAAAGTATCAAGATACTGAGATCTGATCGAGATGGTGAATACTTAAGTGCCGAGTTCCTGGGTTACCTAAAAGAGAATGGAATTCTCTCTCAGCTTACTCCTCCATACACTCCACAACACAACGGTGTATCGGAGAGACGGAACCAAACCCTATTGGATATGGTGCGTTCCATGATGAGTAATGCTGAGTTACCGCGATCTTTCTGGAGTTATGCACTAGAATCAGCTGCATATCTATTGAACAGGGTTCCTGCCAAGACTGTGCCTACCACACCATATCAGATGTGGAGTGGGAAGAAACCCTATCTTCAGTATCTGAAGATATGGGGATGTCCAGCTTTTGTTAAAAAGCAGCATGCGGACAAACTCGAGGCACGATCAGTACTATGTAAGTTTGTGGGATATCCAAAGAACTCCAAGGGGTATTATTTCTATTACGCAGAGGAACAAAAGGTTTTTGTTTCTCGTAATGCCCATTCTCTAGAACAGCAGTTTTTAGAAAAAGAAACAAGTGGGAGCGCAATAGAACTGGAAGAAATTCCAGAACCACAAACTACTACTGAAAGTTTGGTGGAGCCAGAAGTTCCAGAAGAACAGGACATTCCCGCACCCCTCCGCATGAGTAGTAGGCCGTCTCATCCGCCTGAGAGATACTACGGTTTTCTCATAGACGGGGATAGAGAGGATTGTGTCATTGATAATGATGAACCTACTAGCTTCCAGCAGGCCATTCAGAGCGGCAACTCAGTAAGATGGCTGGATGCAATGCGGACTGAGATGGAGTCCATGTACACCAACAAAGTATGGACTTTGGACTTTGCTCCAGATGAGGTAAAACCCATAGGATGCAAATGGATCTTCAGGAAGAAGATTGGTGTAGATGGACAGGTGGAAACCAATAAGGCTAGACTTGTTGCAAAGGGTTTTCGTCAAAGTCCTGGTTTGGACTATGACGGAACTTTTTCTCCAGTGGCTATGCTCAAATCCATTTAGATCCTTCTTGCCATTGCCACCTTCCATGATTATGAGACCTGGCAGATGGACATAAAGATGGCTTTTCTAAATGGTAATTTAGAAGAGTGCGTCTATATAGATCAGCCAGAAGGTTTCAATCAGAGTGGGAGCAGCGGGAAAGTGTGTAAGTTGCTTAAGTCCATTTATGGACTAAAGCAGGCATCGCAGAGTTGGAACATCTGTTTTGATGAAACGGTCAAAGAATATGACTTTATCAAAAATCTAGATGAACCATGTATATATAGTAAAATTGTAGCACGAACTGTCGTATTCCTCGTCTTGTATGTGGATGACATTCTCTTGATAGAAAATGACATTCCTATGCTACAATCTGTCAAAGGATTCTTGTCACACAGGTTCTTCATGAAAGACATGGGTGATGCCTCTTACATTCTGGGGATCCAGATCTATCGTGATAGATCTAAGAGGATGTTGGGACTTTCGCAGTCCAGGTATATCAACACTATACTGAAAAGATTCAGTATGGAAGATTCTAAGTGCGGTAATTTACCGGCTTGTCACGGAATCACCCTCTCCAAAGAGATGTCTCCCAAGACTAATTTGGAAAGGGATCGCATGTCAGTTATACCCTACGCTTCTGCGGTAGGCTCTATAATTTATGCGATGTTGTGTACCAGACCAGATGTAGCTTACGCACTGAGCGTGGTAAGCCGGTATCAGTTAGACCCAGGGGAGAAGCACTGGATAGCAGTAAAGAACATTCTCAAGTACCTGAGAAGGACTAAGGATATGTTCTTGGTTTACGGCAGAAAAGACCTCCAGATCGAGGCTTTTGCTAACTCCAGCTTCCAGAGTGACAAGGATGACTCCAAGTCCATGTCAGATTATGTCTTTACCCTCAATGGAGGGGCGGTGTGCTGGAAGAGTTCCAAACAGGACACCGTTGCTGACTCGACGATGGAAGCGGAGTATATCACTGCTTGCGATGCCGCAAAAGAAGCAGTCTGGATGAAGAAGTTCCTACCAGAACTTCAAATGGTTCCTACCATTGTTAATCCAATATCGCTGTATTGTGACAACAACGACGCTATAGCTTTAGAGAAGGAACCCAGGTCCCATCAGATGTCCAGACACATCTTAAGGCGGTATCACCTGATCAGGGAGATCATAGATCACCGGGAGATCGAAGTCCGGAGAGTTGCTACAGAGGAGAACACTGCAGATCCATTCACAAAGGCCATACCTCAGACATAGTTCGAGAGACTATTCGAGATGATAGGTCTTCGATATGCCAGTACATGGCCCTAGTGCAAGTGAGAGATTGTTAGTGTATATGCCCTAAGGGCCATTATTGTATCATACTATTTTGTATATTACTTAATGGAAGCTTGGGATATTCACAGTTGTATTAAAATTCTTACTCAACATAAGAGTATGCTACTTGGTTTATATATATCTTAATATGTGTATATGAATCTTTTAGCATATCGCGAATACATATTGATAGAGCCCATAAGGATCTTGCTTGACTACCAGCGTTGTGATGGCAGTCACACTAGTGGGGGCTGGGTAGTCTACAGGCACATCCTTTTTCAGGTCCCTAGTCGTAGGATTATCGAGACAGGGCATCGATACTCCGGAGTAGACTAGTGTGTACGCTTCTCATCCCAGTTGGGGAAATGGTCTGTCCCACAGCCATTAGTACGTTGTACTGGAGATAGTATGCAGGTGCTTGTTGGGTTACGGGTATACCGGACAGGACACGCAGGGAACTGTTGGTTGGTATTATACCCGTCGTCAGTTAACAGTTCCCAGGTGACATGAGAACAGCATAGTCCATAGACTTGACACTGCTGCTTCGCCTCGAATGTGTTCCCACTGTTCTTAGATTGCTACCCTACCATGGCTCAAAGGAGTCGTGCAAACAGGTAGCAGTTAGGTGCAGTCCCGAAGAACTTGGAGGTAGTGGCGGTTATATAGGATTCATCTCCCGGTATTGGGAGTTGATATCGCACTGTGTTTGGAGAGCCATTATGCAAAGTCCCTGGCCAGGGCAAGCGAGATTTACTGGTAGGATTTCCAGTAGCTTCTAAATGTATAATGGGCCTCACTCCGACACGACTTATACCACCTTTTAGGGGACTGACGCTTGCCGCCCCCCTAGGCCCGATATACGATAGTCTTAGACGAACAGACCGGACTGTACGGAGATTGTCACATCAGACTCAGTAGGAGTTCGGATGGGTTTCCTCATCGGCCTTCTTATCGACATCTACCTGGGGACCGTTACATACAGCTAGTACCGCTTGCGGCCTGTGGTTAAACCCACTGCCAGCATAGTGTCGAGTCTTTAAAGTCCTACATAGAGAGTTTCCCTGCTAGAGGTCGTATGGTTTTACGACAGGGTTCGGACATATACGTGTACTTGTGCACATAAGATGTTTGGACAAATTATACTAGCAGGCTTTGGTTTAAGCCAGATTCTAGTATTGGATTATTGGATTTATGCAGTCTCAGTATATCCGTGTTTTTCGGATAGGAGGGGCATTCTCGTAATTATTCGAGAAGCTTCTAGAAGAAAGGTGACTCATTTAGATTTAATTCATTTATGAATTAAACTAAATGAGGTGGAGAGCTTATGTGTTATTATCGTTAATTGCACCATGACTCATGAGATGATTCATCTCAAGAATTAAATGAAGCATGGATGATATTTGTTCAAGATATTTTGTTATGCTTCATATATTTCAAAGTGAGAAGGGTTCAATTCATATTAACAAACACACTCTCTCTCCTCAAGCTCTCCTCTTCTTAAACCTAACCCTAATCCTCTCATGTGTTGAGATCTCAAGGGTTAGAAAGATTAATAGATCCTTAATCTACTTCTATATCTTCTAGGTCAGTTGGATTAACAATCCTAGCTACTTAGTTATCTCAAGTTAGACGTTAAAACTTGGAGGAGGAACTCTCGGGTGGATCTTCTATTATATCGAGGAGGCCGACGAGGAGGTGAACAACAAGAACAAGAAGGACTAGTATCTTGAGGTATAATCATCTATCATAGTAGTTTAGTACTTCTAGATAGTTGTTAGTTAGGGTTTAGCAAACATCCGTAAAGTTAGTCGATGTTACCTTAAACAAAATGATTGTTTTACCTATTCCGCCTCCCCGCATCTTGTGGGGTGTGTAACGTTGATTTACAGTAGCATGTGAGTCTGTAATCTGTGCAACATGGAATCATTTGTATTGTGCCTATGTTCTATCCAATGTATTTGTTCTAGCAAGTTTAATTATACACTGAGGATGGCATGATACTCAATGTAATCCATATGACATAGAAATGCAGTTAAGTAACATTAATAGTGTTTAAAAACCAATATGGAGTTTCAGAAAATTTCTGGTAGTCGGGAGTGCTATGTAAGTATACGGTAGCGCCCCGGTCGTCTGTCCGAGGCCAAAATGTGGAAAAGAAAACTTTTCTTAAACTAGAAACCGGCGCTGTCGTATACTTTAAACCCGGATCAAACCATTAACCTACAACTAGCAACTAGAGAAAGGGTTGGAAAGCTATACCGATCGATCCGTGTCCTTCGGTCTTTGGCCACCATCCCAAGCTCCTCGCGGCATCTTTGATCTCCGGTCTCCTCGTCGGAAAGGACACCATATCTTCGAGTCTTTTTACAGGCTCCCGCTTCGTCCGAAGCAACTCGGGCACGAAATTCTCTAGCCGACATGTCCAAGGCGATGTAGAGAATGTGTGTAATCACTTTGTCTTAAGCATCCATTGATTCTCATCACATGAGAGTGTATGGATGGAGGTTAGAGATGATGCCATTAATGGAGGTTGTGAGCTAGAGGAAGAAGAAGAAGAGGAGCCATTTTCTTTCTTTTGTTATCCATGATAAAAATGAGAGAGTGTTCACAAAAAAATACAAGAGTAAACTCTATCATGGCTGCCCTTCTCTCTCTTCCTCTCATTTCAAACCAAAAATCAATCAAATAATGTGACATTAGCACAAGAAAAGAGACCATGAGTCACTAATGAAGTCTATGTCACGTTAAATGCACAAAATGATGATTTAAGCTCACAATTTCCATTTGCAAACATTAATCCAAATGTTTGCAACAATAAAAAGATACGGCAACATCTAAAGTAAACTCGTGACGGATCACAAGGATACCCCTCACCTGTATATACATACCTGCATCCGCATTCCGACTGAATGCGAATGCGATGAGACGAAAGTAATCCAACAAATCTAAAACTAGGATCCGGCTTAAACCAAAGCCCACTAGTATGATCCGTCCGATCATGATCCATGCACTACTGCACGTATATGATCGAACCCTGCCATAATACCATACGGCCTCTACAACGTTTCGCCCGAAACTTGAGAAATTGTCTGTGGGGGACTCTAAAGACTCGTCAATACTTTGGCTGTGGATTTAACCACTAGCACGTCAGAGGTACTAGCCATACGTAACGGGCTACCAGGTATTAACCAAAAGGGAGGTCGATGAGCGAACTCATCCTGACACCCTACTGAGCCTGTCAGTGACAATATCCGTACAGTCCGGTCCGTTCGTCTATGAGCATCGCATGTCGGGCCTAGGGGGTTGGTAAAAGTCAGACCCCCAAAAGCGGTACAAGTCATGTCGGGGTGTAGCCCAGAACACCCTGAGATACTACTGGAATACCTACCAGTAAATCTCCTGCCTTGGCCAAAGACTTCGTGTAATGGATCTCCTAGACACAGCGCGATCTCACCCCCAATACCGGGAGAGACGAAACCCCTGCCGATCCGCTCACTGCCTCCATGTGGCTCGGGACTGTACCCAACTAAAACCTGTTTGCACGACTCCTTTGAGCCGTGGTAGGGTAGTAATCAAAGCACACTGGGAACTCACACGAGATAAATGATGATCTCAGGTCGATGAACTAACATGTACACATGTCACCAGGGAACTGCTATCTGACGTCAGGTATAATACCAACTAGCATGTTCCCCGCGAGTCCTGTCTGGTGTACTCATAACCCAATGAGCACCTGTATACATCTTAGATGATCCAACTGACACCAATGGCTTGTGAGACCGGCCACCGCCCCTCGTCGGGGTCTCGACTGTATACACTAGTCTACTAATGGAGTATCGATGCCCAGTCTCGAAACTCCCACGACTAGAGACCTTTTAAGGATGTGCTTATAGACCCCCAGCTCCCACGTATATGATCGCCATCATACTGCTGGCCGTCAAGCAAGAATCCTAAGGGCTCTATCAACGTACAATAGTGACCTGTAAGGTCACCTGAAGCAGTACACGATGATAAAGATAACCAGATAGCATACTATCATCTCGAGTAAGACTGTCCTACCGGCATAGGTCCTCCCTCAATCATTGCAATCATGTGCCTGTGATCCAATAATTGACTCTGAGGGCACTATATCCAACAATCTCCCACTTGCACTCAAGGCTAATTATTGCGATGTCGCATACTCACGGCCCGTGTGATACCGAACACCCAACTCCTATACTAATCAGTTTCACAAAGCCCATTTGCGAAACTATTGCATTCGAGGAATAGCCTCAGTGAGTGGATCCGCCCTGATGTTTCTTTCTATGTCTCTCTTTATCTCAAGTTCGCGGAGAAAGCCATCTCCCGAAATGAGCAATACCTGTCTTAGAATATGTCTGGATATCTGATAGGACCTAGTTCATAAATGAACTCTAAATCCAAACTTCTTAGACTGTATCGTCAACTGAACTTAATCAGTATCCTGCGCCACACCTCCCTCAGTATCCGCTTGGACCACCAGTCCAAACTACTACCCCTCGTCAGAGGGAAAACTATAACTCTGACAGCCACTCTGTCATCCAGGTCACCTTAGAAGCCTGGAATGATAACTGTCTCCTCAAAGAGGCTGTTGTTATCATATCCCTAGAACATCCACTTATGTTCTAAAACTGCTTCCGAACATTTCTCCAGGATAGGATTAATATCAACTTATTGCATCTAGTGCAAAAACAACATCTGGTGTGGTACTTGATATCTCATGATTGACTCAATTGCCTAAGCAAGTGATCTGCCAATCATGCACATCCCTCTCCCCTTTAGTCTGTAAGACAGCTTTAGAGAGGGTGACTCCATCACCTGCAGGTACACTACCGTGCCAGGAGTCATCCATTCTAAAACACCTGTAGAATGCTGTCTAAGTACCCAGATTGGGAAACTATCCAAATATAGATCTAAAACCATAGATCTAGTAACCAGAATGTCTGATATAAAATCCATGTCCTTTGTGGTGAAACCACTGTGTGACAACCAAAGTATAACCGATCGTAGTATAGGAATTTCACTTCCTACTCTGTGTATGTCATCCAAATATCAGGACATCACACCCTACTACCTTCTTAACAGATCCATCCCCTATTCTGATGAAGTCAAACTTATGACTGTCACATCAGAAATAGATGATCTATCTCCGCTATATCTGCTTTAGTCCATAAATAGACATAAGCTACTTGTCCACTATGCTTTCGCTGCTCCCACTGACTACGACAACCCTCTGGCAGAGTCATATACACGTACACTTCTAAAGCTAGTTTAGAACGACGCCATACTCATCCTCCTGCCGGGTCTCACAGTATGGAACAACAGCAATGGCAAGTCTAGGCAAACAAGAACCTCCCTGTCACCGTTCTTGAGCATACCGAAGTACCTCTCGAGTGCTTGAGGTTACCCACCATATCTGCGGAGTGGCCAATGGAATGTCAATCCAGATTGAATCTTTAGGTCCTATTAAATTTTCAGTAATAGTTTGCAGTTCTAGAATCACATCCAGTTCTACCATACTCCCACTACTGTTTTCTGGAAAAAAAACCATTTTACTAAAACCGTGGCGAGTCAAGAACAATATCACTATTGATCTTCCAGATGGTAGAAAGCCAACCCTCGTCATAGCCCGGGTCAACCCACAAACAGCCATTACAGAAATGCGCCTTGAGTTATCCAGAGTCTGGTTTTAAGCATAAGCCGAACAACTCCCCGTACCTTACCATTGTTAAGATATGAACTATTCTATATCCAATATAGAAACAGAGGCACTGATTTAATTAGAACCAGATTCAAATCATGCAGCTGTCTCCAGTGCATGTCAACTAAATGGAGAGAGGCCGATCAACATTCCTCAACTTAGGAATACATCCAGATATGAGTAACCTGAAAGAGAAGCAAGTTCTCATAATCATTACTATTAACTGAATACCATACACAAGTATCTACATCTTCGATCACCTTGAAGAATACTGATACTTGCAATGCCTGGTTCTCTAATTTATTCTTATACCTATAACTTCTCAAAATTTAGACCTTGCATTTCTACGAAACACATGTCTAAGAACTAGAGAAGTCACAAGTAAACAGAATATAGTACGAGTACCAACCCCTCTCTCCTCATGGACACTGGACAAAATACAATACTCTGTAGAAGTCCCCTGAGTCTAATAACTCATTCCCCGTGTGTCATAGGTTGAAAACTGTACTTATGGTTAAGAAGAATTACACCGCTGTTTAATGCTCCTTACCTAACCATCCACTGATATAGGTAAATGTCATAGACATAATTTCAAAAAGTTATATCTCACTTTATAAAAATAAACGTACAAATATATCAATTTGAAATTGGAGCATAACAACGGATATTCAATACCAAATATTTGCCGTCCAGCAAACAACCCAGGTGATTTCCTCAAATATCACCTGTTTCCCCCAATCAGAGCAAAGCTCTGTTTGAATTTCAAAAATTCAAAAATTGAAGCAACGCTTCAGATTTCTTGCGCTGCGCGCAACGCGCCACGTGTCAAAAGCAGACACTCCAGCGCTGCGTCCAAGACAGCGCACCCAATCAGAGCAAGGCTCTGTTTTAAAATGAAAATAAAAATAAAGGAAGCAACGCTTCAGATGACTTGCGCTCTGCGCTGCGCGATACGTGTCAGCACAGTTGCACTAGCGCAGCTGCGCTGCGCGACACGTGTCAGCGCAGCTGCGCTAGCGCAGCTGCGCTGCGCTCTGCGCTGCGTGACACGTGTCAAGCGCAGGTGCGTTTGTGCCAACTATGCCAGCATTCAAACAATAAAATTCTAGAAAGATCTTTCCAATCTTCTTAAAAAAACAAGAAGATTACCTTCTGTAAAACAGAAGCGCTAGGATCAAAGATCCAACGGTGGGAAAATATCCCCAGATCAATCAGAGAAAGATCTCTGTAACCAACCTAACAAACTCATTGGCCCTATATAAAGGCCCCTAGACTCCAAGTCTAAAATACAGAGAGATAGAGATATAAAGAGCTCTTCTAAAAACTTTGAGAAGAATTCAAAGAGAAAGAAAAGAAAAAAGGTAAACCTTTGAATAAAAGAAGAATTTCTTCTAAAAAGATCAATGATTTAAGAACAAGATCAAGATCTTGGATAAAAAAAAGAGAAAAAAGATCAAAAAAAAAAGATCTAATTGAAAAAAGATAGAACAGAAGTAATTTACTTCATTGATTAGATCTTTTAATCTATATAAAGGCATTGCCTTTTGATGAACCATCGGTTCTTGAATCTTGAGGTAGAACCTCTAAAAAGATTCTTTTCTTTGATCTAAATTAGATCAAGATGCGCTTTACGCTACTGTACAGTGCCCTGCACTCCTAATTTGCGCTGTTGCGCTCTTGGATTGGCGCAAGTCACCAGAGCGCGCCACGTGTCAGCAGCGCACTGCGCTAACAGACTTGCGCTCAGCAGAGCGCGCCACGTGTCAGCAGCGCACTAGCGCAACGCACTGGCACAGCGCACTGCACTAACAGACTTGCGCTCACCAGAGTGTGACACGTGTCACCTCCACATCAGTTTGCGCCTTACGCTCCTCAATCGGCGCAAAGCACCTGACAGGCCACGTGGCGCGCTGTCAGACCATTGAATGCTCTACATTATTAAAGAAAAGGGACAGAGCCCAATTAAAAAGGGCTAACAGGCCAAAATAAATGCTATGCATTTAATTAAAAAGCCCAATGCTGTGCATTATTTTAAAAAGGGGGCAGAGCCCAAGCAAAGGCCTAAACAGGCCAATCATGAACAAAATGTTAAACATTTTCAAATGGACTTAACCCAATTCTGGCCGTAAGTCCTCAAATTAAATTGAACCGAGCACAACTGCTCTCTCTTAAATCAATTTACACCCAGTTCGAGGGTACATCTCTGAACTCCTCTTATATTTGTCGTTGTAATCCTTCAACGTCGTCAGAGAGGTGACGGGTCCCGACAACCACACATTGCTACGGACTGTGGGGTCCTTAAACTCATGGACTAATGCGTCCTTAAACCAATATTCATCCCCAAAATGGGAATGTTGGACCACCATGTCCCTAAACTGGAACACGGACTGTGGGGTCCTTAAACTCATGAACTAATGCGTCCTTAAACCAATATTCGTCCCCAAAATGGGAACATTGGACCACTATGTCCCTAAACTAGAACAATAGAGCCCCCAAATGCTCTTTTGTCGAATCCAAACGATCCTGTTAAGCTGATCTTAGCCTCAAACTAGACTAACGTATCCTTAACAAACGTTTAAGTTGATCTTAGTCTCAAATATGGCTAACGTATCCTTAAACCAAAACCCCAAACCCAAATCTAAGAAAATACGGATTTGGACTAATCCACGTCCTACGGGCGACAACATAAATTAGTCTCCGTATACAATCCACGGGCAACCACAAACAAAACAAACACCCACGACACGAAGTGACCATCTGGAGAAAGAGAAAGTTGTTACCGCGATGCGGTAGCGTAATTAACTGCCCCGAATCTCAGGCAAGACGTCTCTCGTCGCGCCGTCATTCGGAGGGGAACAGATTCTGGCACGCCCGGTGGGACCTTTTCCTCTTTCCACTCCACACTTCGTGCGTCGTATTCGCGAATGAATCGCGGTTTGTTAACGGTTGCCCTCGGGTTTCAAGTTACTAAGATTTGGTCTCTTGCTTGGCGTAGAAAGCAAACATCAATGGCGTTCAACTGCTCGAGCTGCTCCAACTGCAACTGCAACCGACGCTCCGCCTCACCTGGAGGTGTAGCCTATGGATCTCACGCGGCATCACTGTTCACGATGCCGGTGGAACAAATCACCCAGGCTACTACTGGAATATTTTTTGGGACCATGCTCCCGCCAGCGAGCTTCACCATCCCAGTGCCCGTACCGGAAGCTCCTAAGAAGTCGGTCTTCGATCGGCTTGCTACTACCACGGCCCCTCTCAACGGGTCGTCCAATTCCAACTCCTCGGTCTTCACCAGGATGAACTCGAGCTCTAAAGGGCCTACCAAGAAGCCCATAATACCTGAAGTGGCCATCCCAAAGAAGATTGTCATCCCTGCTCCTGAAGTCGTCGAGGCGGCTTCTCCTGCCAAAGGGTCAGTCTTCGCAAGACTGACTGCTCCCATCCCTGCTCCCGCTCAGAAATCTGTCTTTGACCGGTTGGACACGGCTTCTCAACGGACGTCAGTCTTCAAAAGGCTGACACCGGCAACAGCCCCTCACCTGAACAGGGGGAAAGACAAAGCCGTCGCTGAACCAATCCCAACAACTCGTCACGCCCGACGTCGCCACTGGCACCGGATAAGGAAGGCTGGGGGCAACTCCCCCTCTGGGCTAACTCCACCAGCTCCAACGGTGGAAATTAATGTTGCTGTTTCAACCGGGAACAGCTTTGAGCTGCTGAACAGGATACGCAGAAATTTGCCAACTGCGGTGCTCAAAAGATCTCCTCCGCCGGTGGAGACCGTCGTAGAAGCAAAACCAGAACAGCCCCAATCCCCTCAACGGTTGTCCTCCAAAATCTATAAAGTCTGGCGGCAGGCCTGAGACTCGGTGATTGATCCCAATTTCTCCCGCCAGCACAAGAAGCTAAAGGTCCAAAAGGAAGTCAGTCATCCTGCTAAGCCACGAAAAGCCGTCTGGGTGCCCACCTCGACGGCTCCCTCAACTTCGACCGCTCCTGAGAAAAGAAGGCTGGAGAAGATCCCTGTGCCGGCGACAAAAGTCAAAGGCACTGAACCTAAACGCCCTAAGTCTGGGGGCATGGTGGTACATACCGTCTACATGGCGTCCGGGAAAGAGGATAGCCGTATATCCACAGGTCATAGACCGCTTACGCGATCGGTGACTAAAGCTCAAGAGCAACAGCAGAAGCTCCAAGAAATGATGACTGCAATGGCCGCACTCACTGGGCCAAAAGAAAGCCCAGAAGCATCCTCGGATCAACGCCAAGAGCAAGAAACCGATGCTGAATTCCTTCGGAGAATACTGGAAAAGAAGGACAAAGAGGCTGCGGAACAAACAGCCAATATAAAACGAATGGCCCTTCTGTTCCAGGACATGGTGGGTATGATGATCCAGCAAGACCCTCCTATCGAAGATCCTCCGATTGTCCTCGAAAATGACAGAGGAGAAACGTTAAATCCACCGCCGGCTCTTTCAACAGCCAAGGAGGAAACAATTTCCAAAGCTGCCCTGGATGACTATATAGCTCATCAGATACGAGTCCACCAGGCAAATGAGGCGGCCGGTCAAGTTGTAAAAACGGGGCGACCATATCCGAGCTGGTATGATCAGATCAAATACCCGCCGGGCTACACGATCCCAAAATTCCATGTCTACAAGGGGACAGGCAATCCCCATCAACATGTTGCCCAGTTCAGGGCTCTTTATGGCAACACCGGCGGCGATGATAAACTCTTTCTTCGCCAATTCGTCGGCAGCTTATCGGAGACGGCGTTTGAATGGTACTCCGAGCATCCGAACGACTCCGTCAAAACTTTCGCTGAAATGGAGTTGTTGTTTACCCAGCGTTTCGCAAGCGCCAGCGAGCGTACTCCAATAACAGCTTTGATCAATGCAAGAGTAAAGCCGGGCGAAACTTGGGTTCAATATGCAATCCGATGGCGGAACTTGTGGTCGAAGTGCGAACAGCGCATCGAAGAAGCACCAGCGGTGGGCATGTTCGTGGGCACCTTAGATCCTCATGCAACTATTTCACAGTTCATGATGTTCTTTAAACCAACCACGTTCCAGGACTTGATTGACAAATTATCCCAAATGGACCAGATGGGTCACAGACCGTCTCCTCCAAAGCCGGACTCTCGAAATGAGAAGGGGAAAGGAAAAGCGATCGTCGTCGCCAATGCTCAACAACAGCCGAGCAACTTGAAGCCGATTGTCCGTCAAAACAATATGCGTCCACGCCTATCCCTCGAGGAGAGGCTAGGACGTCTACTCGTTTCCTCAAGATAAAACGAGAAGACTGTTCGAGCTGGCAGTGCGCAACAGACTCATCAATCTGCCAGATTCAAAACGTCCGTTGCAGCCAAACGACGTCAATGATCCCAATTACTGCCCCTACCACCGAGTATTGGGTCATCCGATCGAAGATTGCTACGTCTTCAAAAACTGGATTGAAGACCAATACCAACAAGGCAAGTTCGCGTTGTCCGAAAAATGGAAGGTGAACCCGCCGCAACCTCATACCCCTAAAAGGTGAATATGCCGGGGGCAACGTGCTCCCTTGTTGAAGAAGCTCCGTGGGAGGTTGTGCTATCAGCCAAAACCAAAAGGATGCTGAATGATCTCCAGACATGCCCGGCGATCAGGTGGAAGAACCCGCTAGAACCCCAGATCATCGAAGGGATGCTGAAGCCGCGCCCAACTCCAAAGAGCGGTGGTGATGGCCCAAGCACTCACACCCAGCCGTCGAAATCTTCAAAGAACAAGAAGAAGATATCCAAAAAGCCCGTGAAGCCTGGCGACAAGCGCACGGACTTACAGAAACAGATTGACGCGCTAGAGGAGTATAATTAGAAGACACGGACTCCCATCACGCTCCAAGAGTTCCTCAGCCACATCTTTCAGGAGGAAGATGAAGGAGAAAGCTCGTCGAATGAATCTGAAGGTTACGTAGCAAGTTGTCATATGATCTCCCACTCGTTTACAGACGATGAGAAAGTTCCTTGCACTGAGAAGCTGGGGGCAGATCCTAAACCGGAACTTTTGGGGCCATCAGATGAAACAATTGATGCATTCCTCAACGAAGCTCTTTTGAAAAGTAAATCTGATCGGGAACGCGAGACGGTCATATTTGAAAGAGCCAAGCGCCGGCGACTGGACGAAAGAGTTGACACACTCCCATCAAATCAAAAGACATCCATTGCGGATAAAAACAAATTCAAGACGAGGAAAAGGTTTGCTAAAGCCATATCAATGGGGATGAAGCTACCACCCTCTGAAGGAAACACTGCCGGCAAAGCAGAAATGCACCCTTCCTACTGCTTATATCATCGAAAGATTTCGCATCCCACCGAAGAGTGCAAAGCTTTCAATAGATGGTGGCAGAGGTATGTTGTTCACTGGCAACATTTTAAGCGGGAGAAGCGCAGAACTCGTCAGGAGCGGAAAAGTACGACCGAGGAGCTTAGAAGAATTACCGGCGATTGTCACATGGTAAACGCTGGGGAAGCGCAAATTCTCACATTCGGCAGTGACTCTGACGAGGAAATAGCTCTTAGCCTTCTTTTCAAAGAGTCCACCTCGGGAAAAGAGGAAGAGCCGAAGGCCTGCGAAAATATCCGGCTGCGTAATCGTATGCTACCCGAAAAGAATCTCGGACCCTCAAATAAAAAAGATAAGGGAAAAGAAAAGGTCTCTGAGGATATCGTCCTAGATGACCAAATCATGGAAGAGCTAACCGCCAAGGACCCGCCAAAGAAAAATAAGGTGGACTATAACATTCTGGCACACTTGAGAAAGCTACCCTCGCAGCTCAGCATTCTTGATGCCCTTTTACTATCAAAAGAAGCAAGGGATTCATTGATCAAAGCGCTACAAGAGACAAAGCAATTCCAAGCTTTTCTCACCGAAGAAAACATGAAGGATGAGCTGGAAGAAGTGCACACAGTCGATGTCACTTTCGGTGATGAAAACCTCCTCCTTGGGACGTGCGAACACAATCGTCCCCTCTATGTCTCAGGGTACTACCACGATATAAAGATAGGCAAAATCTTGGTTGACAATGGGTCCTCCGTCAATCTCCTCAATGTACGGGTGTTGAAAGAAATCTGCATGAGCGTCCAGCACCTCGCTCGGGATAAGATCACCATCTCCGGGTTCGACTCTCAATCATCACGGACTCTCGGGTCTATGATACTGACATTACGCTTTGGGCTACTCATCATGGACATTAAATTCCACGTCATAGACGCCAAGACATGCTATAATGCTTTGCTCGGTCGGCCCTGGTTACATGAGTATAACATCATTCCCTCTACACAACATCAGTGTATGAAATATTTCAAGGATGGTCTCGAGTATACCGTGACAGGAGAGCTGAACCCGTTCTTAGTGAACGAAGTTCGGAAGTACGAGGATGCAAATACTTCTTACCGGATTTCGAGGATACAGAGAGATGTCATAAACCAGAGAACAAAGCCATCACCACCATTCCGGTCTTCGGGAGTGATACCGAGGAGGAAGAAGAGGTAGTTCACTCAGGTCCGTCTCAGTACAAAAAGCCAGGACCGTCGGCTCCCATGTTGATCTTTGGAAGCGATTCGGAAGATGAGGTCCATGCTATATTTTCCGCTCGGCCTTCGTTACAAACATTTGCTGATGAGGAGCAAAGTCTGCAAGTTGCCATGGTTCTACCCAAACATCATAAAGAACTGGACGCGCTTGATACCTACAATGTGGAAGAGCTGCAGACGTTCTACGTCCCTCCCAGGCGAGAAGGCGAAAAGGCGATCCTATTCTACCGCTCCGAGGAAACCAAAGTAGAGAAAGAAATCTGGCATGGCGCAGATTCTACACTTGACAGGCTCCGGCCCATCCGTTTACCCAGATATTACACGGATGGACTAAAGAGACTCTTGAGGCGCCAAGGTGTACCCCTTAAGCAAACTGCTCGAAAAGCTAAGTTCTATGACAGGATCTGGAACATTCCTGGAACTCAGCGCAAGTTGCCCAATGGGAGAATGGAAGCAATCGGGCTTGGATATGTTCGGTCTAAGAAACGGGAGCTACTCCGCGACTGCTACGTCGTACATGAGTTCAATGAAGAAGGGGATGCTCAATGGGAAGATGCTAACCCTGAGCCGGAAAAAGTCCCCGACGTAAAAATGCCCAGTCCGTCATTCGAAGAACAAATGGACAAGCTTATAAGGGAAGCTGGTCAAAAAGTTCAAGACGACCACAACCGCGAAATGGCCATCTACGAGAAAGCCAGGACGCAACGCCTCCTCCAACAGGCTATGAAAGACGAAAATGTCGCTCCCTGTCAACCTGTTGTAAAAAAGGCCCGACGCAGAGGCAGAAACAAGTCAAAAAGCGGAAAAGGCATTCAACAACGACAAAACGGGAACAAGAAGCCACGCAGTCGGGAATCGAGCGGTCCGGATTTGTCCCTTATGAAGAAGATGAGTCGAGCATACTCTTTTCCTCAAGACAAGACAAAGAAAATACTTGACCTAGCTATAAAACACCAAATGATTACGCTTCCGGAGTCCAAGCACCCCGAACAAGCAGGCGAAGTCTCACACCCGAACTATTGCTCTTATCACAAGGTAATAGGACACCCTCTCGAAGACTGCTTCACCTTCAAGAATTGGGTCGAAGATCAGTATCAGCTCGGCAAGTTCGCTCTATCTGACAGCTGGAGGGTAACGCCGCCATAGAAGCATGAACCCAAAGCCACGAGAGCAGAACCAGATCCATATCGGTCTTGGAAGCGAGCTCGTGCTTGTCATATGATAACAATATCAAAAGAAGAGCCCGAGAATATGGATGATCTTCTCTGATGCTTTGAAAACAGCAATGACGAGGTGATCTCAAAATTTCCACCAGCGCCGAAAGAGCTGGAAGATGGAATACACACCACTGCGGATAACCTCAAGAAAATTGGGTTGGGGACGGCAAACGACCCGCGACCGACATTCGTTAGTGAACTGTTGTCTGAAGGAAGGGTGGCTTCATTAAAAGACGTGCTTATGCAGTATAAAGATTGCTTCGCATGGAACTATTCCGAAATGCCAGGACTAGATCCAGAAATTGCTGTGCATAAATTGGCGACATCCCCGGATGTTAAGCCAATCAAACAAGCACCAAGGAGAATGCGGCTCGAGCTTGAGATGAGTATCAACACCGAGGTCAAGAAGCCGATCGACTCTGGTTTCATCCAGGAAGTTCAATATCCTAACTGGATCGCCAACATCATCCCGGTGATGAAGAAAAATAGGACGGTGCGCATATGTGTAGACTTTCGGGATCTCAATAAAGCCTGCCCGAAGGACGATTTCCCAGTGCCAGTCACCGAGCTGATGATAGATAACACATCCACTCACGAGGTTTTCTCCTTCATGGATGGCTCATCAGGATATAATCAGATAAAGATGCATCCCGAAGACCAGAAGCACACCGCCTTCCGGACCCCTTTGGGTATATTCTGCTACAAGGTAATGCCCTTCGGTCTAAAGAACACCGGTGCCACCTATCAAAGGGCCATGACAAAGATCTTTGATGATCTTATACATGAAATCGTCTAATGCTATATCGACGACCTCGTGGTTAAGAGCAAATCATACGAGGAGCATTTAGAGCATCTGAAGACCGTATTTCAACGCCTTCGACAATACAACTTGAAGATGAACCCTCTCAAGTGCGCATTCGGAGTTTCCTCGGGCAAATTCCTAGGATTCATCGTCCGACACCGAGGTATCGAGATAGACCCGTCAAAGATCAAGGCGATCATGGAAATGCCTCCGCCAAGGACTCTCAAGCAATTGCAGTCTCTCCAAGGGAAGCTCACGTACATCCGGCGATTTATAGCCAACCTTTCAGGAAAGTACCGTCCTTACAGTCACCTGATGAAGAAGGGAACCCCTTTTGTTTGGAATCACAAATGCCAGAGCGCGCTGGACGAAATCAAGCAATACCTGCAGAATCCGCCAGTGTTGGCTGCTCCGATCAAGGGAAACCCTCTCATTCTTTATACAACCGCCCTCGAAGGTTCCTTAGGCGCATTATGGGCACAAGAGAACGACCAAAGGAAAGAAAGAGCTCTTTACTACTTAAGTCGAGTTCTCCTGGGGGCAGAAAGCAACTACTCCCCCATCGAAAAACAATGCCTGGCGTTGATCTTCGCGAAAACAAAGCGCAGGCACTATGTGTTGGCGCATGAAGTCCGTCTCATTTCGAAGGTGGACCCTCTTAAATATTTAATGTCGAAGGCCATATTGACAGGAAGACTCGCTAAATGGGCCTTGATCTTAATGGAGTTTTCAATAACCTATCAGCCTCTTAAGGCAGTGAAAGGCTAGGCCATCGCCGACTTCCTCGCTGAGCATCCGATACCGGCCGATTCCCCTTTGAATTGCGAACTGCCAGACGAACATGCGTTTGATGCGATCGACGGTAGTGATACCCGATGGGAACTCTATTTTGATGGAGCGTCTTCCATGAAGAAGCGCAAACAAAGCACCCCTATAATCAAATCGGGGGTAGGCCTCATCTTCGTAACTCCACAAGGAGGGATAATGCGCTTTGCTTTCTCCTTAACAGAGCCGAGGACGAACAATGAAGCCGAATACGAAGCTTTGATAGCAGGCCTCGAGATCGCCATCAACATGGGAATTGAAAACCTCCTCATATATGGAGATTCTCAACTGGTCGTCAGTCAAGTAAATGGCGACTACCAAACGTGCAAACCCGAACTGGTAAAGTATGGCGAGAGAGTACAGCAATTGTTGACTCAAATCCCCTCCTACATGCTGGAAAGCATACTGCGCGTGAAAAATAGCAAAGCAGATGCACTAGCTAAGCTCGCTAAAGAACTGGCCGACGAGAACCTCGATGATGTAAGAATCGTGGTACAAAGCCGTCGGGTGCCTGCCCTAGGAGAAATATCTCCGGAATCATCTGAAGAAAAAGGAGCGACTGAGCAAACGGCTATGCAAATAAAAGACCAGGAAAAGGCTGAGGATTGGAGAGAAACTTTTATAGACTACTTCAAATCCCGTCGAACACCTGAAGATGCGTCCTCAAGACATCAGCTTATGAAACGAGCTCTGTCTTTCGCCTTCGTCAATGATACTCTGTACAAGAGGTCGTTTGATTCTATGTGGTTGAGATGTCTGGGACCTGAAGAGGCAAAAAGAGTCGTTCAGGAAGTTCACGACGGACTCTGCGGTTCTCACCAGGCAGGCCCGAAGATGAAGTTGAAGATTAAACGGATGGGCTACTATTGGCCCACGATGATTCAGGACTGCCTCGAATATGCGAAGCAATGCCACTCATGCCAGATTCATGGGGACTTTATCCATCAGCACCCAAATCCTCTACATCCAACAGTGGCTAGCTAGCCGTTCGAAATGTGGGGGACTGACATAATCGGCCCCATCGAACCAACATCGTCCAGAGGACATCGTTTCATTTTGGCGATGACTGATTAGTTCTCCAAATGGGCAGAAGCAATACCGCTGAGGGAAGTGAAGACGGAGAATATCCTCCATTTCTTCAAGACACACGTCATTTATCGGTTCGGAACTCCGAGACGAATCATCTTTGATAACGGGCTAGCCTACAGAAGCCACAAGATCAGCTGCTTCGCGCAACAACACAACATAGACTGGAGATATTCCTCAGTTTATAATCCACGAGCTAATGGTCTAGCTGAGACTTTCAACAAGACCTTGACAAAGATCGTGAAGAAGACGGTGTCCCGAAATAAAAGGGACTGGCACGAGAGACTGCAAGAAGCTCTCTGGGCGTATCGAACTACGTTCAAGACGGCCACGAACATAACGCCGTACGTGTTGGTATTCGGTACAGAAGCAGTACTCCCCCTCGAAATAAAATTACCCTCTCTACGAGTGGCAGTCCACTACGAGCTGACCGACGAAGAAAATGCTCACCTTCGGCTTGAGGAGCTTGATGCCCTTGATGAAACCTGGCTCATAGCGCAACAAAATCTGGAGGCTTATAAAGCAAAGATGACGCGCTCATATGAAAGATTGACCAGGCCAAGGACATTCCGCCAAGAAAAACTCGTGCTAGTGGTCAAAAGACCTATGATCCCCAATTGCGCTAAGCGGGGAAAATTCGAGCTGAACTATGAAGGCCCGTACATCATAGACAAGGTCTACCAGGGTAGAGCCTATCTACTCATGGATATGCACGGTGAAAGACCTTTCAGGCCAATAAACGGTCGCTTCCTGAAGAAATACTACGCTTGACGAGTCACGGCCTAGGTCAATGATAGATGACGACGACTATGTCCGCTCGCTATCTTCCTAAGCCCAAACTCTATAAGTAGTAGCCGGCCTTCTTCAACAACGGACCGAAACATCCTTAAACTAATAACGGACCACTACGTCCTAAAACTAGCTGTTGACCGAGATGTCGATAAACTACGGTGGATTGCAACATCCCAAAGCCGATATATAAAAAATAAAAAATAAATAAATAAAAACGGTATGCCCATAAGCAAAAAGGGCGCGGATGAAAACCCGAAAGGGCTCCGTGAGTAAAAACAGCAGGGCTACCGGCGAGTGTTTATGAAAACCCGAAAGGGCGCAACCCCGTTATATAAAAAAAAAGAGAAGAAGAAAAGAAGAATAAAAAGAAAGAAAATGGTATGTCCATAAGATAAATGGGCACGGATGAAAACCCGAAAGGGGTCCGTGAGTAAAAACAGCAGGGCTACCGGCGAGTGTTTTTGAAAACCCGAAAGGGCGCAACCTCGTTAAAAGACACTTACACGGTCCTCTCGACCTTGTAAGGAGAAACCACCCGCGTGGGATCCTTACGACTCACAAGGAAGCAACACACTTAGGAATCCTCACGATTCCTAAGGAGAAATTACACTTGCGAGATCCTCACGACTCGTAAGGAGAACTCTCTTATGGGACCCTCACGGCTCATAAGATTTGAAAGTCTTAAGTTACAGAGACCTGAACCTGTTCTTAAGCAACCCCCACAACCTTCGATATTGCCCTACAAGTGGTTCGATACTGACGCTTGTATACAATCCACGGACGCGAATAAACATTTCCCTAACCAAGTCCCATCCGTGACTGGGGATAAGTTCGCACAGTGAACAACCCTTGTAAGTCCTCTCGACTTATAAGGAGAAAACTCTCTTGTAAGATCCTTACAACTTACAGAAGAATAGACACTTAGGAATCCTCATGATTCCTAAAGAGAAAACACACCTACGAGATCCTCACGACTTGTAGGGAGAAATACCTTTGTGAAACCCTTACAACTCATGAAGTCAAAAGCCTTAGTCGACAGGTTCCTAACCCTGTTTACTAAGCCACCTTTGTTCGACATCGACAGAGGCAAATGATGATTCTCTCCTGGCAACATCCCAGTTGTAGCGGTGCTGATGCCGAAATTGATGTCTAAACCCAAGCTTGCAGCGAAAAGACAGCAAGCCACACATGCATACGAAATAGCCGAAATGATGGGGCAACTTGCATCAAAATCAGCAAGTAAAAATGTTTGCATGCAAAATAGCCGAAATGATTGGGCAACTCGCAATAAAAAGCAGCGAGTGAAAGTAAAATAAATAGCCGAAATGATTGGGCACCACGAAAAATAGCCAAAATGATTGAGCAATCGCGACCTTCGCGATGTGAAAAGCTGAAATGATAGAGCATCGCGGAAAGAAATAAAATAAAATATATATAATGAAATTTATGCCCTACAGGCGATATCACAGCAATCCCTGTATACAATCCAGGGACAAAAACAAAGAAGGAAACACACCTTCCCTCCCCATGCTCCGTCAGAAAACGGAGCCAAGTCTTAACGGCAAGTCATATAAAGCCTGAAAGACAATTGGAGATCATCTCGCACCACTGCGGAGTGGTCACCACCTCGACGTTCGTCTCGACACATCAGACGCAACATCACCAAAAGGAGCCACGGCAAAATCCCTAGTTCCAAACCTCGACGGTTCACCAGCAACCTAGAGACAACCACGACATTCGTCTTAATACAGCAGACGCAATGCCAGCAAACGAAGCAAAGGCCAAATTCCTATTTTCAGGGTCTTAACGGCAAGTCATATAAAGCCTGAAAGACAATCGGAGATCATCTCGCACCAGTGCGGAGTGGTCACCACCTCGACGTTCGTCTCGGCACAGCAGACGCAACATCACCAAAAGGAGCCATGGCAAAATCCCTAGTTCCAAACCTCGACGGTTCACCAGCAACCTAGACACAACCGCGACATTCGTCTCGATACAGCAAACGTAATGCCAGCAAACGAAGCAAAGGCCAAATTTCTAGGTTTAGGGTCTTAACGGCAAGTCATATAAAGCCTGAAAGACTATCAGAGATCATCCCACACCAGCGCGGAGTGGTTATGACTCATCGGGGCTCTCTAAAATGAGCCTAACCTCAAGTAAAAAGCGGCATGGCAAAATTCATAACGCTTGCTCTTCCGACGGTCAAACTACCTAGGAGGATTGCTTGAAGACGTCTTGTCCAGCCCCCGAAGGGATCAGAGACACAACAATCGCAAGGCTACTCGAACGGCAAGATTGCCTATCGAGGAATACATCAGCCAATGCAACGGTACGACGGACAAAACCCTAAGTACCACAGACCCTAACGGACCTCTGTCGTAAAGAGCAGAGGTTAACTGTAACGTTAGGATATTCTTGCGAGAACTTCTCGATTCGTCTCGACTTATGAGATAAAGCCTTAGGCAGCGGGGATTAAAAAACCTGTTTCCTAAGTACTGGGACCCCGCGAGTCGATCCAAAATGGACTCTTGCACACCATTCACGGGTCACGCTCTCCAAAGTCACGACAAGGAGGGAAACAACCGCTTACGGGTCCTCTCGACTCGTAAGAGGGGAAAATTCTCTTATAATATCCTTACGACTTATAAGAGAAAACGCACTTAGGAATCCTCATGATTCCTAAGGAGAAAATACACCTACGAGATCCTCTCGATCCGTAGGGAGAAAAGTCTTTATGAGACCCTCACGGCACATAGAGTTGAAAAGTCTTAGGCAGCAGATCTGAACCTGCGGCCTAAGCCATCACTACCTCCTGAAGAAGCCAATACAAGATGCTCGCTCTATCATCTGTCAACCATGTTTACTAAGGTAACATGCTGATAATAAAAGAAGGGAGAAAGCACAGAGATGACATGAGACATTGCAAAAGAAAATGTGTGTATCTTTATTCATGAATTCAATTATGTACAAGGCGAATCGTATAAAAGAATAAAGAATGTATACATATTATTCAAAGATTACAAGTGTATAATTGATACAAAGGCAGCTACTGAGAAGGAAGCGTCTTAAATAGCCCCATCAATTGCTCGCGCACTTCCTTCAATGCCTTCTCCTGATCGGCTGCCACCGCTAATTCAGCTTCCACCTGAGCCCGCTGCTGCAGGAAGGATGAAAGCCACTCCTCAACTGCCTGTTGGGCTGCCTCCTGATTTGGTGCATCCCGCTCGACGACGTCAAGCTGCTGCCTCAGTGTTAACCCATCAGAGATGCATCGTAGAAAGCCTTCAAAGATAACCTTCAACTGTGCAGCATTTGCATCCACCTGAGCATGCAGTCGGGCAGATTTGCTCGAAGTCTCTCCGCGCTCCTTACACCTTAAAGCAATTTCTTGTTCAAGATGGCGGAAGTAAGAAGCGCTCTGCTCGATCCATACCGCCCGTTGAGTGCTCGCGGCCAAGATCTCGGGGGCAGGACGCATAAGCTCCAGCTGATGCAGGCGGGCCTCGATCTCCCTGCAGTGATTAACCCAAGACTCGACGACGCCTTCATTATGAAAATTTGCAAGCGTCGCCAGCATCGGATTAACTTCCGCAACGAAATCTGTGGAAGATGGGGGAGCTTCTGCATCAAGCTCTTCGATGCATCCGCTCAGCATACTCAAACCTATCGCAGCACCCTTTGAGGATGGACGCTTGGAGAATAGGCCTGCCGGCATCGTGATGCGAGACTCGAAGGGGGCCGGAATCGGAACGACAGCTGCAGAACAAAACACAATCAAATGACGATTCAAAGAAATATAAGAAAGTCATCAAAGATGGAGTCTACTATACCAGCCGCAGGAGGAGGCAAAGCCGGGAGGACCGGTGGCACAGCTGATCTCACATCTCCTCCTTCGATCTGTAGCACTGCAATTAGGGCAAGGAAGAATCAGAAACAAGTTCATTATTGGAAAAAGAATACTATACTCACCAGCGCCACTAGAGGAAGCAAGCTCCGACGGGACGGAGAAGTGCGGGTGCAGCACCTGGTAAAGATGATCAAAAAGCACTCCTGTAAAGACGCAATAGTACGACATCAGTATATAAATTATGTAGTAAAGGTAAGACTAATGAGTCACGAATCCATACCTTCCAGCATTTGCGACGGTGCGAGAGAAGGTAGAGAGGTGGCCACCGTCAAAGCAGTAGCTGACGGCGCTCCCTCAAGCAATGGGGCATCAACACTGGCCGCACCTGCGTTAGAAACAAGATAAGCACTGTCAGAAAAGTTACAGAATAAAGAAAAGGACGGTAACCCAAAATTTACCTGATGAGTCACCAGCCGAAACGGCGGCGTCTCCCTCCTCCATTGACATGGGTCCACTTCCCGTTACCTCATCGCCCGACTCTACAGGAGCCGTCGTCACGCTCGCGGCGCCGGGAGACGACAAGGAACCGTAAGCAGGGAGAGCGATGATCGGAGCATTGCCCGACTCTTGAGAAAGAGTGGCCGTCTCGTCCTCAGCGATCATGCCCGTCTCACCCGCTACCCCCTCGGGCTCAGCGGTCGCGACCGTCTCGTCCACCACTGCCATAGGTTCATCGGTCGTAGCCGCTCCATCCGCTACTGCCCCAGGCTCGGTCGTAGCAGTCGTCTCACCTACCGCCCCTCAGGCTCGGCATTGGCAACCTTCTTGGGCATAGTAGGCGTGACTGTCTCGTCAGCTACTAGCCCGGGCCCGGCAACTACGACAACACCGCCTACCGTCGCCTCGGTTTCGGCTGCTGCCTTCTCCACTGTCCCCTCAGGCTCGACGGTCACTGCCTCTCCTTCAGTTGGACTCGGCCCTGCAGGACAAGATGTGTAAGAACCAATAGTTTTACAACTGTTGCAACAAAGTCTCGAAAAACAAATTACCTGAGGTGGATTGGTCGTTAGCCTCCCGAGCTGCACACGCCGCCTGTCTATGAGCAGTAGACAAGGTGACCGGGGGCTCCTTGGAAGGAGATCAACGGGAATAACGGCGCTTGGGCCCGCTCCCACAGCCAAAGCAGCGTTGCGCTCCTTCGCTGCACGCCTCAAGCGCTTCCTCTCCTCCCGGGCCGTCACGACGGACCTCATGGAAGCCTCCTTCAACAAGGCGTCGTCGTCCGCGTTTAGAGTTTCCTCCAAAGCCTTCAAGGCATCCATCATCGGCTTTTTGAGTCGGGTTCTTGCGGCAATTCCGAAGAGGCCGGAACATCGGTAGCTGGCCCGGGGAGAATCCCCGCATCGGCTTGCGCAGTAGATCCCGCGGCCCCTGCAAAGAGACAAAGAAAAGGTTAGATTGGCCATAAGAAAAGAGAATAAAGACTCAATGAGCCGAGACGTACCAACGCCCGGTAGAGCGCGTTTCTTTTCCTCCTCCTGGAAGGTTTTCAGGGAAGCAGCGATGGCTTCTTCGGTAGAAATGCCTGTTTAAAAGAGGAAAAGCGTCAGTCAAAGACAATGATAAAAGTACGATGAAATAACGAAAAATGCAACTAATGATTACCTGATTGAGCAAGTTTAGCCAACCACGCTTCAAGCCTTGCCGATCGCTCAGAAGCCGCGATGGCGGCCGCCAGATCGGTGTCTTCTGGCTCTACCAAGAAACCCTCGTTGCTTCCGTACTCGCTTAGGCCTTCGGTAAGAGGGGCCTAGAGCTCTAAGCCGAGGATGGCATCGAGGGAAAGAACGGACTTCTTCTTCCTCTTCTGCCCGCGGGCCCCGGTCGCCGCCAAAATCAGCTTACGCTTCGCAGGCACCTTAGGACGGTGGGTCCCGATGTCCGAGCCCACACCAGACTCCGGCGAAACCACATTCACCGTCTCCACTGGAGCACGGGGCGCTGGGGGCACGTACACGGTAGTACGGGGCAATCCGCGCGGAGGGCTCAGCACGCGCGGTAGCTCAGCTCCAGCATCTCTCAGCGGAGGAACGACAGGGGTCTTTGGCCTCAGGGGAGCTTTGCGGTCGTTGCCGGGAAGCACACCCTTGCGGTCAACCAACAATCACCTTTCTTCCTTAATAACGGTGCCTGTCGAATGCTGGTACCATGCCGTATATGTATTAAGGATCTGTGGGATGCAAGTCGGCTCGCTGATGAAAAAATGAGAGCCCGTATTCAAACGTATGAAGTGATACAGCGCACTCCGCATCCCTTCTTCAGTGACAGCAGGTTCCAGCAAGAAGGCCTCCAACAGCACTCCTTGATTATAACTCAGTTGCTGGGCAAAACGATGCGGGTTGTATCTCATGAAAAGCGCCGTATCGTTTTGCCTAAACATCAGGAAACCCGGTCTGATAGAATACAAATGGAGGGTCTCCCGGGCTGTTAGAACTGAGGCCCCGTCTTTGAAAATATCTTGCAATGACCGCACTGTGGTAGTAGACGCATTTCCGATGGTTAACACTTTGTCGGTGAAGGTCACCCCGTCTCCAACTGTGCGGGGACGAAGGAGCAAACCTCTGGCATGCCGTAGCGACGGATTTACAATTGAGGCGCCGACCAATCGCATAATCCGAGGGAAGCTGCACCTATCATAGAACGAAGGCCTTTTGTGCATACCAAAAACGCCAAGTGCATGTGGCTCAAGCCATGACATGGAGTAATGCATCGAGAAGATCACGTGCGGTACTCCAGGTTCATTAGCATCCGCCGCTTGACTAAGGCCGTGATACAGGTGGGCTAAGCCGGCGACCCCGACGGCCACTTTTACCCCGATGGTCATCCGGTGAGCTGGGTAAAAGACAGATGGCCTCATACGGCAAAGGTGCATCGGGAGCGCAAACCAGCTCAGCCATAACCCAAGAAATCCTAAGGAGAATGCTTCCTCATCCATCCTAAGGGCTGCAACCTCCGCAAAAGGGACAACCGGGGAGTTAGGAAGGAAGAAACCCTTCTGATCTACCTCCGTCGCTGGCAGGTTGTCCAAACCTAAACCGAAAGGGTCATCAAGCGTGGCAAATTTAGCAGCTTCCGCCGAGAGGACTTTCGAGTGAAGGAAGCGAGCGATGAAATCCTCGAAATTAACCCCGCGACTCCCAGATTCGAGAAAAAGCTGCTCGTAGATTTTCAACACTTTGATCAGACTAGGAAACTGGTGTTGAACAGCATTCGCCGGAGTAAGGCCCATTATCACTGGCTTAGCACCGAAGACATATTCGTCCGTGGGAAGCAGCTCATCATAATGCTCCCCTATAACCGGTAAGCCGGAAACTTTTGTGAACTCCTCCAAAGAAATCGACACTTCTCGGTCCAGTGCGAGGAAAGTGTGAGTAGGGATATTCCACTGCTCCAAAAAGGCCTTAACCCACCAGGTAGGAAGCGTAGGATATTAGAAGAGAGAAGCATAAACAGCGGTATACAACCCAAGCCTCATCAATTGCGACCTCTTCGCTGACAAAATGTAGCGAGCCCATGGCAGATAACCGATCGGATGACGGGGGATCAGACCTATATTATATGGTTGACCCCAGGGTCGCGCTTCGCCTTGACAAATACGGCATCCCAAGATATCTAAAACCATGGGAGGCTGAACGGGAATTGCAGCTATAGCGGGATGAAGAAGGCCTTCTGAAGTCCAATCGACCATCTCCACGGCATACTTCACCGGGGTGAGTTGGCATAATGGATCGCCATGATGGGCTCCGATGGTATTGTGCATGAAAAGCTCTGTCAACCCCTGATAATCTGATTGTACCATGACCCCCAAAGGTGAAGATTCTTATGTTCCAGATCATGGTCTCTGATCAAAGCTAGAACCTCTCGGTCCACTGGAGCCTCAGGGAAACCTCCCTCTGAGCAGAAGAACGGGAATGACAGATCAGCAGACATGTTGCCTGCAAAGAAAAAAGAAATTCAGCTGTCAGTGTCATAATTTAATTTTAAAAGCCTGACGCTTGATACTTTAAAAATTTGTACCACACTTGCAGTGAAAGGGGACCAAAGGGGGACCCACAAAATCCAGATGACAATCCATCAGTTAATAAGACAGCCCCATCATTGGATGAGACTGTCAATTAATCAGAAGATCCCCAAAAGAATATTCTCATTAAATGAGAAATCCCTAGAGACAAGGAGAGAATCTCTCCTTTCAGAGCAAAGCTCTGTCATAGAGTGACACTTGTTAAACTCTGGTCACAAGGGAACAATATTCCTTAAAGAGCCTAGCTCTATAATAAGGATGGAAAAATCCATCAAAGGAAAATTAATTCCTAAAAATTAAAAAAAAATTGGGATCTTAAAGATCCATGAAAACTCTTAAGAGTTCTTCATTTTTAGATAAAAAAAAATCTATATTTTGTCCATGAGCAAAGCTCTGTTCATGGGTTAAGAAACCCTGAAACAAGATCTCTTTAGATCTATAGATTCTTGAGAGCAAAGCTCTGTATATGAAACCCCAATGGGGTTTTCTTTAGATCAGAAGATCTATGAGAGCAAGGCTTTGTTGGTTAAGATTAATTTAAATTAATTTAATTTAAGTTAATTTTTACCTAAAGTTTTTCTAAAAAGTTCTAACTTTGAAAATGAGAGCAAGGCTCTGAAGTTCTTGAAAACGAGAGCAAGGCTCTGAAAATATAAATCTTGAAGATGATAGATATCTGAGAAGGACCAAGGGTCCTATTTATAGACGCTTAAGCGTCCCTTCAACTCCTGAGTTGATCTGACGGTTGGGATCTTACCACCGCTGCACTCACGTGTGCGCCACGTGAGCGCAACGGTGGGGGGGGTATTTGTTTCCCCCAATCAGAGCAAAACTCTGTTTGAATTTCAAAAATTCAAAAATTGAAGCAACGCTTCAGATTCCTTGCGTTGCGCGCAACGCGCCACGTATCAAAAGCAGACACTCCAGCGCTGCGCCCAAGACAGCTCACCCAATCAGAGCAAGGCTCTGTTTTAAAATGAAAATAAAAATAAAGGAAGCAACACTTCAAATGACTTGCGCTCTGCGCTGCGCGACACGTGTCAGCGCAGTTGCGCTGCGCTCTGCGCTGCGCGACACGTGTCAGCGCAGTTGCGCTGCGCTCTGCGCTGCGCGACACGTGTCAAGCGCAGGTGCGCTTGCGCCAACTATGCCAGCATTCAAACAATAAAATTCTAAAAAGATCTTTCCAATCTTGTTAAAAAAACAAGAAGATTACCTTCTGTAAAACAGAAGCCCTAGGATCAAAGATCCAACAGTGGGGAAATATCCCCAGATCAATCAGAGAAAGATCTCTGTAACCAACCTAACAAACTCATTGGCCCTATATAAAGGCCCCTAGACACCAAGTCTAAAATACAGAGAGATAGAGATACAGAGAGCTCTTCTAAAAACTTTGAGAAGAATTCAAAGAGAAAGAAAAAAGGTAAACCTTTGAATAAAAGAAGAATTTCTTCTAAAAAGATCAATGATCTAAGAACAAGATCAAGATCTTGAATAAAAAAAGAGAAAAAAGATCAAAAAAAAGATCTAATTGAAAAAAGATAGAACAGAAGTAATTTACTTCATTGATTAGATCTTTTGATCTATATAAAGGCATTGCCTTTTGATGAACCATCGGTTCTTCAATCTTGAGGTAGAACCTCTAAAAAGATTCTTTTCTTTGATCTAAATTAGATCAAGATGCGCCCTGCGCTACTGTACAGTGCCCTGCACTCCTAATTTGCGCTGTTGCGCTCTTGGATTGGCGCAAGTCACCGGAGCGTGCCACATGTCAGCAGCGCACTGGCGCAGCGCACTGCGCTAACAGACTTGCGCTCAGCAGAGCGCGCCACGTGTCAGCAGCGCACTAGCGCAACGCACTGGCGCAGCACACTGCGCTAACAGACTTATGCTCACTAGAGTGTGACACGTGTCACCTCAACATCAGTTTGCGCCTTGCGCTCCTCAATCGGCGCAAAGCGCCTGACAGGCCACGTGGCGTGCTGTCAGACCATTGAATGCTCTGCATTATTAAAGAAAATGGACAGAGCCCAATTAAAAAGGCCTAACAGGCCAAAATAAATGCTATGCATTTAATTAAAAAGCCCAATGCTGTGCATTATTTTAAAAAGGGGCAGAACCCAAGCAAAGGCCTAAACAGGCCAATCATGAACAAAATGTTAAACATTTTCAAATGGACTTAACTTAATTCTGGCCGTAAGTTCTCAAATTAAATTGAACCGAGCACAACTACTCTCTCTCAAATCAATTTACACCCGGTTCAAGGGTACATCTCTGAACTCCTCTGATATTTGTCGTTGTAATCCTTCAACGTCGTCAGAGAGGTGACGGGTCCCGACAACCACACATTGCTACGGACTGTGGGGTCCTTAAACTCATGGACTAATGTGTCCTTAAACCAATATTCGTCCCCAAAATGGGAATGTTGGACCACTATGTCCCTAAACTGGCACTGGACCACTTTGTCCCTAAACTCGAACAATAGAGCCCAAATGCTCTTTTGTCGGATCCAAACGATCCTGTTAAGTTGATCTTAGTCTCAAATTAGACTAACGTATCCTTAACAAACGTTTAAGTTGATCTTAGCCTCAAATATGGCTAACGTGTCCTTAAACCAATATTCGTCCCCCAAATGGGAATGTTGGACCACCATGTCCCTAAACTGGCAATGGACCACCATGTCCCTAAACTGAACAATAGAGCCCCTAAATGCTCTCTCGTATTTTTTTTAAACGATCTCGTTAAGTTGATCTTAGTCTAAAATTAGACTAACGTATTCTTAACAAACGTTTAAGTTGATCTTAGTCTCAAATATGGCTAACGTATCCTTAAACTAAAACCCTAAACCCCAAATCTAAGAAAATACGGATTTGGACTAATCCACGTCCTACGGGCGACAACATAAATTAGTCTCCGTATACAATCCACGGGCAACCACAAACAAAACAAACACCCACGACACGAAGTGACCAGCTGGAGAAGGAGAAAGTTGTTACCGCGATGCGGTAGCGTAATTAACTGCAGGGGCTTGCGCCTGCAGGGAAAAGCGTCCCCACAATTAAAAACCCCTCAGACGAGGAGGAATCTGATGAAGTCTGCTACATCGGCCGCATCCGTTTAAGCCTTCGATACACGGTGCCATAAATCAACTTGGCATCTTCGGAGAGGTGGACGGATAGCACCTATTAGCATCTGTCCCGAATTTCAGGCAAGACGTTCACCGCGTCTCCGCCGCGTCTTTCGGAGGGGAACATCACCAATTACAACGAATCCCGATATAATGAGGATGATCACCCAATTCCCAAGAACTTACTCCCACTCATCATCTGTAAAACCATACAGATGTGAGAATCAAACCTGGTAAATACATACCCTGGAGCAAGGGCTAATTGGGAAATCAGTTTTCTTTTAACAATACACAGCGAAACTGAAACATGTAAATGTTTCGAAGGGGTATCCGGGTATTCCTAGTAATACCTCTTCCATTATCAGATTCACAACTGTAACCGTATATTTTTTTTCCATCTCTCCAAATCCCTTTATATATTTTTAGTCATTACCTTCTGTACACCTTTTTAGGCTAAATGGTTTTCTTCCTTTCCTACCGTTCGGCACCAGCCTATGGCTTGGAAGAAGACTATCCAATAAGCGTAATAGGTGTACTGTCCTAATCCTAAGAGCACTCGCAACCCGAGAGAAGGTAAAGATAAAAGACAACTGAATAAAACCTTATTCCTATTTCTCCTGAACCAGAATCCATCCCCGAACTGGAACAAGTTCCTTCGAGTTCGTATATAACCATACGATGGAGTATCTAATAAACTATGGATCTTCGTAGTGATACGGAGTGTTCTAGAGAAATACAAAGGTGATGTAGGAGTGGCGATAAAATACTTGGTTTTGGTCATGAATAGCAGTCGCAGTTTACTTTGCCCTCTTACTAATCCCTTTATTTGTCTTTACTTAATACCTTCTGTACACCTTCGTTAGGCTAATTGGTTTTCTTCATTCCCAACCATTCGACAGCTGACTATGGTTTGGAAGAAGACTATCCAATTAGCGTAATAGGTGTACTGTCCTAATCCTAGGAGCACTCGCAACCCGAGAGAAGGTAAAGATAAAAGACAACTGAATAAAACCTTATTCCTATTTCTCCTGAACCAGAATCCATCCCCGAACTGGAACAAGTTCCTTCGAGTTCGTATATAACCATACGATGGAGTATCCAATAAACTGTGGATCTTCGTAGTGATACAGAGTGTTCTGAAGAAATACAAAGGTGATGTAGGAGTGGCGATGAAATACTTGGTTTTGGTAGTGAATAGCAGTCGCAGTTTACTTTGCCCTCTTACTAATCCATTTATTTGTCTTTACTTAATACCTTCTGTACACCTTTGTTAGGATAATTGGTTTTCTTCATTCCCCACCGTTCGGCACCTGCCTATGGTTTGGAAGAAGACTATCCAATTAGCATAATAGGTGTACCGTCCTAATCCAAGGAGCACTCGCAACCTGAGAAAAAGTAAAGGGAAAAGACAACTGAATAGTCATATTCATTTTCTCCAGAACCGGAAACCATCCTCGAATCTGGAACAAGTTCCTTCGAGTTCGTATATAACCATACGATGGTTTTATCCAATGGAAGTGGATGTTCGTAGTAATACGAGGTGTTCTGGAGAAAAGGATAAAAGTAGGAGTGGCAATGAGGTATGCAACTCTGACAATCCAAAAGCCAGTGTTTTAAGAAGGTTCGGTCAACTTGGTCACTGAGTCATAGTCTAGGTTCGGGCCATTGTCGCTGCCAAAGAGAGAGAGAAAAGAAACACTCAGCGTGCTCTCTAACCTAGATCAGAATGGTTATCAATTTATCTAATCAGGAAACCTCCCACTGTATCGTCAAATTCTCCTCCAAACCTGAAAGAAGAATTAGTCGGGATCACCCGAGGAGTAAACCAACTCATCAGTGGGAATCGGGATCCAACTATCATCGCATGATAACGTGATGGAATCCACTCACGTTATCACACTCCAGAAGGTATGCGCATGCCTGGCAAGTTTCAGTTTCTTTAGAAACTCCCGATGTGATTTTTACCCCATGCTCTTATGACCTTGACTAAGGCCAACAAATCATAAGTCACATGTCAAGTTCTACCCGTCATTGTCCAGTTTAATTTGAACCCACCCGTACAAGCCCTTGAATAGGGCCAACAAGGCTGTACGACTGTCCCAAACTAACGCATCTATCTATGCTGCAGAAAAGTAACAAATAGCTACCATACACTATGCCTTGACTAAGGCCAACAAACATAGCATGAATACTAAGTGCTACCCGTCTGAAATGACGGAGGGCTACGAATGGTTTTTGGCGAAAAACCTTTAACGTAATGAACTTGATATCGTTGAAGGAACCGAATAGCTTTTTATAAAAATATAGTGGCGAAAACCTTTGCTAAAGAGGTCACTCCCGGTGAAGGGATCTCGGCTCTTTCCCCGTAGAATGAGGTGCAGGATATTCCAACTGAATACCACGATGCAAAGCAAAAAGCAATCGGCTATAGTGAAGTTATTACCCTGACGCAAACTTCTGTCCAAGGGGTCACTCCCTGTGAAGAGATCTCGGCCCTTATCTCATCGACTGAGGTGCTGGATATTCATAACCGAATACCACTGTGCAAAACAAAAGAGAACGTCCTTGCAATAACAGCTTTTTGAAAAATGTTCCAACAATATCGAACAGGTTTGTTTAGCTTGCATTGATCCGAATCAATGCAGTCCCATCAATTAATCACACCACAAAAGAACAAAAATACGATTTACGTAAATGCCATCCGCATTCGCCACTGGGTCTCTTCATCACCCGTTAAGTTGCTTAACTAACGACAGAGCGGGGACTGGACTAGCGCGGGTGTAAAACATATACAACATCTACTAGTATATATATCAATATATAATAATCGCTCATGGCGTGATAAAATGCAACATCACAGAAATGTAATAAGCATCACAGAACAATACAGATAATCTGGGATCCCCGGGTTTCATAGAACCGCTACTGAAACCCGACGTTCCCCTAGTCGTGTGGATAGCCTGTGCAATGAAATCCTAGACCCCTACGGGCTCGGCAAGTTACCCGCCAAAACCTGAAGCGAGGCAGCCCCCTTCAACAAAGTGAATGGACCACCCAGCACTTCACGGAATCCGGTAACTTGAGCACCCCTCCTTGGGTCAACCTGTACCCCCTACGAGTGCGGCGAATAGCCCGCCAATTCTAGAGTGAAGCCCCCTCCGTCTCAAAGCCATGAGATGCGGGCCCGTTGCCCTCTAGAATCCGGCTATCCGTGCACCCCACCTTGGGGTAATCCTAGTACAGAAAGTAAAATATATACAACGGGTACATCGACCTCAGCCTGGTCGTGCCCCAAAAGAATAATATAAACAGGCAGTGACGGCAGTCCACATGTCGGACGCTCGCCCCGCAATATCAAATGTACAAATGAAACCAAACTGTACTACCATTGCATCCAGGCTATCCACCACGACAAATCCACAACATCACAGCACAACACAGAACATCAACGTGAATGTCATGTTCGCAAATCCGTCTAAAAGGGCTATAGCAATTAGACAAGATTTACCGATCAAATGACATTCACGGTCGCAGATATAATATAAATACTGTGAACTAACATGTTTAAAATTTTCGATCGACAAAATTTCCCGAAGTGGATCCCAAGTACAATTCCCAGTACTCAAAATAATCTGGGCCAAAACAAAAATTACCAGAAACCCCAATTCCAACTCATAGACCATTGCAGAAAGTTTGGTGCATTGATGCTACACGAGTGCGGCGGAACCGCGGCCAAAACAAGGGAAATGCCGCGGTTCCGCGGCGCTACAGTGTTATCACATCACCAAATTTCAGCTGTGGTCTTAAAAAAGCCTACCTGATTTTCTGACACACTCAAAAAAAAATTTGACGATAAAAAAAAATCGACAGAAACTTCAGAATTGGAAATGCAGTTTTGGAAAATTTTGTTCGATCGAAGTTCTAAACACGTTAGAGCAAGCTAGTAAAGGTTAATGGCGTGGCTCTGATACCATGTAAGTATACGGTAACGCCCCGGCCGTCTGTCCGAGGCCAAAATGCGGAAACGAAAACTTTTCTTAAACTAGAAACCGGCGCTGTCGTATACTTTAAACCCGGATCGAACCATTAATCTACAACTAGCAACTAGAGAAAGGGTTGGAAAGCTATACCGATCGATCCTTGTCCTTCGGTCTTTGGCCACCATCCCAAACTCCTCGCGGCATCTCTGATCTCCGGTCTCCTCGTCGGAAAGGGCACCACATCGTCGAGTCTTTTTATGGGCTCCTGCTTCGTCCGAAGCAACTCGGGCACGAAGTTCGCTAGCCGACGTGTCCAAGACGATGTAGGGAATGTGTGTAATCACTTTGTCTCAAGCATCCATTGATTCTCATCACATGAGAGTGTATGGATGGAGGTTAGAGATGATGCCATTAATGGAGGTTGTGAGCTAGAGGAAGAAGAAGAGGAGGAGCCCTTTTCTTTCTTTTGTTATCCATGATAAAAATGAGAGAGTGTTCACAAAAAAATACAAGAGTAAACTCTATCATGGATGCCCTTCTCTCTCTTCCTCTCATTTCAAAGCACAAATCAATCAAATAATGTGACATTAGCACAAGAAAAAAGACCATGAGTCACTAATGAAGTATGTCACATTAAATGCACAAAATGATGATTTAAGCTCACAATTTCCATTTGCAAATATTAATCCAAATGTTTGCAACAATAAAAAGATACGGCAACATCTAAAGTAAACTCGTGACGGATCACAAGGATACCCCTCACCTCTATATACATACCTGCATCCGCATTCCGACTGAATGCGAATGCGATGAGACAAAAGTAATCCAACAAATCTAATACTAGGATCCGGCTTAAACCAAAGCCCACTAGTATGATCCGTCCGATCATGATCCGTGCACTACTGCACGTATATGATCGAACCCTACCATAATACCATACGGCCTCTGCAACGTTTCGCCCGAAACTTGAGAAACTGTCTGTGGGGGACTCTAAAGACTCGTCAATATTTTGGCTGTGGATTTAACCACTAGCACGTCAGAGGTACTAGCCGTACGTAACGGGCTACCAGGTATTGACCAAAAGGGAGGTCGATGAGCGAACTCATCCTGACACCCTACTGAGCCTGTCAGTGACAATATCCGTACAGTCCGGTCCGTTCGTCTATGAGCATCGCATGTCGGGCCTAGGGGGTTGGTAAAAGTCAGACCCCCAAAAGCGGTACAAGTCGTGTCGGAGTGTAGCCCAGAACACCCTGAGATACTACTGGAATACCTACCAGTAAATCTCCTGCCTTGGCCAAGGACTTTGTGTAATGGCTCTCCTAGACACAGCGCGATCTCACCCCCAATACCGGGAGAGACGAAACCCCTGCCGATCCGCTCACTGCCTCCATGTGGCTCGGGACTGTACCCAACTAAAACCTGTTTGCACGACTCCTTTGAGCCGTGGTAGGGTAGTAATCAAAGCACAGTGGGAACTCACACGAGACAAATGACGATCTCAGGTTGATGAACTAACCTGTACACATGTCACCAGGGAACTACTATCTGACGTCAGGTATAATACCAACTAACATGTTCCCGGCGAGTCCTGTCCGGTGAACTCATAACCCAATGAGCACCTGTATACATCTTAGGTGATCCAACTGACACCAATGGCTTGTGAGACCGGCCACCGCCCCTCGTCGGGGTCTCGACTGTATACACTAGTCTACTAATGGAGTATCGATGCCCAGTCTCGAAACTCCCACGACTAGGGACCTTTTAAGGATGTGCATATAGACCCCAGCTCCCACGTATATGATCGCGATCATACTGCTGGCAGTCAAGCAAGAATCCTAAAGGCTCTATCAACGTGCAATAGTGACCTGTAAGGTTACCTGAAGCAGTATACGATGATTAAGATAAACCAGATAGCATACTATCATCTCGAATAAGACTGTCCTACTGGCAAAGGTCATCCCTCAATCATTGCAATCACGTGCCTGTGATCCAATAATTGTGTCACGCCCCGCTTCCCAGAGTACGCTAAGATAGGCACGTGACATAGCCAACCATGCTACCTGTGGATAGGAAAAATCCTTCCACAGTCACATTACAGCTGTAGAGATATCAAGAACAGGAAAGTAAACTAAACTATCTAGTACATGTCCATAAGCCAGAATAAATGAGTCAAGAAATAATAGAATATGTGGAAGCAAAAGATCTAATAAATAAAACACCTGGAAAGTAAAACTGGATAACAACAGGATCCTCACCGCTTGGTCTAACGGCGGCAGTACTCCTGATCAATCTGCAACAAAGGTAGAGGATCTGGGCCATGCAAAACCTAGACATCAGTGCGTCATAATAACAAGCAATACTATAAACAGGGGTAGCAATATATACAGGTATGAGTATAAATGGTAAAACAGGTATAACAATGGTGTAAGTGAGGACAATGAGGGTAATGTGCAGTGAGTAATCTAAACTGGTCTATTATGTTAACTAGTCTCAAGTCTTTGAAATCAATTTGATGAATCATCGATATAACTCAATAGTATCCCGTTCGTGCCCGGGATCACGGTCTATGACTCTCGGGCTGAATCCGAGACGTGCCGTAAGGCAGTAAAGGGTGGTAGGTAATGACGAATGATGTCAGCAGCATCACCCCGGGGCTGGCCTAGCCCGTAAGACTGATCAGAAAAGGTATCGAACTGTCAAGTTACAAGTCAGGTTTCATCATTGATTTCCCCATACCCCCAAGTTATATATGTTCAAGTCAGGTATTAAATAATCTGGAGCTAATGCCAACACAGGATCAGGCAGGTACAGGTTTGTCTGGATAGACAACAGGAAATGTCCGTAGGGACAACAGGTCAGATTTGTTGGCATTAGTAACAAGATCAAGTAACAGAGAAAGCCATGGTATCTCAAGTCAAGTCAGTTAATATATAGGTATCATGTCATGTCAAGAAGTGTACGGTATCACGTTGTGTCAAGTAATAGGTGTATCAAGTCATGTCAGGGGTGCACAAAATGTCATGTGGGTGCTCATAATCAAACTAAAAATAAGCATGGGTATACAAAACAAGTATGGCATACTAATGGAACAATAAAATGGAACATTGTAATGTGATATGCAAATCGGTATAGATTCAAACAAATGGATGCACGGTTATCGAATTAGGGTTAAAGTTATGGTTCCAGCACTAATTATGATGCACTTTATTAAACATGGAATGTTAATATCACACTATTAAGTATTAATACGATCTGTGGATGCAATTATCTATACTCTAAATGAGAGGTATGCAAATGGGTATCCGAAACATTATAAAAACTATCAAACGGTAATGTGGGATATACCACTAAGCAATATATGTTATAAATATTGGTATGGATGCATCGTAATGTAATCTACTGTGTAACAAGATTATTTTTATGATCTAGATCTAAAATGATGTAAACGGGTGCAAACGAAACATCGAAATGTTATCAAATGAATCATGGGGAACTAGATTTATACTAGAGGCATGATATGTATTTAAATCAGTATATAATAATTTAAATAACATGTAGCAAGATTAACTTTCCTGAACGGATCGCAAAATGGAAGGCGTACGCAGCGTCCAATGTCGGTAACGGTCTCGATGCACGCTCGCGCGTACGGAACAGAACCAGGCAATGCAAGAGAGTGGCCACGCTGGTTAGGAACGTCCACTGGGTCGTCTGGATCGGCGGCGGCGAGCACGGCTCCGGCGATCACCAGAAAAATGCGAATCCAAGAAATCAAGAAAAGAAGAAGAAGAAGAGGCTGGGATTTGGTGCTCTGGGGTTTGGGAGAGAGTCGAAGACAGAGAGGGTGATGATGAGTCGCGGAGGCGACGGGGTCGGAGCTCCGGCGATGGTGATCGGCAACAAGAATCCAGGAGAAGAAATAAAAGAGAAAAGCAAGAAGAAGAAGAGAGGAAGGGACTGGGTCGTGGTGATGTTCTGGATTCAGAGAGGAAGGCGAAGGGGAGATGATGATGATAGTGGGATGAATCTGGGGTCGCCAGAGGTGAGGGAACGGCGACGAGGTGTGCTGTGGGTTAACGGGTTGAGGGTTGCACGAGAAAGAAGGTGATTCTGGTGATGGTTGTAGCATCGGGAGGCGAGAGGAGAGGTCGTGGCGATGGGAAAGAGCATAGGAGGCGACGACGAGGTCGTCGGTGGTGAGGTCGAGCGAGGTGGAGGTTGCAGGCGAGGGAAGGGTGTCGGGGATCTTAGGTTGTTCGAGGGTTGGTCGGGGAAGGAGAGGAAAAGGAGAGGAGAAGGGAAAGAGAAGATAGAGGAAGGTGTCGACGGGGCGAGCTCCGGCGACGAGGTGCAGGGTCGGGTTTCGTCGGGTCATGGACGGAGACGTGCGGGGAGATGGGTTGTAGTGGGGAGATGCGTCGTGGGGAGGTGAGGAGGTCGAGGAGGGGAAGTCGACGATGAGAGGAGGGAGGCAAGGTCGAGGGTGGAGCGGCGACGGTGTTCATACCAGAATATTGCTTTTATGACCGCCCATTCTTACGCTCGTTTGTTTATAGGTAGATGCTTTTAATCCTTGTTTACTACATATTTACAGGCTACAGGTTCCTAGTCCAAAATAACGCGAATCATACAAAATCTCCACTGTTACGCCAAAATCCAGAACATCTGTTGACAACAGATAAAAACCGGGTTCCGGTCATCCGTATCCGTCCAGTGCCGCGTACCAGTTCCAGAGACAAGACATATGACAGTGGTCATTCGTGTCTCGGACAAGCACAGAGCACGAGGGGGGCAGCACAAGAATCAATGGGTGCACGGAGCTCGAGGGAGAAAAGGTCAAAAGTATTATTTTTTATGCCATTTTGGACCGTTGCAGATCTAAAAAAATTGTGGAAGCAATTTTGCAATTTGGGATATGTAGAACATCATAAGATAGAAACACAAGGAAACCCAAAAAATCCGAGATCCCAACTCCACAAAACCGCGGCGGATCCGCCGCGGTTTCGTGTCATCATATGACCAAATTTTAGGGGTAGTTAGGTCATTACATTTAGGGCCAGAATGTTGCCCTAGGGTTTCAGCACGCAGCCTATAAATAGCTCAGTTTTGTGCCAAGCCAAGGGTCTTCTTCATGTCTTCTTTTCCATCTCTTTTTGTTAGGATTTAGTTTAGCTTCTTCTTCTTCTTCATTCTTTCCTCCATGAAAATTGTAGTGAGAGCTTTTTGAGTGGATGATGAAATGAAGATGAAGGTTATTTTTCTTATCTTGTATTTTTATTTCATTGCATTGTAATTTAATTTCTAGTGTAACTTTATTATTTGTTGTTAACTAGTTGTTGTTATTTCTTTTCTTGTTCTCTTTTCTTTTCTTCTTTTATCCGTATTTTCAAGTGATGATACTTGACGGGGTTCCTTACTAAGGTGAGGACCCAAGAGTTAGCTTGCTTCACTTGTAAAACCGTATTTTTCTCTTTTCTTCCTTCTTGTTTTGTTTTCTTTTCTTTTATAATGTGTGAATAATTTCCTCTTTATTAAGGCTAAGGAAGGTGGTATGAGGGACGGAGAAATCCCTTGTGCTTCTCTTCGCCAAACATCTTGAAACGAACTCCGACCAAACAAATGCAACCCCCTCACTTAGGCGCGCTATACGTGACATGTAGCCGCGACCTAAGTCGAGAAGTACTTTAAGCGCACTACAACGTGACATGTAGTTGTGACTTATTTGGATACATGGTTGCGGGTGTTTGGCCGAGGGTTGGAAATAAGCGTATTTAGCGGACGGACAAGGGGCACTAGGAATGGATTTAGCGTTGGAAAGCTCGCTTAAACTCGCAAATCCCATTCCTATATCCTCCTAATCCTCGCTACTTTTGATTATCCCAACACCGTTTTAAGAATGGCAAAAGACAAGCACAAGACTAATCCTAACTTTACTAACCGACCTTAATCTTAACAAGCTTATTTGAACATAAAATACAAACACTTAGGATAGTTCTGAACAAACATATACACATTCTTTATTGACTCGTCTAAAACTCGAACGGACATACAACCATCTCCCTGTGGATCGACCCGTGCTCAACCGGCTAGCTGCATAGCGACACCGTCCTGATCGCGGTTATAACTTTAGAACTTTGAACTCCGACACGCCAAAAGAGTGCGATCAAATGGCACCGTTGCCGGAGAGACGGTAACGTATTTTCTTTCTTGTTATTCGGGTTAATATTCTTTTTGTATATATATAAATATAAAATAAAATCTTTTTGTTATTTTTGATAATTTTTTTGTGCAAGTGTGCAGGCTAATCTGGAGCAAGTACAGTAATCAAATCAGGAAACAGAGGTTTTTATTAGGGTGTACAGAAAAGGGCACGTGTATTGACCTAAGGTTCAGGTGCCAGCTCATCAATTTGACCGCGGAACCGCGGTCAAAGAGGGGATTCGGCGGCGGTTCCGCGGTCATATTGAGGCTTCTGAGCCCCAAATTTTTTCTGCCCTTTTTCTTTCCTCTAGTTCCCTCTCTAAATTCCACTATACTGTATTTTCTGCAGGTATCTATGCACAGAATTGCGCAGCCGCCAAATAAATTTTTTTTGTTTTAGATTTTGTTTGTTTACCGCTTTGCATATATTAATACGGATATTAAGGGGCTATAACACCAATTCAGATTGGGTGGGGATTTCATCACCCTTCCTAAGACCCCACAAATCACTAATTGCATACGCATCACCTTGAGTTAATAAAAAATATCTAAACCAAACCTACAAGGACTTGTCGCACTCATATAGGACAAGTGAAGGTTGCGGGGAATCGGTCGTTTATCTAAACTTGACTTGTGGTGCCTAGGCTAGACAAGTGAGGGGGTAATTTTAAAAGGCCCGTCTCACGGTGATTCGTGAGCGGAACCCTCCTTACCTCACTTGTGCTTAGCTGGCCACAATTGGCAGTGAAGAGGCGATTCAAGGGTTATCTTACAACTTGTCGCTTGGAAGTCTAGGAGCGGTCTAGTTGGACTTTGAAGACCCTAACTCTAGGTATGTTTGTGCATATTATGATTGTGATTGTGCTTGTATAAAGTTTAGTCCCATAATTCCGTATTCTTTCAAACAAACAATTTCAAAACTCCAAAAACAAACTTTTTTTTCTTTTAATAAAAAATATATATATATAAAAATAAAAAAATCCACATTCTTTTTCCTCCTTTTTCTTCTCTTTATATCATGGGTACTCCGCCTAGAAAAACTCTTGCCGAATTTTGGTACCCACAACCAGACATCACCTCATACAGTTCTTGCTTTGGCCGAACTTCGAACGACCCCTCCATGCCCAAAATCTCTTTGAAAGATCGGATAGACGCGTCTAGGACGAACAATTTGACTCCGCAATCCATTTCGTATCAACCATTTCAAACATTCACCCCTTCTCACGTTGATACTCATTTTTCAAGTCCGGTTGAAACTCCGAAACCGTTGTCTATTGCTGAACATATTGAACAATCTCGTAGCCGATCTTTCACTCCTTTCACCACTACAACTTCCTTTGATCAACGATACCATTCACCTTCTTATCCAAACGTTGATCATCATCCTGTCCAACCATTCAATTCCTATAATTCCTACCCAACTTTTGCGCCTTCCCTAGACATTGTTTCTGAACCGTCATTTGGGAGTTTCCAGTACCAAAACAACTTTGAATCTTTCACTGAAACCCCTTCACAACCCATGTCTAGTCTGGAACAGTCGTTGGAAGACTTTAGGGTAGCATCGTACCAACAGATGATGGATTTGAATGCATCCATGGCCACCCTAATACAACCTAGTGACCCGGTAGCTAGTTTCCAACTAGCTCCTAATTTTCTAATATATGATAAGGCGGTAGGACAGGTTGAGAATTTGAGTGGTGAGAGTGAGCTGTACCCCCTTCCAAGTCAAACCTACCCTCCACATATTGAATCCCACAACTCCGGTTTTGAATGTCTATCTAGTGTCCCAACCGATTCATTGATTAAAGATAGAACAGATGATGAGTTGTGTGACTTTGTAGTGTTTGATTTGCCCGATTGTGAAGGGTCCCTTTTGAGGAAACCACACCCAATCCTTTTGACCTCTACACCTCCATCTTAGAACCGGAATCGATTGAAATCCATGCTTTTGATGAGGTGTCTGAGAATATTGATTTTTACTTGATTAAGAATATTGACGCTGGGAATATTTTGGATGATGATCCCATAGATTTGGCTGAGTTTTTCTCTCCAATTCATCATCCCGAGTCATTAAATGTTTTTCCCGAACTCCATATGCGTCTGGATTTTGAGGATAAATGCATGGATGTGCTGAATTTTGAGGAAAATTTTGAGGATAGTTTTGAGGATGAACCAGTTTTGCTTGATGAGTCGGATTTTCCAATTCATCCTGTCCATGTCATTGACTGTGTACACCCTCCTGAACCTTTACCTGATACCCTTCCTCAATCACTTCCCTCCATCCTTTCCATCGTTCCGACCTTGCAAGAAACCGTATCATTTTCACTTCCTGTATCTGGTTTACCGAGTTCGGCTTACCCATGGTTTCTCACGAATCTTGAGGGATTTGACCCCATTTCTCGACGGGTTGATAGATTAGCACAATCACTTTTTACACATCATTCATCACATATTGTGCTAATCTATTCACTCCATTTTCACCCTCAAGTTCGTATTCCACTTCTTTCTCCCTTCCGCCATTCTTCTTCTTATATACCGAGACCGTATACCACTTCTATCTCCATACGGTCTCGCGTATTCTCCATCTCTTTTCTCTACGCCTTCTTCCACCAACCTGTACATTATAGCGATAAAATCTTTGAATGGTTGGTGCTCACTTTTGGCCTGTGGAAGGCCTTGTATAGCTTGATACTGTTCTTTCCCCCCTGATCCTGAACTTCAACGCTTAACAGTGGAAACACTGTTTTACTTAAGTTTGGGGGGGAACCTTTTTGTGTATATATTTTTGGTTTTCTATTTTTTGTATAAAATTTTTTTTAGGGAGCGCCGACAATTTTGACCCTCTTGGTGTAGCCTGACAGTGAGGACACTGTCAAGTTTAAGTTTGGGGGTGTGCTCGGTAAGCTTTCTTCCTTTGCATTCATTTGTATATTTTGCATTTGCATACCTTATTAAAAACCCATAAAAATCGAAAAAATTTCCAAAAAATATAAAAACTTTGTCGTCAAGTTAGCTAGTAGAGTAACTTAGATTTTTATTCTGAAAGTTTAGTTGATATGTTAGAAATAACTAAATTCTAGGCTTAGGAATTGATAATCCTAAAAATAACCCTCATTCTGTTTAAACTTGGTGATTATACGTCCTTACAGTTTTTTTTTTATAGAAGTAGGTAATCTTGAGTTAAGTCAAGATGAGGGGAAAGTATTGAAGCTTTACTGAAGGATAAGTCTGAAAAATAGTTTCTTTTCTTGAGTTCAAATTTAGAAAGTATACACCCTACAAACTGCACTTACACGCACCTTGAAACTTGGGATAGTAGAGGATACCTAGAAATACTCTTACCTGAAAACCTAGTATGAAAGAAAAAACGGTATTTAAAGCTAAACACCAAAAGAGCATTATTGAAAAATATATCCGGTCTTGAAAAAGAAAAAGAAAAAAGAAAAATAGAATAAAGTCAAGACCTGAAAACTGCAATTTACACTTTAAGTTCACACATTCAGTAATCGGCCGTTAGTGCCTCAAGAAGTATTAATAGTCGCATGAAAGGTGTGTGAGCAAATCCGTCCATCCTTAATGAAAATAAGTAGTATTAGGTATTAGAGCAAGGGTATTATAGCTTGAATTGAATTCTTGAGTGTAGGGGTGCAAATATACACACACGCAGGGGTATACAATCGATGTTTGGATAAAAGATAGAAATAAAAGAATAAGACTTATGTTTTCTGTAAAGTTGATAAAAATCCCTGATTTGAGACCACACTTTAAGAAGAAAAACTCAGGAGATACCAACATCTTTCTAAACTTTTTTTGGAACGTATAAGATCTGAGGTTAAATAGAAAGGAGGTGTGAAGCATTAGGGTTGGATGTTTCTAACTTAGGATGATAGAATTTCTAACGTAGATACTAAACTATAAGAGTAGAATCAATGTTAACTTATGACACTAGCTTGACGGGATTTTGTGGGTGCAATCCGCTGAAAACCTTCAGGAGACAACACTCCTCCTACTAGGTACACCTAGAGGTTTAACGGCTTATTGCACACGCTCAGTGCAATCGCGTTCCCTACGAAAGTGCGGTTAGGACTTTTTTGTGAATAATTGGTTTTGCTCGGGACGAGCAAAAGTTAAGTTTGGGGGTATTTGTTCATACCAGAATATTGCTTTTACGACCGCCCATTCTTACGCTCGTTTGTTTATAGGTAGGTGCTTTTAATCCGTATTTACTACATATTTACAGGCTACAGGTTTCTAGTCCAAAATAACGCAAATCATACAAAATCTCCACTGTTACGCCAAAATCCAGAACATTTGAAAGCCGGGTTCCGGTCATCCGTATCCGTCCAGTGCCGCGTACCAGTTCCAGAGACAAGACATATGACAGCGGTCATTCGTGTCTCGGAAAAGCACAGAGCACGAGGGGGGCAGCACAAGAATCAATGGGTGTGCGGAGCTCGAGGGAGAAAAGGTCAAAAGTATTATTTTTGATGCCATTTTGGACATCTGAAGAAATTGTGGAAGCAATTTTGCAATTTGGGACATGTAGAACATCATAAGATAGCAACACAAGGAAATCCAGAAAATCCGAGATCCCAACTCCACAAAACCACGGCGTATCCACCGTGGTTTCGTGTTATCATATGACCAAATTTTAGGGGTAGTTGGGTCATTACATTTAGGGCCAGAATGTTGCCCTAGGCTTTCAGCACGCAGCCTATAAATAGTCCAGTTTTGTGCCAAGCCAAGGGTCTTCTTCATGTCTTCTTTTCCATCTCTTTTTATTAGGATTTAGTTTAGCTTCTTCTTCTTCTTCATTCTTTCCTCCATAAAAATTGTAATGAGAGCTTTTTGAGTAGATGATGAAATGAAGATGAGGGTTATTTTTCTTATCTTGTATTTTTATTTCATTGCATTGTAATTTAATTTCTAGTGTAACTTTAGTATTTGTTGTTAACTAGTTGTTGTTATTTCTTTTCTTGTTCTCTTTTCTTTTCTTTTTTTATCCGTATTTTCAAGCGATGATACTTGACGGAGTTCCTTGATAAGGTGAGGACCCAAGAGTTAGCTTGCTTCACTTGTAAAACCGTATTTTTCTCTTTTCTTCCTTCTTGTTTTGTTTTCTTTTGTTTTATAATGTGTGAATAATTTCCTCCTTGTTAAGGCAAAGGAAGGTGGTATGAGGGACGGAGAAATCTCTTGTGCTTCTCTTCGCCAAATATCTTGAAACGAACCCGACCAAACAAACGCAACCCCCCTCACTTAGGCGCGCTATACGTGACATGTAGCCACGACCTAAGTCGAGAAGTTCTTTAAGCGCACTACAACATGACATGTAGTTGTGACTTATTTAGATACATGGTTGCGGGTGTTTGGCCGAGGGTTGGAAATAAGCGTATTTAGCGGACGGACAAGGGGCACTAGGAATGGATTTAGCGTTGGAAAGCTCGCTTAAACTCGCAAATCCCATTCCTATGTCCTCCTAATCCCCGCTACTTTTGATTATCCCAACACCGTTTTAAGAATGGCAAAAGACAAGCACAAGACTAATCCTAACTTTACTAACCGACCTTAACCTTAACAAGCTTATTTGAACATAAAATACAAACACTTAGAACAGTTCTGAACAAACATATACACATTCTTTATTGACTCGTCTAAAACTCGGACGGACATACAACCATCTCCCTGTGGATCGACTCGTGCTCAACCGGCTAGCTGCATAGCGACACCGTCCTGATCGCGGTTATAACTTTAGAACTTTGAACTCCGACACGCCAAAAGCGTGCGATCAGACGGCAACGTGGGTGAAGGAGTGGGTAGGGTTAGGGTTAGGCGGGAAAAAGAAAACGAGAGTGAGAGAGAAGAAGATGCAGGTTTGTTTTAAAAAATTAAAAGAAAAAATAATATATATGTATATATAGTATATAGAGAGAGGGCTGTGCAATCAGTAGAAATTTTATTATAAAATATAATATAAATGTGAGAGGAGAGATTAAGAGAGAGAAAGAAAGATGGGAGAGAGAATGGGAGAGAGAGATAGAGAGAAGAGAGAGATAGAGAGAAGTGAGAGAGGGGGAATGAACAGTGAGGAGAGATGAAATCGTCGTTTTGTGGGGGGAGAGAGAAAGAGAGAGCATTGTGGGGAAGAGAGAGAAGGAGAGAGAAAGGGAAGAGAGGTGTGGGCCTAAGTCAGGGAGGGAGAGAGGATGGGTTGTTAGATAAGCTGGGAAAAAAATATTTTAGTTAGTTTTTTTTGAAAGATTTGAACCTCTTGGATAGGATTAATAAAATATTTAAAATATATTTTTTAACTAAAAGAATAAGAGAGAGAGAGAGGGAATTGAGATTAGGTGATCGGTGAGTGTAAATAGGATAGTATATTTAAAATAAATATTTTTAGTTTAAAATATAAAACTTATAACCGTAGAATATAATAAGGATATAATAATCGTCCGTTTTGAGTTTTTGGCAAATACAAACTTACTCCAAAACACGCCCGGATCGGGTCCAAAAATTTAGATTTAAAATATGAAAAATATATGTAACGTCCAAATTTCAAAATGAGTGCCCAGGTAACAAAAATGTATACCCCCAAGAACGGATGCACGTACGTGCGCGTAGCCATCCAAACACGTCCGTTTCACTGAACGGGACGAGAACAAAATGTGCGGATGCTACCATGGGGTTAGGGTATCATGCAGGCTATGAAATGCAATCTTAATTTATTTTACGTGATCTAAAATGTTATACGATAAAAGATGCCATGCCAGATAAAATGCCAGTATGCGATAAAGTTGAAAATGCACAAGTCTACAAAACAAGTCAGGATAATTCATAAATATGAATCAAAAAGGTTCAAGTAAGCGGGTCGGGTCGAATGCAATATAAAATGTAAACTACCATTTGCACCCAAACACGATAATTTAATAAAATACCACAGATAAATAAATACGGAAACTGAATTGGTATAAATGAACTCGGTTGTTACAAATTGACTCTGAGGGCACTATATCAAACATGCTATACGCCATCCGCCCAAGTTCCCACTTGCAAATGTCCCCCTACTCGCCGGACTACAAATCATGCTAGTCGAATCCTATGACCTCTTTTCCTCGTATTGACTTCTCGGGCGCCTCCGCCAACGGTCCTTCAAACGTTAGAACACACACATCATTAAATTTATCCTACTGGTAATATGTAGCGAGGAAGAATACAATGCTCGAATGTATATCGTTTACAAATGTAAATTCAGAAAATGACTGATTTTAGGCTCACTTTGAAAAATTATCAAAAATAGTATACACAATATTTAGATTCAAACTAAAATTTTACATATATATAAATGTGTTAACTTTTATACCCCAAAATATCTTTTCTAAACTCTAAGTATAATACATGAAATAAAATAGAAAACTACAATATATTTCTGAACATTTTTCAGAGTCCATAAAACATCCTTTTGGTAATAAAATGATATCTCTTAATTTTCTAAAGAAAATGAGGCAAACAAAAATTCTACAGATATCTAATCAAAATTATCTACAACTTCCAATTTTTATTTTCTCAAAATTGTCAATGGAAAGATTCAGAATATTGCTACAAGTTTAGGGGAAAACAGCCACTGAAAACTGTAATTTCAGCTTGAAAACTCCTCAGTTAAAAATTCGTAGATAATCCATTTTACAGTAAAACTTAACCAAAAATTTCCCCCTAAAAGATGAGCCAATTATCTATAACTTCTTAGTCTTTACATGATTGCTAATTCTCAATAGAGAGTTCTAAAAAAAATTCAAATGTCTAACATGTCACCGTTTTCCAGCCCAAAACTCAATTTAAAAAGCATAATTACAAGTACAAACTTTTGAAATAAATCATTAAAATTTATCAATTAATCCCATAAAAACTTATCAGTTATGAGTAGAAATATAACTAAAATAATATCATAGTTTACAAAAAGGAAAGTAGAATTTACCTAAATTTTGAATCAAGAACTCTCGAAATCTTCAAATCTTCAATTTCTATTAATACTTAAGGGGATTTTTGTGCAAAAAAAAGATTTTGGCCAGCCATGCCTTAGGGATTTTTGAGCAAGAAGAGAATATTTTGAAGAAAATGAAGAAAGAAAAAAATGAAGATAATATGTGCATGCTCTCTCATCTCTCCTTCTCACACATGTCATACCATGTGTCCAAGCCTATGGTGATAAATCACTAATTTCATTTTTGAGAAAATAATATATTTATAATTATTAATACATGCTTAACATGATATAATAACAAGTTTAAGAAAATGTATTAGTTTTATTTATTTAAAAAGTATGACATAATACCTAACCCTGATTCTACAACTAACATATCTATATTTATATACCAATTTATGAAAACTCAATTAAAATAATTTTATCGTATTTAATAAAACTAATTATATCATTTATAATTTTAAAAATAAATATTAGAATTTTCGGAATGTTACATCGGCCATCTGTGAAAAAACAGGAAAAAAAATTTAATTAAAGAATTCAAAAGATATATTTATAAAGTAATTGAAATGATAATAACAAGATTAGCCATAATTAATATGAAAATCAAATATGTATCAAATTTCAATGGATTTTATGAAATCTATACTTAGCCTATAACAAGTTAGTAGTGTATAAAGTAATGCAAGTGAACCATTGACTGCTATATTCAAATCATAAGAATCCAAAATAGGGGTCTAATTTTGTCAACTAGAAAATTCAATGCTTATGAACAGTGCTTTCATCTTGAAAAAAAACATAGAGGATTCAATGCTATCATTCACTATAAATAACATAGTAGATAAGTAAAGCAAACCATAATGAGATTAGTAGATGTTGTTATCATGGAAAAATTAGAGAGATTACGAGATGCTAATTGCATTCTGCTTAATTGAAGAAACAAAATAAATACTAAAGTGTGGAGCATCATGAGGAGTTAGGATTCGACGAAACAAAGTGAATACTAATGTATATTCACTTAACTATTTTGTTCTGTTCAATCTTATGAAGCCTTCTCAGCCCGTGTTTCTTCCTTTAACAGATTACAAAGGCTCCGACTGCACAGTTAAAGAGGACGGGTTTATGTTTTCTTTAGATATATCAAAGATATATCTCTTGGATGGATTCTGAAAGATTTCTACCATTTAGACCGTGTTGATCGAGATCTACCATTTTGTATCATTGATGGATTGGGCAAGGATTTCAAGCCCAGTAGCTAAAATTTTGCTCCATTGAAAAAGGACAACCCATGAACTGGCTCACGTTCGCGGGGCGAACATACAGAACTCCCACCCTTTTGATTCTCCTTGTGTTTCAATTCCATCTTGATTTTTAAATATATCTCTCCAAATCTCCATTTTTTTTTATCTTGCTCCTTGCTAACATCTCTTCCGCAAACTTCACGCTTTCTCCAAATCGAAGCCTCGAAGCAATAGCAATGCCTCCGCTTCTTCTTCCTTTTCAAATTTTCCTTTGAGATCTCAATCCAATAAAACCATCGATGTAGTGGTAATCGTGGGATCGCGATCTGGGGATGGAGAATGGGATCGGTGATTCTTACGCCAAGATCGGGGGATTCGAGGGGGAGAACCCTATAAGAAAGTCTCGATCTTGCTCGAAGGAGCGGAGCAGCAGCTGCTGCTGCTGCTGGTGGATGAAGGCGGTCGCTTTGTTCGTTTTGGTGATGGCGGTTGCTGCTGTTGTGATCCTCTATGCTGGCCCTCTTCTTATTCATAAGGTGATATTCTTTTTGGTAATTGTTCCTCAATTTGAGTGATTTGCAGTCACAAAGTTACACCTTTTCAATCCAGAATCGGCATAATATTAGAATTAGGGTGAATTACATTGAAGTACCTTCAGTGCTACTTTTGAGGTATTTTGCTGTAATAAATAAACTTTAAGGTATTTTAGGGGAAAAGGGCGATGGTTAAGGGCATTTTAGTGTAATTTAACCCGAATGCTATGATGCGTGTCATTAGCAAGGTCTCAGAATTTGGAAATATATCTGTAATGGCCAAGGTTGTAAATCACGTATGGCGGTCCATGGCGGTCGGGGGGTTTCGTGGCGGATATCAGATAGCAGCCTTTATATATAAATGGCTCTACAGGTGTTATGGAATGAAGTTGATTATAGAATTAGATTAAATAACATTTCACATAAGTTTTCATACACATCAATGTTCAAAACAAAAGGAACAATCATCATCATTGTCCAAAACCAAAATGCAAAAGTGTTAGCAAACAACCATAAGTTTCATGCATCATAATTCAAAAAACCAAAATGAAATAAGTTTTCAACAAATAATCAAGTATCACAAAAACAAACTCAATCATCTCCATCAACATCGTAGTCGAAAATAGAACATCATTTGTGGAGCCCGCTATACTACAAATATTGCGGGTAGCGGGTGCCATGACGGCCGCTATGTCCTAGCCCGCTATAAAACCATACCGGTGCATCCCGTATAGCGCTTGAGGGTCTAAAATGCTATAGCAGCGCTATTGCGGCCGTTATGGCCGGAATTTAAAACATTGGTAATGGCTGGAGAACTGTGTTGATGCTTATTTTCAGACCTACAATGAGGTTATGAGTTGGTGAATGGAGAAATAGAGCTTTATTATGTCTGTCTTGTGTTGGAGCTTCATTGTTATGACTTACATCTGAAAAAGGATATGAACGGTTAGGGAGAATTCTTGGTACTACTTGTTCAATGTTACCTGGAATGTGAAACGTTTTGGTACACAAAACGAAAATGGGAACGTGAAATGTCATTTGTTGTGGAATGCGGTCCAACAAGGGTAGTCTTCTTTCATATGCTTATATGAGATGGAAAAACATACGTCTAAAAATGAAAATGTTTTTGAACCATTTGTATGTATGTGTGTGTATTTATGTATAATATATAAATATAATTCAATTTCTTTTGCTAAAAAGTAAATATATTTTAGTAATATCTAACCAAAACCCTATTATATGTCCCATTTAACTTCAGTTTTGATCGGAACAGTGATTCTTCCAATCCGGAGCGCTAGTGTGCCCGAATTTGGAACGATCGTTCCAAATCACTATTCGTTTGTGGTTTAGCGATTTATGGTAACATATACTTTGTTAGACAGGAGGATATGAAAGATTCTGATGAAGTTTTATATGATTGTTTCCTTGGCTTGCGGGGCATGGTTTCTTGTAGGCTGTTTAGTGCTATCTCAATCTTAGGTCTAGAGATTTGGAGTATCTGTAGAATCTACTATATTTTGGCATATAAATACGGAAGTTTTAAGGTGTTTAATTGTTTATGACATTCTAACCGAGCTGGAAAAAGAGGTAAAACATACATATGAAGAAAAGATGCAATTATAAACATTGTACATAGATGCATATATACACATATGCATATATGCACATATGTGCTAGGAATTATAGTATAACAATCATCATCTACACCTTTTCCGATCAGAATGTGGGTAGCAATGTAGCAAGGCTCCGTGATTTGACAAAGTTTTATGATAAGTTGTTGACTCAATGAAGTCAACCATTTCTTAATTAGTATCAAATCCATGGCCCAGAATGCTATAAATAAGAGGTGGGCTTACCACGTTCCTAGACCCCATGGAGAAGTAAGGGGAAGATGATATTTATTTTAGAAAGAAATATGTTTTACTAAGGCATAGATAAAAATTGAATTTAGAACATTCAATAATGTCTTGTAAAATGAGATTATGAGAAGTACTAGAGAACAATGGTATTATATTACAAGAAAACAAGAGAAATCCAGAATTGGTATTGATGTTCTGGAATTTATTTTTTTAAACTATTAAGTTATGAACAAACATAGTGATATGGATATATAGTAAATTTTTTTTATCTCCAAATACAACTAATTGAAAGAAAACGAGAAAAAGAAGAATGACCAATTAGGCCTCTAGAGGGTTTAAGAGGCTAAGTGGGTTAGGGGCAAATTAGAGTAGCATATGTTGATCACGAGTAATGTTATTATAGGACTAAGCCATGTATCTTGCATGTAACCATCGGGTGACAGTTAATCTTCCTACACACTGGTGAATTTTAAGGAGTGTCGTTTTTCTAGTAATCTCCCTAGACATTGGTGGATTTTAAGGAGTGTCATTTTTGTACTATAAACTGGATATATGATTGGTGTTTTTCCTAGAGTATACAGACTTCATAAGTTTCACATTAGGTATTTAAATAAACTTAGACCTTTGACTTAGCTAGCATTTGTAGCTTTTATTATTTTTCTGTGTCAATTCAGCAAAATCCACTGTTGATTATTGTCCTTTTGACATTCTTTTTCAGATATGTTTGTTAAGCTATGGCAGTTCTATGTTTTTCACTTGAGATGCTCATATCATGGTTTTGACTTAGTTTTTTCCCCCCTTGGCAGGTTGTTGTACCAATCTTAGACTGGGAAACATCAACATTTAGACGACCAATTCTTGCATTATTACTTTTTGCTTCTATTGCAACATTTCCTTCTCTACTTTTACCTTCTGCACCAAGTATGTGGTTAGCTGGAGTTACATTTGGTTATGGGTATGGATTTTTGCTGATTATGGCAGGGATAAGTATGGGCATGTCATTGCCATTTTTCATTGGCTCTCTCTTCCGTAGTAGAATACATGTGAGTCCATTCTCCTTTCTCATGTAAGACCGGACAATATATTTGTAGCGCTCGATTTATTCTTGTTGTGACTTGTGCAGAACTTGCTGAAGAAATATCCAGAAAAATCAGCTGTCATTAGACTGGCTGGAGAGGGAAATTGGTTTCATCAATTTCGAGCCGTCGCCTTAATAAGAGTTTCTCCATTTCCGTATATACTTTTCAATTATGCAGCCGTGGCTACAAATGTGAAGTATGGTCCTTACATATGTGGTTCTCTAGCAGGGACTGTGCATGAAGCTTTCCTTACAATATACAGGTCAGAAACTCATGACAAACAAAATCACAAGTATTCACTCGTAACATACAAAGTTAATCGTTATTGAACCTATGATTTTCTCCATTAGACCTGATGCTATTCTGATTGTAACTTACGAACACACTTGGTGCATGCAAAAGTAAAATTCATGTTTAATCTAGAATGTTATGTATATTCTTACTCAAATGCTTTTCAACATAAGTACATAGTAACATAGCTATTAGCTAACATCGAATGAAGACCACTACCGCCTTAGGTAAAAGAAGCTATGCCTTTTGTTCCCAAAAGGGGTAAAGAAAAGAACTCTCAAGAACAATATTTGAATATGTTCAAATGTGTGAAAATCAATAAATCAAGAGTGTGAATATAATGAAAAGTGAAAGATTTGCTTACCTCTCAGATCCAAATATAGAAAGAAAACGACAAGGACAAACAAGGATAAAATCCAAAATAAATTCAGTATTAAGTAGATATATTGGGATATATTTTGTTTTGTTCATATCCTTCACATAAGTAAGAAAGGTGGTGACAATACACAATAAAGACTTTATCCCAAGCATAGTTAAGAAAGGTGGTGACAATATCTAGTTAAATTGAGCAAGCTAAAATGGTGAAAAGCAAGCTTAAATTTCACCAAAACCAAAAAAATAGAGTAAGAAAATAGAAGAGAAAGATAAAACCATTTATGCAATTTTCCCTACAAGTCAAAGAATTCTTTTTATACATAAATCGTTACCCCTAAAATTCATATAATGACTAACACGACCCAACAATCCTTCGAAAAGGAGAAAAAATGCTAGGAAAAAAGATTGTGTTTTTGTAGAATGGACTATAAAAAAGAGAGCTAATAATGTAGGATTTAACCAAATAAATTTATCTAAAAATTAGACCGAGGATGAGCATTTGGAAAATAAACACATGGGCTAGTAGTCGATGAAAAGAAAATTATACTTGAATAAAAAATAAAGAATAATTCAAAAAAAATAAACTAACCAAATGTTTTCATAGCACAGAATTTCGTATCAAAATAATAAAAGAAAGGTTGAGAGAAATGTTTAAATACTAAAATATGATCAAACAGTATTGTTTACTCTGTTAAAAAGCTATCAAACAGAATGGAAAAAAATAAGGAAGAACATAAAATCATCTTATATCTTAACTATAAAATTTCTTAAGTTGATAAAATCAAGATATTTCGCTGATCTTAATGGAAAGGAATAATAGTTTCATTCAACGTGGTATGATGATTTAGAATGTGTTAAATATGTCTAACATAATAATACAAAAGCTGAGTGTTGAGATGCAAGACATAATATTTTCATATTCAGTAATGTTCCTGTATGTTTAGTAAATACATGGTGCTTTTTTTCATTAGTGGAAACATATAAAAGGATTTAGATATTTTAGTTTCTAGAATGAAGAAAATTGTCAATTTCAGTTAAATTTGTCGGTATGTTCTTTTTATTCATATTCACATCTTAGCCATGTTACGTATCAAATGTTTGAAAAACTAGTATATATCGGTATATCGGTCAGGTAAGTAAACCAGTTAAGAATATTTACAAATAATATAATATGGTAAAAAATTATTTTTTTGACTTGAAACAGAAGCTAGTGCCCCCGCGTTTCATTAATGGAAAATTAACGAAACAAACATACAACTGAAAAGAAACATGGAGTACGACAGTACAGTAAAGGGGAACAGACCCCATACACTCTAAACTGGGGAACAAATCCCAATCAACAAAAAATTAAATGTCCAGATCAACAAAACGGGTCACAACCCATCACCAAGAGCAAAGCACCTACACATGATAGGACAAGGCGAGTCAAGCCAAGTCAAGTCCCATGCCCAACTCTTAAGTCTCAACATGCCTGCATATCTACGTATGGTCCTACTGTGGTAAGTCCTCCGTGTCCTGTCGCCCTGAAGTTCTTGTGTCCTCATGACCTCCAAGATACAGTCGCGCTCTCTTCCTCGTGCTCTTAGGAGCAGCACCAGTCCAAAACATGGTTACTGAGTCAATCTGGTTCCAATAGCTGGAACAGTTTTAGATCCATCATTAAAAATCCTTTCATTTCTTTCTTTCCAGATCAGCCAGCATGTGGCTGACATCCAAATATCCCCAAAAGGCAGATCTACCCCCTTATTACACTCTAACCTCCAATCACCCTAAATGCCATGGTTGGTGTTAGGCAGGGATTGCCAACCTAGAGCCTTCTGGGTCCTAACCTAAATCGCTATGGTAACCGGACACACCAGAAACAAGTGATCGACTATTTCTTCATTAACCCCACAAAGAGAGCATAAAACGGGCCTTAGCCATTCCCTCTTTAACAAATTGTCTCTCGTAAGAATCGCGTTTTTGTAAGCCATAAAAACACCCGGACTTTTAAAGGAGTCTTGATCTCCTAAAGTATTGGGGCAAAGTGGTCTTCTACTCCGAAGCCCATCACTCGGTAGAAAGATATTACTAAAAAGGTATCGTCCGAGCTCTATCTCCATCTCATCCGGTCCGCGACCTCTTCCTCAGTCGGCCTCCAATCATGCAGAAAGTCAATAAGATTCTTTCGTTCTGTCCTTTCAGACGGTGATGATGCTCTTCTAAATCTCGACCACTATTTAGTGGCTCCAGATCTGTGCTACGGAGGCATTAGAGTTTTTCGCCAGCACATAAAGTCGGGGGTATTTATTCTGGAGTGTAGTATCCCCACACCAGTAGTCCTGCCAGAAGTTAATTCGTCTCCCGTTCTCCAGCGTGAAGCTATCACCTCTGAAAACATCTCCCTAACCGATTCAACACCTTTCCAAAAACCTGATGTCGTCCCCAGATTCTTCCCTGTTGCATTTGTAGCCCCCGTTCTGTTAGAATAAGCTGCTCCGATAGTCTTCACCCAACCAGTCTCCTTTTGTCCCACCCATCGCCACCACCATTTTCCAAGTAGAGATTTATTCATATCCCTGAGATTTTTAATACCTAGACCCCTTCCTCCTTTGCCGTACATACTGGACCTCACTTCACCAGGTGATAACCTTTTAAACGTTCACTTCCCCCTTCCAAAGGAATCTTCTTCTAATGGTATCTATCCTTTTGATGACCCATGCTGGTAAGAGGTAGAAAGGCATAATAAATCCGGAGGGCCGGTAGCATAGAGTTTATCAACGTCATTCTACCTCCCAACAAGAGGTAGCTTGCTTTCCATCCTTTCAATTTACGTTGGAAACAATCTATCATCGGAGACCAATTGTCCATTTTTAACATTCCCGGTCTAAAAGGTAGGCCCAGGTATTTAATCGGGAACTCTTCTATTTTGTAGTTAAAGATACCTGAGATAATATGTGCCCATTCGGGGTCCATATCTAGTGTCGTTACTGCACTTTTGTCGTTGTTGATCTTTAGACCTGACCATAGCTTAAAAGAGTACAGAATAAACTTAAGTTTGACTGCTTTGCCCATACTAAACTTCCCAAATAACAATGTTTCATCAGCGTATTGTAAGTTAATTACTGTATTCTCATCACATCCTGGTCCTAAGCCTGTAATAAACAGTGTTTTAAAAAGCGGCCGCTTAAGCGCTTAAGCGGTCGAGCGGTTTTAGCTGCTCCGCTTTATCCCGCTAAAGCGGGTGATATTGCATAACCTATTTTATTGATGTATACACCTCATAAGTGTTATAAAGGGTATACAAGTATTATTATTGAAGTAGGAATACACAAATACCAATTAATACAACATTCCATATTTTCTTTTTCTCCTTTTCCGCGTTGTTTCTATCCTTCCTGCTCGACTTGATAAATCCCACGGTTTTCGAGCCGTGTTTGAGACACTTCAGGATTTGGGTTTCAAAACTCCAAAATTTTAGGCTTATCAACTTCAAGAAGTCGAGATCTAAATCGATTTCAAGCAATTCTTGAGTTTTTTATTTAGATTTTGAGTAGTTTTTGAATTTCGATCTTAAAATTCTAATTCGATTTTTACTTCATCTGGTTTCGAGCTACAATTATACTATTTTAATAAATTTTTAAAGTATTTTTACTGATTTGAGCTATGATGCTTGATGTTGGGCATCGAAAAGTTTATAAGTATTATATTAGCTAATAAATTCTAAGAAAAATTCAATCTTGCATTGAATTTTTTGAGCATATTTTAGCAAATAATATATTGTCTAAGCAAATTTGTTAAATTTTGGATTAAATTTAGGCATTTGCTAGTAGAAAAGCAATATAAAAATAGTTAGAACGTAATGAGAATCATTATTTATTGACAAGAAAATGAATATTGATAAAACACTTCTGTTCTGATTTCTGAGCGGCCGCTTAAGCGCTTAAACGTTTTGGCTCCTCGACTGCGCCGCTTTCTTTTCCGCTTTTAAAACACGGGTAATAAAGACTTTACGTTTGCACCTGCTAATCATATTGGAAAGCCCATCCGCCACGATTGCAAAGTTGAGCGGTGATAGTGAATCCCCTTGTCTCAAGCCCCTTCTACACTTGAATTCATTCAAATCCGAGCCGTTGACGCTGATCGAAACTGAAGCGGACTGTAGCCACAGCTTAATCCATTCCACCCATTTCCTTCCAAAGCCTTGAAGCCTTGAGGCTTCTAGAATACAACCCCAGTTGACGGTATCGTAGGCTTTCTCAAAATCTAGCTTAAGGATATACCCGCATTTTCTTCTTCTTTTAGCACCTGAATTACTTTCTAGGTTATGGCTATTACATCCATTATACTCCTTCCTGTGAGAAAGCCAGTTTGCACCTCATCCACAATTCGTCCTGATACCGAACGCAGTCTATTAGCAAGGACTTTTGATACTATCTTGGTGGAGCAGTTGATGAGAATAAAATGGGTCTGAAGTCTTTCATGTAAGTTGCCATGCTTTTTTTTGTGACAGGGATCATTGACGCACAGTTTAATCGTTCCAAGTTGAGTTGTCCCATAAATAAGGCATCAAAAACCTGCATGACGTCATCTCACTACTTCCCAGAAACTTTGATAGTACATCATTGAGAATCCGTCCGGTCCGGATGACTTGTCTGCTCCTAATTCTTTAACCGCTCGATAGACCTTTTCAGTGAATCCCATCTCCAACTCTTCATTTTCCTCTAAGGTAGTCTTTTCAGCTTCCTCCTAAAAATTGTTGATCAGTGTCCAGCTCTCCATCCTTGCCGTTCCCATCAAACCTTTATAGTATTTTAGGAAAACGTTGCCAATCTCCTCATGTTCCACGATTTCCTGGCCATTGTCCTCAATTCTGTGTATGGCGTTCATCCTTTTCCTTTCATTACAAGCTTATGAAAGTATGCCATATTTTCGCCCCTTCTTTTAGCCCTTTGACACCATTTCTTCTCCTCTTTTGTAAAGATATCATTCATCTCCATTTTCCAACATCTTAATTGAAGAAATTCCCCTTGCTGTAGCTCTCTATCCTCCAACCGTTCTCGTTGTTCCATGTAACATAAGAGGTCCTCCTTCCATATCTCTTTTAACATCGCCTACCGCCTGCTCCAACTTTTTAGAACCTCCCTCAATCTGGCTAACTTTGCCATTAAGTTACTCGTTGGATCCCTTTTATTTGTAGGATGTTTCCAGTTTTCCACGATTAGATGTTTTGCTTCCTCATCACATAACCAAATCTTCTCAAAACCGAATTTCCTCGGTCTATGGACGTCCTTCCCCAACCCATCTGATAACAGAATCGGGACATGATCCCCAACCCGTCTAAAAATATTATTTTTAACCCTACGCAATATATGCTTCAAATAAAATGATACTAAAAGCTTTAATGTAAAATAGAACCCTAGTATAACCGTCAGTATTGACTGGTATACCGGTACTAGTAATACCAGCAGGTATACTATTTTGCCTCAGACAATAGCGTCGGCCCGCAAAATTACCTCAAGGTACTTTTAGCAACCTGCCCTCTTCGGGCTAAAAGTCACATGCACAAGCATGCATACTTCCGTTATGCTCTTTGGTATAAACTAATCAGTTCTGCTAATGGTAATATGGTCCTGCTGAATTATATTTTATACTAATTCGCTTATAATAACAGTGGGAAACTGATTCTGAGCTGGGCGGACGCTACCAACAAAGGAGGAGTCCTCTCGATGCAGCAGCTCATCTGCGACTCGGTAGGCCTTTGTGCTACCATTGCTGCTACCATTATCATCACTGTTTACTCCAGGAGAGCTCTTCGTGATCTCCAAGCCCACGAGTACCACGTGATCCTCAACTGAGAGAGAACATGAACACCCAAAACCTTTAAGCTGTGTAAGGATGAACGTTGATTCTGAGAATGATTTGATGGTGGAGTTAGATTGCCATCACATATTGATTGCAATTCAGTCACTATGGTAGCTAATCTATAGGGGAACAGAAGAAAAGATGGAAAGAAGAAGCTGGGTTGTACATGTGTCTATACCCATTTGTTAATTTGTTCAGGTGATTAGTATCCCCATTTTTTTCTCCCTGCTAATTCTTAGCAGATATGTACAAAACCAATAATTTGGAGTTCCTGAATATGTGTAATATTTCTTGAACTTATTTAGTAAATGATTAAATTGCCTTCGGTTTTATGTTGATTCTCTCAGATTGAAACGAATTGATAACAATTGATTTTGTCAACACTTATGTCATACCATGTACATTGTGACATAATCATTCCCGCACGATAAATAAAACAAGCCTTCGTCCCAAAATTTTAGGTTGGGTGTATGAATCCTTCTTTTTCATTTTTGTCTGCTGAAAGGTCGTCTTTTCATTTAATTTAACAATTAACATATCGTTATTAATTGTTCTTTCTCTTTATATTTGTTTAGGTCTATTTCTATCTTTAGTTGCGTCATTAACTATAATTTTGTCGCACAATAAATAAACAAATGGAAATAAATTAACATTACATAATATCACTAATAAAAGCCCATCAGAAAAAATAAAATAAAATCAACACTTATGTTTTATCTCCCAGGTATCTAAATTACCGCATGCTAAGGTCCTGTTCATGCAATTAGAAATTAGATGGAGATATGCAAATTCAATTAGCCAAGTAAAAATAAAAATGCAGTATATATATATATATATATATATATATATATATATATATATATATATATATAATGCAAACACCTTTTGGTTAGAGGTCCATCTCTCTTCTTTTTTCTAGAAAAAAGGAGAAAAATTCTCACTCCTCAAGCCTCCACATCATCAACTTCAAAGAAAAAGACGACAAAAAATTAAAAGTTTCTCTATCTCCTTTCTTCAAAATTTAAATATAAAAGAGAAAAAAAACTTTCCTCCTATTGCCTCCACCTCATCTAAGAAAAAAAACAAAAATAATAAGGCATTTAAATGAAAATTTACACATACACCCTCATTATTTATAAATTTACACATAAATTCTCCTTTAAATGAAAATTTACACATAAACGCTCATTATTAATAAATTTTCATTCTCACTAATGAAATGCTAAATTCAAATGAAAAGAAAAAGAAAAGTAAAAAAATCCTCAATTCTTAGGCCATCCACATCATCTCTCTCTTGCAGGGTTGCCTAACACGGCAGCAAGGTTTCGGGAGGCATCGTCCATACCAATTTCAAAAATTTGTTATTCTAATTAACCCTAATTCTAGAATCGTTACTAGAAAATGTGACGAAATGAAATGCAAACAACTTTGCAACTAAAGTGAACAAGGAATACAAACTTTGTAGACCGGTCCTTCACTTCATTAGCTCCGTATAATAGTCCCTTTGCTGCGATCATGAACTTCCGGACTCTAGAGAGGCTCCCATGAAGAAATGAACAAGCTTGCATCGAAGTCTTCGAGACCGAAGATGATCTACGTCGAGAAGACACTAACCCAAGCTATCTCTTAACTAATTATGGAATTAGTGAAGCAAACACCCTGTACTAAATGGCAAGTAGTAGAGGATGATGAAGTAGAAAGTGGGTTCACTTTAGATTTATTTTTCTCACACTAATTCTTCACTTAGAAAAAACCTAGTGAGCGTTTTCTTTTGATGATGAAGAAGAAGAATGAACTCTTGAATAAATCTCAAGTAGAGAATGGCAACCATGGTGAGTTAGTATCATATACTAACGTTTGTAGAGAGTTAACCATGACTAGCTATAATGGTTAGGCTTATAAATATATATAGTAAAACAAAACTTGTAGACTTAATCAAAGAACGCTATAAGTTTCTACAAGCTTCAAGCATGACTAATTCCATCAATTTTGAATTACTTAAATAATTAAAAACCTTACATTAAAGCAAGTATGGTGTAAGTCATACACACACCCTTGTTGCATGTATCATCAAGAATGACACATATCATGTACACAAATATACATATCGCATATATACAATGTGCACATCAAGTGAGAAAATAAATCTTAAGTGAATGAATATTAGTTAATGCAATTTAATATATCAAATATATAATTATACATTAGATTATCAAATCAACTTTTGATTTAATAATCCGGCTATATCACATATAATCGACTAATATCATATGCAACAACTTATCGAATCAACACTTGATCCGATAACCCGACTATATCAAATATAACCGACCGATGACACATATCGTATTAATTTCGGTCCCGCACATAGCACATATGTACTCCTACTCCGTTTCGCTTGAGCCAGAAAACCTCTGTGTAGAACTCTAAAGACTTGTCAATACGCCGGCAGTAGGTGATGATCATATCAAACACCCACAAGCCGCAAGCGGTCTGCCAAACGTAACGGCCACCCGGGTATTGAGCGATCAGAAGATCAACAAGCATGCCTGCTCACACTCCTGCGAATCCAATCAGTAACACTACCATACAGTCCGGTCTCTTCGTCTGATATGTCACATATCTCGTCTAAGGGTGGTTAACGTCAGACCCCAGTAACTCGATAAGTCGTGCCGATATGAGGCTCATAACCGGTCGAGAAACTACTGATAATACTTACCGGTATATATCTGAATCAGCCCTGGCCAGGGACTTCCTGTTATAGCCAATCGAGCACAGCGCAATATAAACCCCCAATATCGGGAGAGACGAAACCCCTCCTATCGCTTATTGCCTCCATGTGACTCGGGACTGTACCCAAAAGCCACCGTTTTGCACGTTCTCTTGAACATGGTAAGGTGGAAATCAAAGCACAGTGGGAATCACACAAGACTTTATGATGATCTCGGGTCTACAGACCAACCTGTACCAATGTCACCAGAGAACTGCCATCTGACGTGAGGTATAATGCTATCTGGGAGTTCTCGGCGAGTCCGTACAGTGTACCCAGTCTCCACTGAGCACCCGTATACTATCTCTGATGTCAAACACCAATGGATATAGGATCATCCATTGCCCATCTAAATGGGTCGAGAAGCTATACGCTAGTCTACTCTGGTATATCGATGCCCTGTCTCGATACACCCACGACTAGGAACATTTGAAAGATATACTTAGAGACTACCTTGTCCCCACTAGTATGATCTGCATCATAATCCTGGTAGTCAAGTACAAATCCTAAGGGTTTTATCAACATGTAATAGAGAGACAATAAGTGTACATGTTAAAATAAAGAGCAACCATATAGCATACTATCATGTCGAGCAAGAAAGTCCTCCCTATATATGTCCAAGCATCCACTACAATATACATCATATGTACAGTAATGGCCTCTACGGCATACATATAACTAACAATCTCCCACTTGCACTAGGGCCATCTGTTGTAGTATTCAATACCCAACAATCAGCAGTGGTTGTAGTATCTCATACACAACCATCCCATAAAAGTCTCTTTTGGGAAAATGCCTTTGTGAGTGGATCCGTCGTGTTGTCTTCTGAGTCTTCTCTCCTATCCTCGATCTCCCTGGAGATCAACATGATCAGGTGATACTGCCTTAGAATATATCTGGATCACTGATAGGACGGGGGTTCCTAGGCATAAGCCACAACTCCATTATCACACAATGGTAGGAACGAAGTTCATCTCACGAACTAATATACATCCAGACTGCCTCTTTGGTAGCATCATTGGTAGCGATGTATCCAACCTTTATCATCTAGTATGTCACGGTATCTAGCTTGGAACTCTTCCAACATAACGTCCCTCCACTGAGGGTAAAGACAATGCCTGAGACTGACATTCAGTCAACCTTATCACCCTGGAAATTATCCAGTGATTCTCCCCAGGATCGATTGATACCATCTCACTACACCTAGTGCGAATCCTAACATCCACTTGGATCTATCTCATAGATCCAAAACCCAGGATTTATGAGGTATCACCTTGATCCTATATGGAGAATCCTTTTGATAAGAGGAGATTGACCGAGTGCAGCATAGGAAATACCTTTCTTATCAAGAGTATGTCATCCACGTGCAATACGAGGAAGACCACCATACTCTCTACTATCTTTTTGTATATACAAGGTTCATCTACCCTTTTGATGAAGTCAAACTCTTTGACTACCACATCAAAACACATGTTCCAACTCCGCGATACCTGCTTTATCCTGTAAAGAAACTTGCACACTTTTCCGCTGCTCCCACTGTCTACGAAGCCCTCTGGCCGTGTACTTATAGGTTCTCTCTTCTAAATCACTATCTAGAAAAGCAGTCATGACACCTAACCGCCAGATATCTTAGTCATGGTATGTAGCAATGGCAAGTATGATCCGGATGGACTTAAGCATAGCTACTGGAGAAAAAGGTTTCATCATAAACCACACATGATTGATGACGAAAACCCTTTTCAACAAGTCTAGCTTTGAAAGTCTCAACTTTTCCATCTACACCAAGTAATTTTCTCAAGATATACTTGCTCCTGATGGGGATTTAACCCTTCAGATATAGCAACCAAAGTCCTGTTGGTGTATATGGATTCCATCTCAAATCGCTTAGCATCCAGCCATTCTTATAGAGTCGCCACTCTTGATGGCCTGCTCGAAACTAGTTAGGTCATCATCTCATGATGCAATCCTCGCTCCTACTGTCATTGAGAAAACCGAAGTATCTCTCAGGCGGATGAGGAACTCTACCAGATCGGCGGAGAGGCCGAGGTTCGTCGGGAACTATTGAATTCTTCGGTTCTATCAAATCATCAGCTGTAGTTTGTATAGCTGGAACTCCTTCCAGTTCTACCTCATGACCACTGACTTCTTCACAAAAAATTCTTTTTCTAAAAAGGTGGCATGCTGAGAAACAAAACACCTTTTGTTCCTCAGTGTGGTAGAAGATATTCCCTTGCGAATGCTTGGGATATCCAACAAACTTCCACAGAACTGACCTTGCCTCGAGCTTATCTGGATTTTGCTTTTAAATATAGGCCGGACAACCCCAAATCTTAACTTGCTTAAGACATGGGCTCTTCCCATTCCATATCTCATATGGAGTGGTAGGCTCCTGATTTGGTTGGAACCCTATTCAATAGATATGCAGCTTCTCAAGTGCATAACTCCCTAAAAAGAAATAGGCAACTCAGTAGTACTCATCATAGAGCGCACCATATCTAGTACGGTGTGATTGCTCCGTCCCGATATACCGTTGTGTTGTAGTGTATTCGGAGGAGTAATGCTGAGAGAATCTCATTCTCTTTTAGAATAGTCTAGGAATTCCGTGCTCAAGTATTCTCCTCCTTGATTACATCAAAGGACATAATACTTATACCCGTTTTGGTTCTCTACTTCTAACTTATATTCTTTGAATTTCTCAAAAGTTTCAGAATTGTGTTTCAACAGGAACATATGTCCGAATCTTGAGAGATCATCAGTGAATGTAATGAAGTACAAAGAACCAGTCCTGGAACGTGTAGACAGGGGACTTACATACATCATCATGTATCAATCCCAAGAGTTCACTAACTCTTTCTCTGTTTACAATAAACAGAGTTATAGCCATCTTATCTTTGTGACATGACTGGCAAGTTTCACAAGATGTAAATTCAGACTGATTTGAATATGCATCTTAATGTAACTTAGCTAGTCGGGTCGCATTGATATGACCTAGTCTACAATGCATTAAAAAGGATTCGTTCATTTCTGAACTCTTCCTCTTATGTGTGTTCTGTACGTTAAGAACTGTTGTTTGATTTAGAATGTATATGTCATTAGATAACGTGCATGATCCGATCAACTCTTGATATAGGAAATGTTCAAAACATTATCCAACAATACAAAATTATATCCTTCTCTACTAAATAAAGAGATTGATATGATGTTGTATATCAGGTTCGGTATCTAATAACATTCATTCAGAATCAATGTATTTGGTAATACAGGGTGATAACTGCCAACAAGCTTGACTGCAATACTTGCACCGTTTCCAACTTTTGAAACTCATCACCCATTCCCAATTCCCTACCTGTCTGTAGCCCATGTAACAGATTACATATATGAGATCCTGATCCGGTATCTTATACCCAGGACGTAGAGGATACTGAGAAACAGTTCTCGGTAATGAACATACCCGAAGAAGATACATCATCATGCACTTTCTTCGTTTGGACGGCACGGGAATCCTGGTAATCCCCTATTTCCTGCTCGGTCTTATAACAATTATAAGTTGGAGCGGGACTAACGTTCCCCAGTTCAGTATAACAAGCGGGTTGGGTCAATACATCCATATTATTATCTTGATTAAGGCGTGACATGGTCGCTACCTGGAGAGAGAGAGAGAGAGAGAAGAAAACACTCAGCGTATACTCTTGCAAGATTAGATTGGTTATTATTTTATTTAATCAGGATGACTCCCACTGTTTTAGTCAAATCTTCCTTCAAACCCTAAAAGGAAAGACCGGCCGGGATTAATTACACCCTACAAGTTCGCCAATCTTTCGGCCAGGCCAGTGTCGGTACTTTAAGGGAGGTTCTCCGTGCTTTCGCACGGACCTAATTAAAATAAACCTCGTTTTTCCACGGGCGTAACCCCGTTAACACCTTTCTAAACACCTACTTGATCGGCTAATTGTAATGTGTAAAACTCTTCCAGGAGTAACTCTTACTCGCAGTGGGTATCGGGATCCAACTATCTCATAGAAGGTATGCAATCTCATTGCAAATTTCAACACTTAAAATTCCTAATAATGTTTTGCCCCAAGCGTCCTATGACCTTGGCAGAGGTCAACAAACCATAGGCTGTTAGTCAAGTTCAACCCGTCATTTCATGATTGAAATAAACCCACCCGCACGACTCTTGACAGAGGTCAACAAGGTCGCATGACTACCCTAAATCAATCACATCATATGCTTTGCAGATAAACACTAATCAGCTACCGCACACTATGCGTTGACAGAGGTCAACAAACGCAACACGAATACTAACTACTACTTATCTGAAATAACGGAGGGCTACGATAGGTTTTTAAGAAAACCTTTTGCATAATGAACTTGATCTCGTTGTAGAATCAAGTGATTTTGTAAAGGAGTGTTTTTGAGACTTTTACTAGTTTTGCTAAAGAGGTCACTCCCGGGGAAGGGATCTCGGCTCTTTCCTTATCGAATAAGGTGCAGGATATTTCATAAATACCACTATGCAAAGCAAAAACTATAGAAGCAATCAAAAGACAAATCGAGGGTTGTAGCATCTGCTAGTTTCGCTAAAGAGGTCACTCCCGGTGGAGAGATCTCGGACCTTTCCTTATCGAATAAGGTGCTGGATATTCTACAAGGAACACCGCTATGCAAAGCAAAAACTAGAGCTACGGTTTTTAAAACAAGTTTCTACAACATCTTTTAGGTTCCTTTTATTTCATTAATCTCATTAATGAAGTCCCATCATAATATGCTTCCTAAGCATCACATATGAAACGAAAGCAACAATATAATATATATATATATATATATATATATATATAATATAGGCATTCGTCTGAACATATCACAGTGATCACATCACAGAGCGGCAGAAGATAACATATGAAATATTGGATATACTAGGATTTCTGTGTTTTAAATTAAGCCTGTATAAAACACGGATTCCACGGTTGTGATGAATAGCCAAAACCACATCCCTAGACCCCTACGAGAGCGGCAAGCAACCCTACCAATTCTAGAGTTAGGAGACCCGGTTGTTGGGGTAAAAATTTACACCCCGGTTGACTGAGTCAAAGTCAAGGTCAATCCACAACCTAGGTGGGCCCAAGCCCAGGTCAAGCGGGCCCATGCCCAAGTCGAGCCCGCGGCCAGCCTCCCAACGCCAACAACAAAATCATGTAATAAATAATTTTTATGTAATTTTTTAGACATGAATGTATGCAAAATGGGCATAAAACCAATATTTTGTAAGCACATGGCTTATGTGCAAAAATGAAATGGCACATGAGCCATGGGATGGCTAAAATGCCATTTTTGTAAAGCCCAAGGGGCTATGTGTAAATATGTAAGCCTATAAAAGGCAACATGATGATAAAAAAAAACACTTTTTCATTCCCCCAAAAACTAGGGTTCTTTGTGCCTCCTGCTCCTTCTCCAAGGTTCTAAACCTTCTCAATTCTTTTGAATTAAATCAAGAGTTTTACTCTTTCTTTTCCAAAACTAAGTAGTTTTCCACCACAAAACCCACAAAGGGGAACTCAGATCTTCCATCAGATCTCAAAAAGGAGTGTTTTTAAAAATCTCCTACTTCTTGATCTTCAAGATCCGGCCAAACAACAGAAGGAAGAAGAAGAACCCCCTTCATCAGCTTCAAAACATCTCAGGAGTTTAACTCCATACATATATACATAACAAATATTTCCTTTCTGAAGCATAGCTTCTGTTTCTTAGGCTAAAAGCCACTTTTTCTCGCCGGCGCTCAAGCGCAGAGCGCCCGCGTGCCGACACGTGGCGCGCTTGCGCTCCAGCGCAAGCGCTCGAGCGCAAGTCTCCCCCGTGCCGACACGTGGCGCGTGTGCGCTCAAGCGCAGGCGCTCGAGCGTAAGTCTCCCCCGTGCCGACACGTGGTGCGCTTGCGCTCAAGCGCAAAGCGCCTACGTGCCGACACGTGGCGCGCTTGCGCTCAAGCGTCCAGCGCTCAAGCGCAGAGCGCCCACGTGCCGACACGTGGCACTCTAGCGCCTGAGCGCATAGCACCCAGGTGCACATCGCCCAAGGTGCTGCCCCCACGCATCCCTTAGATGCCTTTTCCCCCTCTTTTTATGTACATATATATATATATACACATATGTATACATATTTACATATACACATACTCCACGACACTGTCCCTGTTAGAAAAAAATTTCTAATGGGCGCTACCCCGCACCCCGCAAGGGGGCTGCTGGCCCCCTTGACCCCTAGCCCGCTATCCGGGTAGCGGGACCCCCGTAAAAACTCTGCGTGGCTCCCGATATATTTAAACCCCCCTCCAAAACAAAACACACGTACACTGCACATTGAGTTCGCATGACCAGTTTAATCCGTTAATCGGAGGTTCCCTCGCTCCAAAGGCGAGGGGTAATTAACGGCAGCTTAGTCCGCGGCTGCCGGAGATTCGGATCCCCACAATCATTAAACCCCGGCCTACCCTAGGCAGGGGGAATCTGTAGTACGCCTGACAAGCGCGTGCGTATTCCAATCTCAATGGGGTGACGAAAAACACCCTACAGATTCTGGCACGCCCGGTGGGACCAATCTCTCCTCCCATATTTCGGGTTAAGCGTTCATGCAAACTCAATCTATATACATGTCTATATTTATACTAAAATAATGCTTTTTCATGCAGGTTTTCAAGCAATCACTTTCCAACAATGTCTCCGATGATGAACTCAGCTCTCAGCACAGCTCCCGTCTCCTACACAATGAAGATAGACTCCAGGACGGTTCTTCCGGCCAGTCTTGGGCGACAATGGGAGGAGGAGCCGCTACCATTTGGCTCTATTATGTTCGTGTCAGCTAACGCCGTCCCAGCTCCTCAAGCTCCGGTAACAGACAAACCGGTCTCAAAGGGGAAAAGGCCGAATGTCGTGGTCGCGAGGGCGCCCCAACACAAACGCAAGTCGGTGTTTGAAAAACTTTCCTCGGCCCCAGCTGGGGGCAAGGCCATCAACACCAGCAAAGAAACAAGGCATCCCGAGCAAGCTCCAGCGGTGCCCTTGACCACTGCCCGATTGGGTGTCTTCTCAAGCCACTCCATCACTCAGCCTATGGTGGCTTCTCGAAGAGCAGAAGCCTGCCAAGCGCTCAAGGAAGAGAAGCTGAGGCAGAAACGGCTCAGATATAGAGCCAAAAAAAGGGCTAGGGCTCTGGCCATGTTAAAATTTATGAATTTCCAAAGCCCGGACCGCTCCGCGAAACCAGCTGCCAGTGATGAAAGAATGGCTGAGTGTGTTATCCACACTGTCTACATGGCCGGACATGAAGAAACGAACCCTCCTCTTCTTCACAGCCATGGTGATGATATGGTTGACGCTACCCAGCATCGGCTCGATCTAAATGATGAAGAGCCCGCTCAGGCCGATAAGCCAGAGGAGCCCGTGGTTCCTGTGGAATTGAGCTCAGGCGATAAAGATTACCCGGTTATCATAGCCGGAACTGCAGAACAAGCATTATTCCAATGGCTTCAAAGGCAATTTCAGGACAGGGATGAGAAGATGGCCGAGGTCTATTCCAAAGTCGACGAGCTGGAAAACGTCGTGGTAGATCTCGCGACCCAAGTCGCCTGATTGCAATTACAGCAGAATCAAATTTTGGTTCATGAGCCAGGGATTGATACCCGGAGGCAGCCAACTGATATCCCCTTCAACCTAAAAGCGGAGCGCCTTCGTGAAAAACGGCCGCAATCAGCCTCCAGTCCCTCCGATACATACGCCGGGGGAGAATCGCCTCTGAAAGAGAAGCTGGAAAAGGTTTATTCCTTCAAGAGGGAAAAGGTCCACAAAATATTCAGGGACGCCCTAAGAAACGGTCTACAACTGCCGGAAACAAAGAGACCGCAAGAAGCGAATATGACCGACGATCCAGAATATTGCCCCTATCACAGGGTGATAGGTCATGCCATTGAGGACTGCTTCGTCTTCAAAGATTGGGTCGAAAGGCAATACAAGATGGGAGAGATAGAACTGTCTAAAGGCGTGTTAGCAAACAGTCAAGCTACGATCGCCGATTTCGTGCAAATGGAGACCGAAACCTTTCGGGAACCTAATCCTCCCAGACATGTGCCTCGAGGACCAGCATCAGTAAATGCACCTACTCCAATGGAAGGAAAGAAGAAGGTATACTCCTTCAAGAGGGATGAAGTCCGCAAAATATTCATGGACGCCCTGAACAGCGGTCTGCAACTGCCTGTTCCAAAGAGGCCACAGGAAATGAACATGACCGGCAATCCCATATACTGCCCATATCATAGAGTGGTGGGTCATACCATCGAAGAATGCTATATTTTCAAAGATTGGGCAGAGGACCAATATAAGCTGGGAAAAACCTCACAATCCTCGGATGTATCGGCAAGCCACAGAGCTAGGTCATCAACACAGCTCCGCCAAGATCAAAGTTCAAGGAGCTGGGATAAGCAAAAAGGACCACCACGTCGTTAAACTGGGAACAGTAGACCACTAAGTCTTTAAACTGGGAGCAGTCGACCTCTAAGTCGTTAAACTGGGAATGTAAAAAAAAATGTGTAAATAAAAAATGTGTAAATAAAAGAAAAATAAAGAAAAGCCGAAATGATGGGGCAACTCGCAATAAAAATCAGCGAGTAAAATAAATATGAAAATAAAGCCGAAATGATTGGGCAACCGCGAATAAAAGCCGAAAGGATAGGGCAATCGCGACCTTCGCGATAAGAAAAGCTGAAATGGTAGAGCGATCGCAGTAAAACAAAAAAAAAACAAGGGTGGATGATGAGTTGCTCCTGGCATTATTCCAGTGCAGCAATGCAGACGCCTCCAATTTCCCAAAATTCTTTCAGCCCTACGGCCGGTCCCCAAATTGACTGCCGTATACAATCCACGGGCTCAAATAATTCTCAGCATACCCATGCCCCATTGCAATCACCAGTCCAACGGTTGGTCTCCGCCCTCGGAATTGTGTTCCATTGGGAAGACCCACTCATGTGTCCTGGCACATGTGCTTCAGGGTCAACAACGCTGATGCCGGCCCCTACACCAAAATTCCAAGCTCGCCATCCGTAGACCTCTAAGTCGTTAAACTGGAAACATATGACCTCTAAGTCTTTAAACTGGAAACAGATGACCACCACGTCGTTAAACTGGAAACAGATGACCTCCAAGTCGTTAAACTGGAAACAGATGACCTCTACGTCGTTAAACTGGAAACAGATGACCTCTACGTCGTTAAACTGGAAACAGATGACCTCTATGTCGTTAAACTGGAAACAGATGACCTCTAAGTCGTTAAACTGGAAACAGTAGACCTCCAAGTCGTTAAACTGGAAACAGATGACCTCCAAGTCGTTAAACTGGAAACAGATGACCTCTACGTCGTTAAACTGGAAACAGATGACCTCTACGTCGTTAAACTGGAAACAGATGACCTCTAAGTCGTTAAACTGGAAACAGTAGACCTCTAAGTCTCTAAACTGGAAACAGATGACCTCCAAGTCGTTAAACTGGAAACAGATGACCTCTACGTCTTTAAACTGGAAGCAGATGACCTCTACGTTGTTAAACTGGAGACAGATGACCTCTACGTCGTTAAACTGGAAACAGATGACCTCTATGTCGTTAAACTGGAAACAGATGACCTCTAAGTCGTTAAACTGGAAACAGTAGACCTCTAAGTCTCTAAACTGGAAACAGATGACCTCCAAGTCATTAAACTGGAAACAGATGACCTCCAAGTCGTTAAACTGGAAACAGATGACCTCTACGTCTTTAAACTGGAAGCAGATGACCTCTACGTCGTTAAACTGGAAACAGATGACCACCAAGTCGTTAAACTGGAATCAGACGACCTCTACGTCGTTAAACTGGAAACAGATGACCACCAAGTCGTTAAACTGGAAACAGACGACCTCTACGTCATTAAACTGGAAACAGATGACCTCTACGTCTTTAAACTGGAAACAGATGACCACCAAGTCGTTAAACTGGAAACAGTAGACCCCTAAGTCTTTAAACTGGAAACAGATGACCACCAAGTTATTAAACTGGAATCAGACGACCTCTACGTCGTTAAACTGGAAACAGATGACCACCAAGTCGTTAAACTGGAAACAGACGACCTCTACATCGTTAAACCGGAAACAAACGACCTCTATGTCGTTAAACTGGAGACAGATGACCTCTAAGTCTTTAAACTGGAAACAGCAGACCTCTAAGTCGTTAAACTGGAAACGACAGACCTCTAAGTCTTTAAACTGGAAACAGATGACCGCTAAGTCGTTAAACTGGAAACAGATGACCTCCACGTCTTTAAAACTGGAAACAGATGACCGCTAAGTCGTTAAACTGGGCACCACAGACCCCTAAGTCTTTAAACTGGAAACAATTGACCTCTAAGTCATTAAACTGGAAATAGTTGACCCCTAAGTCATTAAACTAGGGACGAAGGGAATTCCACTCATGTGTCCTCATGATACATGAGGAGAACAAACCTTTGTGGGATCCTTACGACTCACAAAGGAAAAACACAATTAGGAGTCCTCACGACTCCTAAGGAGAAAATACACCTGCGGGATCCTTACGACTCGTAGGGAGAAAATGCTTTTATAGGACCCTCACGGCCCATAAAATTGAAAAGCCTTATGTGATAGGGATCTAAACCTGTCTCCTAAGCCATCGCTCCCCAATCCCCAAGTGGCGAATGATGAGTCGCTCCTGGTACCATATTCCAGTGCAGCGATGCAGACGCCAACCAAATTCTAAATCCCATACCCCAACGGCGAATGATGAGTCGCTCCTGGTACCACATTCCAGTGCAGCGATGCAGATGCCAACAAAGTCCTGAAATTTTTCTGGCCCTACGGTCTGGATCATACATCCTGCAAAACCGTATACAATCCACGGGCGTAAAACAATCCCGATCTCTCCCAAAAAAAAAGAAGAAAAAAAAGAAAGAAAAAAAAGAGAAGGAAAAAAGAAGGAAAAAAAGAAGAACGGTATGTCCACAAGCAAAACGGGCACGGATGAAAACCCGAAAGGGCTCCGTGAGTAAAAACAGCAAGACTGCCGGCGAGTTTGTGAAAACCCGAAAGGGCGCAAACTCGTTAAAAAAAAAGAAATGAAATGCACTCGCAAAGCCCTCTCGACTTCGTGAGGAGAAAATTCCCGCGTGAGATCCCTATGACTCACAAAGGAGCAACACACTTAGGAGTCCCCACGACTCCTAAGGAGAAAATACACCTGCGGGATCCTTACGACCCGTAGGGAGAAAATGCTTTGTGAGACCCTTATGGCTCACAAAATGGAAAAGCCTTAGGTGATAGGGATCTAAACCTGTCTCCTAAGCCGCCAATTCCCAAATCCTCCCGGGGCAAATGATGAGTTGCTCCTGGCATTATTCCAGTGCAGCAATGCAGATGCCAAACAAAAAAAACCCATCCCCAAATTCTCTCGGGGCAAATGATGAGTTGCTCCTGGCATTATTCCAGTGCAGCAATGCAGATGCCGAAAAAAAAATCCCCAAATCCTCTCGGGGCAAATGATGAGTTGCTCCTGGCATCATTCCAGTGCAGCAATGCAGATGCCAACAAAAAAAATCCCCCAAATCCTCTCGGGGCAAATGATGAGTTGCTCCTGGCATTATTCCAGTGCAGCAATGCAGATGCCAAACAAAAAAAACCCATCCCCAAATCCTCTCGGGATAAATGATGAGTTGCTCCTGGCATTATTCCAGTACAGCAATACAGATGCCAAACAAAAAAAACCCATTCCCAAATCCTCTCGGGGCAAATGATGAGTTGCTCCTGGCATTATTCCAGTGCAGCAATGCAGATGCCAAACCAACCAAATCCAAATCCTCCCGGGGCAAATGATGAGTTGCTCCTGGCATCATTCCAGTGCAGCAATGCAGATGCCAACAAAAAAAAATCCCCAAATCCTCTCGGGGCAAATGATGAGTTGCTCCTGGCATTATTCCAGTGCAGCAATGCAGATGCCAAACAAAAAAAAACAAACAAAAAAAAAACAATTCCCACACCCTCACAAGACAGATGATGATTCGCTCCTGGTACCATATTCTAGTGTAGCGATGCTGATGTCAACCCAAATCAAATCAAACCAACAACCTCTATGGCGGAATCATGCTCCGTCCCAGAATTTACCCCGTGTCGAAATCATACTTCGCCTCGGGATATCTACCTTCCCTACAGGAATTATGCTCCGCCTCGGAGAAAAGTCAACCCGACACTCCGCGCCGGGGAAAAGTCCATCAGCGACACTCCGTGCAGGGGGAAAAGTCAACCCGACACTCCGCGCCGGGGAAAAGTCCATCAGCGACACTCCGTGCCGGGGAAAAGTGAACCACCGACACTCCGTGCCGGGGAAAAGTCCATCAGCGACACTCCGTGCCGGGGAAAAGTAAACCCGACACTCCGCGCCGGGGAAAAGTCGATCAGCGACACTCCGTGCCGGGGAAAAGTCAACCCGACACTCCGCGCCGGGGAGAAGTCGATCAGCGACACTCCGTGCCGGGGAAAAGTCAACCCGACACTCCGTGCCGGGGAAAAGTCCATCAGCGACACTCCGTGCCGGGGAAAAGTCAACCCGACACTCCGCGCCGGGGAAAAGTCCATCAGCGACACTCCGTGCCGGGGAAAAGTCAACCCGACACTCCGCGCCGGGGAAAAGTCGATCAGCGACACTCCGTGCCGGGAAAAAGTCAACCCGACACTCCGCGCCGGGGAAAAGTCGATCAGCGACACTCCGTGCCGGGGAAAAGTCAACCACCGACACTCCGCACCGGGGAAAAGTCGATCAGCGACACTCCGTGCCGGGGAAAAGTCAACCACCGACACTCCGCGCCGGGGAAAAGTCGATCAGCGACACTCCGTGCCGGGGAAAAGTCAACCCGACACTCCGCGCCGGGGAAAAGTCCATCAGCGACACTCCGTGCCGGGGAAAAGTCAACCCGACACTCCGCGCCGGGGAAAAGTCGATCAGCGACACTCCGTGCCGGGGAAAAGTCAACCCGACACTCCGCGCCGGGGAAAAGTCGATCAGCAACACTCCGTGCCGGGGAAAAGTCAACCACCGACACTCCGCGCCGGGGAAAAGTCGATCAGCGACACTCCGTGCCGGGGAAAAGTCCATCAGCGACACTCCGTGCCGGGGAAAAGTCAACCCGACACTCCGCGCCGGGGAAAAGTCCATCAGCGACACTCCGTGCCGGGGAAAAGTCAACCACCGACACTCCGCGGCGGGGAAAAGTCGATCAGCGACACTCCGTGCCGGGGAAAAGTCAACCCGACACTCCGCGCCGGGGAAAAGTCCATCAGCGACGCTCCGTGCCGGGGAAAAGTCAACCCGACACTCCCCGCCGGGGAAAAGTCAACCACCGACACTCCGTGCCGGGGACACGTCAACCAGCGACACTCTGCATCGGGGAAACGTCGAACACAGACACTCCGCATCAGGGAAACGTCCGACAGCGACACTCCGTGCCGGGGAAACGTCAAGCAGACACTTCGTGCCGGGGACACGTCAACCAGCGACACTCTGCATTGGGGAAACGTCCAACACAGACACTCCGCATCAGGGAAACGTCAACCAGCGACACCTGCATCGGGGAAACGACCAACACAGACACGCCGCCTCGGGGAAACGTCGACCAGTGACACTCCGTGCCGGGGACACGTCTACTAAATCGCTTCGGATCAGAGCACCGACCGTCCATGTCGTAAAAAGGGCAGTGCATCCCAAAAAGCGGGGACCAAAGCAAGTCGCCTCCACGCAAAAGAAGATCCATCAATTTCATGCACACGACACACATGTGCGGTGTGCATTCATTGATGGGGGGCAATTTGTTGGGGTAAAAATTTACACCCCGGTTGACTGAGTCAAAGTCAAGGTCAACCCACAACCTAGGTGGGCCCAAGCCCTGGTCAAGCGGGCCCATGCCCAAGTCGAGCCCGCGGCCAGCCTCCCAACGCCAACAACAAAATCATGCAATAAATAATTTTTATGTAATTTTTTATACATGAATGTATGCAAAATGGGCATAAAACCAATATTTTGTAAGCCCATGGCTTATGTGCAAAAATGAAATGGCACATGAGCCATGGGATGGCTAAAATGCCATTTTTGTAAAGCCCAAGGGCTATGTGTAAATATGTAAGCCTATAAAAGGCAACATGATGATAAAAAAAACACTTTTTCATTCCCCCAAAAACTAGGGTTGTTTGTGCCTCCTGCTCCTTCTCCAAGGTTCTAAACCTTCTCAATTCTTTTGAATTAAATCAAGAGTTTTACTCTTTCTTTTCCAAAACTAAGTAGTTTTCCACCACAAAACCCACAAAGGGGAACTCAGATCTCCCATCAGATCTCAAAAAGGAGTGTTTTTAAAAATCTCCTACTTCTTAATCTTCAAGATCCAGCCAAACAACAGAAGGAAGAAGAAGAACCCCCTTCATCAGCTTCAAAACATCCCAGGAGTTTAACTCCATACATATATACATAACAAATATTTCCTTTCTGAAGCATAGCTTCTGTTTCTTAGGCTAAAAGCCACTTTTTCTCGCCGACGCTCAAGCGCAGAGCGCCCGCGTGCCGATACGTGGCGCGCTTGCGCTCAAGCGCAAGCGCTCGAGCGCAAGTATCCCCCGTGCCGACACGTGGCGCGTTTGCGCTCCAGCGCAGGCGCTCGAGCGCAAGTCTCCTCCGTGCCGACACGTGGCGCGCTTGCGCTCCAGCGCAGGCGCTCAAGAGCAAAGCGCCTACGTGCCGACACGTGGCGCGCGTGCGCTCCAGCGCAGGCGCTCGAGCGCAAGTCTCCCCCGTGCCGACACGTGGCCCGCTTGCGCTCCAGCGTAGGCGCTCAAGCGCAAAGCGCCTACGTGCCGACACGTGGCGCGCTTGCGCTCAAGCGTCCAGCGCTCAAGCGCAGAGCGCCCACGTGCCGACACGTGGCACTCTAGCGCCTGAGCGCATAGCACCCAGGCGCACAACGCCCAAGGTGCTGCCCCCACGCATCCCTTAGATGCCTTTCCCCCCTCTTTTTATGTACATATATATATATATATATATATATATACACATATGTATACATATTTACATACACACATACTCCACGACACTGTCCCTGTTAGAAAAAAAAATTCTAACGGGGCGCTGCCCCGCACCCCGCAAGGGGGCTGCTGGCCCCCTTGACCCCCCGCACGCTATCCGGGTAGCGGGACCCCCGTAAAAACTCTGCGTGGCTCCCGATATATTTAAACTCCCCCTCCAAAACAAAACACACGTACACTGCACATTGAGTTCGCATGACCAGTTTAACCCGTTAATCGGAGGTTCCCTCGCTCCAAAGGCGAGGGGTAATTAACGGCAGCTTAGTCCGCGGCTGCCGGAGATTCGGATCCCCATTAAACCCCGGCCTACCCTAGGCAGGGAGAATCTGTAGTACGCCTGACAAGCGCGCGCGTATTCCAATCTCAATGGGGTGACGAAAAACACCCTACACCGGTCTCGACTCCTCGAGATGGTCTCCCACTGGACCCTAGAATCCGGTTACTTGTTCTCCCCGCCTTGGTTCTATCCTAATGCGGAAAAGTAAATAATATATATCAATGGTGACATCATCCTCAACCCGGAAATGCCCCAATAAAAGAATATTACATACAATGAATTTTACATAAATGAAAATAAAAACTCTCATCTCACATAAAATCCCTGGCTATTCAGAACACGACGATCCAATATAACATATCACAGCAATACATAACATCATATGTCATCAACGCAAATAAATATGCGTATCCCAGTTGTCGTTGACATATAGCACCGAAACCGGTGATACACAACATATTACACTTACGGTCGCAGAAAAAAAGTGAAAAACTACAACAGTTGGAATCCGCTGTTGTATGTATGCCCTAGAGGCCATTATTGTACAAGAGATGTATATTATAGTGGATGCTGGGACATATATAGGGAGGACTTTCTTGCTCGACATGATAGTACGCTATCTGGTTGCTCTTTATCTTAATATGTACACTTACTGTCTTTCTGTTACATGTTGATAAAGCCCTTAGGATTTGTACTTGACTTCCAGGATTATGATGCAGATCATACTAGTGGGGCATGGATAGTCCATGAGTACATCCTTCAATGTTCCTAGTCGTGGGGATATCGAGACGGGGCATCGATATTTTAGAGTAGACTAGCGTATATCTTCTCGACCCATATGATGGGCGATGGATGATCCCATATCCATTGGTGTTTGACATTAGAGATGGTATGCGGGTGTTCAGTGGAGACTGGATACACTGAACGGACTCGCCAATAACTCCCAAATGGTATTATAGCTGACGTCAGATGGCAGTTCTCTGGTGATACTAGTACAGCTTAGTCTGTCGATCCGAGATCGTCATAGAGTCTTGTGTGTCTCCCACTGTGCTTTGATTTCCACCCTACCACGACTCTACTGAGTCGTGAAAACAGGTGGTTTTTGGGTACAGTCCCGAGTCACATGGAGGCAATGAGCGATAGGAGGGGATTCGTCTCTCCCGGTATTGGGGGTTGATGTTGCGCTACGCTCGACTGGCCATAACTGGAAATCCCTGGCCAGGGTTGCTGTGATTTACTGGTAAGTGTTATCAGTAGTTTTACGCTCGTTATGGACCTTACATCGGCATGACTTATCAAGCTACTGGGGTTTGACGTTTACCGCCCCTAGGCGAGATATGCGACATATCAGACGAACAGACCGGACTGTGCGGTAAGTGTTACTGATTGGATTCACAGGAGTGTGAGCAGGCTTGCTCGTTGATCTTCTGATCGCTCAATATCCGGGAGGCCGTTACGTTTAGCAGACCGCTTGCGGCTTATAGGTGTTTGATATGATCACCACCTACTGCCGGCGTATTGACGAGTCTTTAGAGTCCTACACAGAGGTTTCCTTGCTCAGTCGAAACGAAATAGGAGCACGTATATGATATGTGCGGGACCGAGAATAATACCAGTATGTGATAATGTATTTTATTCCCGAGATTTGTATCATCGGTCGGTTATATGCGATATAGCCGAGTTACCAAATCAAGTGTTGATTCGATATATTGATACACTAGATATTAGTCGGTTATATGCGATATGACCGGATCATTAAATCAAGTGTTGATTTAATGATTTGATGTATAATTATATATTTGATATATTACTTTAAATTAACTAGTATTGGTTCACTTAAGATTGCTTTTCTCACTTGATATGCACATAATGTATATATGATATATGTTTGTGTACATGATTGTATCATGCTTGATGATACATGCAAATTTGGGTGTGTGTATGACTTACACCATATTTAAGATAATGGTTAGGGTTTATATTTATTTTGTAATTCAAAATGGTGGCTTTCTTTGTCTTGACTTGAAGCTTCATGAAGCTTAAAGCATCTCTGACAAAGTCCACACACTTTGTTTTACTTAAGAAATTTTTAAACCAAACTATTATATTAAACCATGGTTTAGTCTCTACAATAGTTAGTGGATGATACTAACTCACCCATGGTTGCATAATTGATCATTATTCTTTTTCTCATTTTTCATTCTTACTTCTTCTTCTTCTTCATCCAAAAGAAAAAAGCTTTCTAGATTTTTCTAAGTGAAGAAACAAAGTGAGAAATCAAAATCTAAAATGAACCCACTTCCTATTTCATCATCCTTTACTACTTGCCATTTAGTTTAGGGTGTTCTCTTCACAAAGTTCTTGACCTAGTGAAGTGGTAGCTTGAGTTTGAGTCTCCTCGACATAGATCATCTTCGGCCTCAAAGACTACGAGCAATCTTGTTCATTTCTCCGGGGAATTCCATACTAGAGTCCAGGAGATCGATGATTGCAGCGAAAGGACGTCAATATGGAGCTTTAGAAGTGAAGGACCGGATCTACAAAGGTTGTATTTTTGTTCACTTCTCTTTGTGATGATTGATTACTAGTTTTGTTACCCTAGTTTTCTAGTACGATTCGTAGTTGATTGCTTAGCACCCCTTAAATTTTTGTTATGGCATGTGTGATGCTTGCAAACCCTAGGCTAGGTGCTAAAAAATCCCAACATGGTATCGGAGCCTAACTAGAAAACTAGACGATGTTAGAACTAATACGAAACCGAAACATCTCCGTAAAACGATTTCTGAAACCCTGCAGTTCATGCTCTCTGTTGATTTTCAAAAGGTCTGTAAAAATTTTGCAAACAAGTGCAGCGTCATGTATTTGGTACCTATAGTGCACAGAACAAAAACGAGACCCATTGCTCGGATTTCCACCGAGCACTTTCCCTTGAAAATCGGGGAGGCCGGCCTTGCATGCTCAAAAATGTGTCTTTTTTGTTTTGCGCTCTGGTGTGCTCATTTTGGGGTTTCAGGTATTGTTTGCTTGGTCCAAATTTTCATGTGATGTAAATTTTCTATAGGACTAAAAATGAGTGTTTCGTAGTCGTATAATTTAACATTGTGGTGGTAACTTAGGCTATGTTTAACAGTTCGAACGAACTTCAAACAGCACCCCATGACCCCCTCTGAAATTTCCAAGTATTAGAATTTTTCTAAGTCAATTATATTCAATGTTCGTGCAGGTAACTCTATGGACCCTTTAGAAGAACATAAACCTTAACTCGATTCTATGCCCTTGGAACCGCGGCTTGAACTCTAGAATTTGCCGTAGTTCCGCGGTGTCATAGGTGAGGCGTTGGTTTGACCCTTCTACGACTGGATCATAGGTACTGTGGCACGTTTTAGGTACTTTAACTTCGCTCAAGTATTGATCTCATTGGGAGATGTGGGTGTTGGTTGATTCGCTCGAAACATTTAACATAGTCTAGTATATATTGTGATACAATACTTGGAATCAACAATATTTGAATTTTATAAATCTAGTAATTTAGTCTCATTTGATCGGTTGCCACGGGATTTTGATGCGATCAAAAGTCCGTTGCAATCACGTAGCGTACACGGATACTCACCGGTTAACATTATTAGATAGCTACGCCCCATAGCCCCGACCAAGTGACTGTAGGAGAACCCCGTGGCCAAAAGCATCCATTCGGGTGCTCGCGGCAGCGGTGTTCCGCCTTAGTGCACTTCGTCAACGGTATCGGGGGGGGGGGGGGAGGTGCGGCCGTCTACTAAAGTTTCCGGCGAGCATTCGATCGGAATGTCGGGAATCTTGTTGAATTGCTCGACTGATTATTGGAAAGTGTTTTCAATATCGAGACTAAAATGCGGGGTTTATAATTGTTAGGCATGCGATGTCTAAGGAATTCATTTAGTTAGGCATGTGATGTCTAAGGTGGTTGCGGATTCCAACTGTTGTAGTTTTTCATTTTCTTTTCTGCGACCGTAAGTGTAATATGTGGGGTATCGCCGGTTTCGTTGCTATACATCAACGACAATTGGGATACGCATATTTACTTACGTTGATGACATGTGATGTTATGTATTGCTGGATATGTTATATTGGACCGTCGTATTTGAATAGCCGGGGGGGGGGGGTTATGTGAGATGAGAGTTTTTCTTTTCATTCATGTAAAAACTTGTATATTATTTACTTTTTCGCATTAGGATAGACCCAAGGAGGGGAGCACAAGCAACCGGGTTCTAGAGTCCAGTGGGAGACCATCTCGAGGAGTCGAGTCCGGGTCTCCTAACTCTAGAATTGGTAGGGTTGCTTGCCGCTCTCGTAAGGGTCTTGGGATATGGGTTTGGAAATTCATCACGACCGTGGAATCCGTGTTTTATACAGGTTCAATATAAAACACGGACATCCTAGTATATCCAATATTTCATATATTTCTTCTGCTGCTTTGTGATGTGATCACTGTGGATTCTGAGACGAATGTATATACATTATATATGAGATATATAGTAGACGTTGCTTATGTTTTGCACCCGCGCTAGTCCCGTCCCGGTATGCCGTTAGTTAAGTAACCTAACGGTGCATAACGGGACACTGTGGCGAATGCGGATGGCATAAGCGTACGTTGTACACATGGAATTTCGGGATCGTATAGCCCGACGGGTATTTTATCTGATCATACCAGCCTGGATACAGTCGCCCAGTCTTCACGACCTGGCCAGCTGCTTCATTTGCCTGGTGAACTCGTATTTGTTGAGCAATATAATCATCCAGGGCGGCCTTGGAGATAGTTTCCTCTTTAGCTGTTGAAAGAGCCGGAGGTGGATTTGATGTTTCTCCTCTGTCGTCTTCAAGGATAATCGGAGGATCTTCAGCTGGAGGGTCCTGCTGGATCATCATACCCACCATGTCTTGGAACAGAAGAGCCATTTGCTTTATATTGGCCGCTTGTTCCGCAGCCTCCTTGTCCTTCTTTTCAAGCATTCTCCGAAGGAATTCAGCATCAGTCTCGTGTGCGTAACGTTGTTCCGATGACGCCTCCGGGCTTTCTTTTGGCCAGGTGAGTGCGGCCATGGCAGTCAGCATCTCCTGAAGCTTCTGCTGTTGTTGTTCCTGAGCTCTTGTGATGGATCGGGTGAGTGGTCGGTGGCCCGTAGAAGCGCGGCTATTCTCCTTCCCGGATGCCATGTAAATAGTATGCACCACCATGCCCCCAGACTTAGGGCGTTTGGGCTTAGTGCCTTTGACATTTGTCGCAGGTACGAGGATCTTTTCTGGCCTTCTCTTCTTATAAGCGGTCGAAGTTGAGGGGACCGTCGCGGTGGGCATCCAGATAGCTTTTCGTGGCTTGGCAGGATGGCTTTCTTCTTGTTGAACCTTCGCCCTTTTTTGTCGGCGAGGGTAATCTTGATCAACCACCGAGTTCCGGACCTGCAGCCAGACTTTGTAGATCTTGGAGGACAGCCGCTGAGGGGACCGTTCTGGCTTGGCTTCCGCAACATTCTCCACCGGAGGAGGAGATCTTTTCAGTACGGCGGTGGGAGAATTCTGCGTACCTTATTCAGCAACTCGAAGCTGTTCTCGGTTGGAACAGCAGCATTAATTTCCTCCGTTGGGGCTGGTGGGGTTAGACCAGAGGGGGAGTTGCCCCCGGCCTTCCTTACCCGGCGCCAGTAGCGACGTCGAGTGCGTCGAGCCGATGGAGTTGGATCGGTGATGGGGATGGCTTCGTCTTGCCCCCTGTTCAGGTGAGGGGCTGCTGCTGGTGTCAGCCTGTTAAAGAATGATGTCCTTTGAGTAACAGGAGCGGGAGTGGGAGTTGGGACAGTCAGTCTTGTAAAGACCGACCCCTTGGCAGGAGAAGCCGCCTTGACGACTTCGGGAGCAGGGTTGGTTACTCTCTTTGGAATAACCTTCTCTGGGATTGCAAGCTTCATTGTGGGCCCACAGGAATTTTGGCCTAATCTGGAGAAGACCGAGGCGCCGGTGCTGGATGACCCGTTGAGAGGGGCCGCAGCAGCTGTAAGCCGATCAAAGACCGACTTCTTAGGAGCTTCTGGTACTGGCACGGGAACGGTGAAGCTTGCTGGCGGGAGCATGGTCCCGAAAAACAACCCTGTGGTGGCTTGAGTGACCTGTTCCACGGGCATCGTGAACAGGGAAGCCGCTTGGGGCCCGTAGGTTATTCCCCCAGTTGAGGCAGGACGTGGGTTGCAGCTGCATGTGGAACACTTTGAGCAGGTGAATGCCATTGATCCTTTTCTTTCTGTACCAAGCAAAACGCCAAATCTTAGTATCTCGAAACCCAAGGGCAACCATTAGCAAACCGCGATTCGTTCGCGAACACGACACACGAAGTGTGGAGTGGAAAGAGGAAAAGGTCCCATCGGGCATGCCGGAATCTGTTCCCCGCCGAAGGAATTCGGAGCAGATGCTAATTGGTGCTATCCGTCCACCTCTCCGAAGATGCCAAGTTGATTTATGGCACCGTGTATCGAAGGTTTAAACGGATGCGACCGATGTAGCAGACTTCATCAGATTCCCCCTCGTTTGAGGGGTTTTTGATTGTGGGGACGCTCTTCCCTGCAGGAGCAAGCCCCTGCAGTTAATTACGCTACCGCATCGCGGTAACAACTTTCTCCTTCTCCAGATGGTCACTTCGTGTCGTGGATGTTTGTTGTGTTTTTGGTTTTCCGTGGATTGTATACAGAGACTAAGTTATGCTGTCGCCCGTAGGGCGTGGACTAGTCCAAATCCGTATCTTTCTTAGATTTGGGTTTGGGGAGGGTTGTGTTTAAGGATACATTAGCCTCATTTGAGGCTATGATCAACTTAAACGTTTGTCAAGGACACGTTAGTCTAATTCTAGACTAAGATCGACTTAACGGGATCGTTTAGATCCGATAAGAGAGCAATTGGGCTCTATTGTTTAGTTTAATGACATTGCGATCGATAATTAGTTTAAGGACATTGCGGTCCAATGCTAGTTTAAAGACATCGCGGTCGAGGTTAAGGACATCATAGTCCCTAGATGTAAGGACTCCACAGTCCGTTGTTAGTTTTAAGACATCACGGTCGAGGTTAAGGACATCATAGTCCATGGCTTTTAAGGACTCCACGGTCCGACGTTAGTTTTAAGACATCACGGTCGAGTTTAAGGACATCATAGTCTGTGGATTTAAGGACTCCACAGTCCGTTATTAGTTTTAAGACATCACGGTCGAGGTTAAGGACATCATAGTCCATGGATTTAAGGACTCCACAGTCCGACATTATTTTTAAGATATCACGGTCGAGGTTAAGGACATCATAGTCCATGAGTTTAAGGACCTCACAGTCCGTAGTAATGTGTGGTTGTCGGGACCCGTCACCTCTCTGACGACGTTGAAGGATTACAATGACAGATATCAGAGGAGTAAAGAGATGTACCCTCGAACCGGGTGTAAATTGATTGGAAGAGCAGATGGGCTCAGTTCAATTTAAATTGAGGACTTATGGCCAGAATTGGGCTAAATCCAGTTAAAAATGTCTAACATTTTATTTTTGTTCTGCCTGTTAGGCCTTTATTTGGGCTCTGCCCTTTTAATAATGCCAAGCATTGGGCTCTGACATTTTTTATCTTATTTATCAGAACAAAGTATGTTCTGACAGCGCGCCACGTGGCGCACTAGGCGCTTTGCGCCAGTCAAAGAGCGCATTGCGCTTCTGTCGGTTAGCGCACACGAGGAGGACACGTGTCGCGCTTAGCGCTAAGCGCTAGTTTGTTAGCACACTGCGCTTTTAATTTATGAGTGCGCTGCATTAGTTTATGGGTGCGCCAGTGAGTGACGCGTGGCGTGCTTGGCGCTGAGCGCCAACCCAAGAGCGCAGTGCGCTGTTTTCAGGAGCGCAAAGCGCAGATCGTGTCTATGGTTGACACATGGCATATTTTGGCGCTGAGCGCCGATCCAAGGAGCGCAAAAGCGCAATTCATGAGTGCAAAGCACTTTTCAGTGGCGCAAAGCGCATTTGATCAATTTTAAGATCAAAGAACAAATTTATTTTCTTCTTAAAGGAGGCTTTGCCTCAAGATTCAAGAACAAAAGTTCTTGCTTTTATAAAAGGCTCTGCCTTTATAGATCAAAAGATCTGTAAATGAAGTAAAATACTTCTTTTATTATTTTATGATTAGGTCTTTTTTCAGATCTATGATCTTTTTAGAAGAGGGTTCTTCTTTTTATGAGATGATTTCATCTCCGTGGTTCAAGAAATAGTTTTTTACCTTGAAGATGAAGAAATGATCTTCTTTCTTCTAAAGGCTTGCCTTTCTTTTTCTTTGAGTTTTCTCAAAATTTGCAGAGAGGTTTTTTTCTATTTCTCCTCTTTTTCGTCTTTCTGAGACTTGAAGTCTAGGGGCCTTTATATAGGGCTAAATGATTTGTTAAATCAGTTTTAAGAGATCTTTCTCTGATTGATTTGGGAACATTTCTCACCGTTGGATCTTTGATCTTAAGGCTTCTGTTTTACAGAAGATAATCTTCTTGTTTTAATAAGATTGAGAAATCTTTCCATGCAGAATTTGTTCTATTTTTGGTAATTCATTATTTACCATTGGATCATTAATTCAGCGGTGCTTAAAGCACAATCTTGTTGTTTAGAAAGATTTTGAGAAATCTTTCCTTAACAGAATTTAATTCTGATTAATTAATGATTTATCATCATTATTAGATCCTTTGATCCAACGGTGGGGATTTTAATTCCAGCACTGGCGCACCTACGTTAAATACGTGGCGCACAGCGCAGAGCGCAGCGCAACTGCGCTAGCGCACCCGTGTTTGACACGTGGCGCGCAGCGCGCAGAGCGCTGGATCTGAAGCGTTGCTTCAGCGGAGCGCTGGATCTGAAGCGTTGCTTCAACAGAGGTGTCTTTTCACCTTCCTTTTTAAGTCAATCTTATATTCCCTAGAATCTTTCATTTCCCAATCTTGGAAATAGTTCCATTGTGCATAAAAATTTTCTGTGCTTCGTCTTTATAACTCGAAGCAAAGCTTCTTCCTTTTTTCATCTCCAAAGAACCTTCTCAACTATGGCTTGTAACCGCCCCCATGCTCGTAGACAGCTGTGGGAAGTGCCCATTCAGGACCTTGTTCCTCGTTTTGCTGCGCGTTTGGTGGATCCTTCTCTCATGGATGAGCAGTGCGACGCTGCACTGCACGATCTTTTGACTCGTGTGGGGTCTTCCCTTCCCCCACACTCTATTTGACTTCGGATGATCCTTGCGTCTGTGCTCGCCGATCTTCCCCCCTCCAGCAGAGATGTCCTCGGCAGTGCTCGATACTGCTGAAGACAAGATTGGGTGCTTCTTCGAGGCGCACTTAATCATTCAAGCCCTGAGGGATTGCTCCATCCACTTGCTGAGCCAGATACGGGCTCGTCTGGTTGTCATCACCACTTTCTCTTAGGAGTGCGGCGTCGATCGTTGGATGGCTACCCCTCGGGAGGATCGCCGTTTTGACATGGTGGAGAAGACGGAGAGGGAACTGGATAATCTCCTCTTTAGCTTTGTGAACCCCTGTCCTTTTGATCCCATATTTGGTGATCTTTTTTAAATGTAATAATAATAATAAGATGTTTTAATTTAGTATTTTATTATCTGTTAAGTGTTCCCTTGTTTTTAATTCTTTATTATTCCTCTGTAAGATGTTTATGCGCTGCATGATTTAATTTGCTATAATCATGTGCAAGTAATTCCTGTAAGGATGGAGCACTTCTGGCGCCTAGCGCTCTCGTGCTTTGCACGTGGGCACCGTTTCAGATTCTTTGACTCTATCGTAAGCGTATTTGATGTTAGTACCTTTCATGAAGCGTTGCTTCGCTTTCCAATCTTGGAAACAGAGCTTTGCTCTAATTTGGGGTGCGCAGCGCAATTGCGCTAGCACTAGCGCATTCGTGTTTTGACACGCGGCGCGCCGCGCGCCTAGTGCTAGCGCACTCGTGCTTGACACGTGGTGCGCAGCGCGCCTGGCACGGAACCTGAAGCGTTGCTTCAATCCTTCCCTTTAGAATTTTAATACAGAGCCTTGCTCTTCTGAATCGTATGTAGATTTCTTAATCTTTGATGAAAAACTCTTAAGATTTTTCTCATAGATCTTGAAGATCTCATAATTTTCAATTCATAAAATTAACTGATTTTAATTTTCTATTCTGATGGGTTTTTCCATCATCATTACAGAGCTAGGCATCTTGATCCTGAGCGCAGGGCAACTGCGCCAGTGCACCTATGTTACACACGTGGCGCGCAGCACAGAGCGCAGGATCTGAAGCGTTGCTTCAATTTTTGACTCTTAAATTTCTAAACAGAGTTTTGCTCTGATTGGGGAAAGCAGAAGCGTTGCTTCATTTCCAGTCTTGGAATTTGAACAGAGCTTTGCTCTGATTGGGGAAACAGTAATCTGATACATGGTGTAACACCTTAGAATGTGTTTTGTAGCTAATTATATTTTAATGTGTGGTTTTTAATAAAAAGTTTACCAAATTAAGTTTCAAATATTTTATCCTATTTAATGAGTATTTTATTAGAATTTTTCTAGGCACACACACACTTGTGCATGTAAACTAGGGTGTTAATTGTGGTTTAACCATTGCTTAATCTAGTTTTATTATTGTTAGGAGTTTTGGGTTTAAAAATAGTTATGGTTGTTCTTTTAAAAAGAAAATGAAAAATGATGTTAAAAGGGTTTTATTTTGGTTGAATGTTGACTTTTGAGAGAGAGAAGGAGCATGGGCTACATGGTGAGCCATGCCTCTTTAATGAAGTGAGAGAGAGTGAGAAGGAGGGGGTTGTTTGTTTCTCTCATTTCTCACTCTCACTCTCATTTCCCTCACTCTCAAACACACACACACACACTTACCTGCATCATCAGCAGAAGCAGCAGCCTTCAGTAGCAGCAGCATCATCATCATCATCAGCAACAGCATCATCATCATCAGCAGCAGCAGGAGCAGCAGGCAGCAACAGCAGTAGCAGGAGCTCCAGCAACCTACAACAACTCTTCTCCACTTCTTCACCTGCTTCTTAGGGGTCTTTAGGGTATAACTCTTAGACCCTATTCCCTTTATTACTAGCTTGTGCGTAGTTTGGTGTCGGTTTGTGAGTTTAGTGCTAATTAAGGTGTTTTGTGTGGACTTTTGGATAAGTGGTGATTGTGTTAGTTAACCTAGCCTATTTTAGTATTGTTAGGGTTACTTTAACTGAGTTTAACCCCAGATTTCACTAAAATACCATAGGGTTTCTTAATTGTGCAATTTGGCGTTTTTAAAGCGATATATTGGGTTTTTGTGATCTGCTTTTGACCCGGATCCTTCAGAACAAAATTGAGAAAACTGGGGCATACTCACTAGGTCTAGATACCACCACCAGAACACGAGCCCCTCATTCTTGTTCCAGGCCGCAGATTTAATGGGTTTGGCCGCAATTTGCGGCCAAGTAGGGGACTTGGGTGCTGGGGTTTTGTGTAGGGATCTCTGCTGTGTTGTCTAGTGTTTTGGCATGTCTAGTTTTGCAAGATTTGACCTGTAGGAAAATCTGGGACTATATATCGTATTTGGTGTTCGTTGTGTTTGCGCGACACGCGCGATACGTGAGTGGGTTCTGTGATCCAGCGTATCGCGGCGTGTCGCGATGGTTTTAGACGCGTACACACACGTTTCAGCGTATCGTGCACACGCGCGTTTAGTTCGCGACGCGAGTTTCTCGTTTTGGTTCGATATCGCGTTTCGCGGAATATTTGGCTTATATATGATTTTTGTGTCTTATTTGCAGGTTTGCAGGCAGGGACTACGGACACTACTACAGGGGGAGCAGATGGTAGGATTCACCTAGCGTGGAGCGTAGGTGAGTAAATTTAACATCTACAGGGGAATCGCCCGCATGGCGTTATGCGTCTGGGCTAGGATTCAATACTTGTCGCATATTCTACATCATTGTTAGAATTGCGCCTTTACTTTATTTTCTTGATATAGTTATACTGTGACTAGCAGCCGTAGGACACTGCACATATTATTGACGTTTCATGATGCACGAGCACGGATTGTATGCTACACACACCGTCAATAATTGCCATGTCACACACAAACCATTATAGACATTATATTGCTTGGTTAGGGACCTTGTGACATTGATTCATACTGCTTATCACATATGACATTACCATACCTATATACCTATAGAGTATCGTACTATTAGTGATAGGTACACATACCCTTTACGATACATCTACAGGTATATCTTACTCATATTTTACTTATACCCAGGGAGTATACGACATCAGTTCTTATAGGTAGATACCTATACATTGCTACATCTGTATGTTACACACATATTCAGTTGCAGTCACATATTTACCTTTACTGATGTTACCTAGCTGTACCTTATTGGTTTCGCATACATCTGGTTTCAGCTACATAATCTCTGTTATATGCTCGCATTTCAAATATATCGTATATATTTATTCCTGGATTGCGCATTATTATTTGGATTTTACATGATATTTTCTGGATTTGGGAACCGCGGGAGTTCATGAAATTATGCATACATTGAAAAACCCGGTTTCCTTGATATGATATTTGTGCATCCACCATGGGATTTATCGGTGCTGATTATATATATACCCCTACGAGGAGGCGTCGAGGCCGTAGAGGGTACATGGTGGGGCCCGGTATGGTTCCCCTCGGCAAGAAGATCGATGTATTTTGCCAATTGAGCCAGGAGGCGGGCTAGTACCTACCGGTGACAGTACTGATGACTCGGCGGGGGTCATGGAGACACCGTTGGGAGTCATGCACGTATGCATACGTCGAAAGGCGAGGGTCAGAGCTAGGCACTCGTGCTTTCGGGACAGCGTATGATACGTACCTATCAGGATTTCTGTGTTGATGCTTGGCACATTGTTTTCATGATATTTCTTTTAATACCTTTGTATATATAACAGGGGATTAGCCGTTGTTATATATACCCTTACACCAATATTAGTGGAATGGGACGCTAATATATGTGTATTGCCCCCATCATATTTATTTCTGCAAATATATATACCTTTAGGATGTTAGAAACTTACTTGAGATTCGACTTGGGATATAGGTGATTCGTTGACATTGGATATTGGATATGAAAGAGATTGTTGATTTGTACATTCGAGATATAGGAGGGCTATTCGATATTGTAGATTGAGGTGATGTGAGACTTATACATTGTGAGAGCCCAGTTTGGGGGGGGGGCTGATTTGAGGAAATTGTGGATTTGAGTGTCTTGATGGATTGTGATCCTGCCACGATGTTAGGTTTCCGTGGAAATGACATATTCCACTCCATACCTCACACTTATCTATTTTATGCACAGATTCATATATTGGTAGTACCTGTTAGTGTACCCTTATGATAGTTGCATATTCACATTCTCATATCCCTATTGCATGGTTATTGCATATTATTGTCATGTTACTATTGCTTCACATAGTGATTGTACCTGCTACTGTACTTTCCTTTATTCAGCATTTGCATGACATGTTATTACTGTAATCACATATCTTAGATTCATGCTGTACGTACATTCATGCGATTACCTGCATATGTTATCTACTATTCATGAGTTGGCAACTCACCCCCGTTATGCCACAAGTGTTTCAGGTTGTTCCCCAGAGTAGTCGAGGCAGGCTATTCCACTATTCAGCTTTTCAGCTATCATCTTTTGCTACAGATACCGCATCAGCTCACAGTACTATTTTGCTTAGGTGGGTTTTGGTGGTCATCTGTATTTTGTATTGTACATTCGTTGTATCTTTTACTCTCCATCTACTATTATGTTGTTGACTTAGAGACTTGGTGATGACGTTACTGTATATTATTTGTGAGTTTGTTGTCTTTTATATACAGCTTTTTCTCTATTGTCTTTATTTCTTCGCTATAGCTTCATATTTTTGTGTTGTATTCATCTTGGGTTAGTTTTTACAAAAAGGGGTGTTGCCAAAATTTTAAAGAAATAAAGTAGGACTTTTAAAGAATTTGGGTTGCGATTTCAAATGTTTCAAAAACTTATATTATCTTTTCCGTATTTTTATGGTTTAGATTTCTGGGTTTTGGCTTTCTTTTACTACGTTACGTCTTAGGGCGTTGCGTAGTACTAGGGCCGTCACGGGCCAATTTTGGGTCGTGACAAAGTTGGTATCAGAGCGCTAGGTTTTACCTTTCGGAGTGTAGGATGACCTTAGTATGATGGAGTAGGTAGCTTAAGCAAAGTAACGTAGTGTGTGTATGTCTGCAGCATACCTACGATGCGATACTTCGCCTAAAGTGACCCAAGTACAATTTGCTTGAAATTCTTTCCTTGATGATTCATATCCTTGAGATTCGATTCCTTATTCTCATCGAATCTTATATCTATTTATAGCCTTGCCGCCGATGACTATGGGGACTCAGAGTGATGCAGCGAGGGCCGAGGTCAGAGTTGGCTCGGGTGAGACGAGTACTGACCAGGATGGCACTCTAGTTGCACAGGTGCAGACGGATCAGCCTACGACCTATACTATTGATAGACTTTTGGTAGAGATGCATGACTTCCGCCAGACTATGAGTACATTGGTTGATGTCGTTCGGGAGCTACGACAGGAGGTTGTCACCCCTGTTACTCAGTTGTCACTTACGGTCAGCATGCAGCAGTCCGTCACCTACATAGCACCAATGGTTGCAGCTCCAGTTGATGAGGCACATATTCCAGAGGCTCAGAGAGTTCCAGGACAGTGGAGGACTCGTACCAGTGTACCAGCCCAGAGACAGAGGTTTGGTCATCGAGACAGATTTCGTGGCCGTCACGGGAGTAGCAGAGGCTTAGGACGAGGACAGTCGTTCAGCTCTCATCCCCAGGATGGTCAGCAGTCAGCGCGTAGATGTTTTCGATGCGGGAGCCTTCAGCACTTCGTCAGGGATTGTTCCTTAGCACCTCGTCAGGATCGTCATCAGAGAGGCTGTGGACGTGGAAGATTTTCTCAGAGGGCTCAGGCTACAGAGGAGTGCATCCAGTTGCGGGTAGAGGGCAGACACAGGAGTTTGCTTCTACTCATCAGGACGCGCAGACGTCCAATGTGGAGTTTTCAGGTACCCTTGATTTATATGTTCTTTTGATGTATTCGTTTGTTTTTCATGCTTGTACCGTGGTTGGGTAGTTTAGTCGTTGTTGTGTTAACTTCTGTCAGCGATTCTTTTGTTGCGCGACACGTTTTCAGTTGTGTGCCAATCGGATAGGAGATAGAGATTCGTCCGTCGTTTTGTTCCTTCTAGAGATGTTGAATTTGACGTTCTCCTGGGCACGGACTGTTTAGTTACGTGTTAGGCGTCTGTGGACTACCGTGAGGAAACTGTCAAGTTTGTTTTCCGGGCAAGTCAGTTCTAGTTGTGTAGGTGGATAGTTGTGCCGCCTCTCACAGCTTGAATTCAGCCTTTTTCGCTAGTCGGCTACTGAGGAGATGTCGTGGACTCTTGGCGTTCATTCGTGATACCGAAGCCACAGTGGGATTGTTGGACCGGGTTCCTTTCGTGCGAGAGTTTTTCCGACGTTGTTCCGGATGAGCCGGCGAAGCTTGGGAGCTAAAGGATCAGCTGCAGAGTTGTGGTTTGGGGAGTTTTGTGCGTCTGAGTGTTTCGCTTTTGGAAGCTCCTATTTCTGTTCGTCGAGGAGGAAGACGGCAGTTTGAGGTTGTGTATCGACGGATCGTCAATTGAACCGGCTTACGGTGCGGATAGGTATTCCTTACCTCGCATTGACGATTTCTTCGATCAGATCCAGAGTGCGAGACATTTTCTAAGTTTGCTTGGGATCAGGTCATCATTATTGCGGATTCGGGGTGATGGCATTCCGAAGACCGCCTTATGCGTGCGACGGGCTTTGTGTGTTTTTGTGAGTCGTTGGATTCACTGATGCCCTAGCAGCATTCGTAGATGCGATGAACCGGATTTCTTCAGGCCGTTCCTCGACCAGTTACTGTTGTGTTATTTACGACATTCTGGTCTATCTAATGTGTCTTGAGGGACAGTAGTAGCACTTGAGGATTTGTTATGCAAATACTGGGAGAGCACCAGCAGTTCGCCAAATTCTCAGAGTGTTTCTTCAGGCTTGTTTTGTGTTGACTCATAGGTCTTATAGTCACGGGAGATGGTTTCGTATGGTTCCGAGGGAGATCGTGGCCGTACAGCTTAGGCCCAGACTTGTGTGCAGGACGGAGATCCGCAGATTGTTGGGCTTAGCAGGTTTTTACCACCGTTTCATGCAGGATTGCTAGAGTAGTGCTGCACCGTCGATTGAATAGACCGGAAGGGAGGTTTCTTTTCTTTGGACTGAGGCATGTGTGCGGAATTTTCAGCAGTTGAAGATTCGGTTAACAACTGCATTAGTCATTTCTTTGCTTTTGGTTCGGGCGACCTTGTTGTTTAACTGTAATGTTTCTTGAGTGGGCTCGAGTGTGTACTGAGGTGACACTACAGAGTCATCGCTTTTGCTTCCCTACATTTGGAGGAAGTACGAGAAGGATATTCCACTCATGATCCAGAGATGGCCGCGGTGGTTTTGCGTTGGAGATTTGGAGACACTATCTGTTCGAGAGTCGTGTCAGATTTCCACGGACCACCAGAGCTTAATGTACATCTTTCTGCAGCAGATTTGATTGTTGTGATAGTCTTCTGCAGATTTACAGTTCTGTGTGATCGTCGTATAGCTTTAGTTCGTCTCTACGGAGGGGACAGCTTGCTCATGTCCGCGCCCGACCACTTTTCTTAAACCTCTTTCGTGAGACACTGCCCGCCGATGCTCATTCGTCAGTGATACTTGAGCATACTCGGCTAGGTAATGATTCGGAGACCTTGATTTGTGACAATGGTGTGCTAAGTTAGGGACGCATTTGTATACCTGGTATCATCGGGTAGAGGCGTGTAATCCTAGGACCTGCACATCTGTCAACTCTCTGTATGCATTCAAGTTCCACCAACATTTAGCGTGACTTGTGAGATAGTTACGGGTGGACAGGGATGTAAGGAGAAGTTTCAGGTTTCGTTTCAAGGTGTCTGTCTTGTTGTGTGTTTGGGTTGAGCATCTGAGGCCGGTTGGAGAGTTGCAACCTTTTACCGTTCCGAATTAGGAGTGGGAGCAGATCTCCACAAATTTCGTTATGGTTTCTACCCAAGTTTAGTCAGGGTGTGACTCCATTCGGATTCTTGTCGTCCGGTTATACTCAGTTTGCTCAGTTGTTCTTTGTTAAGCTGTGTGTTGTGTAGTTGTTGACGGCAGTTGGGGATCGTCACTCTCCATCGTTAGGGTTCTCCTTTGATAGCTGTTATCAGGAGACACTCCAATTGGCCACCTTTAGGCTTAGGGGTTAGGTCGTGTCGATCACCAGTCTGTTGTTTTTCTGACTCTGCGTAAGTAGGACTTTGGACCCCAGCTAGTCTAGATACTTCGGAGATGGTCCAGTTGTGTTAGGTCAGGATGGGAATCGTCCATTGCGAACTGAGGTCTTATGCCGACTGTGTTGGTCAAAGACTCGAGTTCTCAGGGACAGATCATGTATTCCTACGGACTTTTCCGATGAATGACGTGTTGGATTTTGGGAAGCTTATCCCAGGATCGTAGGTCCTTTCGAGATCCTATAAGCAAGTTAGTTTCGTTGCCTTTAATTTGGCACTTCCGCCTAGATTATTGAATTTCACCCCGTATTCCTTGTGATGATACTCTACAATTACCTTCTTGACCTTTCTCACATGATTTAGCACCAGACCATTTAGCTTAGACGCGATCTTTCGTTCACCAGCAGCCAATTGTGTTAATGGCTCAGCAGGTGGAGGAACATCGGTCAAGGGTCTTGCTATCTGTGGAAGGTTTCCTTGGACGTAGCCGTATAGTGAGGTAATCACTTGGGAGGCTGCGAGCGAGATTTGAGGATTTTAATCTTCTCTTTGAAGGTACGCGTATCTGTATATTTTTAAATTCGGGGACGAATTTCTTTTAAGGGGGGAGATTGTAACACCTTAGAATGTGTTTTATAGCTAATTATATTTTAATGTGTGGTTTTTAATAAAAAGTTTACCAAATTAAGTTTCAAATATTTTATCCTATTTAATGAGTATTTTATTAGAATTTTTCTAGGCACACACACACTTGTGCATGTAAACTAGGGTGTTAATTGTGTTTTAACCATTGCTTAATCTAGTTTTATTATTGTTAGGAGTTTTGGGTTTAAAAATAGTTATGGTTGTTCTTTTAAAAAGAAAATGAAAAATGAAGTTAAAAGGGTTTTATTTTGGTTGAATGTTGACTTTTGAGAGAGAGAAGGAGCATGGGCTACATGGTGAGCCATGCCTCTTTAATGAAGTGAGAGAGAGTGAGAAGGAGGGGGTTGTTTGTTTCTCTCATTTCTCACTCTCACTCTCATTTCCCTCACTCTCAAACACACACACACACACTTACCTGCATCATCAGCAGCAGCAGCAGCCTTCAGTAGCAGCAGCATCATCATCATCATCAGCAACAGCATCATCATCATCAGCAGCAGCAGGAGCAGCAGGCAGCAACAGCAGTAGCAGGAGCTCCAGCAACCTACAACAACTCTTCTCCACTTCTTCACCTTCTTCTTGGGGGTCTTTAGGGTATAACTCTTAGACCCTATTCCCTTTATTACTAGCTTGTGCGTAGTTTGGTGTCGGTTTGTGAGTTTAGTGCTAATTAAGGTGTTTTGTGTGGACTTTTGGATAAGTGGTGATTGTGTTAGTTAACCTAGCCTATTTTAGTGTTGTTAGGGTTACTTTAACTGAGTTTAACCCCAGATTTCACTAAAATACCATAGGGTTTCTTAATTGTGCAATTTGGCATTTTTAAAGCGATATATTGGGTTTTTGTGATCTGCTTTTGACCCGGATCCTTCAGAACAAAATTGAGAAAACTGGGGCATGATCACTAGGTCTAGATACCACCACCAGAACACGAGCCCCTCATTCTTGTTCCAGGCCGCAGATTTAATGGGTTTGGCCGCAATTTGCGGCCAAGTAGGGGACTTGGGTGCTGGGGTTTTGTGTAGGGATCTCTGCTGTGTTGTCTAGTGTTTTGGCATGTCTAGTTTTGCAAGATTTGACCTATAGGAAAATCTGGGACTATATATCGTATTTGGTGTTCGTTGTGTTTGCGCGATACGCGCGATACGTGAGTGGGTTCTGTGATCCAGCGTATCGCGGCGTGTCGCGATGGTTTTGGACGCGTACACACACGTTTCAGCGTATCGTGCACACGCACGTTTAGTTCGCGACGCGAGTTTCTCGTTTTGGTTCGATATCGCGTTTCGCGGAATACCCGAATTTAAAAATATACAGATACGCGTACCTTCAAAGAAAAGATTAAAATCCTCAAATCTCGCTCGCAGTCTCCTAAGTGATTACCTCACTATACGGCTACGTCCAAGGAAACCTTCCACAGATAGCAAGACCTTTGACCGATGTTCCTCCACCTGCTGAGCCATTAACACAATTGGCTGCTGATTATATATATACCCCTACGAGGAGGCGCCGAGGCCGTAGAGGGTACATGGTGGGGCCCGGTATGGTTCCCCTCGGCAAGAAGATCGATGGATTTTGACGATTGAGCCTGGAGGCGAGCTAGTACCTACCGGTGACAGTACTGATGACTCGGCGGGGGTCATGGAGACACCGTTGGGAGTCATGCACGTATGCATACGTCGAAAGGCGAGGGTCAGAGCTAGGCACTCGTGCTTTCGGGACAGCGTATGATACGTACCTATCAGGATTTCTGTGTCGATGCTTGGCACATTGTTTTCATGATATTTCTTTTAATACCTTTGTATATATAACAGGGGATTAGCCGTTGTTATATATACCCTTACACCAATATTAGTGGAATGGGACGCTAATATATGTGTATTGCCCCCATCATATTTATTTCTGCAAATATATATACCTTTAGGATGTTAGAAACTTACTTGAGATTCGACTTGGGATATAGGTGATTCGTTGACATTGGATATTGGATATGAAAGAGATTGTTGATTTGTACATTCGAGATATAGGAGGGCTATTCGATATTGTAGATTGAGGTGATGTGAGACTTATACATTGTGAGAGCCCAGTTTGGGGGGGGGCTGATTTGAGGAAATTGTGGATTTGAGTGTCTTGATGGATTGTGATCCTGCCACGATGTTAGGTTTCCGTGGAAATGACATATTCCACCCCATACCTCACACTTATCTATTTTATGCACAGATTCATATATTGGTAGTACCTGTTAGTGTACCCTTATGATAGTTGCATATTCACATTCTCATATCCCTATTGCATGGTTATTGCATATTATTGTCATGTTACTATTGCTTCACATAGTGATTGTACCTGCTACTGTACTTTCCTTTATTCAGCATTTGCATGACATGTTATTACTGTAATCACATATCTTAGATTCATGCTGTACGTACATTCCTGCGATTACCTGCATATGTTATCTACTATTCACGAGTTGGCAACTCACCCCCGTTGTGCCACAGGTGTTTCAGGTTGTTCCCCAGAGTAGTCGAGGCAGGCTATTCCGCTATTCAGCTTTTCAGCTATCATCTTTTGCTACAGATACCGCATCAGCTCACAGTACTATTTTGCTTAGGTGGGTTTTGGTGGTCATCTGTATTTTGTATTGTACATTCGTTGTATCTTTTACTCTCCATCTACTATTATGTTGTTGACTTAGAGACTTGGTGAGGACGTTACTGTATATTATTTGTGAGTTTGTTGTCTTTTATATACAGCTTTTTCTCTATTGTCTTTATTTCTTCGCTATAGCTTCATATTTTTGTGTTGTATTCATCTTGGGTTAGTTTTTACAAAAAGGGGTGTTGCCAAAATTTTAAAGAAATAAAGTAGGACTTTTAAAGAATTTGGGTTGCGATTTCAAATGTTTCAAAAACTTATATTATTTTTTCCGTATTTTTATGGTTTAGATTTCTGAGTTTTGGCTTTCTTTTATTACGTTACGTCTTAGGGCGTTGCGTAGTACTAGGGCCGTCACGGGCCAATTTTGGGTCGTGACAAAGTATTCTGTCACGACCCACCCCCAATACAGAGAGTATTGTCCGCTCTGGCCGAAGCCGCACGGTTTTGTCCTTTGGAGCGAACCGGACCCGACCAGGGGCCACTTCCCAGGAGGTCACCCATCCCAGGACTTCCCTGGCCCGAACACGCTTAACTCCGGAGTTCTTCAAACTCCGGAGTTCCGATTCATCCAAAAGGCGCCTCTGTATTGATGAGGGGTATCATTCCATTTATAGTGCAGGTCTTGACCTCTTTCAGAATGTATTCCGAAGATTCCCCATGTTCTACCGTGGGTCCCCATGCTTATCTGGTATAAATGGGTATACCAGATAATACCTGGGGTATTACATTCTCCCCCACTTAGAACAATGGTTCGTCCTCGAACCACAGACCTACTATTGAGGAACCAGCTCTGATACCATTCTGTCACGACCCACTCCCAATACAGAGAGTATTGTCCGCTCTGGCCGAAGCCGCACGGTTTTGTCCTTTGGAGCGAACCGGACCCGACCAGGGGCCACTTCCCAGGAGGTCACCCATCCCAGGACTTCCCTGGCCCGAGCACGCTTAACTACGGAGTTCTTCAAACTCCGGAGTTCCGATTCATCCAAAAGGCGCCTCTGTATTGAAGAGGGGTATCATTCTATTTATAGTACAGGTCTTGACCTCTTTCGGAATGTATTCCGAAGATTCCCCATGTTCTACAGTGGGTCCCCATGCTTATCTGGTATAAATGGGTATACCAGATAATACCTGGGGTATTACACATGGGCTACAGATATGTAGAAAACTGAGAACGGGTGATAAGTTTCAAGAGTTGAAAACGGTGCAATTGTTGCAGCCATGGTATTGGCAGTTATCACCCTGTATTACTAAATACATTGATTCTGAATGAATTTTATTAGATACCGAACCTGATATACAACATCATATCAATATCTTTATTGAGTAAAGAAGGATATAATTTTGTATTGTTGGATAATGTCTTAAACATTTCCTATATCAAGGTTTGATCGGTTCAGGCATGTTATCTAAAAGCATATACATTCTAAATTGAACCACAGTTCTTAACGTATAGAACACACACACGAGGAAGAGTTCAGAAATGAACGAATTCTTTTTGAGGCATTGTAGACTAGGTCATATCAATGCGACCCGACTAGCTAAGTTACATTAAGATGCATATTTAAATCAGTTTGAATTTACATCTTATGAAACTTGCCAGTCATGTCACAAATATAAAATGACCATAGCTCCGTTTACTTGAAACAAAGAAAGAGTTGGTGAACTCTTGGGACTAATACATGATGATGTATGAAGGTCCCCAGTCTACATATGCCAAGACTGGTTCTTTATACTTCCTTACATTCACTGACGATCTCTCAAGATTCGGACACATGTTCCTGTAGAAACACATGTCTGAAGCTTTTGAGAAATTCAAAGAATATAAGATAGAAGTAGAGAACCAATACAGGTATAAGTATTATGTCCTTTGATGTGATCAGGGAGGAGAATACTTAGGCATGGAGATCCTGGACTATTCTAAAGGAGAATGAGATTCTCTCTCAGCATTACTCCTCCGTATACACCACAACACTATGGTGTATCGGGGCGGAGCAATCACACCCTATTAGATATGGTGCGCTCTATGATGAGTACTACTGAGTTACCTGTTTCCTTTTTGGGGGTTATGCACTTGTGAAGCTGCATACCTATTGAATAAGGATTCAATAGTTCCCGACGAACCTCAGCCTCTCCGCCGATCTGGTAGGGTTCCTCATCCGCCTGAGAGATACTTCAGTTTCTCGATGACAGTGGGAGCGAGGATTGCATCATGAGATGATGACCCAACTGTTTCGATCAGGCCATCAAGAGTGGAGACTCTGTAAGAACGGCTGAATGCTAAGCGATCTGAGATGGAATCCATGTACACCAACAAAGTATGGACTTTGGTTGCTATATCTGAAGGGTTAAAACCCCATCAGGAGCAAGTATATCTTGAGAAGATTGCATGGTGTAGATGGAAAAGTTGAGACTTTCAAAGCTAGACTTGTTGCAAAAGGCTCTCGTCATTGACCAGGTATGGATTATGATGAAACCTTTTCTCCAATAGCTATGCTTAAGTCCATCCGGATCCTACTTTCCATTGCTACATACCATGATTACGATATCTAGTGGTTGGGTGTCATGACTATTTTTCCAAATACTGATTTAGAAGAGAGCGTCTTTAAGTACACAGCCAGAGAGCTTCGTAAACAGTGGGAGCAGCGGAAATGTGTGCAAGTTGCTTTACAGGTTAAAGCAGGCATCGCGGAGTTGGAACATCTGTTTTGATGTGGTAGTCAAAGCGTTTGACTTCATCAAAATGGTAGATGAACCTTGTATATACAAAAGGGTAGTAGAGAGTATGGTGGTATTCTTCGTATTGTACGTAGATGACATGCTCTTGATAGGAAAGGAGTTTCCTATGCTACGCACGGTCAATCTCCTCTTATCACAATGATTCTCCATATAGGATCTAGATGATACCTCCTAAATCCTGGGTTTTGGATCTATGAGATAGGTCTAAGTGGATGTTAGGACTCTCACTAGGTGTAGTGAGATGGTATCAATCGATCCTGGGGAGAATCACTGGATAGCTTCTAGGGTGATAAGGTTGACTGAATATCAGTCACAAGCTTTGTCTTTACCCTCAGTGGAGGGACGGTATGTTGGAAGAGTTCCAAGCTAGATACCGTGGCAAACTAGATGATAAAGGCTGGATACATCGCTACCAAAGATGCTACCAAAGAGGCAGTCTGGGTGTATATTTGTTCATAAGATGAACAAGGTTCCTACCATTGTGTGACAATGGAGGTGTGGCTTTGGCCTTGGAACCCCGGTCCCATCAGTGACCCAGACATATTCTAAGGCGGTATCACCTGATCATGGAGATGGTTGATCTTCAAGGGATCGAGGTTAGGAGAGTAGACTCAGAGGTTAACACGACGGATCCACTCACTGAGGCCTTTCCTGCGAGAGACTTTTATAGGACGTTGGGTATAAGATACTACAACAGATGGCCTTAGTGCAAGTGGGAGATTGTTAGTTGTATGTATACCCTAGAGGCCATTATTGTACATGATATGTATATTATAGTGGATGCTGGGACATATATAGGGAGGACTTTCTTGCTCGACATGATAGTACGCTATCTGGTTGCTCTTTATCTTAACATGTACACTTACCGTCTCTCTGTTACATATTGATAAAGCCCTTAGGATTTTTACTTGACTTCCAGGATTATGATGCAGATCATACTAGTGGGGCCTGGGTAGTCCATGAGTACATCCTTCAATGTTCCTAGTCGTGGGAATATCGAGACGGGGCATCGATATTCCAGAGTAGACTAGCGTATATCTTCTCGACCCATATGATGGATGATGGATGATCCCATATCTATTGGTGTTTGACATTAGAGATGGTATGCGGGTGCTCAGTGGAGACTGGGTACACTGAACGGACTCGCCAAGAACTCCCAGATGGTATTATACCTGACGTCAGATGGCAGTTATCTGGTGACACTGGTACAGCTTAGTCTGTCGACCCGAGATCGTCATAGAGTCTTGTGTGTCTCCCACTGTGCTTTGATTTCCACCCTACCACGGCTCTACTGAGTCGTGTAAACAGGTGGTTTTTGGGTACAGTCCCGAGTCACATGGAGGCAATCAGCGATAGGAGGGGATTCGTCTCTCTCGGTATTGGGGGCTGATGTTGCGCTATGCTCGACTGGCCATAACTGGAAATCCCTGGCCAGGGTTGCTGTGATTTACTGGTAAGTGTTATCAGTAGTTTCACGCTCGTTATGGACCTTACATCGGCATGACTTATCAAGTTACTGGGGTCTGACGTTTACCACCCCTAGGCGAGATATGCGACATATCAGACGAACAGACCGGACTGTGCGGTAAGTGTTACTGATTGGATTCGCAGGAGTGTGAGCAGGCTTGCTCGTTGACCTTCCGATCGCTCAATACCCAGGTGGCCGTTACGTTTGGCAGACCGCTTGCGGCTTGTGGGTGTTTGATATGATCACCACCTACTGCCGGCGTATTGACGAGTCTTTAGAGTCCTACACAGAGGTTTCTTGGCTCAGGCGAAACGAAATAGGAGCACGTATATGATATGTGCGGGACCGAGAATAATACCAGTATGTGATACTGTATTCTATTCTCGCGATTTGTATCACTGGTCGGTTATATGCGATATAGCCGGGTTACCGAATCAAGTGTTGATTCGATATATTGATACACTAGATATTAGTCGGTTATATACGATATGACCGGATCATTAAATCAAGTGTTGATTTAATGATTTGATGTATAATTATATATTTGATATATTACTTTGCATTAACTAGTATTGGTTCACTTAAGATTGCTTTTCTCACTTAATGTGCACATAATGTATATGTGATATATGTTTGTGTACATGATTGTATCATGTTTGATGATACATGCAAACTTGGGTGTGTGTATGACTTACACCATATTTAAGATAGTGGTTAGGGTTTATATTTATTTTGTAATTCAAAATGGTGGCTTTCTTTGTCTTGACTTGAAGCTTCATGAAGCTTAAAGTATCTTTGACAAAGTCCACATACTATGTTTTACTTAAGATATTTTAAAACCAAATCATTATATTAAACCATGGTTTAGTCTCTACAATAGTTAGTGGATGATACTAACTCACCCATGGTTGCATAATTGATCATTATTCTTTTTCTCATTTTTCATTCTTACTTCTTCTTCTTCTTCATCCAAAAGAAAAAATCTTTCTCGATTTTTCTAAGTGAAGAAACAAAGTGAGAAATCAAAATCTAAAGTAAACCCACTTCCTATTTTATCATCCTCTACTACTTTCTATTTAGTTTAGGGTGTTCTCTTCACAAAGTTCTTGACCTAGTGAAGTGGTAGTTGAGTTTGAGTCTCCTCGACGTAGATCATCTTCGGCCTTGAAGACTACGAGCAATCTTGTTCATTTCTCCGGGGAATTCCATACTAGAGTCCGGGAGATCGATGATCGCAACAAAGGGACGTCAACACGGAGCTTTAGAACTGAAGGACCGGATCTACAAAGGTGGTATTTTTGTTCACTTCTCTTTGTGATGATTGATTACTAGTTTTGTTACCCTAGTTTTCTAGTACGATTCGTAGTTGATTGCTTAGCACCCCCTTAAATTTTTGTTGTGGCATGTGTGATGCTTGCAAACTCTAGGCTAGGTGCTGAGGAATCCCAACATCCGCAACCTCTTTAGGCATCATAAACCCAATGTACCACATATATTGGATTTCATGCTTAACCAAATGAATTCCTTAGACATCACATGCCTAACAATTATAAACCTCGCATTTTAGTCTCGATATTGAAAATACTTTCCAATAACCTGTCGGGTAATTCCAACAAGATTCCCGATAAACTGATCGAATGCTCGTCGGAAACTCTAGTAGGTGGCCACACCCTCGATGCTGTCGATGAAGTGCACTAAGGCGGAACACCGCGGCCGCGAGCACCCGGATGGATGCTTTTTGCAACGGGGTTTTCCTACAGTCACTTGGTCGGGGCTATGGGACATGGTTATTTAGTAAGATTACCCGGCGAGTATCCGCATACGCTACGTGATTGAGACGGAATTTTGATCACATCAAAATCCCGTGGCAACCGATCAAACGAGACTAAATTTCTAGATTTATAAAATTCAAATTAGTGTGGATTCCAAGTATTGTATCCAATCACATGCTACCCGGACGACATTAAACTTTTCGATCGAATCATCAAAGTCCCACAATTCCCCGAGAGCTCAACACTTGAGCATAGTTTAATAATACCCAGAATATGCCACAGTACCTACGCACCAACCGTAGAAGGGCAGACCCTAGCCTTATTCATGTCGCTACGGAACTGCGGCAATCCTTAGGGTATGACCACGGTTCTGCGATCCAAAAAGTCGAGTTAGGGTTTCATTCTTCTAGAGGGTTCACAGAATTACTTGCATATTTTTCCGAATACGTTAAACTTAGGAAAATAGGTTTTTGACATTCGATCGAACTTTTTAACTTCGCCTAGGCAACATGCGAAAACCCGAAACAATGTTAAAACTATGAATATAAAACACTCCGAATTGCTTATAGTGTAAGATCACATCACATGCAAATTTAGAATAAAAACAAACAACACCTGAAACACCAAAACCCAGTGACTGGATGACACCAAAAAATTCAACCCATTCCTGCACAACAAGGCCGAGCTCGCCGGAAAACCTAGGCATGTGGCCGGCCATTTTCCGAGGATAGAGGCTAAATTTTTCAGTGTTTTCATGATGCATCCCATACAACATACTGCAATTGTTTTAAAAAAAAATTCTTAAGACCTTTTAAAATCGACAGAAACTAGGTATTCGTGTTTTAAGTTTCGGAGTAGTTTCGGTTTCGTAATCCTACTAAAATCCGTCTAATTTTCTAGCATGTCTCCGATACCACTGCTGGTCAGGCAGCCACCCCATCCAATGAGGTCGCCATGGCACCAACAGGTCCCTCAGCAGCTACTTCTTACGCATGCCCCCTCGCGAGGACTACAACCCGCCGGAATACCTTCTGGTCTTGGAACACCTTGGGGGTAAGAGCCTATGCTTCACCACACTGTCACACGGTGAGAACCCCCCATAGGTCGACATCCAATGCCTAGTAGCTCTGATACTACTGCAGGGTTGCCTAGTACGACAGCAAGGTTTCGGGAGGCATCGTCCATGCCAATTTCAAAAATTTGCCGTTCTAGTCAACCCTAACCCTAGAATCGTTACTAGAAAATGTGACGAAATAAAATGCAAACAACTTTGCAACTAAAGTGAAAAAGGAATACAACCTTTGTAGACCAGTCCTTCACTTCATTAGCTCCGTGTAGTAGTCCCTTCGCTGCGATCATGAACTCCCGGACTCTAGAGAGGCTCCCATAAAGAAATGAACAAGCTTGCATCGAAGTCTTCGAGGCCGAAGATGATCTACGCCGAGAAGACACTAACCCAAGCTATCTCTTCACTAATTATGGAATTAGTAAAGTAAACACCCTATACTAAATGGCAAGTAGTAGAGGATGATGAAATAAGAAGTGGGTTCATTTTAGATTTATTTTTCTCACACTAATTCTTCACTTAGAAAAAACCTAGTGAGCTTTTTCTTTTGATGAAGAAGAAGAAGAATGAACTCATGAATAAATCTCAAGTAGAGAATGGCAACCATGGTGAGTTAGTATCATATACTAACGTTTGTAGAGAGTTAACCATGACTAGCTATAATGGTTAGGTTTATAAATATCTATAGTAAAACAAAACTTGTGGACTTAGTCAAAGAACACTACAAGCTTCTACAAGCTTCAAGCATGACTAATTCCATCAATTTTGAATTACTTAAATAATTAAAAACCTTACATTAAAGCTAGCATAGTGTAAGTCATACACACACCCTTGTTGCATGTATCATCAAGCATGATACATATCATGTACACAAATATACATATCACATATATACAATGTGTACATCAAGTGAGAAAATAAATCTTAAGTGAATGAATATTAGTTAATGCAACTTAATATATCAAATATATAGTTATACATTAGATTATCAAATCAACTCTTGATTTAATAATCCGGCTATATCACATATAACCGACTAATATCATATGCAACAACTTATTTAATCAACCCTTGATCCGATAACCCGGCTATATCACATTTAACCGATCGATGTCACATATCGTGAGAATATAATACGGCATCACATATCGTATTAATCTCGATCCCGCACATATCACATATGTGCTCCTATTTCATTTCGCTTGAGCCAGGAAAGCTCTGTGTAGGACTCTAAAGACTCGTCAATACGCCGGCAGTAGGTGATGATCATATCAAACACCCATAAGACGCAAGCGGTCTGCCAAACGTAACGGCTACCCGGGTATTGAGTGATCAGAATATCAACAAGCAAGCCTGCTCACACTCCTTCTAGTCCAATCAGTAACACTACCGTACAGTCCGGTCTCTTCGTCTGATATATCGCATATCTCGTCTAGGGGTGGTTAACGTCACACCCCAGTAACTCGATAAGTTGTGTCGATATGAGGCTCATAACGGGTCAAGAAACTACTGATAACACTTACCAGTATATCTCTGAATCAGCCCTGGCCAGGGACTTCCTGTTATAGCCAATCGAGCACAGCGCAATATCAATCCCCAATATCGGGAGAGACGAAACCCCTCCTATCGCTCATTGCCTCCATGTGACTCGGGACTGTATCCAAAAGCCACCGTTTTGCACGTTCTCTTGAATGTGGTAAGGTGGAAATCAAAGCACAGTGGGAATCACACAAGACTCTATGACAATCTCGGGTCTACAGACCAACCTGTACCAGTGTCACCAAAGAACTGCCATCTGACGTGAAGTATAATACTATCTGGGAGTTTTCGGCGAGTCCGTCCAGTGTACCCAGTCTCCACTGAGCACCCGTATACTATCTCTGATATCAAACACTAATGGATATGGGGTCATCCATCGCCCATCTACATAGGTCGAGAAGCTATACGCTAATCTACTCTGGTATATCGATGCCCTGTCTCGATACACCCATGACTAGGAACATTTGAAGGATGTACTTAGCGACTATCCTGTCCCCACTAGTATGATCTGCATCATAATCCTGGTAGTCAAGTACAAATCCTAAGGGCTTTATCAACATGTAATAGAGAGACAATAAGTGTACATGTTAAGATAAAGAGCAACCATATAGCATACTATCATGTCGACCAAGAAAGTCCTCCCTATATATGTCTAAGCATCCACTACAATATATATCATATGTATAGTAATGGCCTCTTGAGCTATCGCCGCCATCATATGTACAGTAATGGCGGAGATAGCTCAAGAGGACGTGCAGGTTAGTGTTCGCACCTCACCTGGTTCTTCATTCAGCACTTTTATCCACGTGGTTGGGTGCTTTCCTCCCCCTTTTGACCCTCTTTCTTTCTTCAGGTCCTCCAGCACGTTGCCCTCGTCGTCTACATGGAGGACGAGGAGATTGTTCCGGCGATGTGGGCCACAGACGAGTCCTCCTTGCGAGAGGAGAGCTTAAGGTAGGAGCTGGGGGCAGTGATGGAGAGGGCTGCTGCCCTTGAGGCCTGGGTGGAGGCCAGTAACAGGGAGGTCGCTCGGTACCGAGAGGACGCCCGAGCCGCCAAGTCCCAGTTGGAGGACTCCCGGGTGTTCGTTTCTACCATGAAGAAGACGGTGAGCAGCCTCCAGAAGGAAAACGAGGCAGCAAAGGACCGGGCACGAAAGGCGGTGGAGAGCTATAAAAAATCAAATCAGTTCTACGCCGACCTTACCAGTGCTGGGGGCGTCATTTGGCACGACGCCCTTGACTCTATCAAGGCTCAAATGCCGGAGTTCCCTGACGCCGAGCTCCGGTCCTTGTACCCTCTCGCCGACGACGCACAGGGGATCGCCCCCGGACATGATGCAGGGAAAGTGGCCCCCGGTGGGAGTGTGAGGGGTAAGTCGGTCGCCCTAGCTGCCGGTGCCGAAGTTCCCGCCGGAGGTGCTGACCCTGAAGATGCCGCCCCGGTGGTCGCAGAGGAGGCGCCGCTCGCCGAGGATGTGCCCGCCCCTGAGGCTTAAAACCCCACGTCTCCTTATTTCTCTCTTTTGCTATGAAATTTTGTAAGCCTCCGGGCACTTTGTTAGGCTGGGGAGCCCATAATACCTTTGTAGAGACTTTTGATTTATGTGAATAAAAAATCATTTTTTTGCTTCTTTGTGTGCATATTTTCCTTTTATTTGTGGAAAATATTTGTAATTGCACGGTCCAGCTTTCACGTCAGGTCAGTTCTTCGTATGGAGATCACACGTCGAGTTGAATTCGATTATTTGCCAAGTGTGCAAAGACCGGTGAAGGGTCAGTATCTCCATGGCCCCGAAGTCGAGGTTGGGATCGTTTAGACGTGGATGGCCTCATGGCGAGGACTTGGACCTGTTGGGGTAAAAATTTACACCCCGGTTGACCGAGTCAAAGTCAAGGTCAACCCCAAGCCAGGTGGGCCCAAGCCCAGGTCAAGTGGGCCCATGCCCAGATCGAGTCCGAAACATGAAGCGGCCGATCCTCCCCATGCCAAAAATGAAATCATGTAATAAATAATTTTTATGTAATTTTTTATACATGAATGTATGCAAAATGGGCATAAAGCTAATATTTTGTAAGCCCATGGTTTATGTGCAAAAAAGAAATGGCACATGAGCCATGGGATGGGCAAAATGCCATTTTGCAAAGCCCAAGGGGCTATATGTAAATGTGTAAGCCTATAAAAGGCAACATGATGATGAATAATAAGGAACTTTTTTTTTCTATCCCCTCAAAAAAACCTAGGGTTCTTTGTGCCTCCTGCTTCTTCTCCAAGGTTCTAAACCTTCTCATTTCTTTTGAATTAAATCAAGAGTTTTACTCTTTCTTTTCCAAAACTAAGTGGTTTTCCACCACAAAACCTACAAAGGGGAACTCAGATCTCCCATCAGATCTCAAAAAGGAGTTTTTTTTATTTAAAATCTCCTACTTCTTGATCTTCAAGATCCGGCCAAACAACAGGAGGAAGAAGAAGAACCCCCTTTATCAGCTTCAAAACATCATAGGAGTTTAACTCCATACATATATACATAATAAATATTTCATTTCCGAAGCACAGCTTCTGTTTCTTAGGCTAAAAGCCTCTTGTGCCTCTCCGGCGCGCAGCGCAAGTGCGCAAGGCGCCAGCGTGCCGACACGTGGCGCGCGCGCTTGCGCACCTGCGCGCTTGCGCAAGTGCGCAAGGCGCCCGCGTGCCGACGCGTGGCGCACGCGCTTGCGCACCTGCGCGCTTGCGCAAGTGCGCAAGGCGCCCGCGTGCCGACACGTGGCGCGCGCGCTTGCACACCTGCGCAAGTGCGCAAGGCGCCCGCGTGCCGACACGTGGCGCGCGCGCTTGCGCACCTGCGCACAGCACCTAAGCGCACAGCGTCCAAGGTGCTGCCCCACGCATCCCTTGGATGCCTTTTCCCCCTCTTTTTATGTATATATATATATATATACATTTGTATACAAATGTACACATACACATACTCCGCAACATTCTCCCCCTCCAAAAATTTTCGGGCCGGGGCGCTGCCCCGAACCCCGCAAGGGGGCTGCTAGCCCCCTTGACCCCCAGCCCGCTATCCGGGTAGCGGGACCCCCGTAAAAAACTCTGCGTGGCTCCCGATATATCCAAAACCCCCCTTTCAGAACAGAACACACGTACACTGCACATTGAGTTCGCATGACCAGTTTAACCCGTTAATCGGAGGTTCCCTCGCCCCAAAGGCGAGGGGTAATTAACGGCAGCTTAGTCCGCGGCTGCCGGAGATTCGGATCCCCATAATCATTAAACCCCGCCCTACCCTAGGCAGGGGGAATCTGTAGTACGCCTGACAAGCGCGCGCGTATTCCCATCTCAATGGGGTGACGAAAAACACCCTACAGGACCGTGGCGTCGGCGGTTAGTAACACCAGTTACGGATGATCGAGCATGGTTGATTCTCGGTTGCCTCTTGGTGAGGGCTTAGGTATCTGGCTTCATGGGGTAGTGAACGGCATTCATTATAACCGAGAAGGAAGAATCTCGGCGGCCTCGCGATGAGAGCTTCAGATCCCTAGCGTCTGATGGGCAGGAGGCTGCCCGCTGGGGATGCGCCGAGCAGGAAGAAACTCGGCGGCTTCGCGATGAGGGCTTCAGACCCTCAGCGTCTGATGGGCAGGAGGCTGCCCGCTGGGGATACGCCGAGCAGGAAGAAATTCGGCGTCCTCGAGAAGAGGGCATCGGATTCTCAGCGTCTGATGGGTAAGAAGTTACTCGCTAAGGATTGGTCGAGCAGGGTAGCTGCTCGGTAGCCTCTTGGCGAGGGCTTTGATCCCTGGCGTTGTGGGGTAAGGAGCTACCAGCCAAGGATAACCGAGTAAGGGCGGGCCCGGTTGCCTCTTGATGAGGACTTTTGATCCTTAGCGCGGGAGGGGCCGTAAAGGGCCTGCTAAGGACAGGCCGAGCAGGGTTACTGCCCGGTGCCTCTTGGCAAGGGCTTTAATCCTTAAGGACGGGCCAAGCAGGGTTACTGCCCGATGCCTCTTGGCGAGGGCTTTGATCTCTGGCATTGTGGGGTAAGGAATTACCAGCCAAGGATAACCGAGCAAGGGCGGGCCCGGTTGCCTCTTGATGAGGGCTTTTGATCCTTAGCGCGGGAGGGACCATAAGAGGCCTGCTAAGGACGGGCCGAGCAGGGTTACTGCCCGGTGCCTCTTGGCGAGGGCTTTGATCTCTGGCGTTGTGGGGTAGGGAATTATCAGCCAGGGATAACCGAGAAAGGGCGAGCCCGGTTGCCTCTTGATGAGGTCTTTTGATCCTTAGCGCAGGAGGGGCCGTAAGAGGCCTACTAAGGACGGGCAGAGCAGGGTTATTGCCCGGTGCCTCTTGGCGAGGGCTTTGATCCTTAAGGACGGGCTGAGCAGGGTTACTACCCGGTGCCTCTTGGCGAGGAATCCGATCTCTGGCGTTGTGGGGTAGGGAGCTACCATCCAGGGATAACCGAGCAAGGGCGGGCCCGGTTGCCTCATGATGATGGCTTTTGATCCTTAGCGCGGGAGGGGCCGTAAGAGGCCTGCTAAGGACGGGCCAAGCAGGGTTACTGCCCGGTACCTCTTGGCGAGAGCTTTGATCCTTTAGGACGGGCCGAGCAGGGTTACTGCCCGGTGCCTCTTGGCGAGGGCTTTGATCTCTGGCGTTGTGGGGCAGGGGATTACCATCCAGGGATAACCGAGCAAGGGCGGGCCCGGTTGCCTCTTGATGAGGGCTTTTGATCCTTAGCACAGGAGGGGCCGTAAGAGGCCTACTAAGGACGGGCCGAGTAGGGTTACTGCCCGGTGCCTCTTGGCGAGGGCTTTGATCCTTAAGGACGGGCCGAGCAGGGTTACTGTCCGGTGCCTCTTGACGAGGACTTCGATCTCTGGCGTTGTGGGGTAGGGAGCTACCAGCCAGGGATAACCGAGCAAAGGTGGGCCCGGTTGCCTCTTGATGAGGTCTTTTGATCCTTAGCACGGGAGGGGCCATATGAGGCCTACTAAGGACGGACCGAGCAGGGTTACTGCCCGGTGCCTCTTGGCGAGGGCTTTGATCCTTAAGGATGGCCCGAGCAGGGTTACTGCCCAGCGCCTCTTGGCGAGGGCTTCGATCCCTGGCGTTGTGGGGTAGGGAGCTACCAACCAGGGATAACCGAGCAAGGGCGGGCCCGGTTGCTTCTTGATGAGGGCTTTTGATCCTTAGCGCGGGAGGGGCCATAAGAGGCCTATTAAGGACGGGCCGAGCAGGGTTACTGCCCGGTGCCTCTTGGCGAGGGCTTCGATTCCTGGCGTTGTGGGGTAGGGAGCTACCAGCCAGGGATAACCGAACAAGGGCGGTCCCGGTTGCCTCTTGATGAGGGCTTTTGATCCTTAAGGACGGGCAGAGCAGGGTTACTGCCCGGTGCTTCTTGGCGAGGGCTTTGATCCCTGGCGTCGTGGGGTAGGGAACTACCAGCCAGGGATAGCCGAGCAGGGTAGCCGCTCGGCCGCCTCTTGGCGAGGGCTTCGATCCTTAACGCTGGAAGGGCCGTAAGAGGCCTGCTAAGGACGGACCGAGCAGTGAAGCCGCCCAGTCGATTCGTGAGGTTCTGTCCAACCTTCCTAGTGTGAGTGTAGGGAAGAGGGACGGTCGCGGGCGACATGTGTCATGAACGCGTGGGGGAGGTGGAGCGCCGGAGCCGCGTCGTTTCGATTTCAACGAGAAAGGCTCGATGCCTGCCGCGTGGTGGTACAGTTGTGGGTGAAACGAGCGACTGTTGGACTCGTGGGGTGTCGCGGGCTATAAAGCGGAAGGATTGTTGATCACTCCTTTCTTCACACCCAAAACGTAAGAATGGAGGACTTCCCTTTTATGATCCCCGACATCGTAAATTTCGAGGACGTGTACCTCTATGACCAGTACTGCACCAAGGACACGGTGCAGCTAGTGATTGGCCGCATTGAGGATCATTTTGGCCGACTGCTTCCTCGGCGCTCCCCCCTGCTCCAGCTGTTGATGTACTCCATCTGGAGAGCGTCGCCGGGGCTCTACAACCCCTTGTCCGAACAGCTGAGGGACGAGGCGGTTGGTAAGCTAAGTTCTTTGCGGCGCTTCGGCCTGATCTCCGCGGGTCGGCGGGATCGCTCGGTGACGCTCATCCTTAAGTGCTATCAATTGAGTCACCACGCCGACATTCATGGGCGGCATCAGAGGCAAAGGGCTGAAGCGGCAAGGGCTCGGCTGGCGGAAATATGCTCGGAGTACCACGAGCAGTGTTTTCTGCAACCCATTCCTCCGCTATTGTAATTTTTCTTTTTCGGTGTACGGCTAGGAAGCCTATAGTACCCTTTGAATAAACAAACTCGTCTTTTTGTAATGCTTTATTCATCCCTTATTATTAAATAAACAGAAAGATCTTGAGAAAAGTTTACTTCGCCTTAGTAAAAGAAGTACATGCTAGTAGATGTTCTTATCATTGGCACGGTTTGAACTCCTCGGATGTCTGTTGGCCTCCGCGTACTGCGTGGGGTGCTGAGCCTCATAGGTATCCGACGTACCCCCCTCCCCCTGCCGACATGACCATGATCTGGCCGATTGTTAACTCGCCGGGAGGGGGACACTACTCTTGCCCGCGGTCAGCTTGCCGCTTGTCCTGTAAGTACGCTAGTAGGTGTCCCGAACGGATGAGCTCCTCGATGTAGTCTCGGAGCTGCTTACAGCTTTCTGTGGAGTGGCCTTGCGACCTATGGAAACCGCAGTAAGGACCCCGGGTGCGCTTTGCCGCCATGCACGAGATCGGGGGGAGCTTGAAGTAACCCTCGCCTTAGCTTCCTCTAGCAGTATTGTCTGGGAGACGTTGAGCGGGGTGTACTCCTGAAACTTTGGGGAGTAGGGCTTTGATCGCTCAAGTCTCCTTCTCTCTTCCCTCGCCCTTTTCTTTGAGTCAGTTTGCTCAGCCCCGAGGAGATTCTTATTCACCTCGGACTTGAGCTGGATCTCGCGCTCGGTCCAGGCCTTTACTTCGGCCATGGTCTTAGGTTGTACTAATGCAAAGGAGCGTAACCACTCCTTGTGCCTAACACCAGACCTAAGTGCTGTAATGACTGTCTCGTCCCGAAGTTCTGGGACTTCAAGAAGGGCGTTGTAGCAGCTGGTGACGTACCCTTTGAATGTCTCCTTATCTCCGCTCTTGATTGTGAAGAGGTGGTCGACGGTCCGTTTCTGCCGTCTGTTCCCGACGAAGTGGCCAAGGAATTGGGTGGCCAGCTCGTCGAAGGTTGAGATCAAGCGTGGCGTGAGTCCTCGGAACCAGTCCCGTCCAGAGTGGATGAGAGTGGCCAGGAAAGATCGGCATTGGGCGGCGTCAGAGTGGTCTTGGAAGCTCATTCCTGCGGTGAATGCGTCCAGATGGTCCTTCGGGTCGGATTTACCATCAAAGAGAGAGACCTTTAGGGGCTTGTTTCGGGAGGAGACATTGACAACGATTAGCTCCTCAGTGAAGGGTTTTGTGAGCGAGTCAGAGGCGTACTTAGCCCCGTTGTTTGAATGACAACCTTCCCGATGCATACCTTCGATCTTCTTTTCGAGGGCGTCGAGTCGGTCGTGGTATCCCAACGATTCGGCACATTCTGATCTTTAGCCTCTGCTGTTGGAGACCTGTGTCTGGCCATGGCCCCGGTTCCTCTCGATGAGGTTCCTTAGGTTCCCTGGCGAGGTAGTCTTCGAGGTGCCATGACGAGTCCCGTCCGTGCGACCCCGCCGAGGGAGGGGGTGTAGGTCATGCCTGGGCGCAGGCGAGCTGACAGACATCTCCTCAGGAGGGACGGGAGTGCGAAAGAGCTCGGGGCAAGGCGCTCTGTCTATGGACCTCGGTGTGGAGCTGTAGGGCGCCCAACGGGTCAGAGAATATGTTGGCCCGGGGGATCGGCGGCCGTGGGAGGCAGCGAGGCGGTGGTCGGCCGTGCCGACGCGAGCATAGTATTCTCTCCCTCAGTATGGTCCCAGCCTCGAGGTGGGGGAGCGGCGACTTGGGCACCCTGCCCCACCATTTGGACACGGACGAGCTCATCCACGACGGACGCGAGTCGGTATATCTGGGCGGCTAGGGCGTTGATGGCGTTCGGGGGAGGAGATTCGTCTGCGTCTCCGTTGTGGGGAGGCGGCGACTGGTGCTCGGATCATCGCGGTGATCGCTCGCCATTGAGTTGAGATCGAAAGATAAACTTTGTTCAGTGGAATCAAGAGTTTCCCACAAACGGCGCCAGCTGACGTGCGCCGTATCACGTCAAGATGTTACCTTCCGTAGATCTGCTGCTGAGCGACGATGGACGGCTGAGATTGAGTTGAAGGTTGCCTCCTGAAGCGTGTAGATCTCAATGGGTTTAAGGCGGTTGTGGCTGAGCTACCTGCAAGGAAGTCCCGGGGTGGTTGTACCACCGAGGACCCTCCGATGATCAAGTTAGACCGGATATTTGAGCAGAGTAACGACTTAGTGAGGAGAGAATTGCGTACTTTGATCGTCTGAGAGAGGGGTTTATATAGCGGCAGCGATGGGCAGGCAGGCGCGAGAATCACGCCGGCCGTTACGCTCCCGACGTTACGCCTGTATGATAAGCGGGATCCCGCATTAATGGAGAGACAGGCTCGTTAATGGGGGATCGTGATGGCGTAGAACGTGGGATCATGGGCGGCGGATATCTCGTGCATGGCAAGATTCGCGGAGCCGTGGCGTGGGAGCCTGTGGTCAGCGCTGTGGGTCGGTTAGGATGAGACCGAGGAGGATTAGCTCGGCGGGAAGCTCGGGGACGAGCGGGAGGCTGAGGTGTCCTGGTTCTGCTAAAGCCCGGAGACGAGCTGAGAAGGCTGAGGAGGCCAGTTGTGCAGGGGGCTCGGAGGTGAGCCAACGGTTGTTTGTAAGGCAGGCACAGGAATGGTGTGGTCGGTAGAAGAAGGTCGGCCATGTCCATGGGCCGCAGACCCCGGGGTATTCTACCGACGTACCGTTCCTGGTCTTATCTTGTTAGCTTCGGGACACGTCGTCTGTCACGTGTCAAATCTGGGAGATAACCGATATCGAGCATCATCAGGGCCGCATGCCATAACTTTGACACTTTGAATCTGATTCAAAATCTATAAAAGCGAAAATACTCTTGAAACCGCATTAACGATTCGATAAATTCTTGTATAAGAAGACAACGCAACCCACATCTTTTTGGTGCATTGATAAGGCACTATTATTATTAAAGTGGATCCAAAATTTTAAAATAAAAATTACTCTTTCTGTCTCCCAGTAAATACTAGTCTTTTTTGGCACTTATTTATACTCAAAACTATTTCACTTATCTATACTCAAACTATTTATACCACGATGCTATATGTCCTTTTATCTATGTCCGGAATGGATGGTCAAAAGGATTGACTAGATCCGACAAAACTTTCTACGGAGGAGGACGTATACGGAAAAACGGAAATATAATCTAGTTAGGTAGGAGAAAGTTTGTAGATCGAAAAAGGAAGGATGACTGGGTGTGAAAAAACTAAGGATATGAATAGGGTCCTACTAAGAAGGTGTTAGTGTATATGCCCTAGAGGCCATTACTGTATCATACTAGTATGTATATTACTTGATGGAAGCTTGGGATATTCACAGTTGTACAGACAATCTTGCTCAATATAGTAGTATGCTACTTGGTTTGCCTCTGCTTTAATGTGTACATGTGTGTTTATTTATTATATCACCTATACGCATTAGTAGAGCCCTTAGGATCTTTGCTTGATTACCGACGTTGTGATGGCGATCACACTCGTGGGGGCTGGGTAATCTACAAGCACATCCTTATACACGTCCCTAGTCGTGGGAGTACCGAGATAGGGCATCGATACTCCGGAGTAGACTAGCGTATGCGCTTCTCATCCCAGCATGGGAGACGGTCTGTCCCACAGCCGTCGGTACGTCGTACTTGAGATAGTATGCGGGTGCTCGTTGGGTTACGAGTACACTGGACAGGACTCGTCGGGGACTGATGGTTGGTATTATACCTATCGTCAGTTATCAGTTCCCAGGTGACATGAGTACAGCTTAGTCCGCTGACTTGACACTGTCACTTCGCCTCGAGTGTGTTCCCACTGTTCTTTGATTACTACCCTACCACGGCTCTACTGAGTCGTGCAAACAGGTAGTAGTTGGGAGCAGTCCCGAAGCACTTGGAGGCAGTGACGGTTAGACAGGATTCGTCTCTCCCGGTATTGGGGGTTGACATCGCGCTGTGTCTAGGAGAGCCATTACACAAGTAGTCCCTGGCCAGGGCAAGCGAGATATACTGGTAGGTTCCAGTGTTATCTCAGGGTGTTCTGGGCTTCACTCCGACACGACTTGTACCGCTATTAGGGGTCTGACACTTGCCGCCCCCCTAGGCCCGACATGCGATGTATCAGACGAACAGACCGGACTGTACGGAGATTGTCACATACAGACTCAGTAGGAGTTCGGATGGGTTTACCTCATCGGCCTTCTTATCGACATCTACCTGGGGACCGTTACGTACAGCTAGTGCCGCTTGCGGTCTGTGGTTAAACCCACTGCCAGCGTAGAGTCGAGTCTTTAGAGTCCCACACAGAGAGTTTCCCTGCACTGAGCGAAACGTGTAGAGGCCGTATGGTTTTACGGCAGGGCTGCGATCACTTACGTACACTTGTGTGCGTATGATGTTCGTGCAGGCAGTACTAGTGGGCTTTGGTTTAAGCCAGATCCTAGTATTGCACGGATGGATCTGTTTTGTCTTCTGCGCATCCGCATTCTACGGAATACGGATGCAGGTGTGTATGCACAGTTTTCTGGAGCGATGAAGGAGGAGGTGCCTCATTAGGGTTTTGGCAGTTGGTTCGGCCAAAACCACTATATGGCAGGCTCATTAGGGTTTTGACAGTTGATTCGGTCAAAACCATTTTGAGGCGGACTCATTAGGGTTTCGACAGTTCGTTTGGTCAAAACCATAAATGAGCCGGGGACATTATTTACTAATCCTTTCATTGATAATTTTGTTATGGCTAATTACATTGACCATTTGACCATCTTGACTTTGTTGACCATTTGACCAAAGTTGACTTGGATCTTCTTAGAAGATCTAAAGTATTCTTTGGTTTTCTTTTTATTTAGTTATGATAATGGTCATGTCATTTGTAGCCATCACCTTTATCTTGATTGGATTTGTAATGATAATGTTTGTGCATTATTGCAACCATGGTTAGCTTTTCTCTTGGTTAAGCTTTTCATTTGCTCATTCTCATTCTCTCTCTTGAAATGAGAAGCTCCATGGTTGCTAGAAAATCTCCTCCTTCTTCCTCCTCTTGATTTCTCCTTTGATCTCATGTGTTGAGAGAAAAAGGATTCTACTTGACAAACACATCCATACATCCTCTCTACACAACCTAGGGCTTCTAGATTAGCAATCTCCTTGCCCTAGTTACCTCGGCTTGAGGTGGAGCTCGGTGTACATCTCTCGGGTGGATCGTCTTCGACTCAAGGAGGCCGCGGAGGTGACCGAAGTCCGGATCAACCATTGAGCAAGCGATGAGAAGAACAACAAGAAGAGAAGAACATCAAAGAAGAACAACAACTAGAAGTGAAGGAGTTTAAGTTGAGGTATAACCACTTTGCCGAGTAGTTAACTCTTCTTTGCAAGAATGCTAGTTTAGTTTAGCAAAGATCCGGCTTTTACGGTCCATGTTACAAAGTTTAGAAAAATTTTGATTTACCGTTTCCGCAACCCCGCAAGTACCGGGAGAGGTAACGTGGACCTAACAGAAGGTGGCGGTGTAGGTGGGTGGTGGGTAACAATAAGGAATGGATGGCCAGCATCAATACAGCTTATGGTAATAAGGAATGGTGTGTAACAATTCGAAAATAATAATGTTATTTTGGAATTTAATTAATTAATTTAGAATTTAATTAATTATAAAAAATGAGTCGTATTTGGTTTCCATAAAATACCCTATGCATATATCCGTATAATTTACAAATAAACCAATATTTTAATTTTAAATGGCAAGAAAAATGTATATGTTAACATTTTCATAAATGTTATGATTTTACCATGGTTGGGTATTTATTAAGATTAAGTGAATTATGGGGTAGAGAGGGAGCCCTTATCCTACACCTGTTAACTAAACCCTTATTCTCTTATTCTCGTTTCTACATTCTCTCATCCTCTTATAATCCTCCACCTCTCAAAAATATCTATCATCTCCAAAATATCTCCCAACTCCTCGGCCCAAACTAAAATTCCTAGTTTCCTCCACCAAAAATCCATGGATCTTGCTAAGTTATCCCACTAGATCCTTCAAGACTTCAAGAGAAGCCTTCACGACCTCTAAAGAGTTTCAAGTGGACATCTCTAGAGCTTGGATCCCCTCTAATCCTCACCAAAATAAGTAAAAATCCCACTTTGTTTAAAATGTTACAAGTCTTTCCATGTTAACTAGGTTTTTCAAGCAAAATATTACATTTTATTGGATTTGATATTCCAAAATTGAGTTTTGAAGTGATCCATTTGTAGTGGTGGAAATTAGTATGGTTTACTTGGTGAATACACCATATTTTGGGAAGTAGAGGGTATTTTGGTGTAAAGGAATTGATTTTTAAGGTTTTTGGAATTTTCAAGTTTTTCAAAATTAACATCAACAAATTCCTTCTGCAGACGTCTGGGCATCAAACCTTCAGATGTCTGTCGTCAAGTCTTTGGTTTGAATTTCATTGTTGTGCAGACATCGGATAGCCAAAGCACCAGACGTCTGTAGGTTTGTTCTTCACACATCTGGATATACTCCAGACGTCTGTGTGAAAGTCTCAGGGTGAATTTGGTTTGTTCTTCAGACGCCTGCCTCATATAGGTGCAGACGTCTGCAGTTCATTTTATTGGCAGTTTTGAGTTTTAAGTTTTTAAACGGATTTCTAAACTTCGATTCGATCATTTTGACTTTAGACGATGATTCCGAGGGACAGTTCTACGTAGTCAAGACACATAGCACACGTTATTCATAGATTTTAACTTATGTACGCTTCGTTCGTTAGTATAGATGTCGATATAAATCCTTATACGATTGCATTATTGTTATGATTTGAAGATTCGGTCATGGAGACATCTGATGCGGTAAGGAAGAAGGGCAAGACGATCATTGGCTTAAACTAGATCGAGCCATACCTTGGTGAGTAGATGACCATCTACAAGTGGGAACTCAGGTGTGAAAGTGTTTCTTAACAACACCGTAGGGTTAAATCGGGCATTGATCATTCAATTTTCAAAAATTCGGTGTGCTAAGGAACACTAACCTAGAATCTAACTAGATTATTAGGGTTAACTATGATGATATGATAACACTATACTAAGAGAAAGAGGCTACAACCTTTGTAGACCGTGTCCTTCTCTTCTCAAGCTCTGTGTAGTAGTCCACGCAACTCCACTAGGCTCCACTTGAAGTTGGATCGAGCTTCCTCTGCGATCTTCGTGCCGAAGATGATTCACCCGAAACTCCGCTAATCTAAGTTACCTCTTCACTAAACTTTTTGGTGAAGGAAACACACTACACTTAATTTCTAATCAAGTGAATGTTGGTGAAGTAGGGGTTTTGTTTGCTCACTAGGGTTCTCACAAGCTCAAGGTTTCTGTCACGACCCAAATTTAGGCACATGACCGGCACTTAAACCACGTAACGTCAACAGGCGTACGCAATTTAAGTAAGCCGAAAACCAGAAATCTAAACCACCCAAAAAGGGTAAGTGGAGAAAACATAGATAAAAACCTTCGGAAATCTCAAGTAAAAATCTTTAAACTTAAGTTTTACTTAAAAATTTCGGCAGCACCTCCTTTGTAAAAACCAGCCTTGAAAACGGGTACAACATAGAATATAAATAAAGCATCCCAAACGGGAGCAACATCGCGCCCAACGGCGGAAAAAACCACCACAAGCATATATACGACGCCGTAGCAAAGAAAGCTAAATGAAAACAGCATAAGGAGGTAAAACTTTATAACAAGGCCGGATCCCACGAGCACGACACACAGAGTCACAAAATAATACAACACCGATCCTCACAACTCGTCTCTAAATCAAATACATGAAGTGTAGATGGAGAGTACTAGATACAAAAGAAACATAATGAACATCATCGGATAACCGCAAACCCACCTATAGCAAAAGGCTTCACAGCCAGCCGTAGCGGTATCCGCAAAAGTAGAGATGATAAGAAGTTCTGCTGCGACTACTCTGATGGTAAGTCCTTCAAAATACTGTGGCAAAACAGGAGTGAGTTGCCAACTCGTGAATAGTAAATAATATCATACTGTAATCGCAAGTATGCATGAACAATGATAATCTATCACATGTAATCTGATAGCATAAGTATGGAAATATGGAAATGCAACAATCATGATCAAGGTACACCACCAGGGTACTGCATCTACATGAATCAAATGCATATCAAATAAATCCTGAGTGTGGGATAAATAATAAACCTCATGCACAAATCATCAGCATGGAAAAACCCTGGTGTCCATCAATGACACCCCAAATCCCAAAATCCTCAGGCGTCGTCACCAAAACCGGCCTTCATATCTGTAAATCTCATGGAACCTGAGTGTCCAACATCGACACTCGAAACATCATGAAATACTCGTGTCCAGCATCGACACGTAAATCCACGTACCATGGGCTCCGTCTGCCCGGATCGGCCCGCGGGCTCCGGCGGTACGAATTGGCCCATATCCATCTCATGACTCAAGTCGATATCCTCCGGATAACCGCAGAGTCTAAAACTATCACCGGTAAGTAGTGCACCTCCCCTGCCAGGCTCATCGGCTAAATCCATCGACATACCTTTCTTGCCCCGGGGCACCATACCAGGTCCACCATGAACCCGCAACACGGTCTCATCCATTGCTCGCATCGGATTTCTAACACAAGTCTCAGAACTGTAAGGTTACTAGGCACACTCAAGAGGTTCCACAAGGCATCAATCATGCCAAAATCAAATTTTTCTTATGCCGAGAAACCCTAATGCTAGATCGTTAACTAGAGGTAAGGCGAAAACCATACAAGTAAACAACTTTACTAGAAAGTGAAAGGGACTACAACCTTTGTAGATCCGGTCCTCCACTTCTTTAGCTCCGTGATGACGTCCCTCCACTGCGATCATCGAGATCCCGGACTCTAGCGATGGTTTCGTCGGAGAAATGATCGGGCTAGGTCGTTGACTTCGATGCCGAAGATGATCTACGTCGAGGTGACTCAAACTCAAGCTCCATCTTCACTTGGTCATGAACCTTGTGAAGAAAACACCCTATACAACATGGCAAGTGGTAGAGGATGAATAAATAGGAAGTGGGTTCACTTTGGATTTGGATTTCTCACTTGATTTCAACACTTGAAATTTTTCAAGAAAGCTTTCTTCTATTCTTCATGAAGAAGAAGAAGAAGAAAAGAATTAATTCAAAAAGAAAATTCAAGTGATTCTTATCATAATACAACCATGGGTGAGTGTAACCTTTGTAGAGACTAAACCCAAGTTTAAGTTAAAGGTTAGGTTAAGGAAAATCTTATGTAAAACAAAATGGTGGACTTTGTCAATGATGCTTGAAAGCTTCATGAAGCTTCAAGCAATGACAAAGTAAGCAACCATTTTATTTTACATAAATTAAATAAATTAAATAAAAAACTAAACCTTTAACCTAAACATGGTATAATCCATACACACACCTAAGTTTGCATATATCATCAAACATAATACAAACAAGTGCACAAAAATATATCACATATACAACTTGTGCACATCAAGTGAGAAAATCAATCTTAAGTGAACAAATACTAGTTAATGTAAAGTAATATATCAAATATATAATTATACATTAAATCATTAAATCAACACTTGATTTAATGATCCGGTCATACTGTATATAACCGACTAATATCAAGTGTATCAATATATCGAATCAACACTTGATTCGGTAACCCGGCTATATCACATATAACCGACTGATGATACAAATCGCGAGAATAGAATACAGTATCACATACTGGTATTATTCTCGGTCCCGCACATATCTCATATGCGCTCCTATTCGTTTCGCTTGAGCCAGGAAACCTCTGTGTAGGACTCTAAAGACTCGTCAATACGCCGGCAGTAGGTGGTGATCATATCAAACACCCACAAACCGCAAGCGGTCTGCTAAACGTAACGACCACCCGGGTATTGAGCGATCAGAAGATCAACGAGCAAGCCCCCTCACACTCCTGTGTATCCAACCAGCAACACTTACCGTACAGTCCGGTCTCGTCGTCTGATATGTCGCATATCTCGCCTAGGGGTGGTAAACGTCAGACCCCAATAGCTCGATAAGTCGTGTCGATATGAGGTCTATAACAGTTCGAGAAACTACTGGTAACACTTACCAGTAAATCTCAGCAACCTTGGCCAGGGATTTCCGGTTATAGCCAATCGAATACAGCGCAACATCAACACCCTATACCGGGAGAGACGAATCCCCTCCTATCGCTCATTGCCTCCATGTGATTCGGGACTGTACCCAAAAGCCACCGTTTTGCACGCCCTCTTGGACGTGGTAAGGTGGAAATCAAAGCACAGTAGGAATCACACAAGACTCTATGACGATCTCGGGTCTACAGACTAACCTGTACCAGTGTCACCAGAGAACTGCCATCTGACGTAAGGTATAATACCATCTAGGAGTTCTCAGCGAGTCCGTCCAGTGTACCCAGTCTCCACTGAGCATCCGTATATCATCTTTGATGTCAAATACCAATGGATATGGGATCATCCATTGCCCATCTGTATGGGTCGAGAAGGTATACGCTAGTCTACTCTGGTATATCGATGCCCCGTCTCGATACACCCACGACTAGGGACCTTGAAGGATGTACTTATGGACTACCATGTCCCCACTAGTATGATCCGCATCATAGTCCAGGTAGTCAAGTACACATCCTAAGGGCTTTACCAACATGTAACAGAGAGACAATCAGTGTATACTTTAAGGTAAAGAGTAACCAGATAGCATACTATCATGTCGAGCAAGAAAGTCCTCCCTATATATGTCCAAGCATCCACTACAATATACATCGTATGTACAGTAATGGCCTCTAGGGCATACATATAACTAATAATCTCCCACTTGCACTAGGGCCATCTGATAGCAGTAGTTGTAGTATCTCATACTCAACCATCTCATAAAAGTCTCTCTCTGGGAAATGGCCTTTGTGAGTGGATCCGCCTTGTTGTCCTCTGAGTCTACTCTCCTGACCTCGATCCCCTGGAGATCAACCATCTCCATGATCAGGTGACACTGCCTTAGAATATGTCTGGGTCACTGATGGGACCAGGGTTCCTTGGCCAAACCCACACTTCCATTGTCACACAATGGTAGGAACCTAGTTCATCTCATGAACCATTATACACCCAAACTGCCTCTTTGGTAGTATCTTTAATAGCGATGTTACCAGCCTTTATCGTCTAATTTGCCACGGTATCTAGCTTGGAACTCTTCCAACATACCGTCCCTTTACTGAGGGTAAAGACAATGCCTGCGACTGACATTCAGTCGTCCTTATCACCCTGGAACTTTTCTAGTGATTCTCCCCAGGATTGATTGATACCATCTCACTAAACCTAGTGAGAACCCTAACATCCATTTAGATCTATCTCATAGATCCAAAATCCAGGATTTAGGAGGTATCATTTTGATCCTATATGGAGAATCCATGTGATAAGTGGAGATTGACCGAGCGTAGCATAGGAAACTCTTTTCATATCAAGAGTATGTTGTCCACGTACAATACGAGGATGATCACCTTACTCTCTACTGCCTTTTTGTACATACAAGGTTCATCTACCATTTTGATGAAGTCAAACTCTTTGACTATCGTATCAAAACAGACGTTCCAACTTCGCGATACCTGCTTTATTCTGTAAAGCATCTTGCACACGTTTCCGCTTCTCCCACTGTTTACAAGTCCTCTGGCTGTGTTCTTATAGACGTTCTCTTCTAAATCATTATTTAGAAAAGTAGTCATGGCACCCAACCACCAGATTATCGTAGTCATGGTATGTAGCAATGGCAAGTAGGATCCGGATGGACTTAAGCATAGCTACAGGAAAAGGTTTCATCATTATCCACGCCTGGTCGATGACGAAAACCTTTAACAAGTCTAGCTTTGAAAGTCTCAACTTTTCCATCTACACCAAGTAATCTTCTCAAGATATACTTGCTCCTGATGGGGATTTAACCCTTCAGATATAGCAACCAAAGTCCATGCTTTGTTGGTGTACATGGATTCCATCTCAGATCTATAAGCATCCAGCCATTCTTACAGAGTCCCTACTCTTGATGGCCTGCTCGAAACTAGTTGGGTCATCATCTCATGATGCATTCCTCGCTCCCACTGTCACCGAGAAACCGAAGTATCTCTTAGGCGGATGAGGAACCCGACCAGATCGGCGGAGAGGCTGAGGTTCGTCGGGGACTATTGAATCCTTTGGTTCTGTCAAATCACCAGCTGCAGTTTGTATAGCTGGAACATTTCCAGTTCTACAGAGTTGTCCTTGCCTCGATCTTGTCCGGATTTTGCTTTCGACATAGGCCGGACAAACCCAAATCTTAACTTACTTAAGAGATAGGCTCTTCCCATACCATATCTCATATGGAGTGGTAGGCACTGATTTGATTCGAACCTAATTCAATAGGTATGCAGCTTCTCAAGTGCACAACCCCCAAAAGTAAATAGGTAACTCAGTAGTACTCATCATAGAGCACACCATATTTAATATGGTGCGATTGCTCCGCCCCGATACACCGTTGTGCTGTGGTGTATTCAGAGGAGTAACACCGGGAGAGAATCTCATTCTCTTTTAGAATTGTCCAGGAATTCTATGCACAAGTATTCTCCTCCCTGATCTTATCATAGGACATAATACTTATACCCGGTTTTTGGTTCTCTACTTCTAACTTATATTCTGTGAATATCTCAAAAGGTTCGGACTTGTGTTTCAACAGGAACATATGTCTGAATCTTGAGAGATCATCAGAGAATGTAATGAAGTACAAAGAACCGGTCTTGGCATGTGTAGACAGGGGACCTTTATACATCAACATGTATCATCCCAAGAGTTCACTAACTCTTTCTATGTTTCCAATAAACAGAACTATGGTCATTTTATCTTTGTGACATGACTGGCAAATTTCACAAGATGTAAATTCAAACTGATTTAAATATGCATCTACAATGTAACTTAAGCTAGTCGGGTCACATTGATATGACCTAGTCTACAATACCTCAAGAAGGATTCGTTCATTTCTGAACTCTTCCTCTTGTGTGTGTTTCGTATACTAAGAACTGTAGTTTGATTTAGAACAACAATGCTTTTAGATAACGTGCCTGAACCGATCAACTTTTGATATAGGAAATGTTTAAAACATTATCCAACAATACAAAATTTTATCATTTCTTTTCTAATAAAGAGACTGATATGATTTTGTATATCAGGTTCGGTATCTAATAACATTCGTTCAGAATCAATGTATTTGGAATACAGGGTGACAGTGACCAACAGACTTGGCTGCAACACTTGCACCGTTTTCTGTCTCATGAAACTTATCACCCGTTCTCAGTTCTCTACCTATCTGTAGCCCATGTAACAGATTACATATGCGGGATCCTGATCCGGTATCACATACCCAGGACGTAAAGGATACTGAGAAACAGTTCTCTGTAATGAACACACCCGAAGATGATGCATCAGCATGCACTTTCTTCGTTTGGGCGGCACGGGAAATCTGGTATTCCCTAATTTCCTGCTCTGTCTTATAACAATTATAAGTTGGAGCGGGACCAACGTTCCCCAGCTCAGTATAACAAGCGGGTTCGGTCAATTCATCCGTATTATTATCTTGATTAAGGCGTGATATGGTCGCTATCTGGAGAGAGAGAGAAGAAAACACTCGGCGTATGCTCTTGCAAGATCGATTGGTTATTAATTTATCTAATCAGAATGGCTCCCACTGTTTTTATCAAATCTTCCTTCAAACCCTAAAAGGAAAGACTAGCCGAGATTAATTACACGCTACAAGTTCGCCAATCTTTCAGCCAGGCCAGTGTCGGTACTTTGAGGGAGGTTCCCCGTGCTTTCGCACGGACCTAATTAAAGTAAATCTCGTTTTCCCAGAGGCGTAACCCCGTTGACACCTTTCTAGACACCTACTTGATCGGCTAATTGTAAAGTGCAAAACTCTCCCAGGAGTAACTCTTACTCGCAGCGGGTATCGGGATCCAACTATCTCATAGAAGGTATGCAATCTCATTGCAAATTTCAACACTTGAAATTCCCGATAATTTTGCCCCTAGCACCCTATGACCTTGACGGAGGTCAACAAACCATAGGCTACTAGTCAAGTTCAACCCGTCATTTCTTGATTGAATCAAACCCATCCGCACGACCCTTGACGGAGGTCAACAAGGTCGCACGACTACCCTAATCCAATCTGCATCATATGCATAAGCAGATAAATACTAGTTAGCTACCGCACACTACGCCTTGACGGAGGTCAACAAACGTAGCACGAATACTAAGTAGGACTTATCTGAAATGACGGAGGGCTACGACAGGTTTTTCTGAAAACCTATTGCGTAATGAACTTGATATCGTTGTAGAATCGAATGAATTTTGAAATGGAGTGTTTTTGAGACTTTTCTAGTTTTGCTAGAGGGGTCACTCCCGGTGAAGGGATCGTCGGCCCTTTCCTCATCGAATAAGGTGCAGGACATATCATATATATCACTATGCAAAGCAAAAACTATAGAAGCAATCAAAAGACAAACCGAGGGTTGTAGCATCTGCCAGTTATTGCTAAAGGGGTCACTCCCGGTGAAGGGATCTCGGCCCTTTCCTTATCGAATAAGGTGCAGGATGTTCTATATAGGAACACCGCGATGCAAAGCAAGAACTGTAGCTACCTGTTTTTGAAAATTCGATTCCACAACATCTTAGGTTTCTTTTCTTTCATTAATCACATTAATGAAGTCCCATCATTCAAGTTACCTAAACATCACAGATAAATACGACGTTCACTTATGCAATCCGCATTCGCCTCGATGTCCCCTCGTGCTCCGTTAGGTTAGGTAACTAATGGCAGAGCGGGGCAGGGCTAGCGCGGGTGTAAAACATAAGTAACGTCTATATAATATATCGTATATACTATATACAGCATCTATCATAACATATCAAATGATCACATCACAGATATCGCAGCAGAAGAAACATATGAAACATTGGATATACTAGGACGTCCGTGTTTTCAATACGAGCCAGTATAAAACACGGATTCCACGGTCGCGATGAATAGCCAAACCCACACCCCTAGACCCCTACGAGAGCGGCAAGCAACCCTACCAATTCTAGTGTTAGGAGACCCGGACTCGACTCCTCGAGTTGGTCTCCCACTGGACTCCAGAACCCGGTTACTTGTGCCCTCCTCCTTCGGTCTATCCTAGTGCGGAAAAGTAAATAATATACATCAACGGTGACAGCTTCTGCAACCTGGAAGTGCCCCAATAAAAGAATATTACATACAAGTTTTTACATGAATGAAAATGAAAAACACTCATCTCACATAAAAAAACCCCGGCTATTCAAACACGACGATCCAATATAACATATCCAGCAACACATAACATCACATGTCATCAACGTAAGTAAACATGCGTATCCCAATTGTCGTTGACATATAGCAACGAAACCGGCGATATCATATATTACACTTACGGTCGCAGAAAAGAAAGTGTAAAACTACAACAGTTGGAATCCGCAACCTTTTTAGACATCGCATGCCTAACCAAATGAATTCCTTAGACATCGCATACCTAACAATTATAAACCCCGCATTTTTGTCTCATTTATCGAAAACACTTTTCAATATCAAGTCGGGCAATTCAACAAGATTCCCGGCATTTTGATCGAATGCTCGTCGCAAACTTTAGTAGGCGGCCGCACCCCCGATACCGTCGACGAAGTGCACCAAGGAGGAACACCGCTGCCGCGAGCACCCGAACGGATGCTTTCGGTGATAGGGTTCTCCTACAGTCACTTGGTCGGGGCTATGGGGTGTGGCTGTCTATTAAGTTTACCCGGCGAGTATCCGCGTACGCTACGTGATTGCGACGGACTTTTGATCACATCAAAATCCCTTGGCAACCGATCAATTGAGACTAAAGTGCTATGTTTATAACATTCATATTAGTTATCTCATAACTACTTGTGAATTCCAAATATTGTATCACATTCCAGATAAATAGAAAATGTTAAACTTTCCGATCAAACAATCAAACACCCAAGTTTTCCCGAAACAGCTCAACACATGAAATAAGTTTAAAAACATTCACTTCATGCCACAGTACCAACGGTCCAGCCGTAGAAGGGTCAAGCCAACGCCTCACATGTGGCACGCCATACTGCCCCAAACCCTAAGGTTCAAAGGGCAGTTCAAGACGGTCACATAATCGAGTTAAGGTTTGTTGTCTTCTAGAGGGTCCATCGCGTTACTTGCACTACTTCGAACGTTCTTAAACTACGGAAAGATCCAACACTTGGAAATTTCCCGACAGGGGAAAAAGTGGGTATTTATATCCGGTCGAACTTTTCAACATGTTCTAAAATTACCCGGAAAAACACAGACGAAATTAGACTTCCTGATTGAAACACCGAGTCCCCAATACAACCCAGAAAACTCAACTCTTGAGTAAGATTTAAAATTCCCAGAAAACACAGCAATTCCAGAAATAAGTTACTGTGCAAACCACGTGGACTAACTCACCAATATGGCCGCGGAACCGCCGCGCAAGCAAGGGTGGGGCCGCGGTTCCGCGGCGCATTAGTCGAGTTGAGGTCACGTGCTGCACAGTAACTCCTACAATTCCCTGCTGAATTTTTGGGATATTTTTAATTCACAAAATTCCACAGTTCCAGAAAAAGTACAGAGAAGGGTTTTGGATTAGGGTTTCGGGTTCGATCTGACTTCTAACTTCGTCTACACTTTGCCTAAAGCTCTAGCTAGGCTCTGATACCACTGTAGGGTTACTAGGCACACTTAAGAGGTTCCACAAGGCATCAACCATGCCAAAATCAAATTTTTCTTGTGCCGAGAAACCGTAATGCTAGATCGTTAACTAGAGGTAAGGCGAAAACCATACAAGTAAACAACTTTACTAGAAAGTGAAAGGGACTACAACCTTTGTAGATCCGGTCCTCCACTTCTTTAGCTCTATGATGACATCCCTCCGCTGCGATCATCGGGATCCCGGACTCTAGCGATGGTTTCGTCGGAGAAATGATCGGGCTAGGTCGTTGACTTCGATGCCGAAGATGATCTACGTCGAGGCGACTCAAACTCAAGCTCCATCTTCACTTGGTCATGAACTGTTAGTTATATGTATGCCCTAGAGGCCATTACTGTACATTGGATGTATATTGTAGTGGATGCTGGGACATATATAGGGAAGACTTTCTTGCTCGACATGATAGTATGCTATCTGGTTGATCTTTACCTTAACGTGTACACTAATTGTCTATCTGTTACATGTTGGTAAAGCCCTTAGGATCTGTACTTGACTACCTGGACTATGATGCGGATCATACTAGTGGGGACATGGTAGTCCATAAGTACATCCTTGAAAGTCCCTAGTCGTGGGTGTATCGAGACGGGGCATCGATATACCAGAGTAGACTAGCGTATACCTTCTCGACCCATACAGATGGGCGATGGATGATCCCATATCCATTGGTGTTTGACATCAGAGATGATATACGGGTGCTCAGTAGAGACTGGGTACACTGGACGGACTCGCCGAGAACTCCCAGATGGTATTATACCTTACGTCAGATGGCAGTTCTCTGGTGACACTGGTACAGAGTAGTCTGTTGACCCGAGATCGTCATAGAGTCTTGTGTGGTTCCCACTGTGCTTTGATTTACATCTTACCACGTCCAAGAGGGCGTGCAAAACGGTGGTTTTTGGGTACAGTTCCGAGTCACATGGAGGCAATGAGCGATAGGAGGGGATTCGTCTCTCCCGGTATAGGGAGTTGATGTTGCACTGTGTTTGATTGGCTATAACAGGAAGTCCCTGGCCAGGGCTGCTCAGAGAATTGCTGGTAAGTGTTACCAGTAGTTTCTCGACCCGTTATGAGCCTCATATCGACACGACTTATCGAGCTATTGGGGTTTGACGTTTACCACCCCTAGGCGAGATATGCGACATATCAGACGATCAGACCGGACTGTACGGTAGTGTTACTGGTTGGATTCACTGGAGTGTGAGCGGGCTTGCTCGTCGATCTTCTGATCGCTCAATACCCGGGTGGCTGTTACGTTTAGCAGACCGCTTGCGGCTTGTGGATGTTTGATATGATCATCATCCGCTGCCGGCGTATTGACGAGTCTTTAGAGTCCTACACAGAGGTTTCCTGGCTCAAGCGAAACGAAATAGGAGCGCATATGAGATATGTGCGGGACCGAGAATGATATCAGTATGTGATACTGTATTCAATTCTCGCGATATATGACATTGATCGGTTATATGCGATATAGCCGGCATATCGGATCAAGTGTTGATTCGATAAATTGTTGCTGTTGATATTAGTCGGTTATATGCGACATGACCGGATCATTAAATCAAGTGTTGATTTAATGATTTAATGCATAATTATATATTTGATATATTACTTTGCATTAACTAGTATCGGTTCACTTAAGATGGATTTTCTCACTCGCATGTGCACATTGTATATGTGATATATTTTTGTGCACTTGGATGTATCATGTTTGATGATACAATAATGCTAGGGTTTGTGTAAAGGGTTAAACCTTAGTTAAGTAAATGGTTAAGGTTTTCTTTTATTCATTCATTTATTTTTTAATTTGGATTAAAAGAAATAAAATGAGAAAAGAAAAACAAAAGGGTTTCATTCTTTCATGAAGCTTGTTGAAGCTTCATGAAGCTTTGACCAAAGAAACCCTTTTGTCTTCATCTCATTAACCTTAACCATTCATTGAACTATAGTTAGCTCTCTACACTTTACCATGGTTACAATTATGATAAGAATTGATTTTCTTTTCTATTCAATTAACTTATCATAATTCTTTCTTCATCTTCTTCTTCTTCTTCAATGAAGAAAAAGCTTGCTTCATCAATGGTGATTGATGAATTAGAGTGAGAAATCCAATTCTAAAGTCTACCCACTTCCTATTTCTTCATCCTCTACCTCTTGCCAAGTAGTAGAGTATGTTTCCTTCACAAGTTTTCATGGCTTGGTGAAGGTGGAGCTTGATCTAGTGATGCTTCGACGTAGATCATCTTCGGCACGTTGTCGACGACCTAGCCCGGTCTTTTCTCCGATGAAACCACCGTGAGAGTCATGGTTCGATTTGGACAGCGGAGAGGACTTCATTGCGGAGCCATGGAGGTAGAGCACCGGATCTACAAAGGTTGTGTTTCCGTATTCTTATAGTTAAGTGTTAACTAGTTTTCTTTTCGCCTAGTTTTCTAGCCAACGATCCGTTCTAGGGTTTCTCGGCACCGTTTAAATTTGAAATTGGCATGGTTGATGCCTTGTGAGACCTCATTAGGGTGCCTAGGAACCCTACAGTGGTATCAGAGCCTAGCTAGAGCCTTAGGCGAAGTCTAGACGGAGTTTGAAGTCCGAACGAAACCGAAACCCCAAAATTTCCACGCTCTCTGGACTTTTTCTGAAAACGTGGATTTTTCCAAATTAAAAATTGTTAAAAATTTCATCAGGGAAAAATAAGAATTACGATGCAAAATTTTTTCAATGAACAGTATTTATTGCGGCGGAACCGCGGCAGAAGCCTAGCTTCTGCGGCGGTTCAGCGGCAATCTGGTGACGTCAGCCCTCACTGTTTGCACAGTAACTCTTATTAAATTATGATGGATTTTCTGGGAATTTTTAATATTAATTCAAGAGTTGAATTTTCTGGGATTGTTTTGGGGATTCGGTGTTTCGATCGGAGTATCAAATTTTGTCTATGTGGCTTTCCGGATAAATTTTAGAATATGTTAAAAAGTTCGACCGGATATAAATACCCAATTTTTTCCCTGTCGGGAAATTTCCAAGTGTTGGATTTTTCCGTAGTTTAACGACGTTCTAAGTAGTGCAAGTAACGCGATGGACCCTCTAGAAGACAACAAACCTTAACTCGATTATGTGACCGTCTTGAACTGCCCTTTGAACCTTCGGCTTTGGGGCAGTACGGCGTGCCACATGTGAGGCGTTGGCTTGACCCTTCTACGGCTGGACCGTCGGTACTGAGGCACGAACTGAATGTTGTTAGACTTATTTCATGTGTTGATCTGTATCGGGAAAAATTGGGTGTTCGGTTGTTCGATCGGAAAGTTTGACATTTTCTATTTATCCGGAATGGGATACAATAATTGGAATTCACAAGAAGTTATGAGATAACTGAATGAATGTTATAAACATAGCACTTTAGTCTCACTTGATCGGTTGCCACGGAATTTTGATGCGATCAAAAGTCCGTCGCAATCACGTAGTGTACGCGGATACTCGCCGGGTAAACTTAATAGACAGCCTCGCCCCATAGCCCCGACCAAGTGACTGTAGGAGAACCCCGTCGCCGAAAGCATCCGTTCGGGTGCTCGCGGTAGCGGTGTTCCGCCTTGGTGCACTTCGTCGACGGCGTCGGGGGTGCGGCCGCCTACTAAAGTTTGCGACGAGCATTCGATCAGGATGTCTGGAATCTTGTTGAATTGCCCGACTTGGTATTGAAATGTGTTTTCGATTTTGAGACTAAAATGCGGGATTTATAATTGTTAGGCATGCGATGTCTAAGTAATTCATTTGGTCAGGCATGCGATGTCTGAGGAGGTTGCGGATTCCAACTGTTGTAGTTTTACACTTTCTTTTCTGTGACCGTAAGTGTAATATGTGATATCACCGGTTTCGTTGCTATATGTCAACGACAATTGGGATTTACTTACGTTGATGACATGTGATGTTATGTGTTGCTGGATATGTTATATTGGATCGTCGTGTTTGAATAGCCGGGGTTTTTTTATGTGAGATGAGTGTTTTTCATTTTCATTCATGTAAAAAACTTGTATGTAATATTCTTTTATTTGGGGCACTTCCAGGTTGCGGAAGTTGTCACCCTTTGTATATTATTTACTTTTCCGCACTAGGATAGACCCAAAGAGGAGGGCACAAGTAACCGGGTTCTGGAGTCCAATGGGAGACCAACTCGAGGAGTCGGGTCCGGGTCTCCTAACTCCAGAATTGGTAGGGTTGCTTGCCGCTCTCGTAGGGGTCTAGGGGTGTGGGTTTGGCTATTCATCGCGACCGTGGAATCCATGTTTTATACTGGCTCGTATTGAAAACACGGACGTCCTAGTATATCCAATATTTCATATGTTTCTTCTGCTGCGATATCTGTGATGTGATCATGTGATGTTCTGTGATAGATACAGTATATAGTATATATGATATATTATATAGGCGTTACTTATGTTTTACACCCGCGCTAGCCCTGCCCCGCTCTGCCGTTAGTTACCTAACCTAACGGTGCACGAGGGGACATCGAGGCGAATGCGGATGGCATAAGTGTACGTCGTATTTATCTGTGATGTTTAGGTACTTAAATGATGGGACTTCATTAATGTGATTAATGAAAGAAAAAGAAACCTAAGATGCTGTAGAATTGAATTTCAAAATAAAACAGGTAGCTACAGTTCTTGCTTTGCACAGCGGTATATATGATATATCCTGCACCTTATTCGATAAGGAAAGGACCGAGATCCCTTCACCGGGAGTGACTCCTTTAGCAATAACTGGCAGATGCTACACACTCGGTTTGTCTTTTGATTGCTTTTAAGAGTTTTTGCTTTGCACAGTGATATATGTGATATATCCCGCACCTCATTCGACGAGGAAAGGACCGACGATCCCTTCACCGGGAGTGACTCCTTTAGCAAAACTAGAAAAGCCTCAAAAACACTCCATTTCAAAATTCATTCGATCCTACAACGATATCAAGTTCATTACGCAATAGGTTTTCAGAAAAACCTGTCGTAGCCCTCCGTCATTTCAGATAAGTTGTATATAGTATTCGTGCTGCATTTGTTGGCTTTCGTCAAGGTGCAGTGTGCGGTAGCTATATGCTGCTTATCTGCCAGCATACGATGCGATTGGATTAGGGTAGTCGTGCGGCTTTGTTGGCTTTCGTCAAGGGTCGTGCGGGTGGGTTTAATTCGATCAAGAAATGTACGGGTTGAACTTGACTAGCGGGCTATGGTTTGTTGGCTTTCGTCAAGGTCATAGCACGTTAGGGGCAAAATATTATCGGGAATTTCAAGTGTTGAGATTTGCAATGAGATTGCATACCTTCTATGAGATAGTTGGATCCCGATACCCTCTGCGAGTAAGTGTTACTCCTGGGAGAGTTTTATACATTACAATTAGCCGATCAAGTAGGTGTCTAGAAAGGTGTCAACGAGGTTACGCCTCTGGGAAAACGAGGTTTACATTAATTAGGTTCGTGCGAAAGCACGGGGGACCTCCCTCAAAGTACCGACACTGGCCTGGCTGAAAGATTGGCGAACTTGTAGTGTGTAATTAATCCTGGCTAGTCTTTCCTTTTAGGGTTTGAAGGAAGATTTGATAAAAAGCAGTGGGAGCCATCCTGATTAGATAAAATAATAACCAATCTATTCTTGCAAGAGCGCACGCTGAGTGTTTTCTTCTCTCTCTCTCCAGGTAGCGACCATATCACGCCTTAATCAAGATAACAATACGGAATATTGACCGAACCCGCTTGTTATACTGAGCTGGGGAACGTTGGTCCCGCTCCAACTTATAATTGTTATAAGACAGAGCAGGAAATTGGGGATTACCAGAATTCCCGTGCCGCCCAAACGAAGAGAGTGCATGTTGATGCATCATCTTCGGGTGTATTCATTACAAAGAACTGTTTCTCTGTATCCTCTACGTCCTGGGTATGTGATACCAGATCAGGATCCCAGATATGTAATTTGTTACATAGGGCTACAGAAAGGTAAAGAACTGAGAACGGGTGATAAGTTTCATGAGGCAGAAAACGGGGCAACAGTTGCAGCCAGGTCTGTTGGTCACTGTCACCCTGTATTACCAATACATTGATTCTGAACGAATATTATTAGATACCGAACCTGATATACAAAATCATATCTGTCTCTTTATTAGTAAAGAAACGATAAAATTTTGTATTGTTGGATAATGTTTTGAACATTTCCTATATCAAAAGTTGATCGGTTCAGGCACGTTATCTAAAAGCATTCATGTTCTAAATCAAACTACAGTTCTTAGTATACGGATCACACACAAGAGGAAAAGTTCAGAAATGAACAAATTCTTCTTGAGGCATTGTAGACTAGGTCAGATCAATGTGACCCGACTAGCTAGAGTTACATAAAGATGCATATTTAAATCAGTTTGAATTTACATCTTGTGAAACTCGCCAGTCATGTCACAGAGATAAGATGACCATAGCTCTGTTTACTGGAAACAGAGAGAGAGTTAGTGAACTCTTGGGATGATACATGTTGATGTATGTAAGGTCCCATGTCTACATATGCCAGGACTGGTTCTTTGTACTTCGTTACATTCTCTGATAATCTCTCAAGATTCAGACATATGTTCCTGTTGAAACACAAGTCTGAACCTTTTGAGATATTCACAGAATATAAGTTAGAAGTAGAGAACCAATAAAGGTATAAGTATTATGTCCTATGATGAGATCAAGGAGGAGAATACTTGAGCACGGAAATCCTGGATTATTCTAAAGGAGAATGAGATTCTCTCTCAGCATTACTCCTCCATATACACCATTGCACGATGGTATATCGGGGCGGAGCAATCACACCCTATGTGATATGGTGTGCTCTATGATGAGTACTACTGAGTTACCTATTTCCTTTTGGGAGTTATGCACTTGAGAAGATGCATACCTATTGAATTAGGTTCGAATCAAATCAATGCCTACCACTTCATATGTGATATGGAAAGAGAAGAGCCCATATCTTAAGTTAGTTAAGATTTGGGGTTGTCCGGCCTATGTCTAAAAGCAAAATCCGGACAAGCTCGAGGCAAGGTAAGTTATGTAAAACTGGAAAGGTTCCAGCTATACAAACTACAGCTGATGATTTGGTAGAACCAAAGGATTTAGTAGATTCCAACGAACCTCAGCCTCTCCGCCGATCTAGTAGGGTTCCTCACCCACCTGAGAGATACTTCTGTTTCTCTATGACAGTGGGAGCGAGGAATGCATCATGAGATGATGACCCAACTAGTTTCGAGCTGGCCATCAGGAGTGGGACTCTGTAAGAATGGCTGGATGCTTAGCGATCTGAGATGGAATCCTTATACACCAACAAAGTATGGACTTTGGTTGCTATATCTGAAGGGTTAAATCCCCATCAGGAGCAAGTATATCTTGAGAAGATTACTTGGTGTAGATGGAAAAGTTGAGACTTTCAAAGCTAGACTTGTTAAAGCTTTTCGTCATCGACCAGGTATGGATCATGAGGAAACCTTTTTCTAAGGAGCTATGCTTAAGTCCATCCAGATCCTACTTACCACGGCTGCATACCATGACTACGATCTCTGGTGGTTGGGTGTCTTGACTGCTTTTCTAAATGATGATTTGGAAGAGTGTGTCTATAAGTACACAGCCAGAGGGCCTCGTAGACAGTGGGAGCAGCGGAAACGTGTGCAAGATGTTTTATAGGATAAAGCAGGCATCGCGGAGTTGGAACATCTGTTTTGATGAAGTAGTCAAAGAGTTTGACATCATCAAAATGGTAGATGAACCTTGTAGAAACAAAAAGGTAGTAGGGAGTATGGTAGTGATCCTCGTAGAGTACGTAGATGACATACTCTTGATAAGAAAGGAGTTTCTTATGCTACGCTCGATCAATCTCCGCTTATCACCATAATTCTCCATATAGGATCAAAGTGATACCTCCTAAATCCTGGATTTTGGATCTATGAGATAGATCTAAATGGATGTTAGGATACTCACTAGCTGTAGTGAGATGGTATCAATCGATCCTGGGGAGAATCACTGGAATGGTTCCAGGGTGATAATGACGACTGAATGTCAGTCACAGGCATTGTCTTTACCCTCAGTAAAGGGACGGTATGTTGGAAGAGTTCCAAGCTAGATACCGTGGCATACTAGACGATAAAGGCAGGATACATCGCTACTTAAGATGCTACCAAAGAGGCTGTTTGGGTGTATAATGGTTCATGAGATGAACTATGTTCCAACCATTGTGAGACAATGGAGTTGTGACTTATGCCAAGGAACGCCGGTCCCATCAGTGATCCAGACATATTCTAAGGCAGTATCACTTGATCATGGAGATGGTTGATCTCCAGGGAGATCGAGGTTAGGAGAGTAGACTCAGAGGACAACACAGCGGATCCACTCACAAAGGCCTGTTCCCAGAGAGAGACTTTTTTGGGATGGTTGAGTATGAGATACTACAACCACTGCTACAGATGGCCCTAGTGCAAGTGGGAGATTGTTAGTTATATGTATGCCCTAGAGGCCATTACTGTACATTGGATGTATATTGTAGTGGATGCTGGGACATATATAGGGAGGACTTTCTTGCTCGACATGATAGTATGCTATCTGGTTGATCTTTACCTTAACGTGTACACTAATTGTCTATCTGTTATATGTTGGTAAAGCCCTTAGGATCTGTACTTGACTACCTGGACTATGATGCGGATCATACTAGTAGGGACATGGTAGTCCATAAGTACATCCTTGAAAGTCCCTAGTCGTGGGTGTATCGAGACGGGGCATCGATATACCAGAGTAGACTAGCGTATACCTTCTCGACCCATACAGATGGGCGATGGATGATCCCATATCCATTGGTGTTTGACATCAGAGATGATATACGGGTGCTCAGTAGAGACTGGGTACACTGGACGGACTCGCCGAGAACTCCCAGATGGTATTATACCTTACGTCAGATGGCAGTTCTCTGGTGACACTGGTACAGAGTAGTCTGTTGACCCGAGATCGTCATAGAGTCTTGTGTGGTTCCCACTGTGCTTTGATTTCCATCTTACCACGTCCAAGAGGGCGTGCAAAATGGTGGTTTTTGGGTACAGTCCCGAGTCACATGGAGGCAATGAGCGATAGGAGGGGATTCGTCTCTCCCGGTATAGGGAGTTGATGTTGCACTGTGTTTGATTGGCTATAACAGGAAGTCCCTGGCCAGGGCTGCTCAGAGAATTGCTGGTAAGTGTTACCAGTAGTTTCTCGACCCGTTATGAGCCTCATATCGACACGACTTATCGAGCTATTGGGGTCTGACGTTTACCACCCCTAGGCGAGATATGCGACATATCAGATGATCAGACCGGACTGTACGGTAGTGTTACTGGTTGGATTCACTGGAGTGTGAGCGGGCTTGCTCGTCGATCTTCTGATCGCTCAATACCCGGGTGGCCGTTACGTTTAGCAGACCGCTTGCGGCTTGTGGATGTTTGATATGATCATCATCCGCTGCCGGCGTATTGACAAGTCTTTAGAGTCCTACACAGAGGTTTCCTGGCTCAAGCGAAACGAAATAGGAGCGCATATGAGATATGTGCGGGACCGAGAATGATATCAATATGTGATACTGTATTCAATTCTCGCGATATGTGACATTGATCGGTTATATGCGATATAGACGGCATATCGGATCAAGTGTTGATTCGATAAATTGTTGCTGTTGATATTAGTCGGTTATATGCGACATGACCGGATCATTAAATCAAGTGTTGATTTAATGATTTAATGCATAATTATATATTTGATATATTACTTTGCATTAACTAGTATCGGTTCACTTAAGATGGATTTTCTCACTCGCATGTGCACATTGTATATGTGATATATTTTTGTGCACTTGGATGTATCATGTTTGATGATACAATAATGCTAGGGTTTGTGTAAAGGGTTAAACCTTAGTTAAGTAAATGGTTAAGGTTTTCTTTTATTCATTCATTTATTTTTTAATTTGGATTAAAAGAAATGAAATGAGAAAAGAAAAACAAAAGGGTTTCATTCTTTCATGAAGCTTGTTGAAGCTTCATGAAGCTTTGACCAAAGAAACCCTTTTGTCTTCATCTCATTAACCTTAACCATTCATTGAACTATAGTTAGCTCTCTACACTTTACCATGGTTACAATTATGATAAGAATTGATTTTCTTTTCTATTCAATTAACTTATCATAATTCTTTCTTCATCTTCTTCTTCTTCTTCAATGAAGAAAAAGCTTGCTTCATCAATGGTGATTGATGAATTAGAGTGAGAAATCCAATTCTAAAGTCTACCCACTTCCTATTTCTTCATCCTCTACCTCTTGCCAAGTAGTAGAGTGTGTTTCCTTCACAAGTTTTCATGGCTTGGTGAAGGTGGAGCTTGATCTAGTGATGCTTCGACGTAGATCATCTTCGGCACGTTGTCGACGACCTAGCCCGGTCTTTTCTCCGATGAAACCACCGTGAGAGTCATGGTTCGATTTGGACAGCGGAGAGGACTTCATTGCGGAGCCGTGGAGGTGGAGCACCGGATCTACAAAGGTTGTATTTCCGTATTCTTATAGTTAAGTGTTAACTAGTTTTCTTTTCGCCTAGTTTTCTAGCCAACGATCCGTTCTAGGGTTTCTCGGCACCGTTTAAATTTGAAATTGGCATGGTTGATGCCTTGTGAGACCTCATTAGGGTGCCTAGGAACCCTACATGAACCTTATGAAGAAAACACCCTATACAACATAGCAAGTGGTAGAGGATGAATAAATAGGAAGTGGGTTCGCTTTGGATTTGGATTTCTCACTTGATTTCAACACTTGAAATTTTTCAAGAAAGCTTTCTTCTATTCTTCATGAAGAAGAAGAAGAAGAAGAAAAGAATTAATTCAAAAAGAAAATTCAAGTGATTCTTATCATAATGCAACCATGGGTGAGTGTAACCTTTGTAGAGACTAAACCCAAGTTTAAGTTAAAGGTTAGGTTAAGAAAAATCTTATGTAAAACAAAATGGTGGACTTTGTCAAAGATGCTTGAAAGCTTCATGAAGCTTCAAGCAATGACAAAGTAAGCCACCATTTTATTTTACATAAATTAAATAAAAAACTAAACCTTTAACCTAAACATGGTATAATCCATGCACACACCCAAGTTTGCATGTATCATCAAACATGATACAAACAAGTGCACAAAAATATATCACATATACAACTTGTGCACATCAAGTGAGAAAATCAATCTTAAGTGAACAAATACTAGTTAATGTAAATTAATATATCAAATATATAATTATACATTAAATCATTAAATCAACACTTGATTTAATGATCCAGTCATACTGTATATAACCGACTAATATCAAGTGTATCAATATATCGAATCAACACTTGATTCGGTAACCCGGCTATATCACATATAACCGACTGATGATACAAATCACGAGAATAGAATACAGTATCACATACTGGTATTATTCTCGGTCCCGCACATATCTCATATGCGCTCCTATTTCGTTTCGCTTGAGCCAGGAAACCTCTGTGGACGACTCTAAAGACTCGTCAATACGCCGGCAGTAGGAGATGATCATATCAAACACCCACAAGCCGCAAGCGGTCTGCTAAACGTAAGGCCACCCGGATATTGAGCGATCAGAAGATCAACGAGCAAGCCCGCTCACACTCCTGTGAATCCAACCGGCAACACTTACCGTACAGTCCGGTCTCGTCGTCTGATATGTCGCATATCTCGCCTAGGGGTGGTAAACGTCAGACCCCAATAGCTCGATAGGTCGTGTCGATATGAGGTCTATAACAGTTCGAGAAACTACTGGTAACACTTACCAGTAAATCTCAGCAACCCTGGCCAGGGATTTCCAGTTATAGCCAATCGAACACAGCGCAACATCAACTCCCTATACCGGGAGAGACGAATCCCCTCCTATCGCTCATTGCCTCCATGTGATTCGGGACTGTACCCAAAAGCCACCGTTTTGCACGCCCTCTTGGACGTGGTAAAGTGGAAATCAAAGCACAGTGGGAATCACACAAGACTCTATGACGATCTCGGGTCTACAGACTAACCTTTACCAGTGTCACCAGAGAACTGCCATCTGACGTAAGGTATAATACCATCTAGGAGTTCTCGACGAGTCCGTCCAGTGTACCCAGTCTCCACTGAGCACCGTATATCATCTCTGATGTCAAACACCAATGGATATGGGATCATCCATCGCCCATCTGTATGGGTCGAGAAGGTATACGCTAGTCTACTCTGGTATATCGATACCCCGTCTCGATACACCCATGACTAGGGACCTTGAAGTATGTACTTATGGACTACCATGTCCCCACTAGTATGATCCGCATCATAGTCCAGGTAGTCAAGTACACATCCTAAGGGCTTTACCAACATGTAACAGAGAGACAATCAGTGTATACTTTAAGGTAAAGAGTAACCAGATAGCATACTATCATGTCGAGCAAGAAAGTCCTCCCTATATATGTCCAAGTATCCACTACAATATACATCGTATGTACAGTAATGGCCTCTAGGGCATACATATAACTAACAAGAACCGAGAAAACTCATGGTGGACGCACTGAAATATCATATAATGGGAAACCGGGTTTTCAAACAATACATAAATTTCTTAAAATACCCTCACGATTCTCAAATCCATAAATCACATGAAATCCATATCTCAATGCGTAAATCCATAAAAACTGATATATGCAACATAAAACAACAATATGAGCATATTAAGGGAAAACCGCTTTTTTAAACGAATACAGTTTTAAAATATATCATGCGGTTCCCAATTCCTCCGAAATCAAGTGCAGCATCATATGAGGTGTACATGTAACTATAGCAAGATATGTGTATCTACATGTAAGCAGGTATGTATGATGCATTCATAAGCGCAATAGCACAATAATCAACGTCTCAATGTCAAATGACAATACAATACCACTTAGGGGTATATGTGTAAGCATGTAAGTATAGCCTGTATACTACATTTCATATACGCAACGGAATAAGAATCACTGCCTCAATGACAATAACCGATACAATATCACACACACACACACATATATATATATATATATGTAGTGTGTGTCATGGCAATTACCAACGGTGTAAGTGCAGTGTCCAATGGGTACCAAGTCAAAGCACAACAGGTAATAATATGCAATGATGCTCATGCGCAGTCAACTCATATGTGTATAAACATGCAGCTATAATATCATATCCATCCCTGATGCATTACGCCATACGGGCGATTTCCCCGTAGATGTTAAATCTACTCACCGATGAGCTCGAGCTAAGAAAATCCGACCACCTGATTCCCTTTCTTCGCAGCGTCCGAAGTCCCCGCGTGCGATCCTAAATTACACAAACACAACACATAAGGATAAATATCCTACGCCGACACAACGATAACGAAATGCAAGGATAACGTCCACAAGATAAACACACTGTGCACCTAGTGCACATAACACGTACGACATCGGCATGACCCTAGCTAGGATCGCTAAACCACGCAACCACCAAGCCTAGACCCCGATCATACCGATCGCGCATTCACAACACAATATATAGCGTGGAAGATAATATATATAACATCACAACGTCAATTGAAACCTACGCCTATCTTAACCGAAAACCTAGTAAGCAACTTTTCATCATTTTAACTCAAGTGTAGAAGTTTTAACAATTCTAACGATCACAATCATCGCAAAGTAGTTTAACTAAGTCACCCAAATCTTTACTACAATTTTAATCTCACCCATATAAGATTTAGTAAAAGTTAGTTTGCTATTAAGCTAATTAGACGATTAGGAAAAATAACAAATAACATTCTCATAACTAGGTTAAATTGCCAAAGTCTACACTTCTCCATTAACCATTTTAAACAAATCAAACCCTAACTTGATCTTCACAACTCTTTCATGAATTCCTAAACATGCTAATTAAAGCTATATTAAATATCTAATAAGCTAGCTTAATATATTTAACCAACAATTAAAGTTTAGGGGTTAGGATTTTATACCTCCACTAGATTCACAAATTAGCAACTAAACTCCAAATTAGCCTCCAAAATGATGACTTTCATGAAAATCCAAGCTTTTTTAGGGTTGAAGAATAATGGGTAGGGATTTATATTTGAGTTTGTGGGATTATTTGAGGACTTTTGATGATTTATTTGAGCTTGAAGAAGTGAGAATGGGGCAAAGGAAGAGAGAGGGCACCGGGGGGGGGGTTCGGCCAAGTGAAGAAAAGTGAGGAGGTTAAGAAATTGTGTGGAAATTTCTAGTCTAAAACACCAATTAATGCTCATTAAAGCACCTCCCATCCATGCCACCTCTTAATCATTTCTTTAAAAATTTTCTTTTAATTCAATAAATATCTAGATATTTTGGAGAGAAGGTTTAAAGCTTAATCTTATGATTAAATTAGCATAGATTCACTTTAGCATAATTAACCCAATCAAAATTGTAATTACCACTAATTAAGTGCATAATTAAAAGCTTATAATAATATTTTAATTAGGGAAAAATATCTGAGTGAACTAAAATTTTCAAGTGACAACTGAAAACCGCAAACTAGCAATTTTCTAGTTAAACTAGGTTTAGTTAAGTCTATACTGAAAGATGATCACTTCCGGGTTTTTACGGAAAAACAACGCCTATTTTACCTTTTAACGGAAAATTCGCATAACGATTCCTAAAACATTACAGTTTCACAACTCATGTGAGAGATTGAGCTTGGAGGAGACGAGGAAAAAGATGCAGAGAGCTAGAGAGGAGAACTCATCATATAAGCTTAAGTCAAGAAAGATTGATCAAGTGAAGAAAATGCAAGTGTAGAATGACTTTTTACAAACTCACACTTATTAAAGCATCAATTTTTCTCAATAATAAAATGAAGCCATGCTTCAATAGTGAAGTGAGATGAATAAAATATTCATCAAGCCATGCTTCACCCCATTCCTCAAAAGTCTCCTTTTTCCACCTCACATTTTCTATTTTCTAAAAATATAAAATCAACCATGCTTCATATATATATATATATATATATATATATATATATATCACACATATATATTAATATATATATATATATCACATATATATATTAATATATATATAAAGATAAGCAAATAATTAGTGAGCAATAATATTAGTTAATATATAATTATATCACATATAAATATATATATCATATTATTAAATCAACACTTGATTTAATAATCTGGTTATATCACATATAACCATCTAATATCATTTATCTGTATATCACATTATCAAATCAACACTTAATTCAATAATCCGGTTATATCACATATAACCTTACTGATATCAAATAACCGCCAGATTAGAATACGGTATCACATACTCGTATTTAATCAGGTCCTCGCACATATCAGCATATGCGCCCTACTTTGTTTCGCTTGAACTAGGAAACTTCTGTGTGGGACTCTAAAAACTCGTCAATACGCCACCAGTAGGTAATGATCACATCAATTATACACAAGCCGTCAGCGGTATTAGCTGGACGTAACGGCTACCCAGGTATTAAGAGATTAGAAGATCAATAAGCAAGTTTGTCCAAACTCCCATGAAGCCTATAAGTAACACTTACCGTATAGTTCGGTCTCTTCGTCCGATATGTCGCATATCGAGTCTGGGGTGGAATCGTCAGACCCCAATAACTTGATAAGTCATGCCGATGTGTGGCCTATAACGGTACAAAAAACTACTGATAACTCTTACCAGTAAATCTCATCAACAGCCCTGGCCAGGGACTTCTTGTTATAGCCAATCGAGAATATCGCAACATCAACTCATGCCGGGGACACTTTAACCAGTGACACTCCGTACCGAGGAAACGTCAAACAGACACTCTGTCTCGGGGACACGTCAACCAGCAACACTACGTACTAGGGAAACGTCAAACAGACATTCCGTACCGGGAAAACGTCAAACAGACACTCCGCCTCGGGGATACGTCGACCAGCGACACTCCGTGCCGGCGAAACGTCAAACAGACACTCCATCTCAGGGACACGTCAACTAGCGACACTCCGTACCGGGGAAACGTGAAACAGACACTCCGTACCAGGGAAATATCAAACATACACTCTGCCTGGAGGATACGTCGACTAGCGGCACTCAATGCCAGGGAAACCTCAAATAGACACTCTGTCTCCGGGACACGTCAATCAGCGACACTCCGTAACGGGGAATCGTCAAACAGACACACCGTGACGGGGAAACATCAAACAGAAACTCCACCTTGGGAATACGTCGACTAGCGACACTCCGTGCCGAGGAAACGTCAAACAAACACTCAGACTCGGGGACACATCAACCAGCGACACTACGTACCGGAGAAACGTCAAACAGACACTCTGTGCCAGGGAAACGTCAAACAGACACTCCGCCACAAGGATACGTCGTGTTAGGGATATGTATTCCCTAGAGGCCATTATTGTACATTGATGTATATTATAATGGATGCTTGGACATATATATAGAGGACTTTCATGCTCGACATGATAGTATGCTATCTGGTTTCTCTTTATCTTAACATGTACACTTATATTACTATACTGTCTCTCCGATACATGTTGATAAAGCCTTTAGGATGTTGGCTTGACTACCAGGACTATAATGCGGATCATACTACTGGGGCCTGGGTAGTCCACAAGCACATCCTTCAATTGTTCCTAGGCGAGAGAATATCAAGACTGGGCATCGATATTCCAGAGTAGACTAGTGTGTACGTTCCTTGACCCTATAGGGAGCGATGGTTGAACCTATATCCATTGGCGTTTGACATCAAAGATTTTACACAGGTGCTCATTAGAGAATGGGTACACCAAAAAGGACTCGCCGAGAACTCCTAGATGGTACTATACCTATCGTCAGATAGCAGTTCTCTGGTGACACTGGTACAGGTTAGTCTGTAGACCCGAGATCGTCATAGAGTCTTGTGTGGTTCCCACCATTCTTTGATTTCCTCCCTACCACGGCTCAAAAGAGTCATGAAAACAGGTGGATTTTGTTGGAGATAGTGCCCTCAGAGTCAATTATTAGGTCACAGGTACGTGATTGCAATGATTGATGGAGGACCTATCCCGGTAGGACAGTCTTACTCGAGATGATAGTAAGCTATCTGGTTTACCTTTATCATCGTGTACTGTTTTAAGTGAACTGACACGTCTCTATTACACGTTGATAGAGCCCCTAGGATTCTTGCTTGACCACCAGCAGTATGAGGGCGATCATATAAGTGGGAGCTGGGGGTCTATAAGCATATCCTTAAAAGGTCCCTAGTCGTGAGAGTTTCGAGACAGGGCATCGATTCTCCATAGTAGACAAGTGTATACAGTCGAGACCCCGACGAGGGGCGGTGGCCGGTCTCACAAGCCACTGGTGTCAGTTGGATCACCTAAGATGTATACAGGTGCTCATTGGGTTATGAGTACACCGGACAGGACTCGCCGGGAACATGCTAGTTGGTCATATACCAGACGTCAGATGGCAGTTCCCTGGTGACATGTGTACAGGTTAGTTCATCGACCTGGGGATCGTCATTTGTCTCGTGTGAGTTCCCACTGTACTTTGATTACTACCCTACCACGGCTCAAAGGAGTCGTGCAAACAGGTTTTAGTTGGGTACAGTCCCGAGCCACATGGAGGCAGTGAGCGTATCTTCAGGGGTTCGTCTCTCCCGGTATTGGGGGTGAGGTCGTGCTGTATCTAGAAGAGCCATTACACGAAGCCCTCGGCCGAGGCAAGGAGATTTACTGGTAGGTATTCCAGTAGTATCTCAGGGTGTTCTGGGCTACACTCCGACACGACTTGTACCGCTTTTGGGGGTCTGACTTTTACCAACCCCCTAGGCCCGCCATGCGATGCTCATAGACAAACGGACCGGACTGTACGGATATTGTCACTGACAGGCTCAGTAGGGAGTCAGGCTGAGTTCGCTCACAGACGTCCCTTTTGGTCAATACCTGGTAGCCCGTTATGTATTGGCTTATACCTCTAACGTGCTAGTGGTTAAATCCACAACCAAGGTGTTGACGAGTCTTTAGAGTCCCCCACATTCAGTTACTCAGCTTTCGGGCGAAAGGTTGTAGAGGCCGTATGGAGATATGGCAAGGTCCGATCAGATACGTGCGGTATTGCACGGATCAGGATCGGACAGTTTGTACTATAGGCCGTATGGTTATATGGTAGGGTTCGATCAGTTACGTGCGGTATTGCACGGATCAGGATCGAACGGATATTACTGGCCGGTTTTGGTTTAAGCCGGATCCTAGTATAGTACAGTGTAGATTTTGTCTCATTGCATTTGTATTTCGGTCGGAATACAAATGCGGGTGTGTATGCACAGTATCGGGGTTTTCCTGTAATTTATTACGGGACCAGTTTTCTGGAGTTGCCAGTTTGCTTTCCGTTTCGGCCGATTTCCATTGTTCCGTTCATTGGCCGAAGATTGGTGGAGGAGGGTTTATTTGCATTGTTGCAAATAAGTGGTTGTGGAGGGGGTCTTTGCATTTTTGTTGCATCATGATTATAGCCCCATCCCTTGACCTTGACTTCTTGACTTCCTCATGATGGCTTGACCTTTAAAGTCATCATGGTTGTTGATGATGGCATGACTTTTGGAGTGATGATTGTTACTTTGAGTGTTGGATTTTCCTTACTATCATTTCTTTTGCATGATAGCTTTCCTCTCTCTCTCTCTTTGGTATTAGATGAGAATGGCTCCCATTTGATTTACTCTCCCACTCACTCCATTCTCTCCATTCACCTTGCATGGCCGGCCACTCTCATGGGTGGGCTGTCCAACATTTTGTGTGTGGGATTTTGGTTCATTTGAGGTTGCAAAAATCCCACAAGATCATTCCAAAAAGCTCCAAGTTCAATCCCTCCACCAAAGGCAATTCCTACAACCCCGAAATGAGACTTGTACACTACATTCTACATCGAATCTTGGGCACGTCGACTAGCCAACTTCGTGCCCGAGTTGCCTCGGCATTGAGGTGGGAGCCCGTAAAACATGGAGACGATGTGGTGCCCTTCCGGCAAGGTGGCGACGACCGGAGATTCCGCAGGAGATCGGGACGATGATGAGAAGACCGGAGGACTTGGATCGTCGGTATATCTCTATTCCCCTTCTTGTAGATAGCTAGGACTAATTAATGGTTCGATCCGGGTATTAGTGCGCGGCGGTTTGCCAGTTCAAGTAAAAATTTAAGTTTATCACCGCTTCCGCATTTGGCCGTCGGATTGACGGCCGAGGCGCCGCCGTGCACTTACAGTGGTATCAGAGCCTTACCATTAACCTAGCCTAGCTTTGTGTAATGTGTTTTTCAGTTCCGATCGATCGAATGTTCCAAAACCCGTATTGCTTCACATCAGTTTTCTGTTGAATTTTTCCAGTCCCCAAAAATTTTTCAGGTTGTAAAATATTGATGTACTAGAAATTGTAAGACTACTGTACAAATTCGAGGCACTGATCTTCTAACCAGAGCGCGGAACCGCGGCCAAAACCCACTTGTGGCCGCGGTTCCGCCACAGTATGGAGGAATCAGTGGGTTGGGTTTTTACAGTGGGCTTCTGGGGAGATTTTAGGGGTTTTGGAATATTAATTTTGGGCCCAGAATTTCTTAATGTGCTACAGTAGTACTTGGGGGCCCACTTGTTAAAGTTTGATCGATCGGATATTTTAAACACATTTTTCACAGTATTTACATTATATCTGCGACCGTGAATGTCACTTGATCGGTAAATCCGGTCTAACTGCTATAGCCCGGTTAGACAGATTTGCGAACGTGACTTTCACGTTGATGTTCTGTTTTTGCTGTGATGTTGCGGATCGGTCGTGGAGGATAGCCTGGATGCAATGCTAGTACAGTTGTGGTTGTATTATGTACATTTGATATTGCGGGGCGAGCGTCCGACATGTGGACTGCCGTCACTGCCTGTTTGTATTATTATTTTGGGGCACGACCAGGTTGCGGTCGATGTACCCGGTGTATGTATATTTTACTTTCTGTACTAGGGTTGCCCCGCGGAGGGGTGCACGGATAGCCGGGTTCTAGAGGGCAACAAGCCCGCATCTCATGGCATTGAGAGGGAGGGGGCTTCACTCTAGGATTGGCGGGCTATTCGCCGCACTCGTAGGGGGTACAGGTTGACCCAGGAGGGGTGCCCAAGTTACCGATTCCGTGAAGTGCTGGGTGGTCCATTCACGGTGCTGAAGGGGGCTGCCTCGCTTCAGGTTTTGGCGGGTGACTTGCCGCGCCCGTAGGGGTCTAGGTTCTCATTGCACAGGCTATCCACACGACCAGGGGAACGTCGGGTTTCAGCGGCTCTGTGAAACCCGGGGATCCCAGATATCTGTATTGTTTCTGTGATGCTGTACATATCTGTGATGTTGCATTTTATTCACGCCTTGAGCGAAATATAATATATTGGTATATATATTAGTAGATGTTGTATATGTTTTGCATCCGCGCTAGTCCAGTCCCCGCTCTGTCGTTAGTTAGCTAACCTAACGGGTAATGACGGGACCCAGTGGCGAATGCGGATGGCATATACGTACATCAGTATATTTTCGTTCTTTTTGGTGTGATCAATTGATGGGACTGCATTGATTCGGATCAATGCAAGTTAAAAACAAACCTAATCTGATATTGTTGGAACACTTTTCAAAAAGCTGTTATTGCAAGGACGTTCACTTTTGTTTTGCATCGTGATATTCAGTTGGAATATCCTGCTCCTCAGTCGATGAGGCAAGGGCCGAGATCCCTTCACCGGGAGTGACCCCTTGGACAAAAAGTTTGCGTCAGGGCATTAACTTCACTATAGCCGATTACTTTTGCTTTGCACCGTGGTATTCATTTGGAATATCCTGCACCCCATTCTACGGGGAAAGAGCCGAGATCCCTTCACCGGGAGTGACCTCTTTAGCAACGGTTTTCGTCACTATATTTTTAAAAAAAGCTATCCGTTCCTTCGACGATATCAAGTTCTTTACGTTAAAGGTTTTCGCCAGAAACCATTCGTAGCCCTCCGTCGTTTCATATGGGTAGTCAATAGTATTCAAGCTGTGTTTGTTGGCCAAAGTCAAGGCACAGTGTTTGGTAGCTGTTGGTTATTCATATGCAGCATAGATAGATGCGTTGGTTTGGAACAGTCGTATAGCCTTGTTGGCCAAAGTCAAGGGCTTGTGCGGGTGGATTCGAATCAACCTGGAGAATGACGGGTAGAACTTGACATGTGACTTATGATTTGTTGGCCAAAGTCAAGGTCATAAGAGCATGGGGCAGAAATCACATCGGGAGTTTCAAAAGAACTGAAACTTGCCAGATATGCGCATACCTTCTGGAGTGTGGTAGCGTGAGCGGATTCCGTCACGTTATCATGTGATGATAGTTGGATCCCGATTCCCACTGATGAGTTAGTTTACTCCTCGGGTGACCCCGACTAATTCTTCTTTCAGGTTTGGAGGAGAATTTGAGGTACAGTGGGAGGTTTCCTGATTAGATAAATTGGTAACCATTCTGATCTAGGTTAGAGTGCACGCTGAGTGTTTCTTTTCTCTTTCTCTTTGGCAGCGACCATTGACCCGACCCTAAGACTATGACTCAGTGACCAAGTTGACCGAACCTTCTTTAACACTGGCTTTTGGATTGTCAGAGTTGCAAACCTCATTGCCACTCCTACTTTTACCCTTTTCTCCAGGACACCCCGTATTACTACGAACGTCCACTTCCATTGGACAAAACCATCGTATGGTTATATACGAACTCGAAGGGATTTATTCGAGGATGGTTTCCGGTTCTGGAGAAAACGGATTGGATTATTCAGTTGTCTTTTCCTTTTACCTTCTCTCAGGTTGCGAGTACTCCTTGGTTTAGGAGATAGTACACCTATTACGCAAATTGGATAGTCTTCTTCCAAACCTTAGGCTGGTGCCGACCGGTAGGGAATGAAGAAAACCAATTAGCCTAACGATGGTGTACAGAAGGTATTAAGTTCAGAAAAAGCAAGGGATTAGTAAGAGGGCAAAGTAAATTGCAACAGATATTCACGACCAAACCAAGTATTCCTTCGCCAATCCTAAAATCACCTTTGTATTTCTCCAGGACACTCCGTATCACTACGAAGATCCACAGTTTATTTGGATACTCCATCGTATGGTTATATACGAACTCGAATGGAACTTGTTCCAGTTCGGGGATGGATTCTGGTCCAGGAGAAATAGGAATAAGGTTTATTCGGTTGTCTTTTATCTTCACCCTCTCTCATTGCGAGTGTTCCTAGGATTGGGACAGTACACCCATTATGCTTATTGGATAGTCTTCTTCCAAACCATAAGCTGGTGCCGAACGGTAGGGAAGGAAGAAAACCATTTGGCCTAAAGGGGTATACAGAAGGTAAAGACTAAAGACATATGAAGGGATTTGGAGAGGTGGCAAAGAATTATACGGTTACAGTCGTGAATCTGGAAGAGGCATTACTAGGAATACCAGGATACCCCATCGAAACATTTCGATGTTTCAGTCTCACTGTGTACTGTTAAAGGAAAACTGATTTCCCGATTAGACACTTGCTCCAGGGTATGTATTTACCAGGTATGATTCTCACATCTGTATGGTTTTACAGATGATGAGTGGGAGTAGGTTATTGGGAATTGGGTGATCATCCTCATTATATCGGGATTCGTTACAATCGGTGATATTTGAGGAAATCACCTGGGTAGTTTGCCGGTCGGCAAATATTTGGTTTTGAATATCCGCTGTTATGCACCAATTTCAAATTGATATATCTGTACGTCTATTTTCATAGAGTGAGATATACCTTTCTGAAATTATGTCTATGACATTTACCTATATCAGTGGATGGTTAGGTAAGGAGCATTAAACAGCGGTGTAATTCTTTTTAACCATAGGTACAGTTTTCAATCTACGACACGCAGTGAATGAGTTTTCAGACTCAAGGGACTTATACAGGGTATTGTATGTTGTCCAGGGTCCATCAGGACAAAGGGGTTGGTCCTCGTACTATATTCGGTTTACTTATGACTTCTCTAGTTTTTAGACAAGTGTTTCGTGGAAACACAGGGTCCGAATTTGGAGAAGTTATAGGTATTTGAATAGAGTAGAGAACCAGGTATAGCAAGTATCGGGATTCTTCAAAGAGATCGAAGATGTAGATACTTGTGTATGGTATTCAGTTGATAGTAATGATAAAGAGATCTTGCTTCTCTTTCAGGTTACTCATAATTGGAAGCATTCCTAAGTTGAGTAACGCTGATCGACCTTCTTCCATTTAGTTGACATGCACTGGAGACAGTTGCATGATTTGAATCTGGTTCAATTAAATCAGTGCCTCTGGTCCTATATGGGATATAGAACAGTTCGTATCTTAACGATGTTAAGGTACGGGGAGTTGTCCGGCTTATGATTAAAACCAGACTCTGGATAACTCAAGGCACGTTTCTGTAATGGCTGTTTGTGGGTTGACCCAGGCTATGACGTGGGTTGACTTTCTACCATCTGGATGAACAATAGCGATATTGTTCTAGACTCGCCACAGTTTTATTAAAAATGTATTTTTTCAGAAAACAGTAGTGGGAGTATGGTAGAACTGGAAGTGATTCCAGAACCACAAACGATTACTGAAGATTTGACAAGGAACCTAAAGATTCAATCTGGATTGACATTCCATTGGCCACTCCGCAGATAAGGTGGGTAACTTCAGGCACCCGAGAGGTACTACGGTAGCCTCAAGGACGGTGACAGGGAAGTTCTTGTTTACCCACAATTACCATTGCTGTTGTTCCAGGCTGCGAGACCCGGTGGGAGGATGAGTATAGCGTCGTTCTAAACTAGTTTTAGAAGTGTACGTCTATATGACTCTGCCAGAGGGTTGTCGTAGTCAGTGGGAGCAGCGGAAGCATTGGTGGACAGGTAGCTTATGTCTATTTATAGACTAAAGCAGATGTAGCGGAGATAGATCATCTATTTCTGACGTGACAGTCATAGGTTTGACTTCATCAGAATAGGGGATGGATCTGTTGAGAAGGTAGTAGGGTGTGATATCCTGGTATTTGGATGACATACACAAAGTAGGAAAGGAAACTCCTATACTACAATCGGTTATATTTTGGTCGTCACACAGTGGTTTCTCCACAAAGCAAATGGATTTTATATCAGACATACTGGTTACTAGATCTACGGTTTTAGATCTAGATTTGGGTGTTTTCCCAATCTGGGTACTTAGACAGCATTCTAAGGGTATTTAGAATGGACGACTCCATGCACGGTAGTGTACCTGCAGAAGATGGAGTCACCCTCTCTAAAGGTGTCTTATAGACTAAAGGGGAGAGGGATGTGCATGATTGACAGATCACTTGCTTAGGCAATTGAGTCAATCATGAGATGTCAAGTACCACACCAGATGTTGTTCTTGCACTAGATGCAATAAGTTGACATTGATCCAATCCTGGAGAAACAGTCGGAAGCAGTTTTAGAACATAAGTGGATGTTCTAGGGATATGATAACGACAGCCTCATTCGGGAGACAGTTATCATTCCAGGCTTCCAAGGTGACATGGACGACAAGGAGGTTGTCAGAGTTATAGTTTTTCCTTCTGACGAGGGGCAGTATTTTGGACAGTTGGTCCAAGGCAATACTGAGGGAGGCATGGCGCAGGATACTGATTAAGTTCAGTTGACGATACAGTCTAAGAAGTTTGGATTTGGAGTTCATTTATGAGCTATGTCCCATCAGACATCCAGACACATTCTAAGACAGGTATTGCTCATTTCGGGAGATGGCTTTCTCCGCGAACTTGAGATATAGAGAGACATAGAAAGAAACATCAAGGCGGATCCACTCACTGAGGCTATTCCTCGAACGCAATAGTTTCGCAAACAAGCTTTGTGAGACTGACTAGTAGAGGAGTTGGGTGTTCGGTATCACACGGGCTGTGAGTATGCGACATCGCAATAATTAGCCTTGAGTGCAAGTGGGAGATTGTTGGAGATAGTGCCCTCAGAGTCAATTATTAGGTCACAGGTACGTGATTGCAATGATTGATGGAGGACCTATCCCGGTAGGACAGTCTTACTCGAGATGATAGTATGCTATCTGGTTTACCTTTATCATCGTGTACTGTTTTAAGTGACCTGACACGTCGCTATTACACGTTGATAAAGCCCCTAGGATTCTTGCTTGACCACCAGCAGTATGAGGGCGATCATATAAGTGGGAGCTGGGGGTCTATAAGCATATCCTTAAAAGGTCTCTAGTCGTGAGAGTTTCGAGACAGGGCATCGATTCTCCATAGTAGACTAGTGTATACAGTCGAGACCCCGACGAGGGGCGGTGGCCGGTCTCACAAGCCACTGGTGTCAGTTGGATCACCTAAGATGTATACAGGTGCTCATTGGGTTATGAGTACACCGGACAGGACTCACCGGGAACATGCAAGTTGGTCATATACCAGACGTCAGATGGCAGTTCCCTGGTGACATGTGTACAGGTTAGTTCATCGACCTGGGGATCGTCATTTGTCTCGTGTGAGTTCCCACTGTACTTTGATTACTATACTACCACGGCTCAAAACAGGTTTTAGTTGGGTACAGTCCCGAGCCACATGGAGGCAGTGAGCGTATCTTCAGGGGTTCGTCTCTCCCGGTATTGGGGGTGAGGTCGTGCTGTGTCTAGGAGAGCCATTACACGAAGCCCTCGGCCGAGGCAAGGAGATTTACTGGTAGGTATTCCAGTAGTATCTCAGGGTGTTCTGGGCTACACTCCGACACGACTTGTACCGCTTTTGGGGGTCTGACTTTTACCAACCCCCTAGGCCCGCCATGCGATGCTCATAGACGAACGGACCGGACTGTACGGATATTGTCAGTGACAGGCTCAGTAGTGAGTCAGGCTGAGTTCGCTCACAGACGTCCCTTTTGGTCAATACCTGGTAGCCCGTTATGTATTGGCTTATACCTCTAACGTGCTAGTGGTTAAATCCACAACCAAGGTGTTGACGAGTCTTTAGAGTCCCCCACATTCAGTTACTCAGCTTTCGGGCGAAAGGTTGTAGAGGCCGTATGGAGATATGGCAAGGTCCGATCAGATACGTGCGGTATTGCACGGATCAGGATCGGACAGTTTGTACTATAGGCCGTATGGTTATATGGCAGGGTTCGATCAGATACGTGCGGTATTGCACGGATCAGGATCGAACGGATATTACTGGCCGGTTTTGGTTTAAGCCGGATCCTAGTATAGTACAGTGTAGATTTTGTCTCATTGCATTTGTATTTCGGTCGGAATACAAATGCGGGTGTGTATGCACAGTATCGGGGTTTTCCTGTAATTTATTACGAGACCAGTTTTCTGGAGTTGCCAGTTTGCTTTCCATTTCGGCCGATTTCCATTATTCCGTTCATTGGCCGAAGATTGGTGGAGGAGGGCTTATTTGCATTGTTGCAAATAAGTGGTTGTGGAGGGGGTCTTTGCATTTTTGTTGCATCATGATTATAGCCCCATCCCTTGACCTTGACTTCTTGACTTCCTCATGATGGCTTGACCTTTAAAGTCATCATGGTTGTTGATGATGGCATGACTTTTGGAGTGATGATTGTTACTTTGAGTGTTGGATTTTCCTTACTATCATTTCTTTTGCATGATAGCTTTCCTCTCTCTCTCTTTGGTATTAGATGAGAATGGCTTCCATTTGATTTACTCTCCCACTCACTCCATTCTCTCCATTCACCTTGCATGGCCGGCCACTCTCATGGGTGGGCTGTCCAACATTTTGTGTGTGGGATTTTGGTTCATTTGAGGTTGCAAAAATCCCACAAGATCATTCCAAAAAGCTCCAAGTTCAATCCCTCCACCAAAGGCAATTCCTACAACCCCGAAATGAGACTTGTACACTACATTCTACATCGAATCTTGGGCACGTCGACTAGCCAGCTTCGTGCCCGAGTTGCCTCGGCATTGAGGTGGGAGCCCGTAAAACATGGAGACGATGTGGTGCCCTTCCGGCAAGGTGGCGACGACCGGAGATTCCGCAGGAGATCGGGACGATGATGAGAAGACCGGAGGACTTGGATCGTCGGTATATCTCTATTCCCCTTCTTGTAGATAGCTAGGACTAATTAATGGTTCGATCCGGGTATTAGTGCGCGGCGGTTTGCCAGTTCAAGTAAAAATTTAAGTTTATCACCGCTTCCGCATTTGGCCGTCGGATTGACGGCCGGGGCGCCGCCGTGCACTTACAGTGGTATCAGAGCCTTACCATTAACCTAGCCTAGCTTTGTGTAATGTGTTTTTCAGTTCCGATCGATCGAATGTTCCAAAACCCGTATTGCTTCACATCAGTTTTCTGTTGAATTTTTCCAGTCCCCAAAAATTTTTCAGGTTGTAAAATATTGATGTACTAGAAATTGTAAGACTACTGTACAAATTCGAGGCACTGATCTTCTAACCAGAGCGCGGAACCGCGGCCAAAACCCACTTGTGGCCGCGGTTCCGCCACAGTATGGAGGAATCAGTGGGTTGGGTTTTTACAGTGGGCTTCTGGGGAGATTTTAGGGGTTTTGGAATATTAATTTTGGGCCCAGAATTTCTTAATGTGCTATAGTAGTACTTGGGGGCCCACTTGTTAAAGTTTGATCGATCGGATATTTTAAACACATTTTTCACAGTATTTACATTATATCTGCGACCGTGAATGTCACTTGATCGGTAAATCCGGTCTAACTGCTATAGCCCGGTTAGAAGGATTTGCGAACGTGACTTTCACGTTGATGTTCTGTTTTTGCTGTGATGTTGCGGATCGGTCGTGGAGGATAGCCTGGATGCAATGCTAGTACAGTTGTGGTTGTATTATGTACATTTGATATTGCGGGACGAGCGTCCGACATGTGGACTGCCGTCACTGCCTGTTTGTATTATTATTTTAGGGCACGACCAGGTTGCGGTCGATGTACCCGGTGTATGTATATTTTACTTTCTGTACTAGGGTTGCCCCGCGGAGGGGTGCACGGATAGCCGGGTTCTAGAGGGCAACAAGCCCGCATCTCATGGCATTGAGAGGGAGGGGGCTTCACTCTAGGATTGGCGGGCTATTCGCCGCACTCGTAGGGGGTACAGGTTGACCCAGGAGGGGTGCCCAAGTTACCGGATTCCGTGAAGTGCTGGGTGGTCCATTCACGGTGCTGAAGGGGGCTGCCTCGCTTCAGGTTTTGGCGGGTGACTTGCCGCGCCCGTAGGGGTCTAGGTTCTCATTGCACAGGCTATCCACACGACCAGGGGAACGTCGGGTTTCAGCGGCTCTGTGAAACCCGGGGATCCCAGATATCTGTATTGTTTCTGTGATGCTGTACATATCTGTGATGTTGCATTTTCTTCACACCTTGAGCGAAATATAATATATTGGTATATATATTAGTAGATGTTGTATATGTTTTGCATCCGCGCTAGTCCAGTCCCCGCTCTGTCGTTAGTTAGCTAACCTAACGGGTAATGACGGGACCCAGTGGCGAATGCGGATGGCATATACGTACATCAGTATATTTTCGTTCTTTTTGGTGTGATCAATTGATGGGACTGCATTGATTCGGATCAATGCAAGTTAAAAACAAACCTAATCTGATGTTGTTGGAACACTTTTCAAAAAGCTGTTATTGCAAGGACGTTCACTTTTGTTTTGCATCGTGATATTCAGTTGGAATATCCTGCTCCTCAGTCGACGAGGCAAGGGCCGAGATCCCTTCACCGGGAGTGACCCCTTGGACAAAAAGTTTGCGTCAGGGCATTAACTTCACTATAGCCGATTACTTTTGCTTTGCACCGTGGTATTCATTTGGAATATCCTGCACCCCATTCTACGGGGAAAGAGCCGAGATCCCTTCAACGGGAGTGACCTCTTTAGCAACGGTTTTCGTCACTATATTTTTAAAAAAAGCTATCCGTTCCTTCGACGATATCAAGTTCTTTACGTTAAAGGTTTTCGCCAGAAACCATTCGTAGCCCTCCGTCGTTTCATATGGGTAGTCAATAGTATTCAAGCTGTGTTTGTTGGCCAAAGTCAAGGCACAGTGTTTGGTAGCTGTTGGTTATTCATATGCAGCATAGATAGATGCGTTGGTTTGGAACAGTCGTATAGCCTTGTTGGCCAAAGTCAAGGGCTTGTGCGGGTGGATTCGAATCAACCTGGAGAATGACGGGTAGAACTTGACATGTGACTTATGATTTGTTGGCCAAAATCAAGGTCATAAGAGCATGGGGCAGAAATCACATCGGGAGTTTCAAAAGAACTGATATGATACCGTATTCAAAACCAAGTAGGGCACATATGCTGATATGTGCAGGGGCCTAATTAAATACGAGTATGTGATACCGTATTCTAATCTGGAGGTTATTTGTTATCAGTTAGGTTATATGTGATATAACCGGATTATCGAATCAAGTGTTGATTTGATAATGTGATATACAGATAAATGATATTATTCGGTTATATGTGATATAACCGGATTATTAAATCAAGTGTTGATTTAATAATGTGATGTATATTTATATTTGATATAATTATACATTAACTAATATTATTGCTCACTAATTATTTATTATATATATTAAAATATATATATGATATATATATATATATATATATATATATATATATATGAAGCCCAAAATAGAAAATGAAGTGGAAAGTTGAGGAGATATTTGTGGTATGGCAAGTCATGGGATTTTCTATTATCTTATTCATTTGTATTCACTATTGAAGTATGGGCGCAATTTATTATTGGAATAAATTGTATGCTTCAATAAGTGAATACAAGGATGAGCCATTTTTTTCTTCACTTGAGACTTACTTGCTCATTTTGCTTTAGCCATTCTAGCTCTCTCCATCTTCTACATTCTCCACCTCCAAGCTCAATCCCTCACATGAGTTGTGAACCCTTGAGCTTGTGAGAACCCTAATGAGCAAACAAAATCCCTACTTCACCATCCTACACTTAATTAGCACTTGAGTGTAGTGTGTTTCCTTCAGTAAAGAGTTTAGTGAAGAGGTAGCTTGGATTAGTGGGGCTTCGGGTGGACCATCTTCGGCACGAAGATCGTGAAGGGAGCTTCTTCAAACTTCAAGTGGAGCTACGAGGAGTCGTAGGGACTAGAACCCGGAGCTTTAGAACAGAAGGACATGGTCTACAAAGGTTGTAGCCTCATTCTCTTTATGTAGTTTTTGTTATATCATAGTTAAACCTTAATCATCTAGTTAGGATTCTAGGTTAGTATTAATTAGCACCCTGAAATTTTTTAAAATGGCATGTTTGATGCTAGTAAAACCTAGTGGCAGTGCTAACAAATACTTTCATGGTATCAGAGCCAAGCTAGAAGATTAGACTATATTTACTAGATTACGAAAACGAAACAACTCCGAAACTGAAACCCAAGAAACCCAGTTTCTGTCGATTTTGAAATGAACTCTGAAATTTTTTTAAACATGTGCATAAGCTTACATTTGATGTAAATAGAACACAAGACAAAATCGAGATCCAAACTTTTTGTTTTGGCCGGCGAAAGTCCCAAAAGCACCGGCCTCGCCGGTTTTACTATTGGTGTTTAGGCTCGAGTTTATTTTGTGTTATGTGGTGTTGGGTCAAGGGTTTCATGTTTATGTTTGATTAGCCCAATTCTCATGTGATGTTAACTTTCTTATAGGGGTTATATGGAATGTTTCGTAGTCGTCATTTTTACATCATTTCGGGTTTAAGTTTGATATGTGATGCAATAGTTGGAATCCATATTAAATTAGTTTTATGAAAACTAGTTTGTTTGAAAATCTAGCATGTTAGTCTCCTTTAATCGATTGCCACGAAGTTTTGATTCGGATCGAAACTCCGTCGCAATCGCGTATCATACGCGAATACTCGACGAATAACTTTACTAGGTAGCCACGCCCCATAGCCCTAACCAAGTTACTTTAGGAGAACCCCATTGCCAAAACTATCCACTCGGGCGCTTGCGGCCACGGTGTTCCGCCTAAGTGCACTTGGTCGACGGCATCGGGAGTGGGACCATCTACAAAAGTTCCCGACGAGTATTCGATCGGGTGGTCGAGAATCTTATTGTATTACCCGACTAAGTTATTGAAAAGTATTTTCGATATGAGACGAAAATGCAAGGTTTTTAAGGTTAGACATGAAATTCGGAATATGAGATATTCCGGGTTTATGATGTCTAAGAAATTTGCGGATTCTAATTATTGTAGTTTTTTATTTCTTTTCTGCGACCGTAAGTGTAATATGTGGTGTATCCCCGATCTCGTTGCTATATGTCAACAGAATTTGGGATACGCATATTTACTTACGTTGATGGCATGTGATGTTATGTGTTGCTGTGATATGTTATATTCGATCATCGTGATTGAATATTCGGGGGGGTTTTGCGTGAGATGAGAGTTTTTCATTTTCATTCATGTAAAAATGTATATAATATTCTTTTATTGGGACACTTCCGGGTTGAGGATGATGTCACCATTGGTGTATATTATTTACTTGTCCGCATTAGGATAGATCCAAGGCGGGGAGCATAAGTAACCGGGTTCTGGAGTCCAGTAGGAGACCATCTCGAGGAGTCGAGACTGGGTCTCCTAACTCTAGAATTGGCAGGGTTGCTTGCCGCTCTCTTAGGGGTCTAGGGATGTGGGTTTGCTATTCATCACGACCATGGAATTCGTGTTTTTCATTACTGGCTGAATTTAAAACACGGACCTCCTAGTATATCCAATATTTCATATGTTGACTTCTGCTGCTGTGTTCTATGATGTGATCATATAACTGTGTGAGACAAATGCTATATATATATATATATAATAAACACTGCTTATATTTTGCACCCGCGCTAGTCCAGCCCCCGCTCTGCCGTTAGTTAAGTAACCTAACAGTGCATGACGGGGACTCGTGGCAAATGCGGATGGCATAAGCGTACGTTCTATTTTCGTTTCATTTTCTGTGATGTTTAGGAAATATTAAATGATGGGACTTCATTAATGAGATTAATGAAAAGAAAAGAAACTAAAGATGTTGTAGAATCAAAATTTTCAAAAAGGTAGCTCTAGTTTTTGCTTTGTATATTGGTATTCCTTGATGAATATCCAGCACCTCATTCGATGAGGAAAGAGCCGAGATCCCTTCATCGGGAGTGACCTCTTTAGCAAAACTAGCAAATGCTACAACCCACTCGGTTTATCATCATAGCTTCTATAGTTCTTGCGTTGCATCGTGGTATTCCTTGATGGATATCCAGCACCTCATTCGATGAGGAAAGAGCAGAGATCCCTTCACCGGGAGTGACCTCTTTAGCAAAAGCTAGTAAAAACTATTCGGTTTGTTTTTGAAAACTACTCGATTTTAAAAGCGGAGCTTAAACTACTTCTTTTCAAAATCACTAGATTCTACAACGATATCAAGTTCATTACGCTAAAGGTTTTCTTAAAAACCAACGTAGCCCTCCGTCATTTCAGATAAGTGTTATTTAGTATCCGTGTTGTGTTTGTTGATCTTGTTATGGCGTAGTGTGCGGTAGCTGATTATTGCTTATCTGCTGCATGTGATGCGATTGGATTAGGGTAGACGTGTAGCCTTGTTAACCTTATCAAGGGCCTTGCGGGTGGGTTTAATTCAATCACGAAATGAACGGGTTGAACTTAACTTGCGGTTTATGGTTTGTTGACCTTGTAAAGGTCATAAATCGCATGGGGTAAAAACAAACATCGGGAATTTAAAGTGTTGAAATTTGTAATGAGATTGCATACCTTTTATATGATAGTTGGATCCCGATATCCACTGCGAGTAAGAGTTACTCTTGGGAGATTTTTGCACTTTAAATTAGCCGATCAAGTAGGTATCTAAGAAATGTGTTAACGGGGTTATGCCTCTGCGGAAACGAGGTTATTTAATTAGTTCCATGCGAAAACATGGGGAGGCTCCCTCGGAGTACCAATACCTGTCTGGCCGAACGATTGGCGAACTTATAGGGTGTAATTAATCCCGGTAATCTTACCTTTTAGGGTTTGAAGGAAGATTTGATAAAAACAGTGGGAGCCATCCTGATTAGATAAGATAATAACCAATCTAATCTTGCAAGAGCGCACGCTAAAGTGTTTCCTTCTCTCTCTCTCTCCAGGTAGTGACCAATGACACGCCTTAATCAAGATAATAATATGGATGTATTGACCGAACCCGCTTATTATACTGAGCTGGGGAACGTTGGTTCCGCATATTCTTATGATTGTCATAATTCTGAATAATGAATAGAGGAATATCAGGATTCCCATGCAACCCAAATGAAGAAAGAGCATATTGATACATCGTCTTCGGGTGTGCTCGTAACCGAGAAATGTTTCTCAGTTTGCTCTGCGTCCTGGGTATTGGATACCGTCTCAGGATCCCACGTATGTAATTTGTTACATGGGCTAAAGAGAGGTAGAGAGCTAGGAAAGGGTGATATGTCTCTAAAATTAGGGAATGGAATGTAGGGTTCCTAAGCACGACAGCAAGGTTTCGGGTGGCATCGTCCATGCAAATTTTAAATTTTGTCATGCTAAAAGAACCCTAACCTAGTATTTTTAACTAGAGAATCATATGAAACATAGTGTAAACAACTTTACAACTAAGTGAACTAGAAATACAACCTTTGTAGACCGGTCCTTCACTTCAATAGCTCCGTGTAGTAGTCCCTTCACTCCGAGTAGTGATCTTGCGAACTCTAGAACGGCTCCACAATGTGAATAGAACGAGCTTGCACGAAGTCTTCGAGGCCGAAAATGATCTACGTCGAGGTTCCCCGTGCTTTCACACGGACCTAATTAAAATAACCTCGTTTTCCCAGAGGCATAACCCCGTTGACACCTTTCTAGACACCTACTTGATTGGCTAATTGTCATGTGTAAAACTTTCCCAGGAGTAACTCTTACTCGCAGTGGGTATCGGGATCCAACTATCTCATAGAAGGTATGCAATCTCATTGCAAATTTCAACACTTGAAATTCCTGATAATATTTTTCCCTAAGCGATCTATGACCTTGACAAGATCAACAAACCATAAACTGCAAGTCAAGTTCAACCCGTCATTTCTTGATTGAATTAAACCCACCCGTACGACCCTTGACAAGGTCAACAAGGCCGCATGACTACTTTAATCCAATCACATCTTATGCTAGCAGATAAGCACTAGATATTTACCGCACACCACGCCTTGACAAGGTCAACAAACGCAGCATGAATACTAAATACTGCTTATCTGAAATGACGGAGGGCTACGATAGGTTTTTATGAAAACCTTTTGCGTAATGAACTTGATATCGTTGTAGAATCGAGTGAATTTTGAAAAGGAGTGTTTTTTAGGTTTTTCCTAGTTTTGCTAAAGAGGTCACTCCCGGTGAAGGGATCTCGGCTCTTTCCTCATCGAATAAGGTGCGGGATATATCATATATATCACTATGCAAAGCAAAAACTCCAAAAGCAATCAAAAGACAAACCGAGTGTTGTAGCATCTTCCAATTTTGCTAAAGAGGTCATTCCCGGTGAAGTGATCTCGGCTCTTTCCTTATCGAATAAGGTGCGGAATATATCATATATATCACTATGCAAAGCAAAAACTGTAGCTACCATATTTAAAAATTTTGATTCTACAACATCTTTTAGGTTTCTTTTCTTTTCATTAATCATATTAATGAAGTCCCATCATTTAAGCTTCCTAAGCATCACAGAAGAAACGAAAACACAACGTACGCTTATGCCATCCGCATTCGCCACAGTGTCCCGTTATGCACCGTTAGGTTACTTAACTAACGGTATACCGGGACGGGACTAGCGCAGGTGCAAAACATAAGCAACGTCTACTATATATCTTATATATAATATTGCATTCATCTCAGATATATCAAGTGATCACATCAGAGAATATAAGCAGCAGAAACACATATATGAAGATATAGGATATAGTAGAACGTCCGTATTTTGTATTTAGCCAACCATAGAAAATACGGATTCCACGGTCGTGATGAATAGCCAATCCCACACCCCTAGACCCCTACGAGAGCGGTAAGTGACCCTACTAATTCTGGAGTTAGGAAACCCGGTCTCGATGCCTCGAGATGGTCTCCCACTGTACCCCAGAACCCGGTCACTTGTGCTCCCTACCTGGGGTCTATCCTAATGCGGAAAAGTAAATAATATACAACAATGGAGACATCATCCTCAACCCAGAAGTGCCTCAATAAAAGAATATTACATACAAATGAATTTTGCATGAATGAAAAGAAAAACTCTCATCTCACATAAAACCCCCAGCCATTCAATCACGACGATCATATACATCATATCACAGCAACTCATAATTGTAGGGTTCCTAGGCACACTCAAGAGGTTCCACAAGGCATCGACCATGCCAAATTCAAATTTTTTCGATGCCGAGAAACCCTAATGCGATCGTTAACTAGAGTTTAGGCGAAACTTAAACAAGCTAGTAAACAACTTTACTCTAAAGTGAATGAAAATACAACCTTTGTAGATCCGGTCCTCCACTTTCTTAGCTCCATGATGATGTCCCTCCGCTGCGATCATCGGATCCTGGACTCTAGCGATGGTTTCGTCGAAGAAATGATCGGGCTAGGTCGTCGACTTCGATGCCGAAGATGATCTACGTCGAGGCAACACAAGATCAAGCTCCAACTTCATCAAGTCATGAAACTTGTGAAGAAAACACCCTATACTACATGGCAAGTGGTAGAGGATGAAGAAATAGGAAGTGGGTTCACTTTGGATTTGGATTTCTCACTTGGATTTGATCACTTAGAATTTTCAAGCAAAGGTTCTCTTTTTCTCTTCATGAAGAAGATGAAGAAGAGAATGAAAAAAGAATTATCAATAATAGAAAAACAAGTGATGGCTATCATAATGCAACCATGGTTAAGTGTAGAGAATAAACTAGGGTTAGGTGAATGGTTAGGTTAGGCAAAAGAAACAAAAATGGTTGAACTTTTCAAAACTTCATGAAGCTTCAATGTAAATCCAAAAGAAGCAACCATTTCTTTTTCCTTTGCCAAAAAGAATAAAGAGAATAAATAAACAAGTAAATCAAAACCCTAACCATTAACATAACCATGGTTTAATCATACACACCGAAGTTTGCATGTATCATCAAACATGATACAAACTAGTGCACAAAACTATATCATATATACAATGTGCACATCAAGTGAGAAAATCCATCTTAAGTGAACCAATACTAGTTAATGCAAAGTAATATATCAAATATATAATTATGCATTAAATCATTAAATCAACACTTAATTTAACGATCCGGTCATATCGCATATGACCGACTAATATCCAATGTATCGACTTATCGAATCAATCCTCGATTCGATAACTAGGTTATATCGCATACAACCAATCGATACATTCATTGCGAGAATAGAATACGGTATCACATACACGCATTATTCTCGGTCCCGCACATATATCATATGCGCTCCTATTTCGTTTCGCTTGAGCCAGGAAACCTCTGTGTAGGACTCTAAAGACTCTTCAATACGCCGGCAGCAGGTGGTGATCATATCAAACACCCACAAGCCGCAAGCGGTCTGCTAAACGTAACGGCCACACGGATATTGAGCGATCAGAAGATCGAAGAGCAAGCCCGCTCACACTCCTGTGAATCCAACCAGTAACACTTACCATACAGTCCGGTCTGTTCGTCTGATATGTCGCATATCTTGCCTAGGGGTGGTAAACGTCAGACCCCAGTAGCTCGTTAAGTCGTGTCGATATGAGGTCTATAACAGTTCGAGAAACTACTGGTAACACTTACCAGTAAATCTCAGCAAGCCTGGCTAGGAATTTCCGGTTTTAACCAATCGAACACAGCGCAACATCAACTCCCTATACCGGGAGAGACGAATCCCCTCCTATCGCTCATTGCCTCCATGTGATTCGGGACTGTACCCAAAAACCACCGTTTTGCATGCCCTCTTGGATGTGGTAAGGTGGAAATCAAAGCACAGTGGGAATCACACAAGACTCTATGACGATCTCGGGTCTACAGACTAACCTGTACCAGTGTCACCAGAGAACTGCCATCTGACGTAAGGTATAATACCATCTGGGAGTTCTCAGCGAGTCCGTCCAGTGTACCCAGTCTCCACTGAGCACCCGTATATCATCTCTGATGTCAAACACCAATGGATATGGGATCATCCATCGCCCATCTATATGGGTCGAGAAGGTATACGCTAGTCTACTCTGGTATATCGATGCCCCGTCTCGATATACCCACGACTAGGGACCTTGAAGGATGTACTTATGGACTACCATGTCCCCATTAGTATGATCCGCATCATAGTCCACGTAGTCAAGTACACATCATAAGGGCTTTACCAACATGTAACAGAGAGACAATCAGTGTACACGTTAAGGTAAAGAGCAACCAGATAGCATACTATCATGTCGAGCAAGAAAGTCCTCCCTATATATGTCCAAGCATCCACTACAATATACATCCTATGTATAGTAATGGCCTCTAGGGCATACATATAACTAACAATCTCCCACTTGCACTAGGGCCATCTGATAGCAGTGGTTGTAGTATCTTATACTCAACCATCCTATAAAAGTCTCTCTCTGGGAAAAGGCCTTTGTGAGTGGATCCGCCGTGTTATCCCCTGAGTCTGTTCTCCTAACCTCGATCACCCTGGAGATCAACCATCTCCATGATCAGGTGATACTGCCTTAGAATATGTCTGGATCACTGATGGGACAGGCGTTCCTAGGCATAAGCCACAACTCCATTGTCTCACAATGGGAGGAACGAAGTTCATCTCATGAACTAATATACATCCAGACTGCCTCTTTGGTAGCATCTTAAGTAGCGATGTATCCAGCCTTTATCGTCTAGTATGCCACGGTATCTAGCTTGGAACTCTTCCAACATACCGTCCTTTTACTGAGGGTAAAGACAATGCCTGTGACTAACATTCAGTCGTCCTTATCACTCTGGAACTTTTCCAGTAATTCTTCCCTGGATCGATTGATACCTTCTCACTACTACTAGTGAGAATCCTAACATCCAATTACATCTATCTCATAGATGAAAACTCAGGGATTAGGAGGTATCATTTTGATCCTATATGGAGAATTCTTGTGATAAGTGGAGATTGATCGAGCGTAGCATAGGAAACTACTTCCCTATCAAGAGTATGTCATCCACGTACTCTACGAGGATCACCACCAATGTCATCCACGTACTCTACGAGGATCACCACCATACTCTCTACTACCTTTTTGTATATACAAGGTTTATCTACCATTTTGATGATGTCAAACTCTTTGACTAACTCATCAAAAAAGATGTTCCAACTCCGCGATACCTGTTTTATCACATAAAACATCTTGCACACGTTTCCGCTGCTCCCACAGTCTAAGAGGCCCTCTGGCTGTGTACTTATAGACGCTCTCTTCCAAAACATCATTTAGAAAAGCAGTCATAACACCCAACCACCAGATATCGTAGTCATGGTATGTAGCCGTGGCAAGTAGGATCTGGATGGACTTAAACATAGATCCTTAGAAAAGGTTTCAACATAATCCATACCTGGTCAATGATGCAAACCTTTAACAAGTCTAGCTTTGAAAGTCTCAACTTTTCCATGTACACCAAGTAATCTTCTCAAGATATACTTGCTCCTGATAGGGATTTAACCCTTCAGATATAGCAATCAAAGTCCATACTTTGTTGGTGTATAAGGATTCCATCTCAGATCGCTAAGCATCCAGCCATTCTTACAAAGTCCCACTCCTGATGGCCAGCTCGAAACTAGTTGGATCATTATCTCATGATGCAATCCTCGCTCCCACTGTCATAGAGAAACCGAAGTATCTCTCAGGTAGGTGAGGAACCCTACTAGATCGGCGGAGAGGCTGAGGTTCATCGGTGACTATTGAATCCTTTGGTTCTATCAAATCATCAGCTGTAGTTTGTATAGCTGGAACCATTCCAGTTCTACATTACTGACCTTGCCTCGAGCTTGTCCAGATTTTGCTTTTAGACATAGGCCGGACAACCCCAAATCATAACTTACTTAAGATATGGGCTCTTTCCTTTCCATATCACATATGAAATGGTAGGCATCTGATTTGATTGAAGCCCTATTCAATAGGCATGCAACTTCTCAAGTGCATAACTCCCAAAAAGGAAATAGGAAACTCAGTAGTACTCATCATAGAGCACACCATATCATATAGGGTGCTATTGCTCCGCCCCGATATACCATCGTGCTATGGTGTATTCGGAGGAGTAATGCTGAGAGAGAATCTCATTCTCCTTTAGAATAGTCCAGGATTTCCGTGCTTAAGTATTCTCCTCCCTGATCACATCAAAGGACATAATACTTATACCCTTATTTTGGTTCTCTACTTTTAACTTATATTCTGTGAATATCTCAAAAGTTTCGGACTTGTGTTTCAACAGGAACATATGTCTGAATCTTGAGAGATTATCAGAGAATGTAATGAAATACAAAGAACCGGTGTTGGTATGTGTAGACAGGGGACCTACATACATCAACATGTATCATCCCAAGAGTTCACTAACACTTTCTCTGTTTCCAGTAAACAGAGCTATGGTCATCTTATCTCTGTGACATGACCGGCAAGTTTCACAAGATGTAAATTCAAACTAATTTAAATATGCATCTTTATGTAACTTCAGCTAGTCGGGTCGCATTGATATGACCTAGTCTACAATACCTCAAGAAGGAATCGTTCAATTCTGAACTCTTCCTCTTGTGTGTGTTCCGTATACTAAGAACTGTAGTTTGATTTAGAACATCAATGCTTTTAGATAACGTGCCTGAACCGATCAACTTTTGATATAGGAAATGTTTAAAACATTATCCAACAATACAAAATTTTTATCATTTCTTTACTAATAAAGAGAGTGATATGATTTTGTATATCAGGTTCGGTATCTAATAACATTCGTTCAGAATCAATGTATTTGGAATACAGGGTGACAGTGACCAACAAACTTGACTGCAACACTTGCACCGTTTTCTGTCTCATGAAACTTATCACCCGTTCTCAGTTCTCTACCTTTCTGTAGCCCTATGTAACAGATTACATATCTGGGATCCTGATCCGGTATCAAATACCCAGGACGTAGAGGATACAGAGAAACAGTTCTTTATAATGAACACACCCGAAGGAGATGCATCATATGCACTTTCTTCGTTTGGGCGGTATGAGAATCCTGGTATTCCCCTATTTCCTGCTCTGTCTTATAACAATTATAAGTTGGAGCAGGACCAACGTTTCCCAGCTCAGTATAACAAGCAGGTTCGGTCAATACATCCGTATTATTATCTTGATTAAGGCGTGATATGGTCTCTACCAGGAGAGAGAGAGAAGAAAACACACAGCGTGCGCTCTTGCAAGATCAGATTGATTATTATTTTATCTAATCAGGATGGCTCCCACTGTTTTTATCAAATCTTCTTTCAAACCCTAAAAGGAAAGACTAGCTGGGATTAATTACACACTACAAGTTCGCCAATCTTTCAGCTAGGCCAGTGTCGGTACTTTGAGGGAGATCCCCCATGCTTTCGCACGAACCTAATTAATGTAAACCTCGTTTTTCCAGAGGCGTAACCCCGTTGACACCTTTCTAGACACCTACTAGATCGGCTAATTGTAATGTGTAAAACTCTCCCAGGAGTAACTCTTACTCGCAGCGGGTATCGGGATCCAACTATCTCATAGAAGGTATGCAATCTCATTGCAAATTTCAACACTTGAAATTCCCAATAATTTTGCCCCAAACGATCTATGACCTTGACAAGGTCAACAAACCATAGACCGTAAATCAAGTTCAACCCGTCATTTCTTGATTGAATCAAACCCACCCGCACGACCCTTGACAAGGTCAACAAGGTCGTACGACTACCCTAACCCAATCTGTATCATATGCATAAGCAGATAAATACTGGTTAGCTACCGCACACTGCGCCTTGACAAGGTCAACAAACGCAGCACGAATACTAAGTAGGACTTATCTGAAATGACGGAGGGCTACAACAGGTTTTTCTGAAAACCTAATGCGTAATGAACTTGATATCGTTATAGAATCAAATGATTTTAAAAATGGAGTGTTTTTGAGGCTTTTCTAGTTTTGCTAAAGGGGTCACTCTCGGTGAAGGGATCGTCGGCCCTTTCCTCATCGAATAAGGTGCAGGATATATCATATATACCGCTGTGCAAAGCAAAAACTATAGAAGCAATCAAAAGACAAACCGAGGGTTGTAGCATCTGCCAGTTATTGCTAAAGGAGTCACTCCCGGTGAAGGGATCTCGGTCCTTTCCTTATCGAATAAGGTGCATGATGTTCTACAAGGAACACCGCGATGCAAAGCAAGAACTGTAGCTATCTGTTTTTGAAAATTCGATTCCACAACATCATTAGGTTTCTTTTTCTTTCATTAATCATATTAATGAAGTCCCATCATTTAAGTACCTAAACATCACAGATAAATACGACGTACACTTATGCCATCCGCATTCGCCTCGATGTCCCCTCGTGCACCGTTAGGTTAGGTAACTAACGGCAGAGCGGGGAAGGGCTAGCGCGGGTGTAAAACATAAGTAACATCTATATAATATATCATATATATATAGTATCTATCACAGCATATCAAATGATCACATCACAGATATCGCAGCAGAAGAAACATATGAAACATTGGATATACTAGGACGTCCGTGTTTTCAATACGAGCCAGTATAAAACACGGATTCCACGGTCGCGATGAATAGCCAAACGCACACCCCTAGACCCCTACGAGAGCGGCAAGCAACCCTACCAATTCTAGAGTTAGGAGACCCGGACTCGACTCCTCGAGATGGTCTCCCACTGGACCCTAGAACCCGGTTACTTGTGCTCCCCTCCTTGGGTCTATCCTAGTGCAGAAAAGTAAATAATATACAAAAGGTGACATCTTCCGCAACCTGGAAGTGCCCCAATAAAAGAATATTACATACAAGTTTTTACATGAATGAAAATGAAAAACACTCATCTCACATAAAAAAAACCCGGCTATTCAAAAACGACGATCCAATATAACATATCCAGCAACACATAACATCACATGTCATCAACGTAAGTAAACATGCGTATCCCAATTGTCGTTGACATATAGCAACGAAACCGGCGATATCACATATTACACTTACGGTCATATAAAAGAAAGTGTAAAACTACAACAGTTGGAATCCGCAACCTCTTTAGACATCGCATGCCTAATCAAATGAATTCCTTAGACATCGCATGCCTAACATTTATAAACCCCGCATTTTAGTCTCAATATTGAAAACACTTTTCAATATCAAGTCGGGCAATTCAACAAGATTCCCGGCATTTTGATCGAATGCTCGTCGCAAACTTTAGTAGACAGCCGCACCCCCGATACCATCGACGAAGTACACCAAAGCGGAACACCGCTACCGCGAGCACCCGAACGGATGCTTTCGGCGACGGGGTTCTCCTACAGTCACTTGGTCGGGGCTATAGGGCGTAGCTGTCTATTAAGTTTACCGGCGAGTATCCGCGTACGCTACACGATTGCGACGGACTTTTGATCACATCAAAATTCCGTGGCAACCAATCAAATGATACTAAATTTCTATGTTTATAACATTCATTCAGTTATCTCATAACAACTTGTGAATTCCAAATATTGTATCACATTCCAGATAAATAGAAGATGTTAAACTTTCCGATCGAACATTCTGTAAGTGCACGGCGGCGCCCCGGCCGTCAATCCGACGCCGGAATGCGGAAGCGGTGAATAACTAAAATTTTTGCGGACTTTGCAAACCGGCACCACCGCGCACTAAACTCCGGATCGAACCATTAACTAGTCTAAGCTATCTACAAGAAAGGGAATAGAGATATACCGACGATCCAAGTCCTCCGGTCTTCTCGTCATGGTCCCGATCTCCTGCGGAAAAGTCCCGTCTCCTCCTCGTCGCCGGAAGTGCACCACATCGCCTTCTTCGTTTACGGGCTCCCACCTCAATGCCGAGGCAACTCGGGCACGAAGCCGGCTACTCGACGTGCCCAAGGTCCGTTGTAGAATATGTAGTAGAAGAAGTCTCATTTGGGGTTTATGGAGATGCCATTGTGGTGGAGGAAAAGAGAGCTTGGAGAGAGGTGGGGAAAATGTAGCATACCAAAAATGAGAGTAACATTTTCCACACCCAAAATGAAAATCAATCCCATTCCTCTTTGAATGGCCGGCCACACATTTCTCTTTTGTGATTGGAGAGAGAGAGTGAACAAGGTCAAGGGGGAGTGGTTGAACCATCATACAAGGGAGTGTGAAGTTATGATGTGAAGGAATGATAGCTAGGTAAGTCCAACACTCAAAACAACCATCAACAAAACCAAAGTCAATCCATCATGAGAAGGAGAAGTCAATGATGGTGCTCATCATGAAAACCATCATGATGCAACAAGATGCAAAGAACCCCCTCCACAAATGCCTATTTGCAACAATGCAAATAAACCCTCCTCCACCAATCTTCGGCCAATGAACGGAACAATGGAAATTGGCCGAAACGAAAAGCAAACTGGCAACTCCAGAAAACTGGTCCCGTAATAAATTACAGGAAAACCCCGATACTGTGCATACACACCCGCATCTGTATTTCGACCGAAATACAAATGCAATGAGACAAAGTCTACACTGTACTATACTAGGATCCGGCTTATACCAAAGCCGGCTAGTAATATCCGTTCGATCCTGATCCGTGCAATACCGCACGTATCTGATCGAACCCTGCCATATAACCATACGGCCTATAGTACAGACTGTCCGATCCTGATCCGTGCAATACCGCACGTATCTGATCGGACCCTGCCATATCTCCATACGGCCTCTACAACCTTTCGCCCGAAAGCTGAGTAACTGAATGTGGGGGACTCTAAAGACTCGTCAACACCTTGGTTGTGGATTTAACCACTAGCACGTCAGAGGTATAAGCCAATACGTAACGGGCTACCAGGTACTGACTAAAAGGGACGTCTGTGAGCGAACTCAGCCTGACACCCTACTGAGCCTATCAGTGACAATATCCGTGCAGTCCGGTCCGTTCGTCTATGAGCATCGCATGGCGGGCCTAGGGGATTGGTAAAAGTCAGACCCCCAAAAGCGGTACAAGTCGTGTCGGAGTGTAGCCCAGAACACCCTGAGATACTACTGGAATACCTACCAGTAAATCTCCTTGCCTTGGCCAAGGACTTTGTGTAATGGCTCTCCTAGACACAGCACGACCTCACCCCCAATACCGGGAGAGACGAACCCCTGAAGATACGCTCACTGCCTCCATGTGGCTCGGGACTGTACCCAACTAAAACCTGTTTGCACGACTCCTTTGAGCCGTGGTAGGGTAGTAATCAAAGTACAGTGGGAACTCACACGAGACAAATGACGATCCCCAGGTCGATGAACTAACCTGCACACATGTCACCAGGGAACTGCCATCTGACGTCTGGTATATGACCAACTAGCATGTTCCCGGCGAGTCCTGTCCGGTGTACTCATAACCCAATGAGCACCTGTATACATCTTAGGTGATCCAACTGACACCAGTGGCTTGTGAGACCGGCCACCGCCCCTCGTCGGGGTCTCGACTGTATACACTAGTCTACTAATGGAGTATCGATGCCCGGTCTCGAAACTCCCACGACTAGGGACCTTTTAAGGATAAGCTTATAGACCCCCAGCTCCTACTTATATGATCGCCCTCATACTGCTGGTGGTCAAGCAAGAATCCTAGGGGCTCTATCAACGTGTAATAGCGACGTGTCAGGTCACCTAAAACAGTACACGATGATAAAGGTAAACCAGATAGCATACTATCATCTCGAGTAAGACTGTCCTACCGGATAGGTCCTCCCTCAATCATTACAATCACGTACCTGTGACCTAATAATTGACTCTGAGGGCACTATCTCCAACAATCTCCCACTTGCACTCAAGGCTAATTATTGCGATGTCGCATACTCACAGCCCGTGTGATACCGAACATCCAACTCCTCTACTAGTCAGTCTCACAAAGCTCGTTTGCGGAACTATTGCGTTCGAGGAATAGCCTCAGTGAGTGGATCCGCTAAGTTGTTTCTTTCTATGTCTCTCTATATCTCAAGTTCGCGGAGAAACCTATCTCCCGAAATGAGCAATACCTGTCTTAGAATGTGTCTGGATGTCTGATGGGACATAGCTCATAAATGAACTCCAAATCCAAACTTCTTAGACTATATCGTCAACTGAACTTAATCAGTATCCTGCGCGCCATGCCTCCCTCAGTATTGCCTTGGACCACCTGTCCAAAATACTGCCCCTCATCAGAAGGAAAACTATAACTCTGACAACCTTCTTGTCGTCCATGTCACCTTGGAAGCCTGAAATGATAACTGTCTCCCGAATGAGGCTGTCGTTATCATATCCCTAGAACATCCACTTATGTTCTAAAACTGCTTCCGACTGTTTCTCCTGGATTGGATCAATGTCAACTTATTGCATCTAGTGCAAGAACAACATCTGGTGTGGTACTTGACATCTCATGATTGACTCAATTGCCTGAGCAAGTGATCTACCAATCATATACGTCCCTCTCCCCTTTAGTCTGTAAGACACCTTTGGAGAGGGTGACTCCATCTTCTGCAGGTACACTACCGTGCATGGAGTCGTCCATTCCAAATACTCTTAGAATGCTGTCTAAGTACCCAGATTGGGAAACCACCCAAATCTAGATCTAAAACCATAGATCTAATAACCAGTATGTCTGATATAATGTCCAAGTCCCTATGTGGAGAAAACATTGTGTGACGACCAAAATATAACCGATTGTAGTATAGGAGTTTCTTTTCCTATTCTGCGTATGTCATCCAATACCAGGATACCACACCCTACTACCTTCTTAATAGATCCATCCCCTATTCTGATGACGTCAAACCCATGACTGTCACGTCAGAAATAGATGATCTATCTCCGCTACATCTGCTTTAGTCTATAAATAGACATAAGCTGCCTGTCCACCAATGCTTCCGCTGCTCCCACTGACTACGACAACCCTCTGGCAGAGTCATATAGACGTACACTTCTAAAACTAGTTTAGAACAACGCTATACTCATCCTCCCGCCGGGTCTCGCACCCTGGAACAACAGCAATGGTAATTGTGGGTAAACAAGAACTTCCCTGTCACCGTCCTTGAGGCTACCGTAGTACCTCTCGGGTGCCTGAAGTTACCCACCTTATCTGCGGAGTGGCCAATGGAATGTCAATCCAGATTGAATCTTTAGGTTCCTTATCAAATCTTCAGTAATCGTTTGTGGTTCTGGAATCATTTCCAGTTCTACCATACTCCCACTACTGTTTTCTGAAAAAATCCATCTTTAATAAAACTGTGGCGAGTCTAGAACAATATCGCTATTGTTCATCCAGATGGTAGAAAGTCAACCCTCGTCATAGCCTGGGTCAACCCACAAACAGCCATTACAGAAACGTGCCTTGAGTCGTCCAGTGTCTGGTTTTAATCATAAACCGGACAACTCCCCGTACCTTAACATCGTTAAGATATGAACTGTTCTATATCCAATATAGAAACAGAGGCACTGATTTAATTGAACCAGATTCAAATCATGCAGCTGTCCCCAGCGCATGCCAACTAAATGGAAGAAGGCCGATCAGCGTAACTCAACTTAGGAATGCTTCCAATTATGAGTAACCTGAAAGAGAAGCAAGTTCTCTTTATCATTACTATCAACTGAATACCATATACAAGTATCTACATCTTCGATCACTTTGAAGAATCCCGATACTTGCTACACCTGGTTCTCTACTCTATTCAAATACCTATAACTTCTCAGAATTCAGACCCTGTGTTTCCACGAAACACTTGTCTAAAAAGTAGAGAAGTCATAAGTAAACCGAATATAGTACGAGGACCAACCCCTCTGTCCTGATGGACCCTGGACAACATAAAATCCTTTGTATAAGTCCCTTGAGTCTGATAACTCATTCACTGTGTGTCGTAGGTTGAAAACTGTACTTATGGTTAAGAAGAATTACACCGCTGTTTAATGCTCCTTACCTAACCATCCACTGATATAGGTAAATGTCGTAGACATAATTTCAGAAAGGTATATCTCACTCTATGAAAATAGACGTACAGATATATCAATTTGAAATTGGTGCATAACAGCGGATATTCAAAACCAAATATTTGCCGACCGGCAAACAGCCCAGGTGATTTCCTCAAATATCACCGATTACAACGAATCCCGATATAATGAGGATAATCACCCAATTCCCAATAACTTACTCCCACTCATCATCTGTAAAACCATACAGATGTGAGAATCGTACCTGGTAAATACATACCCTGGAGTAAGTATCTAATCGGGAAATCAGTTTTCCTTTAACATTACACAGTGAAACTGAAACATTGAAATGTTCCGATGGGGTATTCTGGTATTCCTAGTAATGCCTCTTCCAGATTCACGACTGTAACCGTATAGTTCTTTGCCACCTCTCCAAATCCCTTCATATGTCTTTAGTCTTTACCTTCTGCATACCCCTTTAGGCCAAATGGTTTTCTTCCTTCCCTACCGTTCGGCACCAGCCTATGGTTTGGAAGAAGACTATCCAATAAGCATAATGGGTGTACTGTCCCAATCCTAGGAACACTCGCAACACGAGAGAAGGTGAAGATAAAAGACACCTGAATGTACTTTATTCCTATTTCTCCTGAACCAGGATCCATCCCCGAACTGGAACAAGTTCCTTTCGAGTTCGTATATAACCATACGATGGAATATCCAAATAAACTGTGGATCTTCGTAGTGATACGGAGTGTCCTGGAGAAATACAAAGGTGATGTGGGAGTGGTAACGAAATATTTGGTTTGGTCGTGAATATCTGTTGCAATTTACTTTGCCCTCCTACTAATCCCTTGCTTTGTCTGAACTTAATACCATCTGCACACCATCGTTATGCTAATTGGTTTTCTTCATTCCCTACCGGTCGGCACCAGCCTAAGGTTTGGAAGAAGACAATCCAATTTGCGTAATAGGTGTACTACCCCTAAACCAAGGAGTACTCGTAACCTGACAGAGGGTAAAAGGAAAAGACAACTGAATAATCCTATCCGTTTTCTCCAGAACCGGAAACCATCCTCGAATAAATTCTTTCGAGTTCGTATCTAACCATACGATGGTTTTGTCCAATGGAAGTGGACGTTCGTAGTAATACGGGGTGTCCTGGAGAAAAGGGTAAAAGTAGGAGTGGCAATGAGGTCTGCAACTCTGACAATCCAAAAAGCCGGTGTTTAAGAAGGTTCGGTCAACTTGGTCACTGAGTCAAAGTCTTAGGGTCGGGTCAATGGTCGCTGCCAAAGAGAGAGAGAGAAAAGAAACACTCAGCGTGCACTCTAACCTAGATCAGAATGGTTACCAATTTATCTAATCTGGAAACCTCCCACTGTACCTCAAATTCTCCTCCAAACCTGAAAGAAGAATTAGTCGGGGTTACCCGAGGAGTAAACTAACTCATCAGTGGGAACCGGGATCCAACTATCATCGCATGATAACGTGACGGAATCCGCTCACGTCAACACACTCCAGAAGGTATGCGCATATCTGGCAAGTTTCAGTTCTTTTGAAACTCCCGATGTGATTTCTGCCCCATGCTCTTATGACCTTGGCGTGAGGTCAAAATATCATAAGTCACATGTCAAGTTCTGCCCATCATTATCCAGGTTAATTTGAATCCACCCGTACATACCCTTGACGTAGGCCAAAATAGTAGTACGACTGTCCCAAACCAACGCATCTATCTATGCAACAGATAAATACCCGGCAGCTACCAAACACTATGCCTTGGCGTGAGGTCAAAATACATAGCTTGAATACTACCGAATATTTAACTGAAATGACGGAGGGCTACGAATGGTTTCTGGCGAAAACCTTTAACGTAATGAACTTGATATCGTCGAAGGAACGGATAGCTTTTTTAAAAATATAGTGACGAAAACCGTTGCTAAAGAGGTCACTCCCTGTGAAGGGATCTCGGCTCTTTCCCCGTAGAATGGGGTGCAGGATATTCCAAATGAATACCGCGATGCAAAGCAAAAGTAATCGGCTATAGTGAAGTTAATGCCCTGACGCAAACTTCTGTCCAAGGGGTCACTCCCGGTGAAGGGATCTCGGCCCTTGCCTCGTCGACTGAGGAGCAGGATATTCTAAATGAATACCACGATGCAAAACAAAAGTAAACGTCCTTGCAATAACAGCTTTTTGAAAAGTGTTCCAACAACATCAGATTAGGTTTGTTTTTAACTTTGCATTGATCCGAATCAATGCAGTCCCATCAATTGATCACACCAAAAAGAACGAAAATATACTGATGTACGTATATGCCATCCGCATTCGCCACTGGGTCCCGTCATTACCCGTTAGGTTAGCTTACTAACGACAGAGCGGGGACTGGACTAGCGCGGATGCAAAACATATACAACATCTACTAATATATATACCAATATATTATATTTCGCTCAAGGCGTGAATAAAATGCAACATCACAGAGAATGAACAGCATCACAGAAACAATACAGATATCTGGGAACCCCGGGTTTCACAGAGCCGCTACTGAAACCCGACGTTCCCCTGGTCGTGTGGATAGCCTGTGCAATGAGAATCCTAGACCCCTACGGGCGCGGCAAGTCACCCGCCAAAACCTGAAGCGAGGCAGCCCCCTTCAGCACCGTGAATGGACCACCCAGCACTTCACGGAATCCGGTAACTTGGGCACCCCTCCTGGGTCAAAACTGTACCCCCTACGAGTGCGGCGAATAGCCCGCCAATCCTAGAGTGAAGCCCCCTCCGTCCCAATGCCATGAGATGCGGGCTTGCTGCCCTCTAGAACCCGGCTATCCGTGCACCCCTCCGCGGGGTAATCCTAGTACAGAAAGTAAAATATACATACACCGGGTACATCGACCGCAACCAGGTCGTGCCCCAAAAGAATAATACAATCAGGCAGTGACGGCAGTCCACATGTCGGACGCTCGCCCCGCAATAACAAATGTACATAATACAACCACAACTGTACTAGCATTGCATCCAGGCTATCCCCCACGACCGATCCGCAACATCACAGCAAATACATAGAACATCAACGTGAAAGTCACGTTCGCAAATCCGTCTAACCGGGCTATAGCAGTTAGACCGGATTTACCGATCGAGTGACATTCACGGTCGCAGATATAATGTAAATACTGTGAAAAATGTGTTTAAAATATTCCGATTGATCAAACTTTAACAAGTGGGCCCACAAAGAATACTGTAGCAGTTAAAGAAAACCTGGACCCAATTTTAATATCCCAAAACCCCTAATTTAAGCCCAGAAGCCCACTGTAAAAACCCAACCCACTGATCCCTGTAGACTGCGGCGGAAGCGCGGCCAAACATGGGTTTTGGCCGCCCTTCCGCGGTCACGTGAGAGGAACAGTACGTCGAATTTGAACAGTGTTCTTAGAATTTCTAGCACAGTACTTTTATGCAACCTGAAAAATTTTTGGAGACAGAAAAATTTCAACAGAAACTGTCGTGGGTATATTGGGGTTTTCGGACATTTCGATCGATCGGAACAGAAAAACACATTACACAAAGCTAGACTAAGTTAATGGGGAGGCTCTGATACCACTGTAAGTGCACGGCGGCGCCCCGGCCGTCAATCCGACGCCGGAATGCGGAAGCGGTGAATAACTAAAATTTTTGCGGACTTTGCAAACCGGCACCACCGCGCACTAAACTCCGGATCGAACCATTAACTAGTCTAAGCTATCTACAAGAAAGGGAATAGAGATATACCGACGATCCAAGTCCTCCGGTCTTCTCGTCATGGTCCCGATCTCCTGCGGAAAAGTCCCGTCTCCTCCTCGTCGCCGGAAGTGCACCACATCGCCTTCTTCGTTTACGGGCTCCCACCTCAATGCCGAGGCAACTCGGGCACGAAGCCGGCTACTCGACGTGCCCAAGGTCCGTTGTAGAATATGTAGTAGAAGAAGTCTCATTTGGGGTTTATGGAGATGCCATTGTGGTGGAGGAAAAGAGAGCTTGGAGAGAGGTGGGGAAAATGTAGCATACCAAAAATGAGAGTAACATTTTCCACACCCAAAATGAAAATCAATCCCATTCCTCTTTGAATGGCCGGCCACACATTTCTCTTTTGTGATTGGAGAGAGAGAGTGAACAAGGTCAAGGGGGAGTGGTTGAACCATCATACAAGGGAGTGTGAAGTTATGATGTGAAGGAATGATAGCTAGGTAAGTCCAACACTCAAAACAACCATCAACAAAACCAAAGTCAATCCATCATGAGAAGGAGAAGTCAATGATGGTGCTCATCATGAAAACCATCATGATGCAACAAGATGCAAAGAACCCCCTCCACAAATGCCTATTTGCAACAATGCAAATAAACCCTCCTCCACCAATCTTCGGCCAATGAACGGAACAATGGAAATTGGCCGAAACGAAAAGCAAACTGGCAACTCCAGAAAACTGGTCCCGTAATAAATTACAGGAAAACCCCGATACTGTGCATACACACCCGCATCTGTATTTCGACCGAAATACAAATGCAATGAGACAAAGTCTACACTGTACTATACTAGGATCCGGCTTATACCAAAGCCGGCTAGTAATATCCGTTCGATCCTGATCCGTGCAATACCGCACGTATCTGATCGAACCCTGCCATATAACCATACGGCCTATAGTACAGACTGTCCGATCCTGATCCGTGCAATACCGCACGTATCTGATCGGACCCTGCCATATCTCCATACGGCCTCTACAACCTTTCGCCCGAAAGCTGAGTAACTGAATGTGGGGGACTCTAAAGACTCGTCAACACCTTGGTTGTGGATTTAACCACTAGCACGTCAGAGGTATAAGCCAATACGTAACGGGCTACCAGGTACTGACTAAAAGGGACGTCTGTGAGCGAACTCAGCCTGACACCCTACTGAGCCTGTCAGTGACAATATCCGTGCAGTCCGGTCCGTTCGTCTATGAGCATCGCATGGCGGGCCTAGGGGGTTGGTAAAAGTCAGACCCCCAAAAGCGGTACAAGTCGTGTCGGAGTGTAGCCCAGAACACCCTGAGATACTACTGGAATACCTACCAGTAAATCTCCTTGCCTTGGCCAAGGACTTTGTGTAATGGCTCTCCTAGACACAGCACGACCTCACCCCCAATACCGGGAGAGACGAACCCCTGAAGATACGCTCACTGCCTCCATGTGGCTCGGGACTGTACCCAACTAAAACCTGTTTGCACGACTCCTTTGAGCCGTGGTAGGGTAGTAATCAAAGTACAGTGGGAACTCACACGAGACAAATGACGATCCCCAGGTCGATGAACTAACCTGCACACATGTCACCAGGGAACTGCCATCTGACGTCTGGTATATGACCAACTAGCATGTTCCCGGCGAGTCCTGTCCGGTGTACTCATAACCCAATGAGCACCTGTATACATCTTAGGTGATCCAACTGACACCAGTGGCTTGTGAGACCGGCCACCGCCCCTCGTCGGGGTCTCGACTGTATACACTAGTCTACTAATGGAGTATCGATGCCCGGTCTCGAAACTCCCACGACTAGGGACCTTTTAAGGATAAGCTTATAGACCCCCAGCTCCTACTTATATGATCGCCCTCATACTGCTGGTGGTCAAGCAAGAATCCTAGGGGCTCTATCAACGTGTAATAGCGACGTGTCAGGTCACCTAAAACAGTACACGATGATAAAGGTAAACCAGATAGCATACTATCATCTCGAGTAAGACTGTCCTACCGGATAGGTCCTCCCTCAATCATTACAATCACGTACCTGTGACCTAATAATTGACTCTGAGGGCACTATCTCCAACACATTCAAACACCAAGTTTTCCCGAAACAGCTCAACACATGAAATAAGTTTTAAAACATTCACTTCATGCCTCAGTACCAACGGTCCAGCCGTAGAAGGGTCAAGCCAACGCCTCACATGTGGCACGTCTTACTGCCCCAAACCCTAAGGTTCAAAGGGCAGTTCAAGACGGTCACATAATCGAGTTAAGGTTTGTTGTCTTCTAGAGGGTCCATCGCGTTACTTGCACTACTTAGAACATTCTTAAACTACGGAAAAATCCAACACTTGGAAATTTCCCGGCAGGGGAAAAAGTGGGTATTTATATCCGGTCGAACTTTTTAACAGTTTCTAAAATATCCGGAAAAACATAAACGAAGTTAAATTATCCGATCAAATTTACGAGTCCCCAATAAAACTCTAGAAAACTCAACACTTGAGTGGAATTAAAAAGTTCCCATAAAAAATTGCCAAGAAAGGACCTAAGAATAAATATATGAAATTTCAGGGACTAAGTCCAAATTTTGGCCGCGGAACCGCCGCCAAACCCTTGGTTTCGCCGCGGTTCCGCGGTCAAATTATTGACTTAGTGGACCGTACTTCACAGTAATTCTTAGTTTTTCCTGCTTGTTTTTCTGAGAATTTTTAATTTACAAAAATCCATTGTATTGAAAAATGTACAGAGAAGGGTTTTGTCGGGGTTTACGGGTTCGATTGGACTTCTAACTTCGTCTACACTTCTCCTAAAGCTCTAGCTAGGTTCTGATACCACTGTAGGGTTCCTAGGCACACTCAAGAGGTTCCACAAGGCATCGACCATGCCAAATTCAAATTTTTCCGGTGCCGAGAAACCCTAATGCGATCGTTAACTAGAGTTTAGGCGAAACTTAAACAAGCTAGTAAACAACTTTACTCTAAAGTGAATGGAAATACAACCTTTGTAGATCCAGTCCTCCACTTCCTTAGCTCCATGATGATGTCCCTCCGCTGCGATCATCGGATCCTGGACTCTAGCGATGGTTTCGTCGAAGAAATGATCGGGCTAGGTCGTCGACTTCGATGCCGAAGATGATCTACGTCGAGGCAACTCAAGATCAAGCTCCAATTTCACCAAGTCATGAAACTTGTGAAGAAAACACCCTATACTACATGGCAAGTGGTAGAGGATGAAGAAATAGGAAGTGGGTTCACTTTGGATTTGGATTTCTCACTTGGATTTGATCACTTAGAATTTTCAAGCAAAGGTTCTCTTTTTCTCTTCATGAAGAAGATGAAGAAGAAGAATGAAAAAAGAATTATCAATAATAGAAAAACAAGTGATGGCTATCATAATGCAACCATGGTTATGTGTAGAGAATAAACTAGGGTTAGGTGAATGGTTAGGTTAGGCAAAAGAAACAAAAATGGTTGAACTTTTCAAAACTTCATGAAGCTTCAATGTAAATCCAAAAGAAGCAACCATTTCTTTTTCCTTTGCCAAAAAGAATAAATAGAATAAATAAACAAGTAAATCAAAACCCTAACCATTAACATAACCATGGTTTAAATATACACACCCAAGTTTGCATGTATCATCAAACATGATACAAACTAGTGCACAAAACTATATCATATATACAATGTGCACATCAAGTGAGAAAATCCATCTTAAGTGAACCAATACTAGTTAATGCGAAGTAATATATCAAATATATAATTATGCATTAAATCATTAAATCAACACTTGATTTAACGATCCGGTCATATCGCATATGACCGACTAATATCCAATGTATCGACTTATCGAATCAATCCTCGATTTGATAACTAGGTTATATCGCATACAACCAATCGATACATTCATTGCGAGAATAGAATACGGTATCACATACACGCATTATTCTCGGTCCCGCACATATCTCATATGCGCTCCTATTTCGTTTCGCTTGAGCCAGGAAACCTCTGTGTAGGACTCTAAAGACTCGTCAATACGCCGGCAGCAGGTGGTGATCATATCAAACACCCACAAGCCGCAAACGGTCTGCTAAACGTAACGGCCACCCGGGTATTGAGCGATCAGAAGATCGACGAGCAAGCCCGCTCACACTCCTGTAAATCCAACCAGTAACACTTACCATACAGTCCGGTCTGTTCGTCTGATATGTCGCATATCTTGCCTAGGGGTGGTAAATGTCAGACCCCAGTAGCTCGATAAGTCGTGTCGATATGAGGTCTATAACAGTTCGAGAAACTACTGGTAACACTTACCAGTAAATCTCAGCAACCCTGGCCAGGGATTTTCGGTTATAGCCAATCGAACACAGCGCAACATCAACTCCCTATACCGGGAGAGACGAATCCCCTCCTATCGCTCATTGCCTCCATATGATTCGGGACTGTACCCAAAAACCACCGTTTTGCATGCCCTCTTGGACGTGGTAAGGTGGAAATCAAAGCACAGTGGGAATCACACAAGACTCTATGACGATCTCGGGTCTACAGACTAATCTGTACCAGTGTCACCAGAGAACTGCCATCTGACGTAAGTTATAATACCATCTGGGAGTTCTCGGCAAGTCCGTCCAGTATACCCAGTCTCCACTGAGCACCTGTATATCATCTCTGATGTCAAACACCAATGGATATGGGATCATCCATCGCCCATCTGTATGGGTCGAGAAGGTATACGCTAGTCTACTCTGGTATATCGATGCCCTGTCTCGATATACCCACGACTAGGGACCTTGAAGGATGTACTTATAGACTACCATGTCCCCACTAGTATGATCCGCATCATAGTCCAGGTAGTCAAGTACACATCCTAAGGGCTTTACCAACATGTAACAGAGAGACAATCAGTGTACACGTTACGGTAAAGAGCAACCAGATAGCATACTATCATGTCGAGCAAGAAAGTCCTCCCTATATATGTCCAAGCATCCACTACAATATACATCCTATGTATAGTAGTGGCCTCTAGGGCGTACATATAACTAACAATAATATCACATGTCATCAACGTAAGCAAGTATGTGTACCCCAATTGTCGTTGACGTATAACAACGAAACCGGCGATACACCACACACTACGCTTACGGTCGCAGAAAAGAAAGTGAAAAACTACAACAATTGGAATCGACATTGCCCTTAGACATCATAAACCCGAGATATCACATATCCAAAGTTTCATGCCTAACAATGTAAATCTTGTATTTAGGTCTCATCTCATGAAAACACTTTTCAAAGTAAGTCAGATAATTCAAAAAGATTTTCGATTACTATCGAGACCGAAATGCTAGATTTACACGCAACATATAAATGTAGATTCCAATTATTGTATCACAATATACTAGACTATGTTAAACGTTTCGACCGAATCAACCAACACCCACATCACCCAATGAGCTCAACACTTGAGCTAAGTTAAAGTACCCAAAACGTGCCATAGTACCTATGATTCAGCCGTAGAAGGGTCAAACCAATGCCTCACCTATGACACTGCGGAACTACGGCAAACCCTAGGGTTCAAGTCGCGTTTCCAAAGGTATAGAATCGAGTTAAGGTTTTTATTCTTCTAGAGGGTCCATAGAGTAACTTGCACGGCTAATGAATATAATTAACTTAAGAAAATTCCAACTCTTGAAAATTTCAGTGGGGTTCTTGATGAGGTGTTTGAAGTTCGATCGAACTGTTAAATATTATCTAGGTTACCAATACAATGCTAAAAAACACGACTACGAAATACTCTGTAATTAGCCCATAACTCAATTATCATCACATGACAATTTGGACTAAACAAACAATACCAGAAACCCCAAATCCTACAGAGAAGAACACATGTGAAATACGAGGAGATTTGGTGCACACTGAGCCGGCGTCGCCGGAAAAAGAAGTCACGTGCTCAGCTAAAATCCGAGCACCCCCCGGTATTTCACCTATGTTCATCTAGTATCACATACATCACTCTGCAATTGCTAAAATAATTTTTAAACGACTTTACAAAAAATTTCCAGAGAGCAAAATCTAGGGTTTCTAAAATCGCATTTTGGGAGTTTTTCAGTTTCGTATTATCTTAACACCGTCTAGGTTTCTAGTTTGGCTCTGATACCACTGTAGGAATTCTTTAGCACCACTACTAGGCTTTAGTAGCATCACACATGCCATAATTTAAAATTTTAGAGGGTGCTAAACAATCTAACCTAGGAATCGAACTAGAAAAGTTAGGGTAACAAGAAGTAGTAACACATACTACAAGTAATATAGCAATAAGTTAAGAGATTACAACCTTTGTAGTTCTCTTTACTTGACCCTTTGGCTCCTTGAGAGTTGGAACGGGCTTGCTAGTGATCCTCCAAGTCCACGAAGATTCACCCGGAGTTCTCTTTGTCAAGCTCCTAGCTCCACTTGATCAAAAGATGAAGATGAAGCTAACACTCCAAACTAATTGGCTAGACTAGTGTAGGATGATGATGTGGTTTGTTTTCTCACTTCAAAACCCTATCTTTATCATTCTCTCACTCATAAGAAATCTCAAGAGAGCAAAAGAGAGGAGGAAGAAGATGATGGCAAGAACAAGAGCTCAAAGAGAAAAAATATGCGATGATAAAATGAGAATGAAATAATAATATATATTAAATCATTCTCACTTGTAACCATGGGTTAATAAATATCTAGATATTTATCATTGAGCAATGAGATCCATAGAAGATTAACTCATGGTTAATGCAAGGTTAAGTGTAGGATGAGGATAAATATCAACCATGAATTAATTTTATTTCCTTATTAACTCAATAAATAAATATAAAGATAATTATACCATGTGAGTCTTGCATTGCCACAACTTGTGTATCAACAACCATGATACACACAAGTGTATGCATGTATGTGTGCATGCACATCAACATGTGCATCAACATAAACATATGCATACATGCATGCATACAAGATAGAAAAAGGGGTTAAACAAAGTGAGCTATATAGTCTATGTTAAATCAACACTTGATTTAACAAACCGGTCATATCTCATATGACCCGACCAATAGTAAAACCCCGATAAATATACTGTATCACATACGCGCATTTAATCGGGTCCCCGCGCATATCTCATATGCACACCTCATCTTTTCGCCTGGGCTAGGAAACTTCTTTGTGGGACTCTAAGACTCGTCAATACGCCGGCAGCAGGTGATGATCACATCAAGCACCCACAAGCCGTCAGCGGTAATAGCTGGACGTAACGGCTAGCCGGGTATTGAACGATCAGAAGATAGGCAAGCATGTCCGCTCTAACTCTTGCAAAAACCTGACAGTAACACTACCATACAGTCCGGTCTCTTCGTCTGATATATCACATATGTAGTCTAGGGGTGGTTAACGTTAGACCCCAATAGCCGATAAGTCATGCCGATATGAGGCTCATAACAGGTCGAGAAACTACTGATAACACTTAGCAGTAAATCTCTAAATCAGTCCTGGCCAGGGACTTCCCTGTTATAGCCAATCGAGCACAGCGCAACATCAACCCCCAAAACCGGGAGAGACGAAACCCCTCCTATCACTCATCGCCTCTATGTGACTCGGGATTGTACCCAAAAACCACCGTTTTGCATGTCCCCTATGTTGGATATAGTGCCCTCAGAGTCAATTATTGGATCACAGGCACGTGATTGCAATGATTGAGGGATGACCTATACCGGTAGGACAGTCTTACTCGAGAGGTTTGTATACTATCTGGTTTGTCTTTATCATCGCGTACATGCTTTAGGTGACATTGTGGTTCACCATTACACGTTGACAGAGAATAGTATACTATCTGGTTTATCTTTATCATTGTGTACTGCTTTAGGTGACCTTGCAGATCACTATTGCACGTTGATAGAGCCCTTAGGATTCTTGCTTGACTACCAGCAGTATGATGGCGATCATATACGTGAGGGTTGGGTAGTCTATAAGCACATCCTTAAAGTGGTCCCTAGTCGTGGGAGTTTCGAGACTGGGCGTCGATACTCCATTAGTAGACTAGTGTATACAGTCGAGACCCCGACGAGGGGCGGTGGCCGGTCTCATAAGACATTGGTGTCAGTTGGTTCACCTAAGATGTATACAGGTGCTCATTGGGTTATGAGTACACCGGACAGGACTCGCCGGGAACATGCTAGTTGGTATTATACCTGACGTCAGATAGCAATTCCCTGGTGACATGTGTACAGGTTAGTTCATCGACCTGAGATCGTCATTTGTCTCGTGTGAGTTCCCACTGTGCTTTGATTACTACCCTACCACGGCTCAAAGGAGTCATGCAAACAGGTTTTAGTTGGGTACAGTCCCGAGCCATATGGAGGCAGTGAGCGGATCGGCAGGGGTTTCGTCTCTCCCGGTATTGGGGGTGAGATCGCGCTGTGTCTAGGAGAGCCATTACACGAAGTCCTTGGCCAAGGCAGTAGATTTACTGGTAGGTATTCCAGTAGTATCTCAGGGTGTTCTGGGCTACACTCCGACACGACTTATACCGCTTTTGGGGGTCTGACTTTTACTAACCCCCTAGGCCCGACATGCAATGCTTATAGACGAACGGACCGGACTGTACGGATATTGTCACTGACAGGCTCAGTAGGGTGTCAGGATGAGTTCGCTCATCGACCTCCCTTTTGGTCAATACCTGGTAGCCCGTTACGTACGGCTAGTATCTCTGACGTGCTAGTGGTTAAATCCACAGCCAAAGTATTGACGAGTCTTTAGAGTCCCCCACAGACAGTTTCTCAAGTTTCGGGCGAAACGATGTAGAGGCCGTATGACATATGGCAGGGTCCGATCGTATACGTGCAGTAATGCACGGATCATGATCGGGCGGATCATACTAGTGGGATTTGGTTTAAGCCGGATCCTAGTATTAGATTTGTTGGATTAATTTAGTCTTATCGCATTCGCATTCAGTCGGAATGCGGGTGCAGGTATGTATATACTGGTGAGGGGTATCCTTGTGATTCGTCACGAGTTTACTTTAGATGTTGTCGTATCTTTTTATTGTTGCAAACATTTGGATTAATGTTTGTAAATGGAAATTGTGAGCTATATGTCATGATAAGAAGCATTTATTGTGACACATGCACAAGTGGTGACTCATGGTCTTTTTCTTTGTGCATGTGTCACATAATGTGATGGTTTTGTGTTGAAATGATAAGGGGAGAGAGAAAGGAAACCATATGGTTGTAGTTAGCTCTTGTATTCTCATTCTTACTCCTACTCACTCTCATTATCATTTTGTAACAACAAAAGAAAAGAGAGAGGAAACTCTTTCTTCTTCCTCTTTCTTCTCTAGCTCATAATCTCCATTAATGGCAACACCTCTAACCTCTATCCAAATCAATGGATGCAAGAGACAAAATGATCACAAACATTCTCTACATCACCTTGGACACGTCGGCTAGCACACTTCGTGCCCGAGTTACTTCGGATGAAGCGGGAGCCCGTAAAAAAGACTCAATGATGTGGTGCCCTTTCCGACAAGGAAATCGAGACCGGAGTTGCCGCGAGGAGCTTGAGATGGTGGCCAAAAACCGAAGGACACGGATCGATCGGTATAGCCTTCCAACCCTTTCTCTAGTTGCTAGTTGTAGGTTAATGGTTCGATCCGGATTTTAAGTATACGATAGCGCCGGTTTCTAGTTTAAGAAAAATTTCCGTTTCCGCATTTTGGCCTCGGACAAACGGCCGGGGCGCTACCGTAGTCTTACATGATATCAGAGCCACGCCATTAACCTTTACTAGTTTGCTCTAACGTATTTAAAATATCGATCGAACGAATTTTCTAAAAACTGCATTTCCAAGTCATCAGTTTCTGTCGAATTTTTCCTGTGGTCAAAAAATTATTTGGTGTGCTGCAGAAAATCAGGCAGGGTTTTTTAGGAGTTCTTAGAAAATTTGGTTGCCTGATCCTACAGTGCCGCCGCAGAACCGCGGCAATGACCCTGTTCTGGCCGCGGTTCCGCCGCCATTCTGTAGCCTCACTGCTCCAAAATTTCTACAGTGCTCCCTGACTTGGAAATGGGGTTTCTGGTAATTTTAATTTGGGCCCGGATTTGTTTGAGTACTGGGTATTGTGCTTGGGGCCCACTTCGGGAAATTTTGTCGATCGAAAATTTAAATATGTTAGTTCACAGTATTTACATTATATCTGCAACCGTGAATGTCATTTGATCGGTAAATCCTGTCTAATTGCTATAGCCCTTTTAGACGGATTTGCGAACGTGACATTCACATTGATGTTCTGTGTTGTGCTGTGATATTACGAATTTTTCGTGGTGGATAGTCTGGATGCAATGGTAGTATAGTTTGATTGTATATGTACATTTGATATTGCGGGGCGAGCGTCCGACATGTGGACTGCCTTCACTGCCTGTTTGTATATTATTCTTTTAGGGTACGACCGGGCTGTGGTCGATGTACCCATTGTATATTTTACTTTCTGCACTAGGATTACCCCGTGGAGGGGTGCACGGGTAGCCGGGTTCTAGAGGGCAACGGGCCCGCATCTCATGGCTTTGAGACGGAGGGGGCTTCACTCTAGAATTGGCGGGCTATTCGCCGCACTCGTAAGGGGTACAGGTTGACCCAAGGAGGGGTGCTCAAGTTACCGAATTCCGTGAAGTGCTGGGTGGTCCATTCACGTTATTGAAGGGGGCTGCCTCGCTTCAGGTTTTGGCGGGTAACTTGCTGCGTCCGTAGGGGTCTAGGATTTCATTGCACAGGCTATCCATACGACCAGGGGAACGTCGGGTTTCAGTAGCGGCTCTATGAAATCCGGGGATCCCAGATTATCTGTATTGTTTTGTCATGCTTATTATATTTCTGTGATGTTGATTTTTATCATGCCATGAGCGATTATTATATATTGATATATATACTAGTAGATGGTGTATATGTTTTTCACCCGCGCTAGTCCAGTCCCCGCTCTGTCGTTAGTTAAGTAACCTAAGGGGTGATGACGGGACCCAGTGGAGAATGTGGATGGCATATACGTACATCATATTTTCGTTCTTTTGTGGTGCGATTAATTGATGAGACTGCATTGATTCGGATCAATGCAAGCTAAACAAACCTATTCTGATGTTGTTGGAACATTTTTCAAAAAGCTGTTATTGCAAGGACGTTCTCTTTTGTTTTGCACAGTGGTATTCAGTTGGAATATCCTGCACCTCAGTCGACGAGGCAAGGGCCGAGATCCCTTCACCGGGAGTGACCCCTTGGACAGAAGTTTGCGTCAGGGTAATAACTTCACTATAGCCGATTGCATTTTGCTTTGCATCGTGGTATTCAGTTGGAATATCCTGCATCTCATTCTACGGGGAAAGAGCCGAGATCCCTTCACCGGGAGTGACCTCTTTAGCAAAGGTTTTCGCCACTATATTTTTATAAAAAGCGATCTGGTTCCTTCAACGATATCAAGTTCATTACGTTAAAGGTTTTTCGCCAAAAACCAACCGTATCCCTCCGTCATTTCAGATTAGTATTGCTTAGTATTCGTGCTACGTATGTCGTGCTCAGCCGAGACGTAGTGTGCGGTAGCTCTGTAATGCTTTTCTGTCTTATGGATATGTGATTGGTTAGGACAGTCGTACGGTCATTTTGGCTCAGTCAAGGACTCGTGCGGATGGTTCTAATGCAATCAAGATAATGACGGGTTGAACTTGGCTAGGATCCTTTGATATGTTGGCTCAGTCAAGGTCACTTGGGTCCTAGGGGTAAAAACACACATCGGGAGTTTCTAAAGAAACTGAAACTTTCCAGGCATGCGCATACCTTCTGGAATGTGATAACGTGAGTGGATTCCATCACGTTATCATGCGATGATAGTTGGATCCCGATTCCCACTGATGAGTTGGTTTACTCCTCGGGTGATCCCGACTAATTCTTCTTACAGGTTTGGAGGAGAATTTGAGGATACAGTGGGAGGTTTCCTGATTAGATAAATTGATAACCATTCTGATCTAGGTTAGAGTGCACGCAGAGTGTTTCTTTTCTCTCTCTCTTTGGCAGCGACCATGACCCGACCCTTGACTATGACTCAGTGACCAAGTTAACCGAACATTCTTAAAACACTGGCTTTTGGATTGTCTGAGTTGCATACCTCATTGCCACTCCTACTTTTACCCTTTTCTCCAGAACACCCCGTATTACTATGAACATCCACTTCCATTGGATAAAACCATCGTATGGTTATATACGAACTCGAAGGAACTTGTTCCAGATTCGAGGACGGTTTCCGGTTCTGGAGAAAATGAATAGGACTATTCAGTTGTCTTTTCCTTTTACCTTCTCTCAGATTACGAGTGTTCCTTGGATTAGGACGGTACACCTATTACGCTAATTGGATAGTCTTCTTCCAAACCATAGGCAGGTGCCGAACGGTAGGGAATGAAGAAAACCAATTAGCCTAACGATGGTGTACAGAAGGTAATAAGTTAAGACAAATAAAGGGAATAGTAAGAGGGCAAAGTAAATTGTGACTGCCATTCACGACCAAACCAAGTATTTCGTCGCCACTCCTACTTCACCTTTGTATTTCTCCAGGACACCCCGTATCACTACGAAGATCCACAGTTTATTGGATACTCCATCGTATGGTTATAAACGAACTCGAAGGGACTTGTTCCAGTTCGGGGATGGATTCTGGTTCAGGAGAAATAAGAATAAGGTTTATTCAGTTGTCTTTTATCTTTACCTTCTCTCGCGTTGCGAGTGCTCCTAGGATTAGGACAGTACACCTATTATGCTTATTGGATAGTCTTCTTCCAAACCATAGGCTGGTGCCGAACGGTAGGGAAGGAAGAAAACCATTTAGCCTAAAAAGGTGTACAGAAGGTAATGACTAAAGATATATAGAGGGATTTGGAGAGATGGCAAAGAAATATACGGTTATAGTTGTGAATCTGATAATGGAAGATGCATTACTAGGAATACCCGGACACCCCTTCGAAACATTTACATGTTTCAGTTCCACTGTGTATTGTTAAAAGAAAACTGATTTCCCAATTAGCCCTTGCTCCAGGGTATGTATTTACCAAGTTTGATTCTCACATCTGTATGGTTTTACAGATGATGAGTGGGAGTAAGTTATTGGGAATTGGGTGATCATCCTCATTATATCGGGATTCGTTGTAATTGGTGATATTTGAGGAAGTCACCTGGGTTGTTTGCCGGACGGCAAATATTTGGTTTTGAACATCCGTTGTTATGCACCAATTTCAAATTGATATATCTGTACGTTTATTTTTTATAAAGTGAGATATAACTTTTTGAAATTATGTCTATGACATTTACCTATATCAGTGGATAGTTAGGTAAGGAGTATTAAACAGCGGTGTAATTCTTCTTAACTATAAGTACAGTTTTCAACCTACGACACACAGGGAATGAGTTATTGGACTCAGGGGAATTATACAGAGTATTGTATGTTGTCCAGTGTCCATGAGGACAGAGGGGTTGGTACTCGTACTATATTCTGTTTACTTGTGACTTCTCTAGTTCTTAGACATGTGTTTCGTAGAAATGCAAGGTCTAAGTTTTGAGAAGTTATAGGTGTATGAATATAGTAGAGAACCAGGTATTGCAAGTATCAGGATTCTTCAAGGTGATCGAAGATGTAAATACTTGTGCATGGTATTCAGTTGATAGTAATGATTGTGAGAACTTGCTTCTCTTTCAAGTTACTCATAATTGGATGCACTCCTAAGTTGAGTAATGCTGATCGGCCTCTCTCCATTTAGTTGGCATGCACTGGGGACAGCTGCATGATTTGAATCTGGTTCCAATTAAATCAGTGCCTCTGTTTCTATATTGGATATAGAATAGTTCATATCTTAACAATGTTAAGGTACGGGGAGTTTTCCGGCTTATGCTTAAAACCAGACTCTGGATAACTCAAGGCACGTTTCTGTAATGGCTGTTTGTGGGTTGACCCGGGCTATGACGAGGGTTGATTTTCTACCATCCGGAAGATCAATAGTGATATTGTTCTTGACTCGCCACAGTTTTGATAAAAATGGATTCTTTTTCCAGAAAACAGTAGTAGGAGTATGGTAGAACTGGAAGTGATTCCAGAACCGCAAACAATTACTGATAATTTGATAAGGACCTAAAGATTCAATATGGTTTGACATTCCATTGGCCACTCCGCAGATATGGTGGGTAACCTCAGGCACTCGAGAGGTACTTCGGTATGCTCAAAGACGGTGACAGGGAGGTTCTTGTTTACCCAGACTTGCCATTGCTGTTGTTTCAGACTATGAGACCCGGCAGGAGGATGAGTATAGCGTCGTTATGAACTGGCTTTAGAAGTGTACGTGTATATGACTCTGCCAGAGGGTTGTCGTAGTCAGTGGGAGCAGCGGAAGCATTGGTGGACAAGTAGCTTATGTCTATTTATGGACTAAAGCAGATATAGTGGAGATAGATCATCTATTTCTGATGTGTCAGTCATAGGTTTGACTTTATCAGAATAGGGGATGGATCTGTTAAGAAGATAGTAGGGTGTGATGTCCTGATATTTGGATGACATACACAGAGTAGGAAGTGAAATTCCTATACTACGATCGGTTATACTTTGGTTGTCACACAGTGGTTTCTCCACAAAGGATATAGATATAATATCAGACATTCTGGTTACTAGATCTATGGTTTTAGATCTAGATTTGGGAAGTGTCCCAATCTGGGTACTTAGACAGCATTCTAAAGGTGTTTTAGAATGGACGACTTCTGGCACGGTAGTATACCTGCAGGTGATGGAGTCACCCTCTCTAAAGGTGTCTTACAGACTAAAGGGGAGAGGGATGTGCATGATCGCAGATCACTTGCTTAGGCAATTGAGTTGATCATGAGATGTCAAGTACCATACCAGATGTTGTTTTTTGCACTAGATGCGATAAATTGATATTAATCCAATCCTGGAGAAACGATCGGAAGCAGGTTTAGAACATGAGTGGATGTTCTAGGGATATGATAACGGCAGCCTCCTTCGGGAGACAGTTATCATTCCAGGCTTTCAAGGTGACCTGAATGATAGAGTGGCTGTCAGAGTTATAGTTTTCCCTCTGACGAGGGGCAGTATTTTGGACAGGTGGTCCAAGCGGATACTGAGGGAGGCATGGCGAAGGATACTGATTAAGTTCAGTTGACGATACAGTCTAAGAAGTTTGGATTTGGAGTTCATTTATGAACTAGGTCCCATCAGATATCCAGACATATTCTAAGATAGGTATTGCTCATTTCGGGAGATGGCTTTCTCCGCGAACTAGAGATAAAGAGAGACATAGAAAGAAACATAAGGGCGGATCCACTAGCTGAGGCTATTTCTTGAACGCAATAGTTTCACAAACCGGCTTTGTGAGACTGATCAGTAGAGGAGTTGGGTGTTCGGTATCACACGGGCTGTGAGTATGCGACATCGCAATAATTAGCCTTGAGTGCAAGTGGGAGATTGTTGGATAGTGCCCTCAGAGTCAATTATTGGATCACAGGCACGTGATTGCAATGATTGAGGGAGGAACTATACCGGTAGGACAGTCTTACTCGAGAGGTTTGTAAACTATCTGGTTTGTCTTTATCATCGTGTACATGCTTTAGATGACATTGTAGTTCACTATTACACGTTGATAGAGAATAGTATACTATCTGGTTTATCTTTATCATCGTGTACTGCTTTAGGTGACCTTGCAGATCACTATTGCACGTTGATAGAGCCCTTAGGATTCTTGCTTGACTACCAGCAGTATGATAGCGATCATATACGTGAGAGTTGGGTAGTCTATAAGCACATCCTTAAAGTGGTCCCTAGTCGTGGGAGTTTCAAGACTGGGCGTCGATACTCCATTAGTAGACTAGTGTATACAGTCGAGACCCCGACGAGGGGCGGTGGCCGGTCTCACAAGCCATTGGTGTCAGTTGGTTCACCTAAGATGTATACAGGTGCTCATTGGGTTATGAGTACACCGGACAGGACTCGCCGGGAACATGCTAGTTAGTATTATACCTGACGTCAGATAGCAGTTCCCTGGTGACATGTGTACAGATTAGTTCATCGACCTGAGATCGTCATTTGTCTTGTGTGAGTTCTCACTGTGCTTTGATTACTACCCTACCACGGCTCAAAGGAGTCGTGCAAACAGGTTTTAGTTGGGTACAGTCCCGAGCCACATGAAGGCAGTGAGCGGATCGGCAGGGGTTTCGTCTCTCCCGGTATTGGGGGTGAGATCGCGTTGTGTCTAGGAGAGCCATTACACGAAGTCCTTGGCCAAGGCAGGAGATTTACTGGTAGGTATTCCAGTAGTATCTCAGGGTGTTCTGGGCTACACTCCGCACGACTTGTACCGCTTTTGGGGTCTGACTTTTACCAACCCCCTAGACCCGACATGCGATGCTCATAGACGAACGGACCGGACTGTACGGATATTTTCACTGACAGGCTCAGTAGGGTGTCAGGATGAGTTCGCTCATCAACCTCCCTTTTGGTCAATACCTGGTAGCCCGTTACGTACGGCTAGTACCTCTAACGTGCTAGTGGTTCCATAGCCAAAGTATTGACGAGTCTTTAGAGTCCCCCACAGACAGTTTCTCAAGCTTCGGGCGAAACGATATAGAGGCCGTATGACATATGACAGGGTCCGATCATATACGTACAGTAATGCACGAATCATGATCGGGCGGATCATACTAGTGGGCTTTGGTTTAAGCCGGATCCTAGTATTAGATTTGTTGGATTACTTTAGTCTCATCGCATTCGCATTCAGTCGGAATGCGGGTGCATGTATGTATATACTGGTGAGGGGTATCCTTATGATCCGTCACGAGTTTACTTTAGATGTTGCCGTATCTTTTTATTATTGCAAACATTTGGATTAATGTTTGTAAATGGAAATTGTGAGATATATGTCATGATAAGAAGCATTTATTGTGACACATGCACAAGTGGTGACTCATGGTCTTTTTCTTTGTGCATGTGTCACATAATGTGATGGTTTTGTGTTGAAATGATAAGGGGAGAGAGAAAGGAAACCATATGGTTGTAGTTAGCTCTTGTATTCTCATTCTTACTCTTACTCACTCTCATTATCATTTTGTAACAACAAAAGAAAAGAGAGAGGAAACTCTTTCTTCTTCCTCTTTCTTCTCTAGCTCATAATCTCCATTAATGGCAACACCTCTAACCTCCATCCAAATCAATGGATGCAAGAGACAAAGTGATCACAAACATTCTCTACATCACCTTAGACACGTCGGCTAGCACACTTCGTGCCCGAGTTGCTTCGGATGAAGCGGGAGCTCTTAAAAAAGACTCAATGATGTGGTGCCCTTTCCGACGAGAAGATCGAGACCGGAGTTGCCGCGAGGAGCTTGGGATGGTGGCCAAAGACCGAAGGACACGGATCGATTGGTATAGCCTTCCAACCCTTTCTCTAGTTGCTAGTTGTAGGTTGATGGTTCGATCCGGGTTTTAAGCATACGATAGCGCCGGTTTCTAGTTTAAGAAAATTTTTGTTTCTGCATTTTAGCCTCATACAGACGGCCGGGGCGCTACCGTAGTCTTATACCCTAGAACGTGGTAAGGTGGAAATCAAAGAACAGTGGGAATCACACAAGATTCTATGACGATCTTGGGTCTACAGACTAACCTGTACCAGTGTCACCAGAGAACTGCCATCTGACGTGAGGTATAATACCATCTGGGAGTTCTCGGCGAGTCCGTCCAGTGTACCCAGTCTCCACTGAGCACCCGTATACCATCTTAGATGTCAAACACCAATGGATATGGGATCATCCATCGCCTATCTCATGGGTCGAGAAGCGTATACGCTAGTCTACTCTGGTATATCGATGCCCTGTCTCGATACACCCACGATTAGGAACATTAAAGGATGAACTTATGGACTACCATGGCCCCACTAGTATGATCTGCATCATAATCCTGGTAGTTAAGTACACATCCTAAGGGCTTTACCAACATGTAACCATATGACAGTAAGAGACAAGTATACATGTTAAGATAAAGAGCAACCAGATAGCATACTATCATGTCGAGCAAGAAAGTCCTTTCTATATATGTCGAAGCATCCACTATAATATACATCATATGTACAATAATGGCCTCTAGGGCATACATACAACTAAAAATCTCCCACTTGCACTAGGGCCAGCTACTGTAATATCGCATACCCAGCATCCCGAAGAGTCTCTCGAACTGTATCTGGGGAATGGCCTTCGTGTGTGGATCCACGATGTTGTTCTTCGTGTCAACTCTCCTGACCTCGATCTCTCGGCGATCAACTATCTCCCAGATCAGGTGATACTGCCTCAGAATATGCCTGGATCGCTAATGGGACCTGGGTTCCTTGGCCAAAGCCACCGCTCCATTGTTATCACAATACAAAGGTATTGGATACTCAATGGATGGAACCACTCCAAGTTCAGTTATGAACTTCTTCATCCAGACAGCCTCTTTGGCAGCATCGTTGGCGGCGATGTATTCAGCCTCCATCGTCGAGTCTGCCACGGTTTCCTGCTTGGAACTCTTCCAGCATACCACCTCTCCATTGAGGGTAAACACAAATCCCGAGTGCGACTTAGAGTCGTCCTTATCACTCTGGAAGCTCGAATCGGTAAAGGACTCCACTTGGAGTTCTCCGTTATCATACACCAAGAGCATCTCTTTAGTCCTTCTCAAGAACTTGAGAATGCTCTCCACAGCTGTCCAGTGACTCTCTCCAGGATCTGCTTGATACCTGCTCACTACACTTTGTGAGTATTCTACATCGGGTCTGGTACATAGCATCGCGTACATAATAGAGCCTACTGCCGAAGCATAGGGTATCCCTTGCATGCGAGCTCTCTCCAAATCAGTCTTGGGAGATATCTTTTTGGAGAGAGTGAGTCCTAAGATCGTGGGTAAAAACCCATGCTTGGATTCTTTCATACTAAACCTCTTTAGTATGGTGTCAATGTACATGGACTGGGACAATCCTAGTATCCATTTAGATCTATCTCTATAGATCTTAATCCCCAAGATGTAGGAGGCATCACCTAGATCTTTCATTAAGAATCTATGTGATAAGAAGAGCTTGACCGATTGTAGCATAGGAATATTATTTCCTATCAAGAGTATGTCATCCCCGTACAATACGAGGAAGACAACCTTGCTCTCTGCCACCTTCTTGTATATACAAGGTTCATCTACGTTTTTTACGAAATCAAACTCTTTGATAACGACATAAAAACAGATGTTCCAACTCCGCGATGCTTGCTTTAACCCGTAAATGGATTTAAGCAGCTTGCACACCTTTCCGCTACTCCCACTAGCTACGAAACCCTCTGGCTGAGTCATGTACACGCACTCTTCCAAATCACCATTCAGAAAGGCGGTCTTAACATCCATTTGCCAGATTTTGTAGTCATGGTATGCAGCAATGGCAAGCATGATTCGGGTGGATTTAAGCATAACCACTGGAGAAAAGGTTTCGTCATAATCCACACCTGGTCGTTGACGAAAACCCTTTGCAACAAGTCTAGCTTTGAAAGTCTCCACTTTCCCATCTACACCAAGTTTTTTTCTTGAAGATCCACTTGCTCCCAATGGGTTTTACCCCTTCAGAAGCAACTTCTAAAGTCCATACTTTGTTGGTGTACATGGATTCCATCTCAGACCGCATTGCATCCAACCACTTCACTGAGTCCCCACTCGTGATGGCCTGCTCGAAGCTAGTTGGGTCATCATCCTCCATGATGCAATCCTCGCTTCCACCATCAATGAGAAAACCATAGTATCTCTCAGGTGGATGAAGAACCCTACTAGATCGGCGGAGAGGCTGGGGTTCGTTGGGTACTATCGAATCCTCTGGTTCCACTAAATCTTCAGTTACAGTTTGTGTATCTGGAACTTCTTCCAGTTCTACCTCTTTGACACTAATTTCTTTTACAAGAAATTCCTTTTCTAAAAAGGTGGCATGCTGAGCAACAAACACCTTTTGTTCTTCACTGTGGTAGAAAAAATATCCATATGAATTCTTTGGATATCCCACAAACTTGCAAAGAACTGATCGTGACTCGAGTTTGTCCGGATTTTGCCTTTTGACATAGGCCGGACAACCCCATATCTTAACTCGTTTTAGATATGATCTCTTCCCACTCCATATCTCATATGGTGTGGTAGGTACAGATTTAGATGGAACTTGATTCAATAGGTATGCTGCTGTCTCAAGTGCATAACCCCAAAAGGAAATAGGCAACTCAGCAGTGCTCATCATAGAGCGCACCATATCTAATAGGGTGCGATTCCTCCGTTCCGATACACCATTGTGCTGTGGTGTATACAGATGAGTAAGCTGAGAGAGAATCCCATTCTTTTTTAGGAAGTACAGGAACTCCGTGCTCAAGTATTCACCTCCTCGATCAAATCGAAGGATTTTAATACTTTTACCCGTTTGGTTCTCGACTTCGGATTTATATTCTTTGAATTTCTCAAAAGCTTCAGACTTGTGTTTCATCAGGAACACATGTCCGAATCTTGAGAGATCGTCAGTGAATGTAATGAACTATGAGAAACCATTCCTGGCATGTGTAAACATAGGACCACATACATCACTATGTATCGGTCCTAAGAGTTCTGTAACTCTTTCTCCGTGTTTTGTAAACGGAGTTTTGGTCATCTTTCCTTTGAGACATGACTGGCAAGTGTCATAAGATGAAAATTCGAACGCATTCAAATATCCATCCTTATGCAACTTAGCCAGCCGTGTCGCATTGATATGACCTAGTCTACAATACCACAAGAAGGATTCGTTCATTTCTGAACTCGTCCTCCTGTGTGTGTTTTGTTTATTGAGGACTGTAGTTTGATCTAGAACATTTATGCCATTGTTTAACGAGCCTGATCCAATCAACTTTTGATTCAGGAAGATGTTCATAATATTATCCTGTAGTACAAAATTATATCCCTCTTTACTTAATAAAGAAACTGATATAAGGTTGCGTATCAGGGTCGGAATGTAATAGCATTCGTTCAGAATCAATGTATTACCATTTGGTAATACAAGATGATATTCGCCAACAGCTTTGGCTGCAACATTTGCACCATTCCTTACTCTTACGGAATGATCACCCATTCTCAGTTCTCTACCTTTCCTTAGCCCATGTAATATATTACATATGTGGGATCCTGATCCGGTATCTAATACCCAGGACGTAGAGTGAACTGAGAAACAGTTCTCAATAACTAACACACCCGAAGAAGATGCATCATCATGCTTATTCTTCGTTTGGGCGGCGTGGGAATCCGGATATGTCCTAATTCCCTGTTCAGTCTTATAACAATTATAAGAAAGAACAGAACCAACGTTCTCCTGCTCAGTATAACAAGCGGGTTCGGTCAATACATCCATATTATTATCTTAATTAAGACGTGACATGGTCGCTACCTGGAGAGAGAGAAAAAAAACACTTTAGCGTATGCTCTTGCAAGATCAGATTGGTTATTATTTTTATCTAATCAGGATAGCTCCCACCGTTTTTATCAAATCTTCCTTCAAATCCTAAAAAGAAAGACTAGCCGGGATTAATTACACGCTGCAATTTCGCCAATCTTTCAGCCAGGCCAGTGCCGGTACTTTGAGGGAGGTTTCCCGTGCTTTCGCACGGACCTAATTAAAATAAACCTCGTTTTCCCAGAGGCATAACCTCGTTGACACCTTTCTAGACACATTCTTGATCGGCTAATTGTCATATGTAAAACTCTCCCAGGAGTAACTCTTACTCGCAGTGGGTATCGGGATCCAACTATCTCATAGAAGGTATGCAATCTCATTGCAAATTTCAACACTTGAAATTCCCGATAATATTTTTCGCCAAGCGATCTATGACCTTGACAGGGTCAACAAACCATAGACCGCAAGTCAAGTTCAACCCGTCATTTCTTGATTGAATTAAACCCACCCGTACGACCCTTGACAAGGTCAACAAGGCCACACGACTACCCTAATCCAATCGCATCTTATGCTAGCAGGTGATGATCACATCAAGCACCCACAAGCCGTTAGCGGTACTAGTTGGACGTAACGGCTATCCGGGTATTGAACGAGCAGAAGATCAGCAAGCATGCCCGCTCTAACTCCTACAAAAGCCTGACAGTAACACTACCGTACAGTCTGGTCTCTTCGTCTGATATATCGCATATCTAGTCTAAGGGGTGGTTAACGTCAAACCCCAATAACCGATAATTCATGCCGATATGAGGCTCATAACGGGTCGAGAAACTACTGATAACACTTACCAGTAAATCTCTAAATCAGCCCTGGCCAGAGACTTCCCTGTTATGGCCAATCGAGCATAGTGCAACATCAACCCCCAATACCGAGAGAGACGAAACCCCTCCTATCGCTCATTGCCTCCATGTGACTCGGGAATGTACCCAAAAACCACCGTTTTGCACATCCCCTAAAACGTGGTAAGGTGGAAATCAAAGCACAGTGGGAATCACACAAGATTCTATGACGATCTCGGATCTACAGACTAACCTATACCAGTGTCACCAGAGAACCGCCATCTGACGTGAGGTATAATACCATCTGGGAGTTCTTGGCGAGTCTGTCCAGTGTACCCAGTCTCCACTGAGCACCCATATACCATCTCAGATGTCAAACACCAATGGATATGGGATCATCCATCGCCCATCGCATGGGTCGAGAAGCGTATACGCTAGTCTACTCTGGTATATCGATGCCCTGTTTCGATACACCCATGACTAGGAACATTAAAGGATGAACTTATGGACTACCATGTCCCCACTAGTATGATCTGCATCATAATTCTGGTAGTCAAGTACACATCCTAAGGTCTTTACCAACATATTACCATAAGACAGTAAGAGATAAGTATACATGTTAAGATAAAAAGCAACCAGATAACATACTATCATGTCGAGCAAGAAAGTCCTCTCTATATATGTCGAAGCATCTACTATAATATACATCATATATACAATAATGGCCTCTAGGGCATACATACAACTAACAGATGCCCTGTCTGGATACACCCTCGACTAGGAACAATTATAGGATTTACTTGTAGACTACCCTGGCCCCACTAGTATGATCTTCATCATAGTCCTAGTAGTCAAGTACACATCCTAATGGCTTTATCAACATGTGAGAGCATGACAGTATCATAATACAAGTCAACATGTTAAGACAAAGAGCAACGAGATAGCATACTATCATGTCGAGCAAGAAAGTCCTCTCTATATATATCCAAGCATGCACTATAATATACATCTCATGTACAATAATGGCCTCTAGATCATATACATAACTAACAATCTCCCACTTGCACTAAGGCCAGTTGTGTAGTATCTCATACCCAACATCCTGAAGAGTCTCTCAAATTGTATCTGGGGTATGGCCTTCGTGACTGGATCCGCTGTGTTTTCCTTCGTGTCAACTCTTCTGACCTCGATCTCCCGGCGATCAACTATCTCCCGGATCGGGTGATACTGCCTCAGAAAATGCCTGGATCGCTGATGGGACCTGGGTTCCTTGGCCAAGGCCACTGCTCCATTGTTATTGCAATACAAAGGTATTGGACTCTCAATGGATGGAACCACACCAAGTTCAGTTATGAACTTCTTCGTCCAGACAGCCTCTTTGGCAGCATCGTTGGCAGCGGTGTATTCAGCCTCCATCGTCGAGTCTGCTACGGTTTCCTGCTTGGAACTCTTCCAGCATACCGCCCCTCCATTGAGGATAAAGACAAATCCCGAGACCGACTTAGAGTCGTCCTTATCACTCTGGAAGCTCGAATCGGTAAAAGACTCCACTTGGAGTTCTCCGTTACCATACACCAAATACATCTCTTTAGTCCTTCTCAAGTACTTGAGAATGTTCTTCACAGCTGGCCAGTGACTCTTTCCTGGATCTGCTTGATACCTACTCACTACACTTAGTGAGTATGCTACATCGGGTCTGGTACATAGCATCGCGTACATGATAGAGCCTACTGCTGAAGCATAGGGTATCCCTTGCATGCGAGCTCTCTCCAAATCAGTCTTGAGAGACATCGCTTTGGAGAGAGGGAGTCCAGAGATCATGGGTAAATTCCCACATTTGGATTCTTCCATACTAAATCTCTTTAGTATATTGTCAATGTATCTGGATTGGGACAATCCCAGTATCTGTTTAGATCTATCTCTATAGATTTTAATTCCAAAGATGTAGGAGGCATCACCTAGATTTTTCATTGAGAATCTTTATGATAAGAAGAACTTGACCGAGTGCAGCATAGGAATATCATTTTCTATCAAGAATATGTCATCCACGTACAATACAAGGATAACAACCTTACTCTCTGCCACCTTCTTGTATATGCAAGATTCATCTACGTTTTTGACGAAGTCAAACTCTTTGACTACGACATCAAAACAGATGTTCCAACTCCGCGATGCCTGCTTTAACCCGTAGATGGATTTAAGCAGCTTGCACACCTTTCCGCTGCTCCCATTGTCTACGAAGCCCTCTGGATGAGTCATGTACACAATCTTTTCTAAATCACTATTTAGAAAGGCGGTCTTAACATCTATTTGCCAGATTTCGTAGTCATGGTATGCAGCAATGGCAAGCAGGATCTGGATGGACTTAACCATAGCCACTGGAGAAAAGGTTTCATCATAATCCACACCTGGTCGTTGATGAAAACCTTTTGCAACAAGTCTAAGTTTGAAAGTCTCAACTTTTCCATCTACACCAAGTTTCTTCTTAAAAATCCATTTGCTCATTATGGGTTTTACCCCTTCAGGAGTAACTTTCAAGGTCCATACTTTGTTGGTGTACATGGATTCCATCTCAGATCGCATTGCATCTAGCCATTTCACAGAGTCCCCACTCGTGATGGCCTGCTCGAAGCTACTTGGGTCATCATCTTCCATGATGCAATCCTCGCTCCCACCATCAACGAGAAAATCGTAGTATCTCTCAGGTGGATGAAGAACCCTACTAGATCGGCGGAGAGGCTGGGGTTCGTTGGGAACTACTGAATCCTATGGTTCCAATAAATCATCAGTTGTAGTTTGTGCCGCTAGAACTTCTTCCAGCTCTACCTCTTCGCCACTAATTTCTTTTACAAGAAATTACTTTTCTAAAACTGTGGCATATTGAGAAACAAACACCTTTTGTTCCTCACTGTGGTAGAAGATATATCCATAGGAATCCTTTGGATATCCCACAAACTTACACAGAGCTGATCTTGCCTCGAGCTTGTCCGGATTTTTCTTTTTAACATAGGTCGGACAACCCCATATCTTAACTCGTTTAAGAGATGGTCTCTTCCCATTCCATATCTCATATGGAGTGGTAGGCACCGATTTAGTTGGAACTCTATTTAATAGGTATGCAGCCGTCTCCAGCGCATAACCCCAAAAGGAAATAGGTAACTCAGCGGTGCTCATCATAGAGTGCACCATATCTAATAGGTGCGATTCCTCCGTTCCCATACACCGTTGTGTTGTGGTGTATACGGAGGAATAAGCTGAGAAAGAATCCCATTCTCTTTTAGATAGTCACGGAATTCCGTGCTCAAGTATTCTCCTCCCCGATCAGATCGTAGGATTTTAATACTTTTACCCGTTTGGTTCTCGACTTCGTCCTTATATTCTTTGAATTTCTCAAAAGTTTTAGACTTGTGTTTCAACAGGAACACATGTCCGTATCTTGAGAGATCGTCAGTGAATGTAATAAAGTACGAAGAACCATTCCTGGCATGTATAGACATGGGACCGCATACATCACTATGTATCAGTCTCAAGAGTTCCGTAACTCTTTCTTCGTGTCCACTAAACGGAGTTTTGGTCATTTTGCCTTTGATACATGGCTGGCAAGTTTCATAAGATGATAATTCGAACGGATTCAAATATCCATCTTTATGTAACTTAGTTAGTCGTGTCGTATTGATATGACCTAGTCTACAATACCACAAGAAGGATTCGTTCATTTCTGAACTCTTTCTCTTGTGTGTGTTTTGTACATTAAGAACCGTTGTTTGATTTAAAACGTATATGCCATTATTTAACGAGCCTGATCCAATCAACTTTTAATTCAGGAAGATGTTCATAACATTATCCTGTACTACAAAATTATCTCTCTTTACTTAATAAAGAAACTGGTATAAAATTGCATATCAGGGTCGGTATGTAATAGCATTCATTTAGAATCAATGTATTATCATTTGGCAATACAAGGTGATATTCGTCAACTGCTTTGGCGGCAAAATTTGTACCATTCCCTACTCTCACAGAATGATCACCCATTTCTAGTTCTCTACATTTCTTTAGCCCATATAACATATTACATATGGGGGATCCCGATCCAGTATCTAATACCCAGGACGTAGAGTGAACCGAGAAACAGTTCTCGATAACTAACACACCCGAAGAAGATGCATCAACATGCTTATTCTTCGTTTGGGCGGCGTGGGAATCCGGATATGTCCCTATTCCCTGCTCGGTCTTATAATAATTATAAGAAAGAACGGAACCAACGTTCCCCTTCTCAGTATAACAAGCGGGTTTAGTCAATACATCCATATTATTATCTTGATTAAGGCCTGACATAGTCGCTACATGGAGAGAGAGAGAAGAAAACACTTTAGCGTATGCTCTTGCAAGATTAGATTGGTTTTTATCTTATCTAATCAGAATGGCTCCCACTGTTTTTATCAAATCTTCTTTCAAACCCTAAAAGGTAAGACTAGCCGAGATTAATTATACCTTACAAGTTCGCCAATCTTTCAGTCAGGACAGTGTTGGTATTTTGAGAGAGGTTCCCCGTGCTTTCGCACAGACCTAATTAAAATAAACCTCATTTTCCCAGGAGCGTAACCTCGTTAACACCTTTCTAGACACCTACTTGATCGGCTAATTGTGATGTGTAAAACTCTCCCAGGAGTAACTCTTACTTGCAGTGGATATCGGGATCCAACTATCTCATAGAAGGTATGCGATCTCATTGCAAATTTCAACACTTGAAATTCCCGATGTGGTTTTTACCCCTAGTGACTTATGACCTTAACTATGGTCAACAAATCATAAGCACTAGTCAAGTTCTACCCGTCATTTCGTGATTAATTAGACCCACCCACATGACCCTTAACTATGGTCAACAAAGTCATATGACTGTCCTAATTAATCGCATCATATGCTATGTAGGAAGACATCACTTAGCTACCGTACACTGCGCCTTAACTATGATCAACAAACGCAACACGAATACTAAGTACTCTACTTCCTAAAATGACGGAAGGTTGCGGATGGTTTTTAAGAAAACCTTTAACGCTTTGAACTTGATATCGTCGTAGAATCGAGTGATTTTGAAAATGGGTGTTTTTTAGGCTTTTACTAGTTTTTCTAAAGAGGTCACTCCCGGTAAAGGGATCTCGGCTCTTTCTTTATCGAATAAGGTGCGGGATATTTCACAAATACCACTATGCAAAGCAAGAACTATAGAAGCAATCAAAAACAAAACCAAGTGAGTTGTAGCATCTGCTAGTTTCGCTAAAGAGGTCACTCCCGGTGAAGGGATCTCGGCTTTTTCCTTATCGAATAAGGTGCTGGATATTCTACAAGGAATTTAATTTTACTACCGTTTTTGAAAATTTGATTTTACAACATCTTTTAGGTTTCGTTTCCTTCATTAATCTCATTAATGAAGTCCCATCATTTATGCTTCCTAAGTATCACAGAAGAAACGAAAATACAACGTACGCTTATGCTATCCACATTCGCCACAGTGTCCCGTTATGCACCGTTAGGTTACTTAACTAACGGCATAGCGGGGCGGGACTGGCGCGGGTGCAAAACATAAGCAACGTTTATTATATATCATATATATAATAATAAAGCAATCGTCTCAAGCATATAGAGTGATCACATCACAGAATATCAGCAGCAGAAGATAACATATGAAATATTGGATAAACTAGGAATTCCGTATTTTATTTTAAGCCAGTATAAAACACGGATTCCACGGTCGTGATGAATAGTCAAAACCACATCCCTAGACCCCTATGAGAGCGGCAAGCAACCCTACCAATTCTAGAGTTAGGAGACCCGGACTCGACTCTTCGAGATGGTCTCCCACTGGACTCTAGAACCCGGTTACTTGTGCTCCCCTCCTTGGGTCTATCCTAATGCAGAAAAGTAAATAATATACAACAATGGTGATATCATCCTCAACCCGGAAGTGCCCCAATAAAAGAATATTACATACAAAGAATTTTACATGAATGAAAATAAAAACTCTCATCTCACATAAAACCCCCGGCTATTCAAAACACGACGATCCAATATAACATATCACGGTAACACATAACATCATATGTCATCAGCGTAAATAAATATGCGTATCACAATTGTCGCTGACATATAGAAACGAAAACGGTGATACACCACATATTACACTTACAGTCGCAGAAAAGAAAATGTCAAACTACAACATTTGGAATCCACAATCACCTTAGACGTCATAAACCCAAAATATCATATACTTTGGATTTCATGGCTAACTATATGAATTCCACATATTTTATCACATTCCACAAATAGCTAGACGGTGTTAAATATTCCGATCGAATCAACAAACATCCAAAATTTCCCAAAAAGCTCAACACTTGAGCGCGGTTTAAAAATACTCAGAACATACCACACTACCAATGGACCAACCGTAGAAGGGTCAACCCTTGCCTCGCCTATGGCGCCGCGGAACTACCGCAAACCCTAGGGTTTGGCGGCGGTTCTTACGGTCATAGAATCGAGTTAGGGTTTTGTTCTTCTAGAGGTTCCACGACATTACTTGCATGATATTTGAATGTTCTTTAACTCGGAAAAAATCCAACCCTTGGAAAATTTTATGTCGAGGGTTAAAGTGGATATTTGATATCCGTTCGAACATTTTAACACCGTCTAAATAACCCAAAATATAGTTAGAATTACGACTACAAAACACTCCGAATTGCCTTTGCAAAAAGTTAACATCACATGCAGATTTAGCAAAAACTAACAACACCTGAAACACCAAAACCCAGAGAATGGAACACCATGAAAATTTGAAACCCAAATTCCCAAATGAACCCAGTGAGTTCGGTTTTCGGGGTGATGTGGCCGGCCAAAAACTTTCCAAAATGCTTCAAATTTTCACAGTGTTCATGTTATATCACATACAACATTCTGCAATTATTTAAAAAAAATCGACGACTTTAAAAATTGACAGAAACTGGGTTTTCAGTTTTGAGTGTTTCAGAGTTGTTTCGGTTTCGTAATTCTATAAACATTATCTAAATCTCTAGCTTGGCTCAGATACCACTGTAGGGTTCCTAAACACGACAGCAAGGTTTCGGGTGGCATCGTCCATACCAATTTTAAATTTTGTCATGCTAACAGAACCCAAACCTAGAATCTTTAACTAGAGAATTATACGAAACATAGTGTAAACAACTTTCAACTAAGTGAACTAGGAATACAACCTTTGTAGACCGGTCCTTCACTTCAATAGCTCCGTGTAGTAGTACCTTCGCTCCAAGTAGTGATCTTGCGAACTCTAGAACGGCTCCACAATATGAAAGGAACGAGCTTGCATGAAGTCTTCGAGGCTGAAGATGATCTACGTTGGGGAGACACTAACCCAAGCTACTACTTCACTAATGAGGGATTAGTGAAGCTAACACCCTAAACTAAATGGCTAATCTAGTAGAGGATGATGAAGTAGGATTTTTGCTCACTTTAGAATTAATTTTCTCACTTTTTTTCTTCTCCGCTCAAAAACCTAGAGAGCTTGGCTCATGAAGAAGAAGAAGAAGAAGCAAATAATAGATGAGAGAGTGAATGGAAACCATGGGTGAGAAATATCTCATATATCTCATGTAGAGACTTAACGATGAGTTTAGATAACAGTCAGGTTAACAAATATCTATGGTAGGACAAAACTAGTGGACTAAGTCAATGGGTCTACAAGCTTCCACAAGCTTCACCCATGTGACTAATTTCCAATTAATTTGGATTTACCTTAAATAAATAAACCTTGCATTATCTTAAGCATGTCTCATACACCCATGTTGCATGTGGCATCAAGCATGACACAAAAGAAAACACAATTAATATATATCACATATATATTAAGTGTGCACATGTGAGAAAATAAATGCTTAAGTGAGCTAATATTAGTTAATGTAAACTAGTATATCAAATATACAATTATACACTAAATTATCAAATCAACACTTGATTTAATAATCCGGCTACATCACATATAACCTACTAATATTATATGTATCAACTTATCAAATCAACACTTGATTCGATAACCCGGCTATATCATATATAACCGACCGATACAAATAAATCGCGAGAATAGAATACGGTATCACATACTCGTATTATTCTCGGTCCCGCACATATCACATATATGCTCCTACTTCGTTTTGCCTGAGCTAGTAAACCTCTGTGTAGGACTCTAAAGACTCGTCAATACGCCGGCAGTAAGTAATTATCATATCAAGCACCCACAAGCTGTCAGTGGTACTAGCTGGACGTAACGGCTATCCGGGTATTGAGCGATCAGAAGATCAACAAGCAAGCCCGCTCTAGCTCCTGTAAAGCCTGTCAGTAAAACTACCGTACAGTCCGGTCTGTCTGTCTGATATATCACATATCTAGTCTAGGGGTGGTAAACGTCAGACCCCAGTAATGACAAGTCGTGCCGATGTAAGGCTCATAACGGGTCGAGAAACTACTGATAACACTTATTAGTAAATCTTCATAGCAGCCCTGGCCAGGGACTTATCGTTATGGCCAATCGAGCACAGCGCAACATCAACCCCCAATACCGGAAGAGACGAATCCACTCCTATCGCTCATTGCCTCCATGTGATTCGGGACTGTACCCAAAAGCCACCATTTTGCACGTTCTCTTGAACATGGTAAGGTGAAAATCAAAGCACAGTGGGAATCATACAAGACTCTATGACGATATCGGGTCTACAGCCTAACCTGTACCAGTGTCACCAGAGAACTGCTATCTGACGATAGGTATAATACCAACTAGGAGTTCTCGATGAGTCTGTTCATTATACCCAGTCTCCACTGAGCACCCGTACACCATCTTTGATGTCAAACACCAATGGATGTGGGATCATCCATCGCCAATCATATGGGTCAAGATGCGTATACGCTAGTCTACTCTGGAATATCGATGCCCTGTCTCGATACACCCTTGACTACCAACAATTATAAGTTGTACTTGTGGACTACCCTGGCCCTACTAGTATGATCCCCATCATAGTCCTAGTAGTCAAGTGCATATCCTAAAGGCTTTATCAAACTTGTGAGAGCATGACAGTATCACAATACAAGTCAACAAGTTAAGACAAAGATCAACCAGATAGCATACTATCATGTCGAGTAAGAAAGTCCTCTCTCTATATATCCAAGCATCCACTATAATATGCATCTCATGTACAATAATGGCCTCTAGGGCATATACATAACTAACATGGAGCAATTGTTGCAGCCAAAGTAGTTGGCGAATATCACCTAGTGTTACCAAATGATAATACATTGATTCTGAACGACTGTTACTACGTACCAAAGATGATGTGCAATATTATATCAGTTTCTTTGCTAACTAAAGAAGAATATAATTTCACATTAGAGGATAATGTTATGAACATTTTTCTGAATCAAGTGTTGATTGGGTTTGGTACGTTGTGTAACGGTATATACGTTCTAAATCAAAACACAGTTCTAAATGTACAGAACACACACAAGAGGAAAATTTCAGAAATGAACGAAGCCTTCTTGTGGCATTGTAGACTAGGGCATATCAATGCAACAAGATTAGCTATGTTGCATAAAGATGGATATTTGAATCAGTTCGAATTTATATCTTATGAAACTTGCCAGTCATGTCTCAAAGGCAAGATAACCAAGACTCTATTTACTGGACACGAAGAAAGAGTTACTGAACTTTTGGGACTCATACATAGTGATGTATGTGGTCCTATGTCTACACATGCCAGGAATGGTTCCTCGTACTTTATTACATTCACCAATGATCTCTCAAGATTCGGACATGTGTTCCTGTTGAAACACAAATCTGAAGCTTTTGAGAAATTTAAGAAATATAAGTACGAAGTTGAGAACCAGATGGGTAAAAGTATTAAAATCTTTCGATCTAATCGGGGAGGAGAATACTTGAGCACGGAATTCCGTGACTATTTAAAATAGAATGGGATTCTCTCTCAGCTTACTCCTTCATATACACCACAGCATAACGGAATATCGGAGCGGAGGAATCGCACCCTATTAGATATGGTGCGCTCTATGATGAGTACTGCTGGGCTACCTATTTCCTTTTGGGATTATGCACATGAGACAGTTGCATACCTAATGAATCAAGTTCCATCAAAACCTGTGCCTAAAACACCATATGAGATATGGAGTGGGAAGAGACTATATTTTAACCGAGTTAAGATATGGGGTTGTCCGGCCTATGTCAAAAAGCAAAATCCAGACAAGCTCGAGGCAAGGTCAGTTCTTTGCAAGTTTGTGGGATATCCTAAAAATTCACATGGATATATCTTCTACCATTGTGAGGAACAAAAGGTGTTTGTTGCTCAACATGCCACCTTTTTAGAAAAGGAATTTCTTATAAAAGAAATTAGTGGTAATGAGATAGAACTGGAAGAAGTTCCGGCTACACAAACTGTAACCGACAATTTGGAGGAATCAGAGGATTCGATGGTCCCCAAACTCCAGCTACTATGCAGATCTAGTAGGATTTCTCTGTAAGTGTATGGTAGCGTCCCGGCCGTCAAACCGAGGACAAACGCGGAACAAAAACTTTTATAAACTGGCGCTAACGCAGACTTTCACCTGGATCGTTCCATTAACCGTAAACTAGCTAACTATAAAGAAGTTACAATGGATATACTGATTGATCCGTGTCCTTCGGTCTTTAGCCACCATCCGTAGCTCCTCGCGGCATCTCCGATCAAGCTCGATCTCTGGTCTCCTCGTCGAAGTGGCACCACGTCAAGGAATCTTTTTACGGGCTCCCGCTTCAAAACCGAAGCAACTCGAACATGAAGTTTGCTAGCCGACATTTCCAAGGTGAAGTAGAGAATGTGTGTGATCACTTTCTCTCAAGGCACCCATGAATTCTCAACTCATGAGAGGGATGGGTGGAGGTTGAAGAAGAAGTCATTAGAAGAGAATGTGAGCTCAAGAGAAGAAGTGAAATGGCTTATGTTGTGTGTGTGATATTTTTGAGAGATAGATAGATATATCAATAACCAAAAATCCCAAACCAATACTTGGCTGCCCTCTCTCTCCAAAATATCTCCCATTAATCATAATTAGCCCCCAAAATCAATCCATGTCACAATAATGGTCACATAAACTAAGACCATGAGTCACCATGTGCATGTGGCATGAAATGATGCATATGGACAAAACTTGCACTCACATATTCCTCCACTAAACATTTAAACTAAATGTTTAATCCAATAAAAAGATATGGCATCAACTAAAGTAAACTCGTGATGGATCACAAGAATACCCCTCATCTGTATATATATACTTTTATCCGCATTCCGACTGAATACGAATGCAATGAGACGAGAGTAATCTAACAAATCTAATACTCGGATCCGGCTTAAAGCAAAGCCTACTAGTATGATCCGTCCGAATCATGACACGTGCATAAGTGCACGTGTATGTTCGAACCCTGCCATAAAACCATACGGCCTCTACAACGTTTCACCCGAACTTGGGAAAACTTTCTGTGGGGGACTCTAAAGACTCGTCAATACACTGGCATTGGGTCTAACCACAAGCACGTCAGTGGTACTAGATGTATGTAACAGCTACCCAGCTATTGACCAAAAGGGAGGCCGATGAGCGAACTAATCTTGAAACCCTACTGAGCCTGTCAGTGACAATATCCGTACAGTCCGGTCCGTTCGTCTAAGAGTATCGCATATCGAGTCTAGGGGGTGGATAAAATCAGACCCCTAATAACGCGATAATTCATGTCAGTATGTAACCCATCACCACCTGAGAAACAATCGATCCTGGATCAGTAATTCTCGTATATCCCGGCCGAGGATTTTTGGTGATGGCCACCCGTGCACTGCGCAACATCAACCTCCAATACCGGGAGAGACGAATCCCCAACGATCCGCTCACTGCCTCCATGTGGCTCGGGACTGTACCCAACTAAAACATATTTGCACGACTCCTTTGAGCCGTGGTAGGGTAGTAATCAAAGCACAGTAGGAACTCACACAAGACAAATGACGATCTCAGATCGACAAACTAACCTGTACACATGTCACTAGAGAACTGCTATCTGACAATAGGTATAATACCAACTAGCATGTTCCCGGCGAGTCCATCCAGTGTACTCATAACCCAACGAGCACCTGTATACTATCTTAGGTGAACAACTGACACCAATGGCTTGTGAGACCGGCCACCACCCCTCATCAGGGTCTAGATAAGTATACACCAGTCTACACTGGAGTATCGATGCCCAGTCTCGATATTCCCATGACTAGGGACATTTAAGGATGTGCTTATAAACCCCCAGCTCCCACGTATATGATCGCCATCATAATTCTAGTAGTCAAGCAAGATTCCTATGGGCTCTATCAACATATACATGATGATAAAGACAAACCAGATAGCATACTATCATCTCGAGTAAGACTGTTTATCAGTATAGGTCCTCCCTCAATCATCATAATAACCTTCCTGCGACTACGATAATTGCCTTGAGGGCACTATAGCCAACAATCTCCCACTTGCACTTAAGGCTAATTATTGCGATGTCGCATACTCACAGCCCGTGTGATACCGAACACCCAACTTCTCTACTAATCAGTCTCACAAAGCCTGTTTATGAAACTAATGTGTTCGAGAAATAGTCTCAGTGAGTGGATCCGCTCTAATGTTTCTTTCTATATCTCTATATATCTCAACTTCGCGGAGAAAGCTATCTCCCGAAATGAGCGATCCCTATCTTGGAATTTGTCTGGATATCTGATGGGACCCAGTTCACAAATGAACTCCAAATCCAGCAAACTTCTTAGACTGTATCGTCCACTGAACTCAATCAGTATACTGCGCCATGCCTTCCTCAGTATCCGCTTGGACCACCTGTCCAACAAACTGTCCCTCAGAAGAGGGAAAAACTATAACTCCGATAGCCACTCCGTCATCCAGATCACCTTGGAAGCCTGAAATGATAACCGTCTCCCGAAGGAAGCTTCCGTTACCATATCCCAAGAACATCCACTTATGTTCATAAGCTGCTTCCGAACATTTCTCCAGGATTGGATTGGTATATCAACTTATTGCATCTAGTGTAAAAACAACATCTGGTGTGGTACTTGACATCTCATGATTGACTCAATTACCTAAGCAGGTGATATGTCAATCATGCGCATCCCTCTCCTCTTTAGTCTGTAAGACACCTTTGGAGAGGGTGACTCCATCATCTGCAGGTACACTACCATGCCAGGAATCGTCTATTCTAAAACACCTTTAGAATAGTGTCTAAGTACCCAAATTGGGAAACTACCCAAATCTAGATCTAAAACCATAAATCTAGTAACCAGAATGCCAGATATAATATCCAAATCCTATGCGGAGAAAACATTGTGTGAAAACCACAGTAAAACCGATCGTAGTGTAGGAATATCACTTCCTACAAGTGTATGTCATCCAAATACCAGGACATATCACCCTACTACTTTCTTAACAGATCCATCTAATATTCTGATGAAGTCAAAGACTATGACTATCACATCAAAATAGATGATCTATTTCCGCTATACCTTCTTTAGTCTATAAATATACATAAGCTATTTGACCACTATGCTTCCGCTGCTCCCACTGACTACAACAACCCTCTGCCGGAGTCATATACACGTGCACTTATAAAGCTAGTTTAGAATGACTCTATACTCATCCTCCTGCCGGGTCTTATAGTCTAGAACAACAACAATGGCAAGTCTGGATAAATAAGAACCTCCCTATCACCGTCTCTGAGAAGACTGAAGTACCTCTCGGGTGCTTGAGGTTACCCACCAAATCTGCGGAGTGGCCAATGGAATGTCGAATTCAATTGAATCCTTAGGTTATATTAAATTTTCAGTAATCGTTTGTGGTTCTGGAATCACTTCCAGTTTTACCATACTCCCACTTCTGTTTTCTGAAAAAATCCATTTTACTAAAACTGTGGCGAGTCAAGAACAATATCACTATTGATCTTCCTGATGGTAGAAATTTAACCCTCATCAAAGGCCGGGATAACCCACAAACTGCCCTTACTGAAACGTGCCTTGAGTTTGTCCAGATTCTGGTTTTAATCATCAGCCGGACAACTCCTTATATTTTAACATTGTTAAGATACAAATTGATTCTATATACCATATAGAAACAAAGGCACTAATTTTATTGGAACCAGATTCAAAATCATGCAGCTGTCTCCAGTGCATATCAACCAAATGGAATGAGGCCAATCAGCATTACTCAACTAGGAGTACATCCATATATGAGTAACCCGAAAGAGAAGCAAGTTCTCAAAAACATTACTATCAACGGAATACCAAACACAAGTATCTACATCTTCGACTACCTCGAAGAATCCCGATACTTCCAACGAATGGTTCTCTACTTTATTCTTATACCTATAACTTCTCAATATCTGGACCTTGCATTTCAACGAAATATTTGTCCAGAACTGGAGAATTCACAAGTAAACAGAATATAGTATGAGTACCAATCCCTTTGTCCTAATGGACACTGGACAACATACAATACTTTGTATAATTCCACCGAGTTTAACGACTCTAACCCTGTGCGTCGTAGGTTGAAAACTGTACTATGGTTAAGATGAATTGCACCACAGTTGAATGCTCCTTACCTAACCATCAACTGATATAGGTAAATGTCATGGACATAATTTCAAAAAGTTATATCTCACTTTATAAAATAAACGTACAAATATATCAGTTTGAAATTGGTGCATAACAACGGATATTCAAAACCAAATGGTTGCCGTTAGGCAAAACCAAGGTGATTTCCTCAAATATCACCAATTACAATGAATTCCGATATAATGAGGATCTAATCACCCAATTCCCAATATCTTACTCCCACTCACCATCTGTAACATTATACGATGTAAGAAACGAATCTGGTAAATACATACCCTGGAGTTAGATTCCAATTGGGAAAACAGTTTTCGATTAACATCGCATAGAGAAACTGAAACATGAAAATGTTTCAAAAAGGGGTTAACCAGGTATTTATAGTAATGCCTCTTCCACTATCCTGATTCATGACTGTAACCGTACACTTCCATGTTGGATATATGTATGCCCTAAAGGCCATTATATGATAGTGGATGTATTCATACATGTGTGTGTGTGTGTGTGTGTATTCAGTGTACATTCTTGCCCGAAATGATAGTATGCTATCTGGTTCTTCTTTATCTGACATGTTGATTTGATCATGCTTTTATTCATTCATACATGTTGATAAAACCCTGAGGATATAGCTTTGACTACTGTGATTATGATAGAGATCATACTAGTGGGACATCTGTAGTTTATAAGCATATCCTGGAATGTCCCTAGTCATAGGTGTATCGAGACGGGGCATCGATATACCAGAGTAGACTAGCGTATATGATACTAGACCCATATGATGGGCGATGGATGTTCCCACATTCATCGATGTTTGACATCGAGATCGTATACGGGTGCTCAGTGGTGACTGGGTATACTGGACGGACTCACCAAGAACTCCTATATGGAATTATATTTATCGTCGGATAGCAGTTCTCAGGTGACACTGGTGCAGGTTAGTCTGTAGACCCGAGATCTCCATAGAGTCTTGTGTGTTCTCCCACTGTACTTTGATTACCACCCTACCACGGCTCTACTGAGTCGTGCAAATAGGTGGCCGTTGGGTACAGTCCCGAGACACACGAAGGTGATGAGCGATAGGAGGGGTTTCGTCTCTCCCGGTATTGGGAGTTGATACTGTGCTGTGCTCGATTGGCTATATCAGTAAGTCCCTGGCTAGGGCCGTTGAGATTTACTGATAAGTGTTATCAGTAGTTTCTCGATCTGTTATAGACCATTCATCGGCACGACTTATTGAGTTATTGGGGTCGACGTTACCATCCCTAGACTCGATATGCAGCATATCTGACGAAGAGACCGGAGTGTACTGTAGTGTTGCCGGTTGGCTCGACGGGAGTTGTGACAGGTTCGCTTGTTTTCTTCTGATCGCTCAATACCCGGGTGGCCGTTACGTTTAGCTGACCGCTTGCGGCTTGTAGGTATTTGATATGATCATTAGCTACTGCCGACGTATTGACGAGTCTTAGAGTCCCACAATGAAGTTTCCTGGCTCAGGCGAAAAGATGTGGTGTGCATATGAGATATGCGCGGGGACCCGATTAAATACGGATATGTGATACCGTATATTAATCGGGCATTTTCTATTGGTCGGGTCGTATGTGATATGACCGGTTTGCAAAATCAAGTGTTGATTTAACAAATGACTTTTAGATTAATTCTTTAATTAAACTCTTTTTCTTTTTTTTGTATGCATGCATGTATGCACATGATGATGTGCATGGATACATACATACATACATTGTATCATGGTTGTTGATACATAATTTGGTGGCAATGCAAGACTTATATTGTAGTAATTATCTATTTATTTATCATTTTGAATAAATAAAAGGATAATTCACGCAAGGTTAATGTTTATCATCTTTGACCATGCTTCAACCACTTTTTAACCTTGAGTTAATTATCCTTTTGCCTTTTAACTCATTTGATAAACATCTAGATAATTCTAACCATGGTTGAAGTGAGAAGGATTAATATAGATTATTCTTTTCTCATTTGAATAATTTTAACACTCATAACATTTCCTTTGAGAAAAAGCTTAGCCACCATCTTCTTCTTCCTCTCTTGATAATTTCTTTGAGTGAGGTTGATAAAAAGAAAGAGTTTTGATTATAGAATAAAAACCACATCATCATACTACACACATCTAGCCCATTTGTGTAGGGTGTTTTCTCTACTTCATTCTCATATCAAGTAAAGCAAGGAGCTTTGGGCAAAGGAGCTTCGGGTGGATCGTCGTGGACCTAGAGGATCTCAAGCGATCCTTTTTCCAACCCTCAAGTAACCAAGGAGTCTAGCGTAGGGAGCTACAAAGGTTGTACTCTCAAAACTCTAGCTTTTACTACTTGTGTTGATGTTAAAGTTTTGAAACCCTAAATTTCTAGCCATGATTCCTTGCATGTTCACTTGGCACCTTAAAAATTTGATTTTGGCACATGTGAGGCGTTGGCTTGACCCTTCTACGGCTGGAAAAGAAACGAAAATACAACGTACGCTTATGCCATCCGCATTCGCCGCAATATTCCGTTATGCACCGTTAGGTTACTTAACTAACGACATACTGGGACGGGACTAGCGCGGGTGTAAAACATAAGCAACGTCTACTATATATCTTATATATAATATATCATTCGTCTCAGCTATCACATCACAGAATAGAGGCAGCGGAAACACAGATATGATGGGATATACTAGGACGTCCGTATTTAGTATTTAGCCAACAATAGAAAATAGGGATTCCACAGTCGCGATGAATAGCCAAGCCCACACCCCTAGACCCCTACGAGAGCGGCAAGCGACCCTACCAATTTTGGAGTTTAGGAGACCCGGTCTCGACTCCTCGAGATGGCCTCCCACTGAACCCCAGAACCTGGTCACCTGTGCTCCCCTCCTTGGGTCTATCCTAATGCGGAAAAGTAAATAATATACAACACTGGTGACATCAACCTCAACCCGGAAGTGACCCAAATAAAAGAATATTACATTACATTTGAATTTTACATGAATGAAAATAAAACTCTTATTTCACATTAAAAAAAACCCGGCTATTCAATCGCGACAATCCTGTACATCATATCTCAGCAACACATAATATCTCATATCATCAACGTAAGTAAGTATGCATACACCGATCGTCGTTGATGTATAGCAACGAAAACCGGCAACACAACTACATACTACACTTACGGTCACAGAAAAGAAAGTGTAAAACTACAACATTTGGAATCCACATTCTCTTTAGACATCGTAAATCCGAAATATCACATACTTCGCATTTCATGCCTAACTATATGAATTCCACATATTGTATCACATTCCAGATAAATAAACAGTATTAAACTTTCCGATCGAATAATCAAATACCCAAAATTTCCTAAAGCTCAACACTTGAGAGGAGTTCAAAAATCCCAGAATGTGTCACAGTAGCAGTGGTCCAGCCGTAGAAGGGTCAAGCCAACGCCTCACATGTGGCACGCCGTACTGCCCCAAACCCTAAGGTTTAGAGATTTAACTCCTCACATTTTGCTCAAAATCCGTATTTTGTGGTTCGATCGGAGTTTTAACTTCGCCTAAACGACGCCTAAAGATCTAGCTTGGCTCTTTATGAAAAAGCTACATTTCAAAACTGCGGAGCTCAAGTCACTTCTTTTGAAAACCATTTGATTCTACGACGATATCAAGTTCAAAGCGTTAAAGATTTTCTTAAAAATCATCCGCAACCCTCCGTCATTTTAGAAAGTAGAGTACTTAGTATTCGTGCTACGTTTGTTGACCTTAGCCAAGGCATAGTGTACGGTAGCTAAGTGATGTCTTCCTACAATGCATATGATGCAGATTAATTAGGACGGGCATGTGACTTTGTTGACCTTAGCCAAGGGTCATGTGAACGGGTCTAATTAATCAAGAAATGACGGGTTGAACTTGACTAGTGCTTGTGATTTGTTGACCATAGCCAAGGTCATGAGTGCTAGGGGTAAAAACCATATCGGGAATTTCAATAGTTGAAATTTGCAATGAGATTGCATACTTCCATATGATGGTTGGATCCCGATCCTACTGTGGGCAATAGTTGCTCCCAGGAGAGTTTTGCAGTTTACAATTAGCTAACTCATTAGGTGTCTAGAAAGGTGTTAACGGGGCTACGCCTCTGGGAAAATGAGGTTTAGTTTAATTAGGTCCGTGCGAAAGCACGGGGAACCTCCCTCAAGTACCAACACTGGCCTGGCTGAACGGTTAGCGAAGTTGTAGACTGTAATTAATCCTGGCTAGTTTTCTTTTTAAGGTTTGAAAGAAAAACTTGATTAAAGCAGTGGGAGACATCGATTAGATAAGATAATAACCAATCTGATCTTTGCAAGAGCTTTCGCTGAGTGTATTCTTTTCTCTCTCTTAATGGCAGATACCAATGACTGGACTCAAGCTTCTACTAGATAAAAATAAACTGAATGGGACTAATTATAAAGACTGGCTGAGGAATCTGAACATTGCCTTGACTTATGATAAGGTATCATATGTCCTCACGGCTCCAGCCCCGCCCGTCCCAGGTCCAAAATCCTCAGTTGCGGATATTGAAATCCGCAAGACATGGAACGCTGACTGTGCCACGGCCAAATTCCCCGCGCTTGCATCGATGGATAACACACATCAAAAGCAGCACGAGAATATGGACGTTCATGCCATATTCCTCCATACAAAGGAGTTGTATGGAGAGCAATCCCGCGTATTACGATACGAAGAATCAAGGAAACTGTTTCAGATGCGAATGGCCCCTGGCACACCAGTAGGAGACCATGTTCTAAAGATGATAGCTCTCATAGAAGAGCTTGAGGACCTTGGATGGACGATGGGCAATGAACAATATACGGATATTATTCTGCAGTCCCTCCCCTCCACCTTTGCTCAATTTATAGTTAACTTCAACATGCACAACATGGAGAAGGAACTACCTGAACTCCTTAATATGTTAAGGAGTGCAGAGAGCACACTAAAATCAGTGAAAACTCCCGTTTTGAGTGTTGGGCAATCTTCCTCTTCTCGCCCAAAGGCTAAGGCCAAGGGAAAGAAAAAGAAGAAACCCACCAATCCTAAGGGTGGAGTTAAAAAGGTTAAGGGGAAGGACAAGTCCAAAGCTGGAGAATCGGGGAAAGGGGAATGTTTTCACTGCCACAAAACAGGACATTGGAAGCGCAACTGCACGGAGTACTTAAATCTCAAGAAGAAGCATGGGGATGCTTCCGCTTCAGGTGTGTTTGTGACAGAAAACTGTTTTTCAATAAACTCTGCTTCCTGGGTATTAGATACCGGTTCAGGTTCTCACATTTGCAATTCTATGCATGGGATGAGAAATAGCAAGGTTTTGAAGACAGGTGACCATACTCTCCGCGTTGGAAATGGTTCCAATGTACATACAGTCGCAGTGGGAGAGTATCACTTAGGGTTGCCATCTGGGTGTATATTGGTTTTGAACGCATGTTATTTTGTACCTAGTATGCTTTGTAATATAATATCCGTTTCTTTGTCAGACAATGAAGGATATAATTTTGTATTGCAGAACAATATTATGAACATTCGCCTGAATCAAATGTTGGTTGGGTATGGTACGCTTAATAACGGGATATACGTCCTAAATCAACACACAGTTTTCAGCATACAACACACTAATAAAAGAAAACTTTCAGAAATAAAAGAAGCTTTTCTTTGGCACTGTAGACTTGGTCATATTAACGAAACAAGACTAAACAAGTTACACAAAGATGGATATTTAAACCCTTTTGAATATAAATCTTATGCGACTTGCCAGTCTTGTATCAAGGGTAAAATGACCAAAACTCCGTTTAGCGGACACGGAGAAAGAGCTACTGAGCTCCTAGGCCTCATACATAGTGATGTATGTGGGCCAATGTCTACATAAGCTAGAGGCGGTTTTTCATACTTCATTACTTTCACTGACGATTTCTCAAGATTCGGTCATGTATTTTTATTAAAGCACAAATCCGAAGCTTTCGAGAAATTCACTGAATATAAACAAGAAGTAGAAAAACAAACTGGCTTGAGTATCAAGATGCTTCGATCAGATCGAGGTGGAGAGTATCTCAGTACAGAATTTGCAAACTTCCTAAAAGAGAATGGGATTCTCTCTCAGCTCACTCCTCCTTACACACCACAGCACAACGGTGTGTCAGAACGACGGAATCGGACCCTATTAGATATGGTCCGTTCCATGATGAGTGATGCAGAGTTACCCGTCTCATTTTGGGGGCATGCATTGGAGACTGCAGCGTTTCTACTGAACAGGGTCCCAACCAAAACCGTGTCTACCACGCCATATGAGATATGGCATGGGAAGAGACCATCTCTTAAGAGAATTAAATTTTGGGGTTGCCCGGCCTATGTTAAAAAGCAGAATCCGGACAAACTCGAGACACGGTCGGTCATGTGTAACTTTGTGAGATATCCAAGGAATTCTTATGGATATCTTTTCTACCACAAGGAGGAACAAAAGGTGTTTGTTTCTCAGCATGCCACATTCTTGGAAAAAGAGTTTTTCACAAATGAAACTGATGGCAATGTGGTGGATCTAGAAGAGGTTCTAGAGACACAAACTACAAATGACGACTTGGTTGAACCGGCCGTTGCAATAGAAACTGAAGAGCCTCGGCCACTCCGTAGGTCTGGTAGGACTTCTCGCCCACCGGAGAGGTACTACGGTTTCCTCATTGATGGTGACGGAGAAGACTGCATCATGGAGGATGATGATCCTACCAGCTTTCAGCAAGCTATCACGAGTGGAGACTCTGTGAAGTGGCTGGATGCCATGAGATCCGAAATGGAGTCTATGTACACCAACAAAGTATGGACTTTGGACGTTGTACCCCCTGGGGTAAAACCTGTGGGGTGCAAATGGATCTTTAAAAGAAAGATTGGTGTAGATGGGCAGGTGGAGACCTATAAGGCAAGACTTGTGGCGAAGGGTTTTCGTCAAAGACCAGGTTTGGACTATGACGAGACTTTTTCTCCCGTAGCCATGCTTAAATCCATTCGGATCCTACTTGCTATTGCTGCTCACTGCGACTATGAAATCTGGCAGATGGACGTTAAAACGGCATTTCTAAATGGAAATTTGGAAGAATGCGTTTATATGGATCAGCCAGAGGGCTTCATTGACAGTGGGAGCAGCGGGAAAGCATGTAAATTGCTTAAATCCATATATGGGTTAAAGCAGGCATCACGGAGTTGGAACATCTGTTTCGATGATGTTATCAAAGAGTTTGATTTCATCAAAAATCCAGATGAACCTTGTGTTTATAAGAAGGCTGTAGGGAGAGCTGTCACATTCCTCGTATTGTACGTGGACGACATTCTTCTCATAGGAAATGATATTCCTATGCTACAGTCGGTCAAATCTTTCTTATCACTAAGGTTCTCCATGAAGGACCTGGGTGATGCCACATACATTCTGGGCATTAGGATCTATAGGGATAGATCCAAGAGGTTATTGGGATTGTCCCAAACCAGGTACATCAACACCATCCTAAAAAGGTTTAGTATGGAAAACTCCAAGCGGGGTGCCTTACCCGCTTGCCATGGGGTCACTCTCTCTAAGGACTCTTGCCCAAAGACCGATGAAGAGAGAGCTCGCATGAGCATTATACCCTATACTTCGGCAGTAGGATCTATAATGTATGCGATGTTATGTACACGCCCAGATGTAGCTTATGCACTTAGTGTTGTAAGCACGTATCAATCCAACCCAAGGGAAAATCACTGGATAGCTGTGAAGAACATTCTTAAGTACTTACGAAAGACTAAAGAATTGATCTTGGTGTATGGTAATGGAGATCTCCAAATGGAGGCCTTTACCGATTCGAGCTTCCAGAGCGATAAGGACGACAGCAAATCTATCTCCGGGTTTGTATTTACCCTCAATAGAGGGGGCGGTAAGTTGGAAGAGTTCCAAACAGGATACCGTTGCAGACTCTATGATGGAGGCTGAGTACATTGCTGCGAATGATGCCGCCAAGGTAGCCGTCTGGATGAAGAAGTTCGTCTCGGAGTTAGGAGTAGTTCCAACCATTATTGATCCAATACCATTATATTGTGATAATAATAGGGCTATGGCGTTAGCCAAGGAACCCAGGTCCCATCAGCGGTCCAGACACATCCTGAGGCGCTTTCATTTGATCTGGGAGATTGTAGATCGCCGCGAGATTGAGATTAGGAGAGTAGATACAAAGAATAACACCGCGGATCCACTCACCAAGGCCCTCTCTCAGTCGCAGCATGAGCGACTTTTTGAGATGTTGGGTATGAGATACGCCAATAACTGGCCTTAGTGCAAGTAGGAGATTGTTGGATATATGTATGCCCTAGAGGCCATTATATGATAGTGGATGTATTCATACATGTGTGTGTGTGTGTGTATATATATATATATATATATATATATATATTCAGTGTACATTCTTGCTCGACATGATAGTATGCTATCTGGTTCTTCTTTATCTGACATGCTGATTTGATCATGCTTTTATTCATTCACACATGTTGATAAAGCCCTGAGGATATAGGCTTGACTACTGTGATTATGATAGAGATCATACTAGTAGGACATCTGTAATTTATAAACATATCCTGGAATGTCCCTAGTCGTAGCTGTATCGAGACGGGGCATCGATATACCAGAGTAGACTAGCGTATATGATACTAGACCCATATGATGGGCGATGGATGTTCCCACATTCATCGATGTTTGATATCGAGATCGTATACGGGTGCTCAGTGGTGACTGGGTACACTGGACGGACTCACCGAGAACTCCTATATGGAATTATATCTATCGTCGGATAGCAGTTCTCAGGTGACACTGGTGCAGGTTAGTCTGTAGACCCGAGATCGTCATAGAGTCTTGTGTGTTCTCCCACTGTACTTTGATTACCACCCTACCATGGCTCTACTGAGTCGTGCAAATAGGTGGCCGTTGGGTACAGTCCCGATACACACGAAGGCGATGAGCGATAGGAGGGGTTTCGTCTCTCCCGGTATTGGGAGTTGATGTTGTGCTGTGCTCGATTGGCTATATCAGTAAGTCCCTGGCCAGGGCTGTTGAGATTTACTGATAAGTGTTATCAGTAGTTTCTCGATCTGTTATAGACCATTCATCGGCATGACTTATTGAGTTATTGGGGTCGACGTTACCATCCCTAGACTCAATATGCAGCATATCTGACGAAGAGACCGGAGTGTACGGTAGTGTTGCCGGTTGGCTCGACGGGAGTTGTGACAGGTTCGCTTGTTTTCTTCTGATCGCTCAATACCCGGGTGGCCGTTACGTTTAGCTGACCGCTTGCGGCTTGTAGGTATTTGATATGATCATTAGCTACTGCCGACGTATTGACGAGTCTCAGAGTCCCACAATGAAGTTTCCTGGCTCAGGCGAAAAGATGTGGTGTGCATATGAGATATGCGCGGGGACCCGATTAAATACGGATATGTGATACCGTATATTAATCGGGCATTTTCTATTGGTCGGGTCGTATGTGATATGACCGGTTTGCAAAATCAAGTGTTGATTTAACAAATGACTTTTAGATTAATTCTTTAATTAAACTCTTTTTCTTTTTTTTGTATGCATGCATGTATGCACATGATGATGTGCATGGATACATACATACATACATTGTATCATGGTTGTTGATACATAATTTGGTGGCAATGCAAGACTTATATTGTAGTAATTATCTATTTATTTATCATTTTGAATAAAGGAAAGGATAATTCACGCAAGGTTAATGTTTATCATCTTTGACCATACTTCAACCACTTTTTAACCTTGAGTTAATTATCCTTTTGCCTTTTAACTCATTTGATAAACATCTAGATAATTCTAACCATGGTTGAAGTGAGAAGGATTAATATAGATTATTCTTTTCTCATTTGAATAATTTTAACACTCATAACATTTCCTTTTGAGAAAAAGCTTAGCCACCATCTTCTTCTTCCTCTCTTGATAATTTCTTTGAGTGAGGTTGATAAAAAGAAAGAGTTTTGATTATAGAATAAAAACCACATCATCATACTACACACATCTAGCCCATTTGTGTAGGGTGTTTGCTCTACTTCATTCTCATATCAAGTAAAGCAAGGAGCTTTGGGCAAAGGAGCTTCGGGTGGATCGTCGTGGACCTAGAGGATCTCAAGCGAACCTTTTTCCAACCCTCAAGTAACCAAGGAGTCTAGCATAGGGAGCTACAAAGGTTGTACTCTCAAAACCCTTGCTTTTACTACTTGTGTTGATGTTAAAGTTTTGAATCCCTAAATTTCTAGCCATGATTCCTTGCATGTTCACTTGGCATCTTAAAAATTTGATTTTGGCACATGTGATGCTTCCAAACCCTTCATGGGGTGCTAGGTAAACCTAACATTCCATGCCCTCAATCCAATCCCTTTATTATTTCTTTACTTATTACCTTTTGTACACCTCCTTTAGGCTGATTGGTTTTCTTCCTTCCTTACCCTTCGGCACCAGCCTAAGGTTTGGAAGAAGACTATCCAATAAGCTGTAGGGTTCCTAGGCATCCTAATGAAGTCTCACAAGGCATCGAACATGCCAAATTTAAAAATTATGGTGCCGAGAAACCCTAGTTAACGGATCGTTGCTAGATGTCTAGGCGAAACAACAAACTAGTTAACACTTTAACTAAAGTTGAGATGCTACAACCTTTGTAGATCCGGATTTCCGCCTCCTTAGCTCCACGTGGTCATGCCCTCGCTGTCCATCATGAATCCTCGACTCGATCATCGGCTTCATCGGGAAAACAAGCGGAATAGGTCGTCGGCTTTGTGTCAAAGACGATCTACCTCGAGGCTTCGCAAGTTCAAGCTCCGACTTCAAAAACTTGTGAAACTTGTGAAGTAAACACCCAAAACAACTTGGCAAGAGGTAGAGGGTGATGAAATAGGAGGTGGGTTCTCTTTAGAATTGGATTTTGCTCACTTGTGCTCAAGTTGCCATTGATGTAGCAAGCTTGAAGAAGAAGAAGAAGATGAAGCTTGTTATGATAAGTTGTCTTAAAAAAGAAATAGAAAATCAAATACTTATCATAACTTAAACTAGGGTTAAGTGTAGAGAATTAACCATGGTCACTTGGATGGGTTAGGGTTAAGCATGAAGATAAGGATGGTTAGCAAAGTCAAAGCTTCATGAAGCTTCAATATAAAACAAATAAAGCCACCATTCTTATCTTAATCCATTTCAAATAAATAAATAAACAAATAAATAAATAAATGAATATGCAAAACCCTAATTATCAAATTAACCATGGATTAATTCTATACACTTAACTAAATGATCAAGTATCATCAAACATGATACAAAAAAGTGCACGAAAGCATATCACACATACAATGTGCAATCCAAGTGAGAAAAATCCGTTTAAAGTGAACCAATACTAGTTAATGCAAAGTAATATATCAAATATATATAATTATACATTAAATCATTAAATCAACACTTGATTCAATGATCCGGTTATATCGCATACAACCGACTAGTATCTAATGTATCGATTTATCGAATCAATGATTCGATAACTAGGTCATATCGAATATAACCAATCGAAACATATATCGCGAGAATGAAATGCGGTATCACATACACGCATTATTCTCGGTCCCGCACATATCTCATATGCGCTCCTATTTCGTTTCGCTTGAGCCAGGAAACCTCTGTGTAGGACTCTAAAGACTCGTCAATACGCCGGTAGCAGATGATGATCATATCAAGCACCCACAAGCCGCAAGCGGTCTGCTAAACGTAACGGCCACCCGGGTATTGAGCGATCAGAAGATCGACGAGCTAGCCCACTCACACTCCTGCGAATCCGACCAGTAACACTTACCATACAGTCCGGTCTCTTCGTCTGATACGTCGCATATCAAGTCTAGGGGTGGTGAACGTCAGACCCCAATAACCCGATAAGTCGTGCCGATGTGAGGCTCGTAACGGGTCGAGAAACTACTGGTAACACTTACCAGCAAATCTCTGATCAGCCCTGGCCAGGGACTTCCCTGTTACGGCCAATCGAGCACAGCGCAACATCAACCCCCAATACCGGGAGAGACGAAACCCCTCCTATCGCTCATTGCCTCCATGTGACTCGGGACTGTGCCCAAAGACCACCGTTTTGCACGCCCTCATGGACGTGGTAAGGTGGAGATCAAAGCACAGTGGGAATCACACAAGACTCTATGACGATCTCGGGTCTACAGACTAACCTGCACAAGTGTCACCAGAGAACTGCCATCTGACGTGAGGTATAATACCATCTGGGAGTTCTCGGCGAGTCCGTCCAGTGTACCCAGTCTACACTGAGCACCCGTATACCATCTCTGATGTCAAACACCAATGGATATGGGATCATCCATCGCCCATCACATGGGTCGAGAAGCGTATACGCTAGTCTACTCTGGTATATCGATGCCCCGTCTCGATACACCCACGACTAGGGACCTTGAAGGATGTACTTATGGACTACCATGTCCCCACTAGTATGATCTGCATCATAGTCCAGGTAGTCAAGTACATATCCTAAGGGCTTTACCAACATGTAACTATAAGACAGTATAAAGAGACTAGTGTACATGTTAAGATAAAGAGTAACCAGATAGCATACTATCATATCGAGCAAGAAAGTCATCTCTATATATGTCCAAGCATCCAATATAATATACATCATCTGTACAATACTGGCCTCTAGGGCATACATACAACTAACAATCTCCCACTTGCACTAGGGCCAGCTGCTGTAGTATCTCATACCGAGCATCCCGAAGAGTCTCTCAAACTGTGTCTGGGGAATGGCCTTCGTGAGTGGATCCGCCGTGTTGTTCTTCGTGTCAACTCTCCTGACCTCGATCTCCCGGCGATCAACTATCTCCCGGATCAGGTGATACCGCCTCAGAATATACCTGGATCGCTGATGGGACCTGGGTTCCTTGGCCAAAGCCACTGCTCCATTGTTATCGCAATACAAAGGTATTGGATGCTCAATGGATGGAACCACACCAAGTTCAGTAATGAACTTCTTGATCCAGACAGCCTCTTTAGCAGCATCGTTGGCAGCGATGTATTCAGCCTCCATCGTCGAGTCTGCCACGGTTTCCTGCTTGGAACTCTTCCAGCTAACCGCCCCTCCGTAAAGGGTAAAGACAAAGCCCGACTGCGACTTAGAGTCGTCCTTATCACTCTGGAAGCTCGAATCGGTAAAGGACTCCACTTGGAGCTCTCCGTTACCATACACCAAGAACATATCTCTAGTCCTTCGCAAGTACTTGAGAATGCTCTTCACAGCTGTCCAGTGACTCTCTCCAGGATCAGCTTGATACCTGCTCACTATACTTAGTGAGTATGCTACATCGGGTCTGGTACATAGCATCGCATACATGATAGAGCCTACTGCCGAAGCATAGGGTATACCTTGCATGCGAGCTCTCTCCAAATCAGTCTTGGGAGACATCTCTTTGGAGAGAGTGACTCCAGAGATCGTGGGCAAGTTCCCACGCTTGGACTCTTCCATACTAAACCTCTTTAGTATGGTGTCAATGTACCTGGATTGGGACAATCCCAAAATCCGTTTGGATCTATCTCTATAGATCCTGATCCCTAATATGCAGGAGGCATCACCAAGATCTTTCATTGAGAATCTTTGTGATAAGAAGAGCTTAACCGATTGCAGCATAGGAATATCATTTCCTATCAAGAGTATGTCGTCCACGTACAATACGAGGAAGACAACCTTACTCTCTGCCACCTTCCTGTAGATACAAGGTTCATCTGGATTTTTGACGAAATCAAACTCTTTGATAACGACGTCAAAGCAGATGTTCCAACTCCGCGATGCTTGCTTTAATCCATAAATGGATTTAAGCAGCTTGCACACCTTCCCGCTGCTCCCACTGTCTACGAAGCCCTCTGGCTGAGTCATGTACACGCACTCTTCTAAATCACCATTTAGAAAGGCGGTCTTAACATCCATTTGCCAGATTTCGTAATCATGATAAGCAGCGATGGCAAGCATGATCCGGATGGATTTAAGCATAGCCACTGGAGAAAAGGTCTCGTCATAGTCCACACCTGGTCTTTGACGAAAACCCTTTGCTACAAGTCTAGCTTTAAAAGTCTCCACTTTCCCATCTACACCAAGTTTCTTCTTGAAGATCCACTTGCTCCCAATGGGTTTTACCCCTTCAGGAGCAACTTCCAAAGTCCATACTTTGTTGGTGTACATGGATTCCATCTCGGACCGCATAGCATCCAGCCATTTCACTGAGTCCCCACTCGTGATGGCCTGCTCCAAGCTAGTTGGGTCATCATCCTCCATGATGCAATCCTCGCTTCCACCGTCAATGAGAAAACCGTAGTATCTCTCTGGTGGACGAGAAACCCTACTAGATCGGCGGAGAGGCTGGGGTTCATCGGGAACTACGGAATCCTCTGGTTCCACCAGATCTTCTGTTGCAGCTTCTGCAGCTGGAACCTCTTCCAGTTCTACCTCATGACCACTAATCTCTTTTTCAAGAAATTCCTTTTCTAAAAAGGTGGCATGCCGAGAAACAAACACTCTTTGTTCCTCAGGGTGGTAGAAGATATACCCTTGAGAATTCTTGGGATATCTTACAAATTTGCATAGAACAGACCGTGCCTCGAGTTTGTCCGGATTTTGTCGTTTGACATAGGCTGGACAACCCCATATCTTAACATAGTTAAGACTTGGTCTCTTCCCTTTCCATATCTCATATGGAGTGGCAGGCACAGATTTGGTAGGGACCATATTCAATAGATGTATGGCTGTCTCAAGCGCATACCCCCAGAAGGAAATAGGTAACTCAGCTGTGCTCATCATAGAGCGCACCATATCTAATAAGGTGTGGTTCCTCCGTTCTGATACACCGTTGTGCTGTGGTGTATATGGAGGAGTCAGCTGAGAGAGAATCCCATTTTCTTTTAGGAAGTCCAGGAATTCATTGCTCAAGTATTCACCTCCTCGATCAGATCGAAGGATTTTAATACTTTTTTCGGTTTGGTTTTCGACTTCTTGTTTATATTCTCTAAATTTCTCAAAAGCTTCAGACTTGTGTCTTATCAAGTACACATGTCCGTATCTTGAGAGATCGTCAGTGAATGTAATGAAGTACGAAGAATCATCCCTGGCATGTGTAGACATGGGACCACATACATCACTATGTATTAGTCCCAAGAGTTCGGTAACTCTTTCTCCGTGTCCCGTAAACGGAGTTTTGGTCATCTTGCCTTTGAGACATGACTGGCAAGTGTCATAAGATGAAAATTCAAAAGGTTTCAAATATCCATCCTTATGCAACTTAGCCAGTCGTGTCACATTGATGTGACCCAGTCTACAATGCCACAAGAAGGATTCGTTGAGTTCAGAACTCTTCCTCTTGTGTGTGTTTGTTATGCTCATAACTGTTGATTGATTTAGAACATAAATACCATTGCATAACGTGCCTGATCCAACCAACTTTTGGTTAAGGAAAATGTTCATAACATTATCCTGTAATACAAAATTATATCCCTCTTTACTTAATAAAGAAACCGATATAATGTTGCATATCAGGTTTGGCATGTAATAGTATTCGTTCAGAACCAATGTATTACCAGTTGGTAATACAAGGTGATATTCCCCGACAGTCTTAGCTGCAACAATTGCACCATTTCCAAATCTAATGTCTTTATCACCTTCTCCAAGTTCTCTACCTTTCCTTAGCCCATGTAACTGATTACATATGTGGGATCCCGACCCAGTATCCAATACCCAGGACGTAGAACAAATAGAGAAACAGTTCTCAGTAACGAATACACCCGAAGAAAATGCATCAACATGTACTTTCTTCATTCGGGTGGCATGGGAATCCTGGTATTCCCCTATATCCTGTTCATTCCTATAACTCTTATAGGAAAGAACGGAACCAACGTTCCCCAGCACAGTATAACATGCGGGTTCGGTCAATACATCCATATTATTATCTTGATTAAGGCATGAACTGGTCGCTACCTGGAGAGAGAGAGAAGAAAACACTTTAGCGTATGCTCGTGCAAGATCAGATTGGTTATTATCTTATCTAATCAGGATGGCTCCCACTGCTTTTTATCAAATCTTCCTCCAAACCCTAAAAGGAAAGACTAGCCGGGATTAATTACACACTACAAGTTCGCCAATCTTTCAGCCAGGCCAGTGTCGGTACTTTGAGGGAGGTCCCCCGTGCTTTCGCACGAACCTAATTAATGTAAACCTCGTTTTCCCAGAGGCGTAACCTCGTTAACACCTTTCTAGACACCTACTTGATCGGCTAATTGCACTGTGTAAATCTCTCCCAGGAGTAACTCTTACTCGCAGTGGGTATCGGGATCCAACTATCTCATAGAAGGTATGCAATCTCATTGCGAATTTCAACACTTGAAATTCCCGATAATGCTTTTGCCCCTAGCGTGCTATGACCTTGACGAAAGCCAACAAACCACAGCCCGCTAGTCAAGTTCAACCCGTACATTTCTTGACTGAATTAAACCCACCCGCACGACCCTTGACGAAAGCCAACAAAGCCATACGACTACCCTAATCCAGTCACATCATATGCAGCAGATAAACAGCACATAGCTACCGCACACTACACCTTGACGAAAGCCAACAAATGTAGCACGAATACTATATGTAACCTATCTGAAATGACGGAGGGCTACGCAGGTTTTTCTGAAAACCTATTGCGTAATGAACTTGATATCGTTGTAGAATCAAATGAAGTTTTGAAATGGAGTGATTTTGAGGCTTTTCTAGTTTTGCTAAAGGAGTCACTCCCGGCGAAGGGATCTCGGTCCTTTCCTCGTCGAATGAGGTGCGGGATATATCATATATATCGCTGTGCAAAGCAAAAACCCAAAAGCAGTCAAAAGCATACCGAGTGTGTAGCATCTGCCAGTTATTGCTAAAGGAGTCACTCCCGGTGAAGGGATCTCGGTCCTTTCCTCATCGAATAAGGTGCAGGGTATATCATATATACCGCTATGCAAAGCAAGAACTGTAGCTACCTGTTTTATTTAAAATCTGATTCTACAACATCTTAGGTTTCTTATCTTTCATTAATCACATTAATGAAGTCCCATCATTTAAATACCTAAACATCACAGATAGATATGACGTACACTTATGCCATCCGCATTCGCCTCGATGTCCCCTCATGCACCGTTAGGTTAGGTAACTAACGACAGAGCAGGGCAGGGCTAGCGCGGGTGTAAAACATAAGTAACGTCTATATAATATATCATATATACTATATACTATATCCATTACAGAACATCACATGATCACATCACAGATATCGCAGCAGAAGAAACATATGAAACATTGGATATACTAGGACGTCCGTGTTTTCAATACGAGACAGTATAAAACACGGATTCCACGGTCGTGATGAATAGCCAATCCCACACCCCTAGACCCCTACGAGAGCGGCAAGCAACCCTGCCAATTCTAGGGTTAGGAGACCCGGACTCGACTCCTCGAGTTGGTCTCCCACTGGACCCCAGAACCCGGTTACTTGTGCTCCCCTCCTTGGGTCTATCCTAATGCGGAAAAGTAAATAATATACAAAGGGTGACAACTTCCGCTACCTGGAAGTGCCCCAAATAAAAGAATATTACATACAAGTTTTTATACATGAATGAAAATGAAAAACACTCATCTCACATAAAAACCCCCGGCTATTCAAACACGACGATCCAATATAACATATCCAGCAACACATAACATCGCATGTCATCAACGTAAGTAAGTATGCATACCCCAATTGTCGTTGACGTATAGCAACGAAACCGGCGATATGAACATACTACACTTACGGTCACAGAAAAGAAAGTGTAAAACTACAACAGTTGGAATCCGCAACCTCTTTAGACATCACATGCCTAACTGATATAAATCCCGCATTTTAGTCTCATTATCGAAAACTCTTTTCAATATCGTATGGGATTAAACTGCTAGATTTATAACATTCATCCAGTTATCTCATAACTGTTTGTGAATTCCAATTATTGTATCCAATTCCGGATAAATAGAATATATCAAACTTTCCGATCGAACATTCGAACACCCAAGTTTTCCCGACACCGATCAACACATGAAATAGGTTCAAAGACATTCACTTCATACCTCAGTACCAACGGTCCAGCCGTAGAAGGGTCAAGCCAACGCCTCACATGTGGCACGCCGTACTGCCCCAAACCCGAAGGTTCAAAGGGCAGTTCAAGACGGTCACATAATCGAGTTAAGGTTTGTTGTCTTCTAGAGGGACCATCGCGTTACTTGCACTACTTCGAACGTCTTTTAACCACAGAAAAATCCAACACTTGGAATTTTTCCGGCAGGGGAAAAGTTGGGTATTTGTATCCGGTCAAACTTTTTAACATATTCATCAATTATCCGGAAAAACACAAAGACAAAGTTAAAAATCCGATCAATTCATCGAATCCCCTAAACAACCCCAGAACACTCAATCTTTTATTCAATTTAAAAATACCCAGAAAACTCATTAGAATTTATCAGGTATTACTGTGCAAAAATAGTGGGATGATGTCACCATATGGCCGCGGAACAGCGGCAGAAGGCATGCTTCTGCCGCGTTTCCGCGGCACAATGAACAGTTCATGGGAAACGTTTTACATAGTAATTCTTAGAATTCTATGCTGAATTTTTTAGACATTTTTAATATCAAAAAATCCCATTTTTCAGAAAATTTCCAGAGAGCTCTCGGGCATCGGGGTTTCGGGTTCGTTCGGACTTCAAACTCCGTCTAGTCTTCGCCTAAGGCTCTAGCTAGTCTCTGATACCACTGTAGGGTTCCTAGGCATCCTAATGAAGTCTCACAAGGCATCGAACATGCCAAATTTAAAAATTATGGTGCCGAGAAACCCTAGTTAACGGATCGTTGCTAGATGTCTAGGCGAAACAACAAACTAGTTAACACTTTAACTAAAGTTGAGATGCTACAACCTTTGTAGATCCGGATTTCCGCCTCCTTAGCTCCACGTGGTCATGCCCTCGCTGTCTATCATGAATCCTCGACTCGATCATCGGCTTCATCGGGAAAACAAGCGGAATAGGTCGTCGGCTTTGTGTCAAAGACGATCTACCTCGAGACTTCGCAAGTTCAAGCTCCGACTTCACAAACTTGTGAAACTTGTGAAGTAAACACCTAAAACAACTTGGCAAGAGGTAGAGGGTGATGAAATAGGAGGTGGGTTCTCTTTAGAATTGGATTTTGCTCACTTGTGCTCAAGTTGCCATTGATGTAGCAAGCTTGAAGAAGAAGAAGAAGATGAAGCTTGTTATGATAAGTTGTCTTAAAAAAGAAATAGAAAATCAAATACTTATCATAACTTAAACTAGGGTTAAGTGTAGAGAATTAACCATGGTCACTTGGATGGGTTAGGGTTAAGCATGAAGATAAGGATGGTTAGCAAAGTCAAAGCTTCATGAAGCTTCAATATAAAACAAATAAAGCCACCATTCTTATCTTAATCCATTTCAAATAAATAAATAAACAAATAAATAAATAAATGAATATGCAAAACCCTAATTATCAAATTAACCATGGATTAATTCTATACACTTAACTAAATGATCAAGTATCATCAAACATGATACAAAAAAGTGCACGAAAGCATATCACATATACAATGTGCAATCCAAGTGAGAAAAATCCGTTTAAAGTGAACCAATACTAGTTAATGCAAAGTTATATATCAAATATATATAATTATACATTAAATCATTAAATCAACACTTGATTCAATGATCCGGTTATATCGCATACAACCGACTAGTATCTAATGTATCGATTTATCGAATCAATGATTCGATAACTAGGTCATATCGAATATAACCAATCGAAACATATATCGCGAGAATGAAATGCGGTATCACATACACGCATTATTCTCGGTCCCGCACATATCTCATATGCGCTCCTATTTCGTTTCGCTTGAGCCAGAAAACCTCTGTGTAGGACTCTAAAGACTCGTCAATACACCGGTAGCAGATGATGATCATATCAAGCACCCACAAGCCGCAAGCGGTCTGCTAAACGTAACGGCCACCCGGGTATTGAGCGATCAGAAGATCGACGAGCTAGCCCGCTCACACTCCTGCGAATCCGACCAGTAACACTTACCATACAGTCCGGTCTCTTCGTCTGATACGTCGCATATCAAGTCTAGGGGTGGTGAACGTCAGACCCCAATAACCCGATAAGTCGTGCCGATGTGAGGCTCGTAACGGGTCGAGAAACTACTGGTAACACTTACCAGCAAATCTCTGATCAGCCCTGGCCAGGGACTTCCCTGTTACGGCCAATCGAGCACAGCGCAACATCAACCCCCAATACCGGGAGAGACGAAACCCCTCCTATCGCTCATTGCCTCCATATGACTCGGGACTGTGCCCAAAGACCACCGTTTTGCACGCCCTCATGGACGTGGTAAGGTGGAGATCAAAGCACAGTGGGAATCACACAAGACTCTATGACGATCTCGGGTCTACGGACTAACCTGCACAAGTGTCACCAAAGAACTGCCATCTGACGTGAGGTATAATACCATCTGGGAGTTCTCGGCGAGTCCGTCCAGTGTACCCAGTCTACACTGAGCACCCGTATACCATCTCTGATGTCAAACACCAATGGATATGGGATCATCCATCGCCCATCACATGGGTCGAGAAGCGTATACGCTAGTCTACTCTGGTATATTGATGCCCCGTCTCGATACACCCACGACTAGGGACCTTGAAGGATGTACTTATGGACTACCATGTCCCCACTAGTATGATCTGCATCATAGTCCAGGTAGTCAAGTACATATCCTAAGGGCTTTACCAACATGTAACTATAAGACAGTATAAAGAGACTAGTGTACATGTTAAGATAAAGAGTAACCAGATAGCATACTATCATATCGAGCAAGAAAGTCATCTCTATATATGTCCAAGCATCCAATATAATATACATCATCTGTACAATACTGGCCTCTAGGGCATACATACAACTAACATAAGCGTAATAGGTGTACTCTCCTAATCCTAGGAGCCCTCGCAATCTGAGAGAAGGTAATGGGAAAAGACATCTGAATAATCATATTCTATTTCTCCTGAACCAGAAACCATACTCGAATCTGGAACGAATTCCTTCTAGTTCGTATGTAACTATACGATGGCATATCCAATAGGAGTGGATATCTGTAGTGATACGGAATGTTGTGGAGAAATCCAAAGTGGATATAGGAGTGGCAGGGGTATACACGGTTTTTGTCGTGAATGATAGCAGTCACAATTTCCTTTGCCCTTATTCTATTCCCTATATTATGTCTTTACTCATTATCTTCTGTACACTACACTTAGGCTTATTGGTTTTCTTCCTTCCCCACCTTTCGGCACCTGCCTATGGTCTAGAAGAAGACTATCCAATAAGCTCAATAGGTGTACCCTCTCCTAATCCTAGAAGCCCTCACAACCTGAGAGAAGGTAAAAAGAAAAGACAACCGAATAATCCTATTCAATCTCTCCAGAACCAGAATCCATCCTCGAATCTGGAACGAATTCCTTCGAGTTCGTATGTAACTATACGATGGATTTATCTAATGGAAGTGGATGTTCGTAGTGATACGGGGTGTTCTGGGGAAATGGAAAGGTGATATAGAAGTAGCAATGATATACGCGACACCGTGACATTCCAAAGGCTAAATGTTTTAAGAAGATTCGGTTAACTGGGTTCATGAGTTTTAGTTTAGGGCGGGTCATAGTCGCTGTCAGATAGAGAGAGAGAGAAGAAACACTTAGCGTGCACTCTAACCTAGATCAGAATGGTTAATTACTTTATCTAATCTAGATGGCTCCTACTGTTTCCTCGAATTCTCATCCAAACCCAAAAGGAGAATTAGTCGGGATCATCTAAAATCACCCGAGAAGTAATCCTACTCATCAGTGAGAATCGAGATCCAAATATCATCACATGATAACTTGATGGAAGCCACTCAAGTTATCACACTCCAGAAGGTATGTGCATGCTTGGCAAGTTTCTTGTATGTTTGAAACTCCCGATGTGAATTTTTTTATCCCATGCTCTTATGACCTTGACGTAGGCCAACAAATCATAAGTCACATGTCAAGTTCTACCCGTCATTGTCCAGGTTAATTTGAACCCACCCGTACATACCCTTGACGTAGGCCAACAAAGTAGTACGACTGTCCCAAACCAACGCATCTATCTATACAACAAAAAAGTAACAAATAGCTACCATACACAATGCCTTGACGTAGGCCAACAAATATAGCATGAATACTAAGTGCTACCCGTCTGAAATGACGGAGGGCTACAAATGGTTTTTGGCGAAAAACCTTTAACGTAATGAACTTGATATCGTTGAAGGAACCTGATAGCTTTTATAAATATATAGTAGCGAAAACCCTTGCTAAAGAGGTCACTCCCGGTGAAGGGATCTCGGCTCTTTCCTCGTCGAATGAGGTGCAGGATATTCCAAACTGAATACCACGATGCAAAGCAAAAAATAATCGACTATAGTGAAGTTATTACGTTGACGCAAACTTTTACTCAAGGGGCCACTCCCGATAAAGGGATCTCGGCCCTTGTATCGTTGAATGAGGTGCTGGATATTCATAACCGAATACCACTGTGCAAAGCAAAAGCGTATGTCTGTAATGTCAGTTTTTAAAATTGGTTCCAACAACATCAAATAGGTTTGTTTTCTCGCATTGATCAGAATCAACGCAATCCCATCAATTAACATATCACACCAGAAAAGAACGAAAAATAAAACGTACGTATATGCCATCCGCATTCACCACTGGGTCCCGTCATCACCCGTTAGGTTACTTAACTAACGACAGAGCGGGGACTGGACTAGGCGGGTGCAAAACATATACAACATCTACTAGTATATATAAATATATATAACATTCATCCCAGGCATGATATAAAGCAACATCACAGAAACATCACAGAAGCAACACAGAATGGTGGATAATCTTGGAGTCCCGGGTTTCACTTGAGCCGCAAATGAGACCCGACGTTCCCTGTCATGTGGATAGCCTGTGCAATGAAACCTAGACCCCTACGAGCGCGGCAAGTTACCCGCCAAAACCAGAAGCGAGGCAACCCCCTTCAACAACGTGAATGGGCCACGCGGCACTTCACGGAATCTGGTAACTTGAGCACCCCTCCGTGGGTCAACCTATACCCCCTATGAGTGCGGCGAATAGCCCTCCAATTCTATAGTAAGGTCCCCTCCGTCTCAACGCCATGAGATGTGGACTCGTTGCCCTCTAGAACCCGGCTATTCGTGCACTCCTCCGCAGGGTAATCCTAGTATAGAAAAGAAAATAATATACAAGGGTGACATCGACCTCAACCGGATCGTGGCCCAAACAAATAATATACAACCTGGCAGTGATGGCAGTCCACATGTCGGACGCTCGCCCCGTAATATCAAATGTACAAATGAAACTAAACTGTACTAACATTGCACCCAAGCTATCCACCACGACGATCCATCTAACATCACAGCACAACACAGAACATCAACGCGAATGTCACGTTCGCAAACCCGCCTAAAAGAACTATAGCAATTAGACAAGATTTACCACTCGAATGACATTCACGGTCGCAGATATAATGTAAGCACTGTGAACTAACGTATTTTAAATTTCGATCGACAAAACTTCCCGAAGTGGGCCCCAAGCACAAATCCAGTACTCTAACAAATCTGGGCCCAAACAAAATATTCCAGAAACCACAATTCCATATGAAACACACCCAGAAGAAAAATGGTACACTGTTGCCCCAAGACGGCGGCAGAACCGCGGCCAACACATGGCTTGTGCGGCGGTTCCGTGGCAGTCTTGTGGGTTCAGTCGACCAAATTTCTTCAGTAGTCTTAAAAAAGCCTGCACGATTTTCTGACATACCCAAAATAATTTTTAGACCAGTTTAAAAATTCGATAGAAACTTGAAATTTGGAATTGCGGTTTTGGAAATTTCGTTCGATCGATATTTTAAACATGTTAAAACAAGCTAGTATGTGTTAATGGCGTGGCTCTGATACCATGTAAGTGTACGGTAGCGCCCGGCCGTCAATCCGAGGCCAAGCGCGGAACAAAAACATTTATAAATTGACGCTAACGCAGACTTTCACCCGGATCGTTCCATTAACCGTAAATTAGCTAACTACAAAGAAGTTAGAATGGCTATACCGATCGATCCGTGTCCTTCGGTCTTTAGCCACCATCCGTAGCTCCTCGCGGCATCTCCGATCAAGCTCGGTCTCCGGTCTCCTCGTCGAAATGGCACCACGTCAAGGAATCTTTTTACGAGCTCCCGCTTCAAAACCGAAGCAACTCGAACATGAAGTTTCCTAACCGACATGTCCAAGGTAAAGTAGAGAATGTGTGTTATCACTTTGTCTCAAGGCACCCATGGATTCTCAACTCATGAGAGGGATGGGTGGAGGTTGAAGAAGAAGCCATTAGAGGAGAATGTGAGCTCAAGAGAAGAAGAAGTGAAATGGCTTATGTTGTGTGTGTGATATTTTTGAGAGAGAGAGAGATATATCAATAACCAAAAATCCCAAGCCAATACTTGGCTGCCCTCTCTCTCCAAAATATCCCCCACTAATTATAATTAGCCCCCAAAATCAATCCATGTCACAATAATGGTCACATAAACCAAGACCATGAGTCACCATGTGCATGTGGCATGAAATGATGCATATGGACAAAACTTGCACTCACATTTTCCTCCACTAAACATTTAAACTAAATGTTTAATCCAATAAAAAGATATAGCATCAACTAAAGTAAACTCATGACGAATCACAAGAATATCCCTCATCTGTATATATATACCTGCATCCGCATTCCGACTGAATACAAATGCAATGAGACGAGAGTAATCCAACAAATCTAATACTAGGATCCGGCTTAAAGCAAAACCCACTAGTATGATCCGTCTGAATCATGACACGTGCACAAGTGCACGTGTATGTTCGAACCCTGCCATAAAACCATACGGCCTCTACAACGTTTCGTCCGAACTTAGGAAATCTTTCTGTGGGGGACTCTAAAGACTCGTCAATACGCTGGCATTGGGTTTAACCACAAGCACGTCAGTGGTACTAGCTGTACGTAACGGCTACCCAGGTATTGATCAAAAGGGAGGCCGATGAGCGAACTCATCCTGAAACCCTACTGAGCCTGTCAGTGACAATATCCATACAGTCTGGTCTGTTCGTCTAAGAGTATCGCATATAGATTCTAGGGGGTGGATAAAGTCAGACCCCTAATAACGCGATAATTCGTGTCGGTATGTAACCCATCACCACCTGAGAAACTATCGATCCTGGATCAGTAATTCTCCTATACCCCGGCCAAGGATTTCTGGTGATGGCCACCCGTACACTGCGCGACATCAACCCCCAATACCGGGAGAGAAGAATCCTCAACGATCCGCTCACTGCCTCCATGTGGCTCGTGACTGTACCCAACTAGAACCTGTTTGCACGACTCCTTTGAGCCATGGTAGGGTAATAATCAAAGCATAGTGGGAACTCACACGAGACAAATGACGATTTCAGGTCGACAAACTAACATGTACGCATGTCACTAGGGAACTGCTATCTGACAATAGGTATAATACCAACTAGCATATTCCAGGCGAGTCCGTCCAGTGTACTCATAACCCAACGAGCACCTGTATACTATCTTAGATGAACAACTGACACCAATGGCTTGTGAGACCGGCCACCACGCCTCGTCAGGGTCTAGATAAGTATATACCAGTCTACACTGGAGTATCGATGCCCAGTCTCGATATTCCCACGACTAGGGACATTTAAGGATGTGCTTATAGACCCCCAACTCCCACGTATATGATCGCCATCATAATGCTGGTAGTCAAGCAAGAATCTTATGGGCTCTATCAACATATACATGATGATAAAGACAAACCAGATAGCATACTATCATCTCGAGTAAGACTGTTCTATCAGTATAGGTCCTCCCCAATCATCATAATCACCTTCTTGTGACTACGATAATTTCCTTGAGGGAACTATAACCAAAAATCTTATCCACCTGAGAGATACTACGGTTTTCTCATAGACGGTGGAAGCGAGGATTGTATTATGGAAGATGATGACCCAACTAGTTTTGAGCAGACCATCACCAATGGAGACTCTGTGAAATGGCTGGATGCTATGCGATCTGAGATGGAAACCATGTACACCAACAAAGTATGGACTTTGGAAGTTGCTCTGAAGGGGTAAAACCCATCGGGAGTAAATGGATCTTTAAGAAGAAAATTAGTGTAGATGGAAAAGTTGAGACTTTCAAAACTAGACTTGTAGCAAAAGATTTTCATCAACGACCTGGTGTCGATTATGATGAGACATTTTCTCCTGTTTCCATGCTTAAGTCCATCAGGATCCTACTTGCCATTGCTGCATACCATGACTACGAAATCTGGCAGATGGATGTAGAGACCGCTTTTCTAAATGGTGATTTAGAAGAGAGCATGTACATGACTCATCCAGAGGGCGTCGTATACAGTGGGAGCAGCGGAAGCGTGTGAAAGCTACTTAAATGAATCAACGGATTAAAGCAGGCATCACGGAGTTAGAACATCTGTTTCGATAAAGTTATCAAAGAGTTTGACTTCATCAAAAACTTAGATGAACTTTGTGTTAGTTATATGTATGCCCTAGAGGCCATTACTGTACATTAGATGTATATTGTAGTGGATGCTGGGACATATATAGGAAGGACTTTTTTGCTCGACATGATAGTACGCTATCTGGTTGCACTTTATCTTAACATGTATACTTTCTGTCTCTCTGATTACATGTTGATAGAGCCCTTAGGATGTATACTCGACTTCCAGGACTATGATGCAGATCATACTAGTGGGGCCTGGGTAGTCAATGAGTACATCCTTCATTGTTCCTAGTCGTGGGAATATCGAGACGGGGCATCGATATTCCAGAGTAGACTAGCGCATATCTTCTCGACCCATGCGATGGGCGATGGATGATCCCATATCCATTGGTGTTTGACATCGAAGATGGTATGCGGGTGCTCAGTGGAGACTGGGTACACTGAACGGACTCGCCGAGAACTCCCAGATGGTATTATACCTCACGTCAGATGGCAGTTCTCTGGTGACACTGGTACAGCTTAGTCTGTTGACCCGAGATCGTCATAGAGTCTTGTGTGTCTCCCACTGTGCTTTGATTTCCACCCTACCACGGCTCTACTGAGTTGTGCAAACAGGTGGTTTTTGGGTACAGTCCCGATTCACATGGAGGCAATGAGCGATAGGAGGGGATTCGTCTCTCCCGGTATTGGGGATTGATGTTGTGCTATGCTCGACTGGCCATAACAGGAAATCCCTGGCCAGGGTTGCAGTGATATACTGGTAAGAGTTATCAGTAGTTTCACGAATGTTATGGACCTTACGTCGGCATGACTTATCGAGCTATTGGGGTCTGACGTTTACCACCCCTAGGCGAGATATGCGACATATCAGACGAACAGACCGGACTGTACATTAAGTGTTACTGGTTGAATTCACAAGAGTGTGAGCGGGCTTGCTCGTCGATCTTCTGATCGCTCAATACCCGGGTGGCCGTTACGTTTAGCAGACCGCTTGCGGCTTGTGGATGCTTGATATGATCATCATCTGCTGCCGGCGTATTGACGAGTCTTTAGAGTCCTACACAGAGGTTTCCTAGTTCAAGCGAAACGAAATAGGAGCGCATATGAGATATGTGCGGGACCGAGAATAATTCGAGTATGCGATACCGTATTACATTCTCGCGATCTATGTATCGATTGGTTATATGCGATATAACCTAGTTATCGAATCAAGGATTGATTCGATAAGCCGATACGTTGGATACTAGCCGGTTATATGCGATATGACCGGATCATTGAATCAAGTGTTGATTTAATGATTTAATGTATAATTATATATTTGATATATTGCTTTGCATTAACTAGTATTGGTTCACTTTAAATGGATTTACTCACTTGTATTGCACATTGTATATGTGATATATTTTTGTGCACATTATTGTATCATGTTTGATGATGCATTCTTTCTTGGTTTTGTGTAAAGTATTGAACCATGATTAGTTAGTGGTTAGGGTATCTTTTCATTTGCTTATTCATTTATCTTTTAATTTCTTTCATTTAGAAAAGATAAAGATAAAGATAAATGGTGGACTTATTTTGTTTTTAGTTGAAACTTCTTGAAACCTTGACTAAGTCCACCATTCTTGTCTCTTCTCTAACCCTAACCACTTATCTAACCTTGGTTAAATCTCTACACTAAACCATGGTTGTTGACATGATAAGTATCATATTGTTTTTATTTTTAAATAAGAACTTATCATATCATCTTCTTTTTTCTTCATCTTCTTCTTCTTCAATGAAGAAAGCTTGCTACTCCAATGGCAAGTCATGAAATCTAGTGAGAAATCCAAAACTAAAGTTTACCCACTTCCTATTTCTTCATCCTCTACCTCTTGCCAAGTAGTATAGGGTGTTTCCTTCACAAGTTTTTCCGACTTGGTGAAGTTGGAGCTTGTTCTAGCGATGCCTCGACGTAGATCATCTTCGGCATCGAACCGACGATCAAGCCCGCCCATTCTTCGATGATGCCGATGCTAGAGCCCAAGACATGATTTGGACAGCGAGGGGACTTCATTGCGGAGCCGTGGAGGTGGTGGACCGGATCTACAAAGGTTGTATATCCGTTCCCTTAGTTAAAATGCTAACTAGTTTGCTTGTTTCGCCTAAATATCTAGTAAACGATCCGTAGTCGGGTTTGTAGGCACCCGTAAAATTTGATTTGTGCATGTTTGATCACTTGTGAGACTTCACTAGAGTGCCTAGAAACCCTACAGTGGTATCAGAGCCTAGCTAGAGCCTTAGGCGAAGTCCCGACGGAATCAGAAGTCCGATCGACCCAAAACCCCGACTAAGAATATGCTCTCTGTACATTTTCTAATTTCGAGGATTTTTCAACATTAAAAATATGCAGAGAAATGTGCAGGAAATTATAAGAAAAACTACAGAAAACGACAGCCTGATTCAACAGTACGACCGCGGAACCGCGGCGTTGACCCCCCTTCTGCGGCGGTTCCGCGGCCGTCTGTGATGATCATGCTGTGAGTTTTCTTCAGTTGTTTCTTTTTGTGTTTCTTGTGTGTTCTGGATGTTTTTAATAATTTTCCCAGAGTTGCATTTTCTGAGTTGTGTTGGGGACTCGGTGTATTCGATCGGACTGTCTAATTTTGTCGGTGTGCGTTTCCGGATAAATTTTAGAATATGTTAAAAGGTTCGACCGGATATAAATACCCATTTTTTCCCCTGCCGGGAAATTTCCAATTGTTGGATTTTTCCGTAGTTTAACGACGTTCTAAGTAGTGAAAGTAACACGATGGACCCTCTAGAAGACAACAAACCTTAACTCGATTATGTGACCGTCTTGAACTGCCCTTTGAACCTTCGGGTTTGGGGCAGTACGGCGTGCCACATGTGAGGCGTTGGCTTGACCCTTCTACGGCTGGACCGTTGGTACTGAGGCACGAACTGAGTGTTGTTAGACTCATATTTCATGTGTTGAGCTGTATCGGGAAAACTTGGGTGTTCGATTGTTCGATTGAAAAGTTTAGCATTTTCTATTTATCCGGAATGTGATACAATAATTGGAATTCGCAAATAGTTATGAGATAACGGAATGAATGTTATAAACATAGCAGTTTAGTCTTACTTGATCGGTTGCCACGGAATTTTGATGTGATCAAAAGTCCGTCGCAATCACGTAGTGTACGCGGATACTCGCCGGGTAAACTTAATAGACAACCTCACCCCATAGCCCCGACCAAGTGACTGTAGGAGAACCCCGTCGCCGAAAGCATCCGTCCGGGTGCTCGCGGCAGCGGTGTTCCGCCTTGGTGCACTTCGTCGACGGCGTCGGGGGTGCGGTCGCCTACTAAAGTTTGCGACGAGCATTCGATCAGAATGTCGGGAATCCTGTTGAATTGCCCGACTTGATATTGAAAAGTGTTTTCGACTTTGAGACTAAAATGCGGGGTTTATAATTGTTAGGCATGCGATGTCTAAGTATTTCATTTGTTCAGGCATGCGATGTCTGAGGAGGTTGCGGATTCCAACTGTTGTAGTTTTACACTTTCTTTTCTGTGACCGTAAGTGTAATATGTGATATCGCCGGTTTCATTGCTATATGTCAACGACAATTGGGATGCGCATATTTACTTACGTTGATGACATGAGATGTTATGTGTTGCTGGATATGTTATATTGGATCGTCGTGTTTGAATAGCCGGGGGGTTTTTATGTGAGATGAGTGTTTTTCATTTTCATTCATGTAAAAACTTGTATGTAATATTCTTTTATTGGGGCACTTCCAGGTTGCGGATGTTGTCACCATTTGTATATTATTTACTTTTCTGCACTAGGATAGACCCAAGGAGGGGAGCACAAGTAACCGGGTTCTGGGGTCCAGTGGGAGACCATCTCGAGGAGTCGAGTCCGGGTCTCCTAACCCTAGAATTGGTAGGGTTGCTTGCCGCTCTCGTAGGGGTCTAGGGGTGTGGGATTGGCTATTCATCACGACCGTGGAATCCGTGTTTTATACTGGCTCGTATTGAAAACACGGACGTCCTAGTATATCCAATATTTCATATGTTTCTTCTGCTGTGTTTTATCTGTGATGTGATCATGCGATGTTCTGTGACAGGTATTATATATAGTATATATGATATATTATATAGACATTGCTTATGTTTTACACCCGCGCTAGCCCTGCCCCGCTCTGCCGTTAGTTACCTAACCTAACGGTGCAGACGGGACATCGAGGCGAATGCGGATGGCATAAGCGTACGTTATATTTATCTGTGATGTTTAGGTGGACTTAAATGATGGGATATTCATTAATAAGATTAATGAAAGAAAATAAACCTAATTGATGTTGTGGAATCGAATTTCAAAATAAAAACAGGTAGCTACAGTTCTTGCTTTGCATCGCGGTGTTCATTATAGAACATCCTGCACCTTATTCGATGAGGAAAGGACCGAGATCCCTTCACCGGGAGTGACTCCTTTAGCAATAACTGGCAGATCCTACAACCCTCGGTTTGTCTTTGATCGCTTCTATAGTTTCCGCTTTGCACAGTGATATATATGATATATCCCGCACCTCATTCGACGAGGAAAGGGCCGACGATCCCTTCACCGGGAGTGACCCCTTTAGCAAAACTAGAAAAGCCTCGAAAACATTCCATTTAAAAACCATTTGATTCCGCAACGAGATCAAGTTCAAAGCGTTAAAGGTTTTCACAAAAACCAGCCGCAACCCTCCGTCATTTTAGGAAGTAGAGTACTTAGTATTCGTGCTGTGTTTGTTGACCATAGTCAAGGCACAGTGTACGGTAGCTAAGTGATGTCTTCCTACACCGCATATGATGCGATTAGTTAGGACAGTCGCGTGACTTTGTTGACCTTAGTTAAGGGTCATGTGGGTGGGTCTAATTAATCACGAAATGACGGGTAGAACTTGACTAGTACTTATGATTTGTTGACCATAGTTAAGGTCATAGGTGCTAGGGGTAAAAACCTTTATCGGGAGTTTCAAGTGTTGAAACTTGCAATGAGATTGCATACCATCTATGTGATAATTGGATCCCGATACCCACTGCGAGTAATTGTTACTCCTGGGAGAGTTTTGCACTTTACAATTAGCCGATCAAGTAGGTGTCTAGAAAAGTGTCAACGAGGTTACGCCTCTGGGAAAACGAGGTTTACTGTAATTAGGTCCATGCGAAAGCACGGGGAATCTCTCTCAAAGTACCGACACTGGCCTGGCTGAAAGATTGGCGAACTTGTAGAGTGTAATTAATCCCGGCTAGTCTTTCCTTTTAGGGTTTGAAGGAAGATTTGATAAAAACAGTGGGAGCCATCCTGATTAGATAAAATAAATAACCAATCTGATCTTGCAAGAGCGCACGCAGAGTGTTTTCTTCTCTCTCTCTCCTGGTAGCGACCATATCACGCCTTAATCAAGATAATAAAATGGAATATTGACCGAACCCGCTTGTTATACTGAGCTGGGGAACGTTGGTCCCGCTCCAACTTATAATTGTTATAAGACAGAGCAGGAAATTGGGGAATACCAGAATTCCTATACCGCCCAAACGAAGAAAGTGCATATAATGCATCTCCTTCGGGTGTGTTCATTACAAAGAACTGTTTCTCAGTATCCTCTGCATCCTGGGTATATGATACCGGATCAGGATCCCAGATATGTAATCTGTTACATAGGGCTACAAAAGGGTAGAAAAACTGAGAACGGGTGATAAGTTTCATGAGACAGAAAACGGGGCAAGCGTTGCAGCCAAGTCTGTTGGTCACTGTCACCCTGTATTACGAATACATTGATTCTGAACAAATGCTATTAGATACCGAACCTGATATACAAAATCATATCAGTCTCTTTATTAGTAAAGAAAGGATATAATTTTGTATTGATGGATAATGTTTTGAACATTTCCTATATCAAAAGTTGATCGGTTCAGGCACGTTATCTAAAAGCATTGACGTTCTAAATCAAACTACAGTTCCTCGTATACAGAACACACACAAGAGGAAGAGTTCAGAAATGAACGAATCATTCTTGAGGCATTGTAGACTAGGTCACATCAATGCGACCCGACTGGCTGAAGTTACATTTTAGATGCATATTTAAATCAGTTTGAATTTACATCTTGTGAAACTTGCCAGTCATGTCACAAAGATTAGATGACCATAGCTCTGTTTATTAGAAACAGAGAAAGAGTTAGTAAACTCTTGGGACTGATACATGATGATGTATGTAAAGTCTCCTGTCTACACATGCCAGGACTGGTTCTTCATACTTCATTATATTCTCTGATAATCTCTCAAGATTCAGTCATATGTTCCTGTTGAAACATAAGTCCGAACCATTTGAGATATTCACAGAATATAAGTTAGAAGTAGAGAACCAAAATACGGGTATAAGTATTATGTCCTATGATAAGATCGGGGAGGAGAATACTTGTGCATAGAATTCCTGGACTATTCTAAAGGAGAATGAGATTCTCTCTCAGTGTTACTCCTCTGAATACACCACAGCACAACGGTGTATCGGGGCGGAGCAATCACACAATATTAGATATCGTGTGCTCTATGATGAGTATTACTGAGTTACCTATTTCCTTTTGGGGTTATGCACTTGAGAAGCTGCATACCTATTGAATTAGGTTTGAATCAAATCACTGCCTACCACTCCATATAAGATATGGTATGGGAAGAACCCATCTCTTAAGCGAGTTAAGATTTGGGGTTGTCCGGCCTATGTTTAAAGCAAAATCCGGACAAGATCGAGGCAGGATCAATTCTGTAGAACTGGAAAGGTTCCAGCTATACAAAACTGCAGTTGATGATTTGGTAGAACTAAAGGATTCGATAGTAACCAACGAACCTCAGCCTCTCCGCCGATCTAGTAAGGTTCCTCATCCGCCTGAGAGATACCTCGGTTTCTCGATGACAGTGGGAGCAAGGATTGCATCATGAGATGATGACCCAACTAGTTTCGAGCAGGCCATCGAGAGTAGGGACTCTGTAAGAATGGCTGGATGCTTAGCGATCTGAGATGGAATCCATGTACACCAGCAAAGTATGGACTTTAGCTGCTATATCTGAAGGGTTAAATCCCCATCAGGAGCAAGTATATCTTGAGAAGATTACTTGGTGTAGATGGACAAGTTGAGACTTTCAAAGCTAGACTTGTTAAAGGTTTTCGTCATCAACCAGGCACGGATAATGATGAAACCTTTTCCAGGGACTATGCTTAAGTCCATCCAGATCCTACTTACCACGGCTACATACCATGACTACGATATCTGGCGGTTGGGTGCCATGACTGCTTTTCTAAATACTGATTTAGAAGAGAACGTCTATAAGAACACAGCCAGAGGTATTCGTAAACAGTGGGAGCAGCGGAAACGTGTGCAAGTTGCTTTACTTAATGAAGCAGGCATCGCGGAGTTGGAACGTCTGTTTTGATGTGATAGTCAAAGTGTTTGACTTCATCAAAATGGTAGACGAACCTTGTATATACAAAAGGGTAGTAGAGAGTAAGGTGGTCATCTTCGTATTGTACGTAGACAACATACTCTTGATAGGAAAAGAGTTTCCTATACTACGATCGGTCAATCTCCTATTATCACAAGGATTCTCCAAATAGGATAAAGATGATACCTCCTAAATCCTGAGATTTGGACCTATGAGATAGATCTAAAGGGATATTAGGGTTCTCACTAGGTATAGTGAGATTGTATCAATCGATCCTGGGGAGAATCACTGGAAGTGTTCCAGGGTGATAAAGATGACTGAATGTCAGTCACAGGCACTGTCTTTACCCTCAGTAAAGGGACAGTATGATTGGAAGAGTTCCAAGCTAGATACCGTGGCAAACTAGACGATAAAGGCTGGTGACATCGCTATTGAAGATACTACCAAAGAGGAAGTTTGGGTGTATATTGGTTCATAAGATGAACTTGGTTCCTGCCATTGTATGACAATGGAAGTGTGGCTTCGGCCCTAGAACCATGGTCTCATCAGTGACCCAGATATATTCTGAGGCAGCATCACCTGATCATGGAGATAGTTAATCTCCAGGGTGATCGAGGTTAGGAGAGTAGACTCAGAGGACAACACGGCGGATCCACTCACGAAGGCCCTTTTCCCAAAGAGAGACTTTTAGGGGATGGTTGAGTATGTGATACTGCAACCACTGCTACAGATGGCCCTAGTGCAAGTGGGAGATTGTTAGTTATATGTATGCCCTAGAGGCCATTACTGTACATTAGATGTATATTGTAGTGGATGCTGGGACATATATAGGAAGGACTTTCTTGCTCGACATGATAGTACGCTATCTGGTTGCACTTTATCTTAACATGTATACTTTCTGTCTCTCTGATTACATGTTGATAGAGCCCTTAGGATGTATACTCGACTTCCAGGACTATGATGCATATCATACTAGTGGGGCCTGGGTAGTCAATGAGTACATCCTTCATTGTTCCTAGTCGTGGGAATATCGAGACGGGGCATCGATATTCCAGAGTAGACTAGCGCATATCTTCTCGACCCATGCGATGGGCGATGGATGATCCCATATCCATTGGTGTTTGACATCGAAGATGGTATGCGGGTGCTCAGTGGAGACTGGGTACACTGAACGGACTCGCCGAGAACTCCCAGATGGTATTATACCTCACGTCAGATGGCAGTTCTCTGGTGACACTGGTACAGCTTAGTCTGTTGACCCGAGATCGTCATAGAGTCTTGTGTGTCTCCCACTGTGCTTTGATTTCCACCCTACCACGGCTCTACTGAGTTGTGCAAACAGATGGTTTTTGGGTACAGTCCCGATTCACATGGAGGCAATGAGCGATAGGAGGGGATTCGTCTCTCCCGGTATTGGGGGTTGATGTTGTGCTATGCTCGACTGGCCATAACAGGAAATCCCTGGCCAGGGTTGCAGTGATATACTGGTAAGAGTTATCAGTAGTTTCACAAATGTTATGGACCTTACGTCGGCATGACTTATCGAGCTATTGGGGTCTGACGTTTACCACCCGTAGGCGAGATATGCGACATATCAGACGAACAGACCGGACTGTACATTAAGTGTTACTGGTTGGATTCACAGGAGTGTGAGCGGGCTTGCTCGTCGATCTTCTGATCGCTCAATACCCGGGTGGCCGTTACGTTTAGCAGACCGCTTGCGGCTTGTGGATGCTTGATATGATCATCATCTACTGCCGGCGTATTGACGAGTCTTTAGAGTCCTACACAGAGGTTTCCTAGTTCAAGCGAAACGAAATAGGAGCGCATATGAGATATGTGCGGGACCGAGAATAATTCGAGTATGCGATACCGTATTACATTCTCGCGATCTATGTATCGATTGGTTATATGCGATATAACCTAGTTATCGAATCAAGGATTGATTCGATAAGCCGATACGTTGGATACTAGCCGGTTATATGCGATATGACCGGATCATTGAATCAAGTGTTGATTTAATGATTTAATGTATAATTATATATTTGATATATTGCTTTGCATTAACTAGTATTGGTTCACTTTAAATGGATTTACTCACTTGTATTGCACATTGTATATGTGATATATTTTTGTGCACATTATTGTATCATGTTTGATGATGCATTCTTTCTTGGTTTTGTGTAAAGTATTGAACCATGATTAGTTAGTGGTTAGGGTATCTTTTCATTTGCTTATTCATTTATCTTTTAATTTCTTTCATTTAGAAAAGATAAAGAGAAAGATAAATGGTGGACTTATTTTGTTTTTAGTTGAAACTTCTTGAAACCTTGACTAAGTCCACCATTCTTGTCTCTTCTCTAACCCTAACCACTTATCTAACCTTGGTTAAATCTCTACACTAAACCATGGTTGTTGACATGATAAGTATCATATTGTTTTTATTTTTAAATAAGAACTTATCATATCATCTTCTTTTTTCTTCATCTTCTTCTTCTTCAATGAAGAAAGCTTGCTACTCCAATGGCAAGTCATGAAATCTAGTGAGAAATCCAAAACTAAAGTTTACCCACTTCCTATTTCTTCATCCTCTACCTCTTGCCAAGTAGTATAGGGTGTTTCCTTCACAAGTTTTTCCGACTTGGTGAAGTTGGAGCTTGTTCTAGCGATGCCTCGACGTAGATCATCTTCGGCATCGAACCGACGATCAAGCCCGCCCATTCTTCGATGATGCCGACGCTAGAGCCCAAGACATGATTTGGACAGCGAGGGGACTTCATTGCGGAGCCGTGGAGGTGGTGGACCGGATCTACAAAGGTTGTATATCCGTTCCCTTAGTTAAAATGTTAACTAGTTTGCTTGTTTCGCCTAAATATCTAGTAAACGATCCGTAGTCGGGTTTGTAGGCACCCGTAAAATTTGATTTGTGCGTGTTTGATCACTTGTGAGACTTCACTAGAGTGCCTAGAAACCCTACACTTTGTATATACAAGAAGGTTGTAGAGAGTAAGGTCGTCTTCCTCGTATTGTACGTGGTTGATATACTCTTGATAGTAAATGATGTTCCTATACTATACTCAGTCAAGCTCTTCTTATCACACAAGTTCTCTATGAAAGATCTAGGTGATGCCTCCTACATCCTGAGGATAAAGATCTATAGAGATAGAACTAAACGGATGTTGGGATTGTCCCAATCCAGATACATAGACACTATACTAAAGAGGTTTAGTATGGAAGATTCTAAGCGTGGTGATTTACCCGCTTGCTCAGGAATCCCTCTCTAAAGAGATGTCTCCCAAGACTAATTTGGAAAGGGCTCGCATGCAAGGGATACCCTATGTTTCGGCAGTCGGGTCAATCATGTATGCGATGTTATGTATCGGACCAGATGTAGCTTACTCACTAGGTGTAGTGAGTAGGTATCAATCAGATCCTGGGAAAAACCACTGGACAGCTGTGAAGAACATTCTTAAGTATTTGAGAAGGACTAAAGAAATGTTCTTAGTGTATGGTAACGGTGAACTCCGGGTGGAGTCCTTTACCGATTCGAGCTTCCAGAGTGATAAGGACGACAGTAAGTCGATCTCGGGTTTTGTCTTTACCCTCAACGGAGGGGCGGTATATTGGAAGAGTTCCAAACAAGATACCGTAGCAGGCTCGACGATGGAGGCTGAATATATCGCTGCCAACGATGCTGCCAAAGAGGCTGTCTAGATGAAGAAGTTCATAGCTGAACTTGGTGTGGTTCCATCCATTGAGCACCCAATACCTGTGAATTGTGATAACAATGGAGCTGTGGTTTTGGCCAAGGAACCCCGGTCCTATCAGCGATCTAGACATATTCTTAGGCGGTATCACCTGATCCGGGAGATAGTAGATCGACGGGAGATTGAGGTCAGGAGAGTTGACACGAAGGTTAACACTGCGGATCCACTCATGAAGGCCCTCCCCCATACGCAATTCGAGAGACTATTTAGGATGTTGGGTATGAGATACTACAACAACTGGCCTTAGTGTAAGTGGGAGATTGTTAGGGATGTATATTATAACGGATGCTTGGACATATATAGAGGACTTTCTTGCTCGACATGATAGTATGCTATCTGGTTGCTCTTTATCTTAACATGTACACTTGTATTATTATACTGTCTCTCCGATACATATTGATAAAACCTTTAGGATGTTGGCTTGACTACCAGGACTATAATGCGGATCATATTATTGGGACCTGGGTAGTCCACAAGCACATCCTTCAATTGTTCCTAGTAGAGGGAATATCGAAACAGGGCATCGATATTCCAGAGTAGACTAGTGTGTACGTTTCTTGACCCTGTAGGGGGCGATGGTTGATCATATATCCATTGGTGTTTGACATCAAAAATTGTACACAGGTGCTCATTAGAGAATGGGTACACCGAATAGGACTCGCCGAGAACTCCTAGATGGTACTATACCTATCGTCAGATAGCAGTTCTCTGGTGACACTGGTACAGGTGAGTCTATAGACCCGAAATCGTCATAGAGTCTTGTATGGTTCCCACCGTGCTTTGATTTCCTCCCTACCACGGGTCAAAGGAGTCGTGCAAACATGGTGGATTTTGGGTACAGTCCTGAGTCACATGGAGGCAATGAGCGATAGGAGGGGTTTCGTCTCTCCCGATACAGGGAGTTGATGTTGCGCTATACTCGATTGGCTATAACAGGAAGTCCCTGGTCAGGGTTGTTGATGATATTTACTGGTAACTGTTATCAGTATTTTCTCATACCGTTATAGGCTACACATCGGCATGACTTATTAAGTTATTGGGGTCTGACGATTCCACCCCCAGACTCGATATGCGACATATCAGACGAAAAGACCGGACTGTATGGTAAGTGTTACTTATATGCTTTATGGGAGTTTGGACAAGCCTGCTTGTTGATTTTCTAATCGCTCAATACCTGGGTAGCCGTTACGTCCAGCTAGTACCGCTGACGGCTTGTGGGTGACTGATGTGATAATCACCTACTGCTGGCGTATTGACGAGTCTTTAGAGTCCCACACAGAAGTTTCCTAGTTCAAGCGAAACGAAGTAGAGCACATATGCTGATATGTGCGGGGGCCTGATTAAATACGAATATGTGATACCGTATTCTAATCCGGCTGTTATTTGTTATCAGTTAGGTTATATGTGATATAATATGTGATATAACCGGATTATCGAATCAAGTGTTGATTTGATAATGTGATATACAGATAAATGATATTAGTCGGTTATATGTGATATAACCAGATTATTAAATCAAGCGTTGATTTAATAATTTGATGTATATTTATATTTGATATAATTATACATTAACTAATATTATTGCTCACTAATTATTTTCTTATAGATATTAAAATATATATATATATATATATATATATGAAGCATGGTTCATTTTCTATTTTGTGAAAATAGAAAATGAGGTGGAAAGTTGAGAAGATATTTGTCGTATGGCAAGGCATGGGATTTTCTATTATCTTATTCATTTGTATTCGCTATTGAAGTATGGGTGCAATTTATTATTGGAATAAATTGTATGCTTCAATAAGTGAATAAAAGGGTGAGCAATTTTTTTCTTCACTTGAGACTTACTTGCTCATGTTGCCTGAGCCATTCTAGCTCTCTCCATCTTCTACATTCTCCACCTCCAAGCTCAATCCCTCACATGAGTTGTAAACCCTTGAGCTTGTGAGAACCCTAATGAGTAAACAAAACCCCTACTTCACCATTCTACACTTAATTAGCACTTGAGTGTAGTGTGTTTCCTTCACTAAAGAGTTTAGTGAAGAGATAGCTTGGATTAGTGGGCTTCGGGTGGATCATCTTCGGCACGAAGATCGCGAAGGGAGCTTATTCAAACTTCAAGTGGAGCTACGAGGAGTCGTAGGGACTATAACCTGGAGCTTTAGAAGAGAAGGACTCGGTCTACAAAGATTGTAGCATCATTCTCTTTATGTAGTTTTTGTTATATCATAGTTAAACCCTAATCATCTAGTTAGGATTCTAGGTTAGTGTTAATTAGCACACCGAATTTTTTTAAAATGGCATGCTTGATACTAGTAAAACCCAGTGGTGGTGCTAGCATACACTTTCACGTCGGAGACACGTCAAGTATCGACCGTCCATGTCGTAAAAAGGGTAGTGTCAGCCTCCTAAAAGCAAGAACCTAATCAAGTCACACTACGCGAAAGAAGATCCATCAATTTCATGCACACGACACACACACGCGGTGTGCATTTATTGATGGGGGCACTTTGTTGGGGTCAAAAATTACACTCCAGTTGACCAAGTCAAAATCAAAATCAACACCAAGCTTAGGCCAAGCGGGCCCATGCCCAAATCAAGCCCCACGGCCGGTCTCCCCCATGCCAAAATGAAAATTATGTAATAAATAATTTTGATGTAATTTTTATAAATAAATGTAAGGAAATGGGCATAAAGCCAAATTTTTGTAAATCTCATGGCTCATGTGCAAAAAAAAATAAGCACATGGGTATGGGATAGGCAAAATGTCATTTTGTAAAACCCAAGGGTCTATATGTAAATTTGTAAGCCTATATAAGATAACATGATAATGAAATGAAAAGAAAAAATTATTCCCCATCAAATCATTAGGGTTTGTGCCTCCAACCTCACTCTCTCAAGTTCTTCCTCTTCCTCTTCATTTTCCAATTAAATCGAGAGCTTAGTCCTATTTTTCTCAAAACTAAATAAAGTTTCACCATAAACCCATTGAAGGAGAGTTTAACTCTCATATCCAATCAAAAAAAAGAGAAGATTTTCGCTACCTTCTTCTCCCTTCTCAAGATCCAATTTGAGAGAGGGAGAATAAGGGAAACCCACCTCACAAGCCTCCATCAAGAGAAAAAAAGGGGTCTCTCTTCATCACCCAAGATCTAAATCTTGGAGTTTCAAGAGAACCCATTTGGGTTTCTTCTCAAAAGAGAAAGAAGAAAATCTTTTGGAGTTTAACTCCACAATAAAAAATGTTTGGGAGTTTAACTCCATAATAAAAATTCTTTTAGGAGTTTAACTCTATTTAAAATCTTTTAAAGTTGAACTCCACAATAAAAATCCTTTTAGAAGTTTAACTCCATTTAAATTCTTTTGGAGTTTAACTCCATAATAAAAATTCTTTTGGAATTGAATTCCACAATAAAACTCCTTTTGGGAAGTTTAACTCGACTTAAAATCTTTTGGAGTTTAACTCCATATAAAATCTTTTAGGAGTTTAACTCCAAATAAAATTGTTTTGAAAATTTAACTCCAAATAAAATCTTTTAGAGTTTAACTCCATTAAAGAAAAAAAGAATTCTTTTGGAGCACACTGAAGGGGTTCTCTTTCCCAGATGAGGGGGAAGGTCCCACTTAGTGGGAGCCCTTACTCCCTTACGTAGGGGGAGTGGGAGCTCCCCCCTCACGTGAGGGGAAGGCTCCCACTAAGTGGAATCCCCTGCTCTCTCTCATGTGAGAGGGAGGGAGCTCACAACTCCCCTTCAAGTGAGGGGAGGCTCCCATTTAGTGGGAGCCCCCTCCCTTTTTTTATTTTAAAAAATATAAAATAAATAAAATATAATATAAATAATAAATAAAATAAATTTTAAAAAAAAATGTTTAGTTTGGATTTGAATTCCATAATAAAAATCCTTTTATGAGTTTAACTCCATTTAAAATTATTTGGAGTTTAACTCCATAACCAAAAAATCCTTTTGGAGTTGAACTCCATAATAAAAATCCTTTTAGGAGTTTAATTCCATTTAAATTCTTTTGAAGTTTATCTCCATAATAAAAGTTCTTTTGGAGTTGAACTCCACAATAAAAATCTTTTTAGGGGTTTAACTCTATTTAAAATCTTTTAGAGTTTAACTCCAAATAAAACTTTTGGGAGTTTAACTTCAAATAAAATTGTTTTGTGAGTTTAACTCCAAATAAAATATTTTGGCGTTTAACTCCATTAAAAAAAAGAAGAAGAAGAAAAGGTCTTTTGGAGCACACTGATGGGTTCCCTTCCCCACGTGAAGAGGAGACTCCCACTTAGTGGGAGCCCTTGCTCCCTCACGTCGGGGGTGTGGGAGCTTTCCCCCTTCACCTAAGGGGAAGGGAGCTCCCACTAAGTGGGAGCTCCCCACTCCTCTTCACATGAGCGGAGGCTACCTCTAAGTGGAAGCCCTCATCCTTCTCACGTGAGTAGAAGGAAAGCTTCCCCTTCCTTTTTTTTATATTTTTTTAAAATAAATAAAATAAAGTATATTATAAATAATAAATCAAATAAATTTTAAAAAATAATTTTTTTTTAAAAAAAATCATTTGTTACAACTAGAATTAATAAAAAAATATAACACGTCCCTATTGTTGAGAAAACACACCAACATATCACATTAATTTTGCATGATCAGTTTGACCCGTCAATCGGAGGTTCGCTCGCTCCAAAAGCGATGGGTAATTAACGGCAGTTTAGTCCACGGCTGCCGCAAATTCGGCTCCCCACAATTAATAAACCTCAGTCTATCCTACGCAGGAGGAATCTGTATACGCTTAACAAGCGACGTGTATTCCCATCTCAATAGGGTGACGAAAAACACCCTAAAATCATCTGCAATTGTAAGAGGCAGTTTTTGAATAAATAAAACCCTAGTTTAGCGAAATAGCCATTGTTATCTTTCTATTCCTTCAATGTCCTCTCAAATCAGCCTAAAAGTACAGCATCCCAAATCAGGGCTGCACCAAGAAGTATCCATTAAAACCAATTAGCAATCTTATTGTTTTTTTCATTTGAGTTTTTCCTACACTTGCACGATGTCTCCTTTTCAATTTTTCTGTCTTTTTCTTTCCTTTGTCAAAGTTGATTGCAAAAATACGATCGAGTTAGGAAATTAAGTGGTTTATACTATATATCCAAATATATCATATGATCATCATACTAAATATATTAAACCAATCGAAAATATTAGAAAACATAATCAGAACCTGTGAACATTGTTCATCTCTTCTTCGAAATTTACATGCCAAAATAACAGAAAAAACTGACGATTGATCAACAAAGAAAAACTAAAATCAACATCCTAAACCATTTGATATGGCTCCTCACATCGACATAGAAGGCATGGGTTGTTCTTGAACAACTAAGGAACAATGCATTTCATGTGGAATGCATGATCACAACACATCTCCACTCTTTCGACCAAATCACCATTGCTAATCATCTCAACTTCTTCGAAGCACACCGCACAAACAATATCGCCATTCTCGTTCTTCAACTCTTGTCTCTTTCGTTTACGCGGTCGCTTGATTGTCACCATCTTATCAACGCCAGTATAAATATATACCTTTATATGAAACTTATCATCTGCTAGCTGCCATGGACAAACTCGATGATCTTTGTTTCAAAATACATGTGATACTGATATCGGATGGTGCATTTACGACGGACCACCTAGCTAGAGAAACTACGACAGTTCTCAAGCGAACGTAATTGAGATGCTACATACTTGCGATGCTTATAGAAAGGCATTTCGTCCAAAATAAACTTTGCACCATCATGAGGGCGACGAGAAAGGGGATGATCACTTGGACGAGGTCTTTAATGTATCCATGGATGCGAACGGAAGGATCAACACTGCAGGTATCCAACGACGTGGGCGTCGATTTTGCATGAAGGAAGAGAAGCTACAACGATTTGATATACACTTTTGACCATTGAGAGAGGCAACGACGGTTTTGCATCAAAATTTTGCGCCATTGAGAGAAATGCAAAATAATTGAGAAGATCGGTAGAGCCTTACCCTCTCTACATATATATCTATCTTACCTTTTTTTTTGTAGGGAATGAAGATGAAGTGGCATGTCTTAAATAGAGCAGGAGGTGAAGACAGGTGCCAATAGGATATGGAAATACAAAAATTTGTGAGGGTAAATAGAGCGGATGGTGGGAGCAGGTGGCAATAAGATGTGAGAATACCAAAATTTGTGAGGGTAAAACTGGGCATTTTGAAAATTTGGTCACCCCTTTATGGCTTTACATTATATATATAGAATTAGAGAGGGTTAGAGATCTAGCATTCTGAAGCTTGATCATCAAGTTAACGACATCGTTGATATCGTCATCAATCGTGAAGTCATGAAGTGTGTTGTTGAGGAAAGCAAGAGAGTTTTCGAAACAGATGCTCGGACTCGAATCTGCCTGCAATCAAGTGAGACCAAGCTCCGAGCATTTACTCTTATGGGACCAAAGTTTGCCACAGCTTCAAACCTTTCAATCTCTTTTGATCAATCTGAAGAATCTCAAAGTTAGCAATCACTGATCGATAAGTTCTCTAACTGAAACCCATATCCATAATCTACTAACAGGCCTTCCTTAGGTTGAGATCGAAGCGGTTGGAAAGCTCTAAAGAACGAAACAGCATGACACGAAGCTGAAGCCGCCCGTCCAAGGGGGAAAATGAAAACCTTGCGACAGAGTTCAATCTCATCAAATCCCAGCACCTTATAGACCTCCAATGCCAATGCCCAAGCTCAATCTCATCAAATCCCAGCACCTTATAGACCTCCAATGCCAATGCCCAAGCGTCCATCTTATCCCAAGAGGAAGGACCGCAGTTTTTTGACTTACAAAGCACGTAACGAAGTGTTTGCACCTTACAGCCCTCATAAGCGCTGTGCTTCTACGTCCCATGACGCATTCAACAAAATTGGAAAGCCAGGGTTATGATAAGCGCATGTCGGAGAATACAGAGATATCGATGTTGAGACAAGGCATACATCTTCATACGTGTCTCCATCTCCTTGACAACCGACACTTGACAACTCGCTTGTCTGCACAGCTTGGTTCACACCCACAAAATATAATATATGAAGGATATCGTCGGTCAGTTTCTAAACTAAATAAATATACTAACAGAGAAATTTCCAAATTAGCAACCACAAAGAATATAAATTCTATTAATAATTATCACATTTGTAAAAACAACAAAGAAATTTTCAAAACCTTTCAGGTTTCACGAAAAAAACATGGTGTGCTGCTACATACATTTTCCACAATTATAATTCATTGCAACTGAGGGAGGCGCTTTCACTCGTTAAGACTTCGCTGTTCTTCCCGATATATAAGAATCGAAACCGTCTGAACTGACAGCAAAAGTCAGAAAACTGCATCTTCGGATTTGGAGTATACACATCCATTTGAAGTGCCAACTTGGTATATATCAAATTTGATTCAGGTGCTGTGAATGTCACGATATCGCGAGTAGCTTGTGCAGACGTTTGAGACATCCTTGAGGCTTAATATCACAAGACTACCTTAAACTTTCAGCAGTTTATAGATTAATACCTTTTCTTTGTATAGATAACTACCCTGAACTCAGAAAATTGCAAATAAATACCTTAAACTTTTAAATTAAATAGCTTAATGCCATTTTCGGCGAAATCTGTTTACCTTAATAGATCTCTTCGTTATTCCAGTAAACATGATGTAAGGTATTTTGAAAGTTCAAGGTAACTATTTGCAGTTTGATGGTTTATGGTTGGCATTCATCTGTAATTGCTGAAAGTAAGGGACGAATTCTAGCTAACCTTGAACACTGCCCGAAGAAACACAACTCTCAACGATGAACGCTATGGCTTTCAATAACTCGTCTGATTCTTTCCATAACTTCTGCAATATCCTTTTCTTCTTCCAATGTTGTAAAACATAAACGAAACCATCCAGGTTCAATACAGTGGAAAGATGATCCCGGCATCACATTAATTTTCCCTGTATTCAACAACTTTTTCCAAAGTTCAATTTCCCCTTTCTCATTATAGGACCGCAAAAACTTGCTCATATCTGCCCAACAATAAAACCCTCCACTGCTATCAGAACACTCAATACCCAATTTTCTCAAACCCATCACAAACAAATTGTACATTTTCCGAAGCCTCGCCTGATTAGTTTCAATAAATCCCGAAACGAATTTCTCGTCTGATAGCATCGACACAAGCAACCGTTGAGTTGGAACAGATACAGAAGAGAACCTCGCAAATTTCGTAGCGGCTGACAATACATTTTCATTGAAGGAATAAATAACTCCAACTCTAAAGCCAGGGATCACAAGATCTTTTGACAAACCATATATTATGTGAACCCGGCTTTTATCCAAATCTTCCGTATTTATAACCTCGGCTATACTCACAAATTCTGTGTGTCCATACATAGATCCAGCAAATACTTCATCAGAGATCAGATGTATATTTTTCTCGGTGGCGAATTCTACTAGGTCACAAAGTGTTTCTCTTGTTAAGAAATTACCGACAGGGTTTGCGGGGTTTGCAATCAAGATAGCACGGATTTTAATGCCTCGTTTCTTTGCTTGGATGTACGCTCTTTCGAGAGCTGTTATGCTTATGTTGAATTTGTTGGTGCTTCTGCATGGAACAGGGATTAACTCTACTCCAGCTCGCCATTTCACATTCTTGTCGAATCTGCAAAATTGCAAAATTGGTAAATAGTAGATAGTGGAAAGGGGAGAGGGGGGAAGTCTCTAGGTCCTTGATATTTTATGCTAGTGTCGTTGTAGCCCTGCTTTTTTGTTCGGCTAAATTGCACTTATGATCATTACTCACTAAAATAGCTGAAAGTTTTCTTTATTTAATTACATAAGCACCCTTATAGTGCTGCATTTAAGGGAAAGAGTTCTTTTTTTGGTAAAAGAAAGTTAAGGGGTCGACTGTTATAAGAACAACATAAAAAGTAGTTTATTGAAAACCAGCTTTTATTAAGGGTAGGTAAGTTTAGTGTAATTTAGTCATTTTATTATGTTTTTTGTATTTGCTTTGATACATATGGTGCATTCTTAATATTCTATTCCCATTTTACGATTCTCTGCCACATGCCTTTCCTCTCAATTCTAATTAAGTAAATCGCCTACATTTGTAAATATTTTGGCTATATCTAAACTGACTACAGTTTACTCGATTTGACTACAGAGAATAAATTCAATAATAATCTCATTAATTTCTTTAACTACAATAACACTGACATTAACTACAGACTACACAGAAGTGTAACATATAATTAATAATAGGTTATTTGTAAAATATGAATACTAGTAGGTTATTCCAAAGACTGGCGATAATCCATAAACGATACAAGAGACTTAGTAGCTTGAAAACAAAATTTTAACGTCCCAAGTAAAGAAAAATCACCCCGGGTAGTACGGTGAAGGAACAAGGAATGCGTTGCCGGGATCAGCAAGGCAGAAGCTGAGAATCTCAATCGCTGAGCTGGCACCAGATGTAAGTATGATTTGCGAGGGATCGAACGAAACTGAACCTCGCCTGACTTGAGCCATGAATCGAGCTACAGCCTTGAGGAAAAATATGTCGTCATGGTATTGTATGAGAAAGGAATCTATAGAATTATCGTTGAGCTTTATTTGTCATATGGGAAATAATCGCATAAATCACAGCGCTAAATAAATGTTCACTAGATTTTAATGAGGTTTTGCTTCAAGACTTAAAATCACATGTGATAGAGAAATACGGTAAATAAGAAGGAAAAAAAACAAGTAACAATGCTACGATGGAAAAGAAAATTTTCCTCTCTGGGTAACAGTAACTATGGTATAAATTTATCGATGTGCACATTTAAAAAAGCTGATCATAATGACTATTATTTAGATTCCTTTTGACGAACTGGATCAGATGAAAAATTAGTTGTTTTCTGCAAAGGCTAAATACTATACTTAGCACATCATATTGACACTAATTGATAGCCTGATTAACTAATTGGCTAGAGCAGATAGTAAATGATTGATGGCAGATTGCGAAATTTCAAAGTAAATCAATCAGCATAGAGCGTAAAACAAAAAAATTCATGCAGTTAGAAGCAAAAAGATGCTACATGATCTAAATCAAAACAGAACAAATTAATTTGCAAATGATAACTGTAGAAATAATATTGGAGCTTTATATTTTAAGAAATTTGGTTCACTCAAGACCTGCTCTCATTGGACTCACATGGTAAACAGGAGGGAAAGTGTTGAACAAGAGGTCCAAATGCCTAAAGGAAAAGAAGTTCAATTTTAAGCATTCAGTTCATAATCAAGCAGCAATATCCAAAGGGGCATGAGGAAAATGTTATTTTGAGATAGCGAACTTGCCCCCACATATAACAAAAGACTCTAATAACAAAAGTTTTAACTTTCAAATAGGTTATGCACTTTCCATCAGCCATAATAATTAGACAAGGAGAATTATACAAGAAGAATTTCAATGGCCAATACTAAAATAACATCTAAATACATCTTTCTCCTTTCTGACTCGATTTTACTAAAAATGGATTGCATATCCAATAGTTCAAATTTATAAGCAAACGAATTCTAATTTCTAAATGAATGTATCTAAGGTAAAAGCACTTGAAAGTGGCAAATGAAAGCTATGCATTAGTTTGCTCGGAAGACTATGACCCTCAATTTTTGCTTCTAATAATACCATGTAGAATTAAATAAAGCTTGTAATTTGTACCTTTGTTTGAAGAAAAAAAAATCATCAGCCTATAGTAAGTTCGCAATCTAGAAGCAATGTGAAGATTGGCTCATCTTCAATTCGCGTTCGAGGGTTTATGGCAACAACTAGAAGAGGGTTTATGGCAAAAACTAGAGTCACTTATTGACACGTGATACTAAAATTTTGTCCAATCTTTCATAAATCCACATGCTCCATATATAGATGACCTCATTTTTGTGGGGAGGGCTGGAGTACGATGACTATAATGAAGTATAAATCTATGAGATATTTGTGCAACTAATAATATTGTTACCATAGAGAATAGGTATTGTTTGTGTCGAAAGTAAAATTAGCTGCTGATAGGAATTATATAACTAAATCACATTGAGAATCCATAGAGACGGAATAAAATTTGTCCCTTGAGGTAGGTACTCTTTTAACATATAATTAATTTATTACCTGATTTCAAAAACATGGAAGCTTCTTACTTCCCATAACAAAGCAATTATACCCCAAGTACCACACAGTCACGAGTAAAGGCTAAACTAGCATAATTCCCACCAATTATTAGAGCCAGCAAGTCCCATCTCTAATGTATCCAATCATACATCCATCAATTAGTGAGTATTCGATTATTTCACTATGTTGAAGTATTATATCGCCTTGACAACTATTCTTCTCCCACAATCCATTCCATCAGCTTAAGCTTTTGGATAAAGTGGTTCTTCACATGTTATTACATCATACTTCAAGAGGTCCTGAGTTCAAACCTCGTCATCGTCAATTTAAAATATGTTTAATTACCCCCCATTTTATTTTGCCTTTCAGTGAACCTAGCAGCTTCAGCTTTTGGGTAAAAAGTGGTTCTTGACACACTAGACCAAGGAGTAAGTAAACTATCTAAGAACATCAACCAAACAATCTCAATCGAAAATGAATCGGACAAAAGAAAAGAAAAGATAAAGACGATACGCTTACAATCTTCAAATCCATCAAGCCATCAAACCGCTGATACGTCACCAATCCCCTTATCCCCAAATCCTCCTTCTCCTCATCCAGCAACGATTTCCCCGCATTCTCCACAAGCCAATCTCGAATGAAATCCAATGACAACTGCGGGGAAAAAACCCCAAACAATTCACAAACAAAACAAACCGGCACAATCACACAAACAAAAACAAAAGAAAAAAATATAAGATCAATTAATTACCCTGTTCTCAGCCAACGCCAGCTGAATAACCCCATTAGGGTTTCGCGAAGAATGGTAAGGGTCCTGCATCCATTTCTTGTACCCAGCGCTGGAAACGGAATCATCAGCAGCAGCAGCAGACGATTTGTTGATGACAGCAGAAGCGCGAGACGAGAGATGAGCCGGAGCCGATGGGGGGTGCCGAGGCGGCGAAAGCAGAGACCTTGAGAGGGTTCTTGGGATCGCGACCGACAACTCTCCATTGTTGTTCTCAGAAGAGGAGGGAGGAGATGAAGAAGGGGGTTTGTTGTTCTTTCGCTTGAGGTAGAGCTGGAGGAAGTAGAAGAGGGCGCAGGGGATAACCGAGCCCAGCACGAGTCCGCCTCGGCCCTGGACCACGCCTTGTAATGGGACTATTATGCGCATCGCCGCGATCTGCGCTGGGTCGTCGCCGACGACGTTGCTGTTGCTGAGGGGTTTTCTGTGGTTTTGGGCTTGGGTCATTTGGGGGGAGAGAGAGAGCGAGAGAGTTACATGAGTGAGAGAGGTTTTCACTTTCTCTCTCCTCTTTGTTTCTCTCTCTAAAAGAGGCGGAAGAAACAAGGAGAGAGAATGAGGAGGCGGAGAAGAAGAAGATTATGAGGAGGGAGAAAATGAGAGGGAGAGGTTTGTTTTTTTTTTCTTTTTTGGTTTTGTTGGGAATTTTGGATGTATTTGGCTTGTGTCCTGGCTAATGAAGCGAGCCGGGTCGGTCCGACTCGCTTAATAGACGAGACGAGTTGAACTCACCTCGTTTAACCGGGAAGACAAAGCGAGTCGAGTTCAAAAGTAACCGTTGTTGATCCTGCTCGTCTCGTCTTCTCGTCTAGACGAAGTGAGGCGATTCACTCGAGTCAGACGAGTCGACTTGCCTAACCCTGGATTTTGTATTCTCTTTTTTTTAACACGTCCGGTCCCAAACATCTGCAGTTCAAAAAATTCTTAGAGACGTCTGGATAGACGTCTCTGCAGTAAAAACAGAGATTTGAAAAATGAAAAATTCCTTCAACAGACGTCTGTATTTCAAAAGTTTCATAACTAAACGTCTGGACAAGACGACTGTAATAGATCTATTGAATTTTGAAATCAGATAGAAAATTTCAAGAGTTTGAATTCAACGATTATGTTACAATTAAATAATACAATTTGTTTTGTTTTTTACATTAAAAACTGGACCCACTCGGGCTGTCTACGTATATCTCCCAAATATTGAGCTCAATAAGAAGGAATCGGATCTACGTAGTTTTCTTCCTGCTATTACAGTTCATACTCACTACTCGTCGTCGTTAGGCATGGCTAATGAACCGAATCGAAACAGTTTGTCTCGTTATTCGCCCAATTCGTGAAGAGACACAAGACGAGTTGGCTCGCATCGCCGACTAGACAAAGCGAGGTGAGGCGAGCCGATTCACACAAGTCAGGCTAGTTAACTCACCTGCTCTGGTGCATTTGTTTTTAAATTTAAAAAAACTTAAAAATTAAGCAAAAATGAAAATTGGACCCAAATTTTTATTAAAATAAATCAAATTACAATTTCATAATACAATTTGTTATTTTTGTTATATTAGACCCACTCGGGTAGTCTACGTATCCCTCCCAAATATTGAGCTTAATGAGAGGGAATCGAGTCTACGTAGTTCTTTTTCTACTATTACAGATCCTACTCATTACTCGTCGGCGCTGGTTGTACTTTCTCCGTTGGTGTCGGTCTCGTCCGATCATGTAAGCTTCTCAGGTAGATTATCCGAGTCCAAAGTGATTGCATTTTGTTTCCTTACAGTCGCTGCTTCCTAATCTTGCGAGCAAATCATGCAATCCATTGTGTCGTACGCCAAACTGCATCTCTTCTTGATTAATATACTACCATCTATACTAAAATCACTTTCAGACGCTACTGTGGACACTGGAATGGTTAGTAATGTTGGCTATAGCGCCCTCAAGGCAATTATCATAGTCGCAGGCAGGTGATTATGATGATTGAGGGAGGACCTATACCGGTAGAACAGTCTTACTCGAGATGATAGTATACTATCTGGTTTGTCTTTATCATCACTATTACATATTAATAGAGCCCATAGGATTCTTGCTTGACTACCAGTATTATGATGGCGATCATATACGTGGGAGCTGGTGATCTATAAGCACATCCTTAAATGTCCCTAGCCGTAGGAGTTTCGAGACTGGGCATCGATACTTCAGAGTAGACTAGTATATACTGATCGAGACCCAGACGAGGGGCGGTGGCTAGGTCTCACAAGCCATTGGTGTTAGTTTATTCGCCTAAGATAGTATACATGTGCTCATTGGGTTATGAGTATACTGGACGGATTCGCCGGGAATCTTCTAGTTGGTACTATATCTATGGTCAGATAGCAGTTCCCAGGTGACATGTGTATCTGTCGACCTGAGATCATCATTTGTCTCGTGTGAGTTCCCACTGTGCTTTGATTACTACCCTATCACGGCTCAAAAGAGTCGTGCAAACAGATTTTAGTTAGGTACAGTTCCGAGCCATATGGAGGCAGTGAGCGGATTGTCGGGGATTCGTCTCTCCCGGTATTAGGGGTTGATGTCGCGCAGTGCATGGGTGGCCATCACTAGAAATCCTTGGCCAAGGTAGTCGAGAATTACTGATCTAGGATCGGTACTTTCTCATGTGGTGATGGGTTTCATACCGACACGAATTATCGCGTTATTAGGGGTCTGACTTTATCCACCCCCCTAGACTCGATATGCGATACTCTTAGAGGAACAGACCGGACTGTATGGATATTGTCACTGTCAGGCTCAGTAGGGGTTCAGGATGAGTTTGCTCATCGGCCTCCCTTTCGCTCAATACCTGGATAGCCATTACGTACAGCTAGTGCTGCTGACGTACTTGTGGTTAAACCCACTGCCAGCGTATTGACGAGTCTTTAGTATCCCATACAGAGGGTTTCCCTGGTTCTGGCGAAATGATGTAGTAGTCGTATTGGATACGTGTAGGGTTCCGATCGATTGATATACTTTATACCCGGACTTTCGATCGGACCATTGATAATACTAGCCAGCTCGGGTTTGAGCCGGATTATTAAATCAGGTATTGATTTTAATAATTTACGTATATGTATTTCGATACGTATATTCTAGTAATATGTTCTTTGTGTTATTCTATCTCTTTGGGTATTCGTATTTCGGTACGAATGCAGGTATGTATATACAGTAGAATGTAATCCGTATTTTATCCGGAAAACATTTTAGAAGATGGCCACCTCAATTTTGGATTTGACCATTTTTTGGAAAATGGTAAATGAGGTGGAAATTGGAAAATAGGGAGTATGGTGGTGACCATGCTTGCATAGTGTGCACAAATGAATTTTTAATTCATTTGTGCATACTATTCAAGTATGGATGGTACTTTAAAATGAAAGATATTGTTTTACAAATCCTAGCATGCTTGATTTCTTTCTCACGAGAGCTTCATTATTTTGAGATGGTTGATTTTCTCTTGAGCATGCTTTGTTCTCATCACAATTTGTAGTTCACTCCTCTCTTGATTTTCCATGGTTGCCTCCACCATCATTCACCACCTCCTCTCAACCCTCTCATGTGTTGAGAATCATGAAAGGGGGTGAGATGAGATAGACCAACACTTGGATTACACTCACCACATCCTAGGCTTTCTACAGTAGCATCCTAGAAACCCTAGTTGCTTCACTTGCATCCATTATGTGGAGCTAGAACCAAGATTATATCCCTCGGGTGGATCATCTTCGATAGAGGGAGACCGGCGACCAAGTTTGATCAAGGAGCCTCTAGGAGCTTGGGAAGATGGTTGAAGACCGAAGGACACGGATCAACTCGGTTTAACCATTCCTAACTCCTTTTATTTGCTTGCTAGTATAGGGTTTAGGGTAGATCCGGGTATCGGGTAATGGTAGCGCCAGTTTAGTAAATTTTTGTTCCGCATTTGGCCCCGGTTTGATGGCAGGGGCGCTGCCGTAACCCAACATGCTATCAGAGCCAACCTTTAAACCCTTAGCTAGCTTTTTTAGACAATGTTAAAATATCAAAACCGAAACGACCCCGAAACAGTGCACTGCATATTCCAGGTTCTGTCGAATTTTCAAAGTCTTCAAAAAAATTTTAAGCAACTGCAAAAGACTACTTGAATGACCACTAGAACACCCTACAAAAACGAGCCCAAACCACTGGATTTGACCTGGAGAGATTGCTTAAAAATGGATGAGGCCGGTCCAATGTTGGAGTTTGGACTTGAATTTTATAGGGTGGTCTAGTCTCTGGAATATTGGTTCAGTGGTATTGCCAGTTTTGCCCATTTTGGATATTATGTTATCTATTGTTCAGGGGCAATTCGGAGTGTTTCGAAGTCGATAATTTAGCACTGTTTAAATGTTTATCAGTACATGTATTACTATCTGCGACCGTGAATATCATTAGAGAGGTATAACTTATCTAATTGCTATATGTTCTTTTAGACGGGTTTGCGAACGTGATATTCACGTTGATGTTCTGTGTTGTGCTGTGTTGTGGTTGGATCGTCATGGTGGATAGCTTGGGTGCAATGTAAGTACAGTTTAGTTTCTTTTGTACATTTGATATTACGGGACGAGCGTCCGACATGTGGACTACCGTCACTGCTGGTTTGCATATTATTTGTTTAGGGCACAACTGGGTTGAGGTCGTTGTCACCCATATATATTATTTTCTTTTCTGTATTAGGATTACCCCGCGGTGGAGTGCACGAATAGCCGGGTTCTAGAGGGCAACGGGTCAGCATCTCATGGCGTTGAGACGGAGGAGACCTTACTCTAGAATTGGCGGGCAATTCGTCGCACTCGTAGGGGGTATAGGTTGACCCACGGAGGGGAGCCCAAGTTACCGGATTCCGTGAAGTGCTGGGTGGCCCATTCACATTGTTGAAGGGGGTTGCCTCACTTCTGGTTTTGGCAGGTAACTTGCCGCGCTCGCAAGGGTCTAGGTTTTCATTGCACAGGCTATCCACATGACAAGAAACGTCGGGTCTCATTTTCGGCTCAAGTGAAACCTGGGGCTCCAGGATTATCCACCATTCTGTGTTGCTTCTGTGATGCTTCTGTGATGTTGCTTTATATCATGCCTGGGATGATTGTTATATATATTTATATATATATATATAGACACACACTAGTAAATGTTGTATATGTTTTGCACCCGTGCTAGTCCAGTCCCCGCTCTGTCGTTAGTTAAGTAACCTAACGGGTGATGACGGGACCCAATGGCGAATGCGGATGGCATATACGTACATCATATTTTCGTTCTTTTCTGGTGTGATTAATTGATGGGACTATGTTGATTCTGATCAATGCAAGGATAAAACAAACCTATATGATGTTGTTGGAACCAAGTTTTTAAAAACTGACATTACAGACATTCTCTTTTGCTTTGCACGGTGGTATTCGATGGGGAATATCCTGCACCTCAATCGACGAGGCAAGGGCCGAGATCCCCTTCACTGGGAGTGACCCCTTGGGTAGAAGTTTGCGTCGGCGTAATAACTTCACCATAGTCGATTCTTTTGCTTTGTATCGTGGTATTCAGTTTGGAATATCTTACACCTCATTCGATGAGGAAAGTGCCGAGATCCCTTCACAAGGAGTGACCTCTTTAGCGAAAGTTTTTCGCCACTATATATTTATAAAACTACTCGGTTACTTCAATGATATCAAGTTCATTACGTTAAAGATTTTTCACCAAAAATCAACCGTAGCCCTCCGTCATTTCAGACGAGTATTGCTTAGTATTCGTGCTACGTATATTGACTGTGTCAAGGCGTAGTGTGCGGTAGCTCTGTAATGCTTTTCTGTCGAATATATATGTGGATTGGTTAGGACAGTTGTACGGTCATGTTGACTGTGTCAAGGACTCGTACGGGTGGGTTTAATGCAATCAAGATAATGACTGATTGAACTTGAATAGGACCCTTTGATATGTTGACTGTGTCAAGGTCACTTAGGTCCTAGGGGTAAAAATCATATCGGGAGTTTCAAACATACAGGAAACTTGCCAGGCTTGTGCATAGCTTCTGGAGTATGGTAACTTGAGTGTATTCCATCAAGTTATCATGCGATGATAGTTGGATCCCGATTCCCACTGATGAGTAGGTTTACTCCTCGGGTGATTTTAGATGATCCCAACTAATTCTCGTTTTGGGTTTGGAGGAGAATTCGAGGAAATAATGGGAGCCATCCTGATTAGATAAAGTGATTAACTATTCTGATCTAGGTTAGAGTGCACGCTGAGTGTTTCTTTTCTCTCCCTCTCTCTCTCTCTCTCTGGGGCAGCGACCATGGCCCGACCCTTGACTAAAACTCATGAACCAAGTTAACCGAACCTTCTTAAAACATTTTGGATTTTTGGAATGTCATGGTGTCGCATATATCATTGCCACTTCTATATCACCTTTGCATTTCTCCAGAACACCCCATATCACTACGAACATCCACTCCTATTGGATAAATCCATCATATAGTTATATACGAACTCGAAGGAACTTGTTCCAGATTCGAGGATGGATTCCGGTTCTGGAGAGATTGAATATGACTATTCGGTTGTCTTTTCTCTTTACCTTCTCTCAGGTTGTGAGGGCTCCTAGGATTAGGAGAGGGTACACCTATTGAGCTTATTGGATAATCTTCCTCCAGATCATAGGCAGGTGCCGAAAGGGTGGGGAAGGAAGAAAACCAATTAGCCTAAAAGTGGTGTACAGAAGGTAATAAGTAAAAACATATAAAGAGATTAGAATAACGACAATGGAAATTGCGACTGCTATCATTCACGACAAAACCGCGTATACCACTGCCACTCCTACATCCACTTTGGATTTCTCCAGAACACTTCATATTACTACGAACGTCCATAATGCTTGGACATGCCATCATATAGTTACATACGAACTCGAAGGAATTTGTTTCAGATTCGAGGATGGTTTCCGGTTCAGGAGAAATAGAATAGGATTATTTAGATGTCTTTTCCCATTACCTTTTCTCAAGTTGTGAAGGCTCCTGGAATAAGGAGTGTAAACCTATTACTCTTATTGGATAGTCTTCTTCTAAACCTTAGGCTGGTGCCGAAGGGTAGGGAAGGAAGAAAACCAATTAGCCTAAAGAAGGTGTACAGAAGGTAATAAGTAAAGACATAATAAAGGGATTGGAGTAAGGGCATGGAATTATACGGTTACAGTCATGAATCAAGATAGTGGAGGAGGCATTACTAGGAATACCCGGATACCCCTTCGAAACATTTTTATGTTTCAGTTTCACTATGCAGTGTTAAGTGAAAACTATTTTCCCAATTAGATTCTAACTCCAGGGTATGTATTTACCAGATTTGTTTCTCACATCTGTATAGTGTTACAGATGGTGAGTGGGAGTAAGATATTCGGAATTGGGTGATTAGATCCTCATTATATCGGAATTCGTTGTAATTGGAGATATTTGAGGAAATCGTCTGGTTTTCGCCGGATGGCAAATATTTGGTTTTGAATATCCGATTGTTATGCACCAATTTCAAACTGATATATCTGTACGTTTATTTTATAAAGTGAGATATAACTTTTTGAAATTATGTCTATGACATTTACCTATATCAGTTGATGGTTAGGTAAGGAGCATTCAATATCGGTGTAATTCTTCTTAACCATAGTACAGTTTTCAACCTACGACGCGCAGGGTTTGAGTTATTGAACTCAGAGGACTTATACAAAGTATTGTATGTTGTCCAGTGTCCATTAGGACAATGGAGTTGGTACTCGTACTATATTCTGTTTACTCATGACTTCTCTGAAGGGTTGCCTAGCACGGCAGCAAGGTTTCGGGAGGCATCGTCCATGCCAAATTCAAAAATTTGTCGTTCTAGCTAACCCTAACCCTACAATCGTATACTAGAAATCCGACGAATATGTAAATGCAAACACTTTGCAAGTAAAGTGAGTAAGGAATACAACCTTTGTAGACTGGTCCTTCACTTCAATAGCTCCATGTAGTAGTCCCTTCGCTGCGATCGTGAACTCCGGACTCTAGAGAGGCTCCCATGAAGAAATGAACATGCTTGCATCGAAGTCTTCAAGGCCGAAGATGATCTACGTCGAGGAGACACTAACCCAAGCTATCTCTTCACAAATTACGGAATTAGTGAAGCAAACACCCTATACTAAATGGCAAGTAGTAGAGGATGATGAAGTAGGAAGTGGGCTCACTTTAGATTTAATTTTCTCACAAGTTTTCATCATTTTCCATTGAAGCTAGAAAGCTTGAGAGGAAAAAGAAGATGAAGAAAGTGATGAAGTTATGAATGAATTCATATTGTGGTTAGAAATGCAACCAAGGGTTAAGCATGTCATGCTTAACCCTTGTAGAGAGTTAACCATGAGCTAGGGTTAAAGGTTATGTCAAATAATATCTTAAGCTAGAAAAAAAGAGTGGACAAAGTTAAAGATGCGTACAAGCTTCTACAAGCTTTCAACAAATATCAACCATGATAAAATCCACAATATTTGAATTACTTAATGATAAAATATAAACCCTAATCTTAACCCTAGCATGGTTTAATCTCTATAAACCCTAGTTGCATTTGTTGTTGGATATAGTGCCCTCAGAGTCAATTATTGGATCGCAGGTACGTGATTGCAATGATTGCGGAGGACCATACCGGTAGGACAATCTTACTCGAGATGATAGTATGCTATCTGGTTTGCCTTTATCAGTCGTGTACAGGTTCAGGTGACTGATTACTGTTACACTTTGATAGAGCCCTTAGGATCTTGCTTTACTACCAACAGTATGATGGCGATCATATACGTGAGAGTTGGGTGGTTTATAAGCATATCCTTAATTATGGTCCCTAGTCGTGGGAGTTTCGAGACAGGGCATCGATACTCCGGAGTAGACTAGTGTATACAGTCGAGACCCCGACGAGGGGCGGTGGCCGGTCTCACAAGCCACTGGTGTCAGTTGGATCACCTAAGATGTATACAGGTGCTCATTGGGTTATGAGTACACCGGACAGGACTCGCCGGGAACCTGCTGGTTGGTATTATACATATCGTCAGATAGCAGTTCCCTGGTGACATGTGTACAGGTTAGTTCATCGACCTGAGGTCGTCATTTGTCTCGTGTGAGTTCCCACCGTGCTTTGATTTCTATCCTACCACGGCTCAAAGGAGTCATGCAAACAGGTAGTTTTTGGGTACAGTCCCGAGCCACATGGAGGCACGTGAGCGGATCGGCAGGGGATTCGTCTCTCCCGGTATTGGGGGTGAGATCGCGCTGTGTCTAGGAGAGCCATTACACAAAGCCCACGGCCGTGGCAGGAGATTTACTGGTAGGTACTCCAGTAGTATCTCAGGGTGTTTTTAGGCTACACTCCGACACGACTTATACTACTGTTGGGGGTCTGACGTTACCAGCCCCCTAGGCAGATATGCGATACTCATAGACGAACGGACCGGACTGTATATACATTGTTACTGTTAGGCTCAGTAGGGTTTCCGGATGAGTTCGCTCATCGGCCTCCCTTGAGGTCAGTGCATGGGCAGCCGTTACGCACAGCTAGTGCCGCTGACGGCTTGTGGTTAAACCCACTGCCAGGGTACTGACTGTAGGGTGTTTTTCGTCACCCCAGTGAGATGGGAATATGCGCACGCTTGTCAGGCGTACTACAGATTCCTCCTGCCTAGGGTAGGCTGGGGTTTAATGATTGTGGGGATCCGAATCTCCGGCAGCCGCGGACTAAGCTGCCGTTAATTACCCCTCGCCTTTGGGGCGAGGGAACCTCCGATTAACAGGTTAAACTGGTCATGCGAACTCAATGTGCAGTGTGCGTGTGTGTTGTTTTAAAAGGGGGTTTTGGATATATCGGGAATCACGCAGAGTTTTTACGGGGGTCCCGCTACCCGGATAGCGGGCTGGGGGTCAAGAAGGCTAGCAGCCCCCTTGCGGGGTGCGGGGCAGCGCCCCGGCCCGAAAAATTTTTTGGAGGGGGAGAATGTTGCGGAGTATGTATATGTGTGAATTTGTATACATATATATATGTATATGTATGTACATAAAAAGAGGGGGAAAAGGCATCCAAGGGATGCGTGGGGCCAGCGCCTTGAGCGCTGTGCGCGCAGGTGCGCGTGCGCCACGTGTCGGCACGCGGGCGCTTTGCGCAAGAGCGCTGCGCGCAGGTGCGCAAGCGCGCGCGCGCCACGCGTCGGCACGCGGGCGCTTTGCGCACTTGCGCAAGCGCGCAGATGCGCAAGCGCGCGCGCCACGTGTCGGCACGCGGGCGCTTTGCGCACTTGCGCTGCGCGCCGGCGAGGATAAGAGGCTTTTAGCCTCGAAAAAAGACTTCTCAAAAGAGAAATCAGAGAGGAGTTGGACTCCTGAATGTGTTTTGGGGTTAATGGAAGGGGTTCTTCTTCTGCCTCCTGTTGCTTGCTGGATCTTGAAGATCAAGAGATGTGAAATCTCAAAATCTCTCCTTTTTGAGATCTGATGACAGAACCAAGTTCCCCTTTGTGGGTTTTGTGGTGAAAAACTAATTTGTTTTATAAAAAGAAGATTAAAACTCTTGATTTAATTCAAGAGAAAGATGAAGGTTTTGGAACCTTGAAGAAGAAGAAGAGATCTCAGATCTGAAACTTTTTTGGAGAGAGAAAAAAGTTGTTAGATATTTTCATTATCTTTGCCTTTATAGGCCATACATTTTACACATAGCCCCTTGGGCTTCACAAAATGGCATTTTGCCATCCCATGGCTCATGTGCCATTTCATTTTTGCACATAAGCCATGGGCTTACAAAATATTGGCTTTATGCCCATTTTGTTTACATTCATGCATAAAAAATTACATAAAAAATATTTATGACATGATTTATATTTTAGCATGGGGAGGGTCGGCCGCTTCACGTTTCGGACTCGACCCGGGCATGGGCCCACTTGACCCGGGCTTGGGCCCACCTGGCTTGGGGTTGACCTTGACTTTGACTCGGTCAACCGGGGTGTAAATTTTTACCCCAACAACGAGTCATTAGAGTCCCCCACAGACAGTTTCCTAAGTTCGGGCGAAACGTTGTAGAGGCCGTATGGTTTTATGGCAGGGTTCGGAAAATGCACGTGCGTTTACGCACGTGTCATATTTCAGGCAGATAATACTGGTGGGCTTTAGTTTAAGCCGGATCCGAGTATTATACTGTGTAGATATAATATCTTTGTCTCAGTTGCATTTGTATTCGGTCGTAATACAAATGCGGGTATGTTTATACTGTTACGGGGTTATCCTGAAATTCGTTTCGGGATCGCTTTTGGAAGTTGCCAGTTTCCAGTTTCCAGTTTTCTATCGCCCGTCTTTATCATTCGGTTAAAGACGGATTTATCTTTTCTTGGATGAGAGTGGGTCATGCTTCTAGAAAGTTCTAGAAGTGGTGATAAGGCTTATGACTCATTTGTTGCATTAATGATTTTGGTGACAAGGTTAAGTGATTCATTAGTTTCATTTAATGTGTTCATACTAGGTGTATCATGACTCATGGTTATGATAAGCTTCATGTTTATTGTCACCCTCCTTCCTAGCTCCTACACTCACCTCCCTTGCTCCATATATATTGGCCGGCCCCTCCCCTTGAGAGAGAGATTGATTTTTGATTAAAAAGACTATGGTTTTAGATGTATAGAAATTTGATAGTTCATTTTCTCATTCCATTTCATTTCGAGTGGCAACTTCATTAACCGTTCGTCCACGGCTTTAGACGAAGTGAGACAAAGTATTCTACTCATTCTCTACATCAATCTTGGTCGTCTCTTTTAGCAAACTTGACGACCGAGTTGCCTTGAGTCAGAGGCGGGAGCCCGTTTAAAGATCCGTTGACGTGGTGCCACCTGGATGAGCAGATCGAAGATCGACGAGATCGGAGCAGCCGCAACAAAGCATGGGATGATGGTTAAAGAACGAAGGACTCGGATCGTTCGGTATAACCTTTCTACTCTCTTTACAGTTTGTTAGTTTAGCAATAATGGCAGATCCGGGTTATAGTATACGATAGCGCCAGTTAAAAGTTTTTGTTCCGCATTTGGCGTCTGTTAGACGGCCGGGGCGCTACCGTAGACTTACAGTGGTATCAAAGCCTCACCATTATGCTTTACTAACTTGTGCTAACGCATTTAAAATATCGATCAAACGGATTTTCGAAAACCGCAAATTCCAAGTTCTAAGTTTCTGTCGATTTTAAAATGGTTCTAAAAATAATTTTACATATTACAGAAAATTCAGCAGGGTTTTATAAGCACGTGGTACAAATTTGGGCACGTGACCCTACAAGACCGCCGCGGAATCGCGGTCAAACCTAGGGTTTGACCGCGCATCCGCGACCAGTCTATGTGATCATTGCTCCAAATTTGCACAGTGGCTTCTTGAGTGGAAATTGTGGTTTTTGGTATATATCTTTTGGGCCCAGATTTTGTTACTGTACAGCAGATGTGCATGGGGCCCACTTCGTGATATTTTGTCGATCGAAATTTAAACATGTTAGTTTACAGTACTTACATTATATCTCCGACCGTGAATGTCATTTGATCGGTAAACCGCGTCTGATTGCTATAGTTCTTTTAGACGGGTTTGCGAACGTGACATTCGCGTTGATGTTCTGTGTTGTGCTGTGATGTTGCGGATTTGTCGTGGTGGATAGCAGTATGCAATGGTAGTGCAGTTTGGATTTATTTGTATATTTGATATTGCAGGGCGAGCGTCCAACATGTGGACTGCCGTCACTGCCTGTTGTATAATATTCTTTTGAGGCACGACCGGGTTGAGGTCGATGTACCCGTTGTACATATTATTTATTTCTGTACTAGGTTTACCCCGCGATGGGGTGCACGGATAGCCGGGTTCTGGAGGGCAACGGGTCCGCATCTCATGGCTTTGAGAGGCAGAGGGATCTCACTCTAGAATTGGCAAACTATTCACCGCACTTATAAAGGGTACAGGTTGACCCAAGGAGGGGTGCTCAAGTTACCAGATTCCGTGAAGTGCTGGGTGGTCCATTCACTTTGCTGTAGGGGGCTGCCTCGCTTCAGGTTTTGGCGGGTAACTTGCCGCACCCGTAGGGGTCTAGGTTTCATTGCACAGGCTATCCACACGACCAGGGGAATGTCGGGTTTCAGCAGCAGCTCTGTGAAACCCGGGGATCCCTGATTATCTGTATTGTTCTATGATACTTATTACTTTTCTGTAATGTTGCATATTATCATACCTGGAGCGATTATTGTATATTGGTATATATACTATTATATGTTGTATATGTTTTGCACCCGCGCTAGTCCAGTCCCCGCTTTGTCGTTAGTTAAGTAACCTAACGGGTGATGACGGGACCCAATGACGAATGCGGATGGCATATACGTACATTTTATTTTCGTTCTTTTCTGGTGTGATTGATTGATGGGACTGCGTTGATTTTGATCAATGCAAAGGAAAACAAACCTGTTTGGATGTTGTTGGAACAGTTTTAAAAAGTGTTATTACAAAGACGTTTCCTTTTGTTTTGCATAGCGGTATTCAGTTGGAATATCCTGCACCTCATTCGACGAGGCAAGGGCCGATATCCCTTCACCGGGAATGACCCCTTGGGCAGAAGTTTGCGTCAGGGTGATAACTTCACTATAGTCGATTACAAGTTGCTTTGCGTCGTGGTATTCAGTTGGAATATCCTGCACCTCATTCCACGAGGAAAGAGCCGAGATCCCTTCACCGGGAGTGACCTCTTTAGCAAAAGGTTTTCGCCACTATATTTTTATAAAAAACTACAGGTTCCTTCAGCGATATCAAGTTCACTACGTTAAAGGTTTTTCGCCAAAAACCAGGCGTAGCCCTCCGTCATTTCTTTTGGGTATTCAGTAGTATTCAAGCTATGCATTTTAGCCAAAGTTAAGGCATAGTGTTTGGTAGCTGCTGGGTATTCATTTGTTGTATAGATAGATGAGTTGGTTTGGGACAATCGTTCTACTGATTGGCCAAAGTCAGAGGCATGTACGGGTGGGTTCAAATTGACAAGATAGTGACGGGTAGAACTTGGCATGCGACTTATGGCATTTTGGCCAAAGTCAAGGTCATAAGAGCATGGAGCAAAAATCATATCGGGAGTTTCTAAAGAAACTGAAACTTGCCAAGTATGCGCATACCTTCTGGAGTGTGATAACGTGAGTGGATTCCGTCACGTTATCATGCGATGAGAGTTGGATCCCGATTCCCACTGATGAGTTGGTTTACTCTTCGGGTGATCCCGATTGACTCTTCTTTCAGGTTTGGAGGAGATTTTGACAGTACAGTGGGAGGTTTCTGGATTAGATAAAGTGATAACCATTCTGATCTAGGTTAGAGTGCATGCAGAGTGTTTCTTTTCTCTCTCTCTTTGGCAGTGACATTTGACCGATCCTAGACTATGACTCAGTGACCAGGTTGACCGAACCTTCTTAAAATACTGGCTTTTGGATTGTTCGAGTTGCATAAGTCATTGCCACTCTTTCTTTTACCCTTTGCATTTCTCAGAACACCCCGTATTACTACGGACATCCACTTCCATTGGATAGATCCATCGTATGGTTATATACGAACTCGGAGGGATTTCTTCGAGGATGGATCAAGGTTCAGGAGAAATAGAATTGGTTTATTCAGTTGTCTTTTATTATCACCTTCTCTCAGGTTGCGAGGGCTCCTTAGTTTAGGAGAGTACACCTATTACGCTTATTGGATAGTCTTATTCTAAACCATAGGCAGGTGCCGAAAGGTAGGGAATGAAGAAAACCAATTAGCCTAAGTAGGGTATACAGAAGGTAATATGTAAAGACAAAATAAAAGGATTAGAAAGAGGGCAAAGTAAATTGCAACTGATATCATTCACGACCAAACCGCGTGCTTCATCGCCACTCCTATTTCACCTTTGTTTTTTTCCCCAGTTCGGGAGAAATAGAATAAGGTATTATTCAGTTGTTTTTTATCATCACCTTCTCTCAAGTTGCGAGTACTCCTAGGATTAGGAGAGTACACCTATTATGCTTACTGGATAGTCTTCTTCCAAACCACAGGCTGGTGCCGAACGGTAGGGAAGGAAGAAAACCATTTAGCCTAACGAAGGTGTACAGAAGGTAACGACTAAAGACAAATAAAGGGATTTGGAGAGAAGGCAAAGAAATATACGGTTAAAGTCATGAATTGGTTATGGAAGAGGCATTACTAGGAATACCAGGATACCCCTACGAAACATTTTCATGTTTCAGTGCATTGTTAAAGGAAAAATGTTTTCCCGATTAGATACTTCCTCTAAGGGTATGCATTTACCAGGTTTCATTCTCATATCTGTATGGTTTTACAGATGATGAGTGGGAGTAAGTTATTGGGAATTAGGTAATTATCCTCATTATATCGGAATTCGTTGTAATTGGTGATATTTGAGGAAATCGCCTGGGTACAGTTTTCAACCTACGACGCACAGGTTTTGAGTTATTCAACTCAGCGGACTTATACAGAGTATTGTATGTTGTCCAGTGTCCATCAGGACAAAGGGGTAGGTCCTCGTACTATGTTCTGTTTACTTATGACTTCTCTAGTTTTTAGACAAGTGTTTCGTAGAAATACAAGGTCTAAGTTTTGAGAAGTTGTGGGTATAAGAATAAAGTAGAGAACCAGGTGTCACAAGTATCGGGATTCTTCAATGAGATTGAAGATGTAGATTCTTGTGATTGGCATTCAGATGATAGTAATAGTTTTGAGAAACTTGTTTCTCTTTCAGGTTACTCATAATTGGATGGATTCCTAAGTTGAGTAATGCTGATTAGCCTCTTTCCATTAAGTTGATATGCACTGGAGACAGCTGCATGATTGAATCTGGTTCCAATTAAATAAGTGCCAAAATTTCTATATTGGATATAGAATGGTTCATATCTTAACGATGTTAAGATACGGTGAGTTGTCCAGCTTATGCTTAAAACCAGACTCTGGATAGCTCAAGGCACGTTTCTGTAATGGTTGTTTGTGGGTTGACCCTGGCTATGACGAGGGTTGATTTTCTACCATCTGGAAGATCAATAGTGATATTGTTCTTGACTCGCCACAGTTTTAGTAAAATGGATTTTTTTTCAGAAAACAGTAGTGGGAGTATGGTAGAACTGGAAGTGATTCCAGAACCGCGAACGATTACGGAAAATTTAATAGGACCTATATATTCAATCAGGTTTGACATTCCATTAGCCACTCCGCAGATATGGTGGGTAACCTCAGACACCCGAGAGGTACTTCGGTAGCCTCAAGGACGGTGACAGGGAGGTTCTTGTTTACCCAGACTTGACACTACTGTTGTTCCAGACTATGAGACCCGGCAGGAGGTTAAGTATAGCGTCGTTCTAAACTAGCTTTAGAAGTGCACGTATATATTATTCTGCCAGAGGGTTGTCGTAGTCAGTGGGAGCAGCGGAAGTATAGTGGGTAAGTAGCTTATGTCTATTTATAGACTAGAGCAGATATAGCGGAGATAGATCATCTATTTTTGATGTGACAGTCATGGGTTTGACTTCATCAGAATAGGGGATGGATCTGTTAAGAAGGTAGTAGGGTGTGATGTCATGGTATCTGGATGACATACACAGAGTAGGAAGTAAAATTCCTATACTACGATCGGTTGTACTGTGGTCGTCACACAGTTGTTTCTCCAGACAGGATATGGATATAATATACGACATTCTGGTTTCTGGATCTATGGTTTTAGATCTAGATTTGGGTAGTTTCCCAATGTGGGTACTTTGACAGTATTCTAATGATTTTTAGAATAGATGACACCTGGCATGGTGGTGTACCTGCAGGTGATGGAGTCACCCTCTCTAAAGATGTCTTACAGACTAAAGGGGAGAGGGATGTGCATGATTGGCAGATCACTTGCTCAGGCAATTGAGTCAATCGTGAGATGTCAAGTACCACACCAGATGTTGTTTTTGCACTAGATGCAATAAGTTTGTATTAATCCAATCCTGGAGAAACATAAGGAAGCAGTTTTAGAACATAAGTGCATGTTCTACGGATTTGATAACGGCAGCCTCCTTCGGGGGACGGTTATCATTCCAGTCTTCAAAGGTGACATGGTTGACAGAGTGATTGTCAGAGTTTTAGTTTTCCCTCTGACGAGGGACAGTATTATGGACAGGTGGTCCAAGAGGATACTGTGGGAAGCATGGTGCATGATACTGATTAGGTTCAGTGATCGATACAGTCTAAGAAGTTTGGATTTGGAGTTCATTTATGAACTAGGTCCCATCAGATATCCAGACATATTCTAAGACAGGTATTATTTAATTCGGGAGATGGCTTTCTCCGCGAACTTGAGATTAAGAGAGACATAGAAAGAAACATCAGGGCGGATCCACTCACTGAGGCTATTTCTCGAACACAATAGTTTTACAAACGGGCTTTGTGAAACTGATTAGTAGAGGAGTTGGACGTTCGGTTTCACACGGGCTGTGAGTAGTCGACATCGCAATAATTAGCCTTAAGTGCAAGTGGGAGATTGTTGGATATAGTGCCCTCAGAGTCAATTATTGGATCGCAGGTACGTGATTGCAATGATTGCGGAGGACCTATACCGGTAGGACAGTCTTACTCGAGATGATAGTATGCTATCTGGTTTGCCTTTATCAGTCGTGTACAGGTTCAGGTGACTGATCACTGTTACACTTTGATAGAGTCCTTAGGATCTTGCTTTACTACCAACAGTATGATGGCGATCATATACGTGAGAGTTGGGTGGTTTATAAGCATATCCTTAATTATGGTCCCTAGTCGTGGGAGTTTCGAGACAGGGCATCGATACTTCGGAGTAGACTAGTGTATACAGTCGAGACCCCGACGAGAGGTGGTGGCCGGTCTCACAAGTCAATGGTGTCAGTTGGATCACCTAAGATGTATACAGGTGCTCATTGGGTTATGAGTACACCGGACAGGACTCGCCGGGAACCTGCTAGTTGGTATTATACATATCGTCAGATAGCAGTTCCCTGGTGACATATGTACAGGTTAGTTCATCGACCTGAGGTCATCATTTGTCTCGTGTGAGTTCCCACCGTGCTTTGATTTCTATCCTACCACGGCTCAAAGGAGTCGTGCAAACATGTAGTTTTTGGGTACAGTCCCGAGCCACATGGAGGCACGTGAGCGGATCGGTAGGGGATTCGTCTCTCCCGGTATTGGGGGTGAGATAGCGCTGTGTCTAAGAGAGCCATTACACAAAGCCCACGGCCGTGGTAGGAGATTTACTGGTAGGTACTCCAGTAGTATCTCAGGGTATTTTTAGGCTACACTCCGACACGACTTATTCTGCTGTTGGGGGTCTGACGTTACCAGCCCCCTAGGCAGATATGCTATACTCATAGACGAACGGACCGAACTGTATATACATTGTCACTGTTAGGCTCAGTAGGGTTTCCGGATGAGTTCGCTCATCAGCCTCCTTTGAGGTCAGTGCATGGGCAGCCGTTACGCACAGCTAGTGCCGCTGACGGCTTGTGGTTAAACCCACTGCCAGGGTACTGATGAGTCATTAGAGTCCCCCACAGACAGTTTCCCAAGTTCGGGCGAAACATTGTAGAGGCCGTATGGTTTTATGGCAGGGTTCGGAAAATGCACGTGCGTTTACGCACGTGTCATATTTCGGGCAGATAATACTGGTGGGCTTTGGTTTAAACCGGATCCGAGTATTATACTGTGTAGATATAATATCTTTATCTCAGTTGCATTTGTATTCGGTCGTAATACAAATGCGGGTATGTTTATACTGTTACGGGGTTATCCTGAAATTCGTTTCGGGATCGCTTTTGGAAGTTGCCAGTTTCCAGTTTCCAGTTTTCTATCGTCCGTCTTTATCATTCGGTTAAAGACGGATTTATCTTTTCTTGGATGAGGGTGAGTCATGCTTCTAGAATGTTCTAGAAGTGGTGATAAGGCTTATGACTCATTTGTTGCATTAATGATTTTGGTGACAAGGTTAAGTGATTCATTAGTTTCATTTAATGTGTTCATACTAGGTGTATCATGACTCATGGTTATGATAAGCTTCATGTTTATTGTCACCCTCCTTCCTAGCTCCTACACTCACCTCCCTTGTTCCATATATATTGGTCGGCCCCTCCCCTTGAGAGAGAGATTGATTTTTGATTAAAAAGACTATGGTTTTGGATGTATAGAAATTTGATAGTTCATTTTCTCATTCCATTTCATTTCGAGTGGCAACTTCATTAACCGTTCGTCCACGGCTTTAGACGAAGTGAGACAAAGTATTCTACTCATTCTCTACATCAATCTTGGTCGTCTCTTTTAGCAAACTTGACGACCGAGTTACCTTGAGTCAGAGGCGGGAGCCCGTTTAAAGATCCGTTGACGTGGTGCCACCTGGATGAGCAGATCGAAGATCGACGAGATCGGAGCAGCCGCAACAAAGCATGGGATGATGGTTAAAGAACGAAGGACTCGGATCGTTCGGTATAACGTTTCTACTCTCTTTACAGTTTGTTAGTTTATCAATAATGGCAGATCCGGGTTATAGTATACGATAGCGCCAGTTAAAAGTTTTTGTTCCGCATTTGGCGTCTGTTAGACGGCCGGGGCGCTACCGTAGACTTACATTTGTAACCTAGCATGATACAAACATGTACACAAATATACATATCACATATATACAATGTGCACAAAGTGAGAAAAAGAAATCATAAGTGAGCTTAATATTAGTTAATGTAATATAATATATCAAATATATAATTATACATTAAATTATTAAGTCAACTCTTGATTTAATAATCTGGCTATATCATATATAACCGACTGATATCATGTGTAACAAATTATTGAATCAACACTTGATCCGATAACCCGGCTATATCGCATATAACCGACCAATGTCACAAATCACGAGGATAGAATACGGTATCTCATATCGTATCAATCTCGGTCCTGCACATATCACATATTTTCTCCTACTCCATTTCGCTTGAGCCAGGAAACCTCTGTGTAGAACTCTGAAGACTCGTCAATACGCCGGCAGTAGGTGATGATCATATCAAACACCCACAAGCCGCAAGCGGTCTGCTAAACATAACGGCTACCCGGGTATTGAGTGATTAGAAAATCAACAAGCAAACCTGCTCATACTCCTGCGAATCCAATCAGTAACACTACCGTACAGTCCGGTCTCTTCGTCTGATATGTCGCATATCTCGTCTGGGTGTGGTAAATGTCAGACCCCAGTAACTCTATAAGTCGTGCCAATATGAGGCTCATAACGGGCCGAGAAACTAATGATCACACTTACCAGTATATCTCTGAAGCATCCCTGGCCAGGGACTTCCTGTTATAGCCAATTTAACACAGCGCAACATCAACCCCCAATACCGGGAGAGACGAAACCCCTCCTATCGCTCATTGCCTCCATGTGATTCGGGACTGTAACCAAAAGCCACCATTTTGCACGTTCTCTTGAACGTGGTAAGATAGAAATCAAAGCACAATGGGAATCATATAAGACTCTATGACGATCTCAGTTCTATAGGCTAACCTGTACCAGTGTCACCAGAGAACTGCCATTTGACGTGAGGTATAATACCATCTGGGAGTTCTCGGTGAGTCCGTCCAGTGTACCCAGTCTCTACTGAGCAACCGTATACTGTCTCTGATGTCAAACACCAATGGATATGGGATCATCCATAACCCATCTACATCGGTCGAGAAGCTATACGTTAGTCTACTCTGGTATATCGATGTCTTGTCTCGATACACCCACGACTAGGAACGTTTGAAGGATATACTTAACGACTACTCTGTCCCCATTAGTATGATCTGCATTATAGTCCTGGTAGTCAAGTACTCATCCTAAGGGCTTTATCAACATGTAACATAGAGACAATTAGTGTACATGTTAAGATAAAGTGCAACCAGATAGCATACTATCATGTCGAGTAAGAAAGTCCTCTATATATATGTCCAAGCATCCACTACAATATACATCGTATGTACAGTAATGGCCTCTATGGCACACATATAACTAACATTCTCTAGTTCTAGACAAGCATTTCGTTGAAATATAAGGTCCAGATTTTGAGAAGTTATAGGTATAAGAATAAAGTAAGAGAACCATTTGTTGGAAGTATCAGGATTCTTCGAGGCAGTCGAAGATGTAGGTACTTGTGTAAGGCATTTCGTTGATAGTAATGGTTTTGAGAACTTACTTCTCTTTCAGATTACTCATATATGGATGCGCTCCTTGATGAGTAATGCTGATATGCCTCTTTCCATTTGGTTGATATGCACTGGAGACAGCTGCATGATTTTGAATCTGGTTTCAATTAAATTAGTTCTTTTGTTTCTATATTGGATATATATAGAATCAATTTATATCTTAACGACGTTAATGTATAGGGAGTTGTTCGGCTGATGCTTAAAACCAGAATCCGGATAAACTCAAGGCATGTTTCAGTAATGGCAGTTTGTGGGTTAGCCCGGGCTTTGATGAGGGTTAACTTTCTACTATCAGGATGATCAATAGTGATATTGTTCTTGACTCACCACAGTTTTAGTAAAATGGATTTTTTCAGAAAACAGTAGTGGGAGTATGGTAGAACTGGAAGTGATTCCAGAACCACAAATGATTACTGAAAATTTAATAGAATCTAAACATTCAATCGGGTTTGACATTCCATTAGCCACTCCGCAGCTTTGGTGGGTAACCTCAGGCACCCGAGAGGTACTTCGGTCTTCTCAAAGACGGTGACAAGGAGGTTCTTGTTTACCCAGACTTGCCATTGCTGCTGTTCTAGACTATGAGACCCGACAAGAGGATGGGTATATCATCGTTCTAAACTAGCTTTAGAAGTGCACGTCTATATGACTCTGTCAGAGGGTTGTTATAGTCAGTGGGAGCAGCGGAAGCATAGTGGGCAAGTAGCTTATATCTATTTATAGACTAAAGTAGGTATAGCGGAAATAGATCATCTATTTTTGATGTGACGGTCATATGCTTTGACTTCATCAGAATAGAAGATGGATCTGGTAAGAAGGTAGTAAGGTGTGATGTCCTGGTATTTGGGATGACATGCACTTTATAGGAAGTGAAATTCCTATATTACGATCGGTTATACTGTTGTTGTCACACAGTTGTTTCTCCACATAGAACATGGATATAATATCATGGATTCTGGTTACTATATCTATGGTTTTAGATCTAGATATGGAAAGTGTCCCAATTTGGGTACTTGACACTATTCTAAAGTGTTTTAGAATGGACGACTCCTGGCATGGTGGTGTACCTGCAGGTGATGGAGTCACCCTCTCTAAAGGTGTCTTACAGACTAAAGGGGAGAGGGATCTGCATGATTAGCATATCACTTGCTTAGGCAATTGAGTTAATCATGAAAACTCAAGTACCACAGCAGATGTTGTTTTTGCACTAGCTGCAATAAACATATATTAATCCAATCCTGGAGAATTGTAGGGAAGCAGTTTATGAACATAAATAGATGTTCTAGGGATATGGTAACGACAACCTCCTTCTGGAGACGATTATCATTTCAGGCTTCCAAGGTGACCTGGATGACAGAGTGGCTGTCTGAGTTATAGTTTTTCCCTCTTCTGAGGGACAGTATGTTGGACAGGTGGTCCAAGCGAATACTGAGGAAGGCATGGCGCCTGATACTGATTAAATTCAGTGGATGATACAGTCTAAGAAATTTGCTGGATTTGGAGTTCATTTGTGAAATGGGTCCCATCAGATATCCAGACAAATTCTAAGACAAGGTATTGCTCATTTCGGGAGATGGTTATTCTCCGCGAAATTGAGATATAGAGAGATAAAGATAGAAATACTGGATCGGATCTACTCACTGAGGCTATTTCTCGAACACAATAGTTTCGCAAACGAGTTTTGTGAAACTGATTAGTAGAGAAGTTGGGTGTTCGGTATCACACGGGCTGTGAATATACGACACCGCAATAATTGGCCTTAAGTGCAAGTGGGAGATTGTTAGCTATAGTGCCCTCAAGGCAATTATCATAGTCGCAGGCAGGTGATTATGATGATTGAGGGAGAACCTATACCGGTAGAACAGTCTTACTCAAGATGATAGTATACTATCTGGTTTGTCTTTATCATCACCATTACATGTTGATAGAGCCCATAGGATTCTTTCTTGACTACCAGCATTATGATGGCGATTATATACGTGAGAGCTGGTGATCTATAAGCACATCCTTAAATGTCCCTAGCCGTAGGAGTTTCGAGACTGGGCATCGATACTCCAGAGTAGACTAGTGTATACTGATCGAGACCCCGACGAGGGGCGGTGGCTACGTCTCACAAGCCATTGGTGTTAGTTTATTCACCTAAGATAGTATACAGGTGCTCATTGGGTTATGAGTACACTGGACGGACTCGCCGGGAACCTGCTAGTTGGTACTATACCTATTGTCAGATAGCAGTTCCCGGGTGACATGTGTACAGGTTACTCTGTCGACCTGAGATCGTCATTTGTCACGTGTGAGTTCCCACTATGCTTTGATTACTACCCTACCACGGCTCAAAGGAGTTGTACAAACAGGTTTTAGTTGGGTACAGTCCCGAGCCATATGGAAGCAGTGAGCGGATTGTCGGAGATTCGTCTCTCCCGGTACTGGGGATTGATGTCACGCAGTGCACGGGTGGCCATCACCAGAAATCCTTGGCCCAGGTAGTCGAGAATTATTGATCTAGGATCGGTAGTTTCTCATGTGGTGATGGGTTTCATACCGACACGAATTGTCGCGTTATTAGGGGTCTGATTTTATCCACCCTCCTAGACTCGATATGCGATACTCTTAGACGAACAGACCGGACTGTATGGATATTGTCACTGTCAGGCTTAGTAGGGGTTCAGGATGAGTTTGCTCGTCGGCCTCCCTTTCTCTCAATACCTGGGTAGCCATTACGTACAGCTAGTGCTGCTGACGTGCTTGTGGTTAAACCCACTGTCAGCATATTGACGAGTCTTTAGAGTCCCACACAGAGGGTTTTCCTGGTTCTGGCGAAATGATGTAGTAGCCGTATTGGATACGTGCAGGGTTTCAATCGATTGATATACTTTATACCCGAACTTTCGATCGGACTGTTGATAATACTAGTCAGCTCGGGTTTGAGCCGGATTATTAAATCAGGTATTGATTTAATAATTTACGTATATGTATTTCAATACATATATTCTAGTATTATGTTTTTTGTGTTATTCTATCTCTTTGGGTATTCGTATTTCGGTACGAATGCAGTTATGTATATACAGTAGAATTTAATCCGTATTTTATCCGGAAAACATTCTAGAAGGTGGCCACCTCATTTTTGGATTTGACCATTTTTTGGAAAATGGTAAATGATGTGGAAATTGGAAAATGGGGAGTATGGTGGTGACCATGCTTGCATAGTGTGCACAAATGAATTTTTAATTCATTTGTGTATACTATTCACGTATGGGTGGTATTTTAAAATGAAAGATATTGTTTTACAAAACCTAGCATGCTTGATTTTCTCTCTCACGAGAGCTTCATTATTTTGAGATGGTTGGTTTTCTCTTGAGCATCCTTTGTTTTCACCACCATTTATGCATCACTCCTCTCTTGATTTTCCATGGTTGCCTCCACCTTCATTCACCACCTCCTCTCAACTCTCTCATGTGTTGAGAATCATGAGAGGAGGCGAGATGAGATAGACCAACACTTGGATTACACTCACTACATCCTACGCTTTCTAGAGTAGCATCCTAGAAACCCTAGTTGCTTCACTTGCATCCATTATGTGGAGCTAGTGCCAAGACTACATCTCTCGGGTAGATCATCTTCGATGGAGGGAGACCGATGACCAAGCTTGATCAAGGAGCCTCTAGGAGCTTGGGAAGATGGTTGATGACCGAAGGACACAGATCAACTCGGTATAACCATTCCTAACTCCTTTTATTTGCTTGCTAATATAGGGTTTAGGGTAGATCCGGGTATCGGGTAATGGTAGCGCCAGTTTAGTAAATTTTTGTTCCGCATTTGGCCACGGTTTGATGGCCGGGCCGCTGCCGTAACGCAGCAAGTAAATCACAAGCTATGGTAGAAAGCACCAGATACAAATATCCATAGCTTTTCCACCAGGTTAAAAATATCAAACTCATCTATGTTATAATCTACGTCTAACTCAGTTTGTAAATATATTGTTAACTCATTTAAAAATGACGATGATGAAGCCACGGGGCCTCGTGCCTTTTTCTTCTGTTGAATAAATGCTAAAATTGGAGTTGAAGCACGTGAACTGTTTGCGGCCGTTGGTCTAATAGTTCTACCAGCAGAAGATCGTGCAACATACAAATCAAACACCTCATCTAAATTACTTCTAATGGTACTAACATAAGCATCAATATCTACATTCTACCCCATGCATCCATGAAACCCGTTTAAAAGAGCCTCCAAAGCTTCTAATTTAATTCTAGGGTTCATTACCGAACATAAACAGTAAACAATTAGAATTTCAGAGTATTTAAAAATCTCAGTTAGCATTGAAAATAGGTCCTAGAGGGGGTGAATAGGATTAAGCTACCAATATGCCCAAATTAAAAATTCTAACCACTTACAAATATAAATATCAAAATTGAATAGCTAAGTAATATACCAATATAGATAAGTGGCTAAGTTAATTGCAATTGTGAAAACATAAATATATAGCAAGCAAAAATAGAGAGAGCAATCAAGTCTAAGCAATGAGCATATAGCATATAGAGCAGAAGCAATAAACCTATCATGCAATTTTTAATCTAAGGAAAATAAGCAATTAGAGAGTAAGAAATTGAAAATGCAAACACGCAAGGTTTTAAAGAGGTTCGGGAGATCCCCTAGTCCTCTTTCTTTAGGCGTACGAGCCCGTTCCACTAAAAACGTCTGCACTGAGACAATCACGTTGTGCACCTGCAACCAAACACATCACTCGACACACAAGTGACTCTTCTCTCTTATAAGCTTCTCTCCTTTACAAAGGCACCCTTACACTTAAGGATTCTCACACAAAGAAAGAAAAACTTCTCTCACTCTTCTCTCTTATAAGCTTCTCTTCTTTACAAAAGCACCCTTACACTCAAGAATTCTCACATAAAGAAAGAAAAACTTCTCCCACTCTTCTCTCTTACAAAGACACTCTACCACTCTAGAGTTCTCATACAAAGGAAGAAGAGGGTTACAATAAGCACAATTACTCTCAAAATATTTTTACAATTGAAGCACTGATACTCAAGAAGAATGGATAGTGAATAGAGTCCTTGAGTGTGTGCGAGAATGATTTGGATAAGCAAGTGAAAGTACAATCAAATTCTCACAAGTTGTGTGATTTTTCTTTGAAATATCACTTTAGAATAATAGGAACCGAAATCTCTAGTGATTGGTTCTCAAAAAACCAAAGCAAAACCCCTTTTATAGACCTAATGAAAAACTAGCCATTATGGGTCCAATCTGTCATTTTTCAATATTGACAGACATCTGAAGTTATACGAGACAAACATCTGAAATTTTAACAAAATAAATCCCAACGGTTATATATTTTCAAAAGAAATTCTTCTTCAGACGTCTGTTGTGCCCTTTTTAAGACGTCTATACCATAATCAAAGTTCACAAAAATATTTTTACTTAAAGATCGAGTTGTCATATGCCTATATATAACATACGTCTGAAGTACAAACCAACAGACATCTGAAGAACAAAAAAATAGCAACCCGAGACTGCCAGTGAGACGTTTGTCGAAGAAACAAACACCGGTTTTGTCGACAGACGTCTGAAGTCCATTTTTAAAAACGTCTAAAGTATATTTTGACAAACTTCTGAAGTCTAAAAAGATGTAGGAATATATTTACTTAAAACAAATGGGGTTGATCATGTTACGAATTGTTGGATATAGATGCTCTCAAGACAATTATTATAATTGCAGAAGGACCTATATAGAGAAAACAATCCTACTCAAGATGATAGTATACTATCTGGTTTGTTTTTATCATTCATGTGTATATGTTTTACTCATTATCATGTATCGCTAATACATAGTGATAAAGTCTATATGATTTTGCTTGACTACCAAGATTATGATAAGGATCATACTAGTGTGGCCTGGGTATTCTATATGCACATCCTTAAACGTCCTTAGACGTGGCAATATCGAAACTGGGCATCGATATTCCAGAGTAGACTAGTATATACGTTTCTTGACCTAGACCGGGGCGATGGTTGATCCCTTAACCATTGGTGTTTGACATCAAAGATTGTATATAGGTGCTTATTAGATGAATAGGTTTCACTAGACGGACCCACCTAAGAACTCCTAGATGGTATTGTACCTATTGTCAGATAGCAGTTCTCTTGTGACATGAGTACATGGTAGTCTGTAGACCTAAGATCATCATAGTGTCTTGTGTGCGTTCCCAATGTACTTTGATTACTACCCTACCACGACTTCAAAGAGTCGTGCAAACATGTTTTAGTTAGATACAGTCCTAAAGCACATGAAGGCAGTGAACGATCGAAGGGATTTCGTCTCTCCCGGTATAGGGAGTCGAGGTCATGCTGTGCCAGATCGACTATAACCATAATTTCTTGGCTAAAGAAGATGGGATTTACTGATAAGTGTTATTAGTAGTTTCTTGGGGGGTTATGGGTTCATGATCAGCATGAATTATCGGGTTATTGGGAGTCTGATGATATCCACCTCCTAGACCTGGTATGTGATACTCTCAGACGAAGAGATCAGACTATATGCTGAATGTCAACGATAGGCTCTATAGGATTTCAGATGAGCTTGCTTATCGATCTTCCTTTCGATCAATACCTGGGTAGCTGTTACGTGCAGCTAGTACCGCTGACATGCTTGTGGGTTACCCGTGAGGGGATTGATCTGAAAGTTTTTTAGATCAATTAGATGAGATTCTAATCTACTACCAGTGTATTGTCGAATCTTTAGAGTCCCACACAGAGGTTTCCCAGCTCAGGAAAAACGATATAGAGTGCATATAGGGATACGTGCAGGAGTTCGATTAAACATGTGTATTTGATACACGTATTTTAATCAGGCGTTTTATGATATCATCCGGTATATATATTGATATAACCGAATTATTAAATCAAGTGTTAATTTAATAATTATGTGTGTGTGTATATTAACTAATATCATACTTACTTTATATTTTCTTCTCTTTATAATTATTTGTATATGATACAAATAATTTTTCATGTATGTTGATACATGAAACATGTGTGTATGATACATATATGGAAAGTGAGATGAGAAAAAAATTATTTTCTTTATATTTTAAAGAAAAGAATTGGTCATTTTAAAGAGAAGAGTAGAGAATTATTTGGATAATTCTTTAACTTTTCTTTGGATAAGAATGGCTAATTCATTTTATTCTCATTCAATTATCATCTCATACTCATCTTCTTCCTCTCTCTCTTGAGTTTTCTTAAGTGAGAAAGAAAAAGAAAAAGAGAAGAAAAAATAGTGAGCAATTTTATCTACATCATCTTTTATCACTAATCTAACAACTTAGCGTTATTAGTTTCTTCACATACATCTAGTTTGTGAAGTTGGAGCTTGTTTTGGGCAAATCTTAAGGTGGATCATCTTTGACAAGGAAGTCTACATTCAAGCTCGATCCTGGAGTTTAGAAATGTAGTCGGAGTCCAAGGAGAGGTGGTCAACGCGCTACAAAGATTGTAGTTCGCAAACTTGTAGAAATAACTCTCTTTTGTTGTTGCAAGTTGTAGTCATTGGTCTTGATTCTTTGTGTGCTTGCTATAGCTCTCTTGAAATTTCAAAATTATTGCTTCTGCTACGCTTTAAACCATCTTGTAGAGAGTATAGTACACCTACAATAGTATCAGAGCTATTAGGCATTGGATGCCGACCCATGAGGGGTTCTCACTGTGTGACATTGTGACGAAGCGCAGGCTCTTACCTCCAGAGTGTCCCGTTTAGAAAGCCCAGAGGGTTGCAGTCTGTCACGAAGGGATAAAGTAAAAAGTAACCGCTGAGGAACCTTTGGGCGCCACGGCGAGCTTCTGCTGCGCCGACTGACCCATAGTGGTATCAGAGATGGTCCAACGACTACAACTTGTTTTGGTGATATTGAAATTCCTGAAACCCAAACTTTTCAAAACTAGTTTAAAAAAATTTGAATGAAAAGCTCTTATTTTTGCTTGTGCCAGAGCCACCGGATTCTTAGTTCGGACCAAGAGTTTAGAGTAGGCTCAAGATAACCCAAACTCATCCAATTTGTGCTCGGTTCGGCCCCGCATCAGGGCCGAACCGAAGCCGATTCAGCCCCGCATTGGGGGCTGGATCAGCCAGTGGATCAGGCCCAATTTGGGGCCGTTCGAGGGCTGGTTCATCCCCAATGCGGGGCTGATCCCGCCCCTAATCGGCTCCGTTTTAGGGCCGAATCAAGACCCGTATAGTGTGGGGTTTTATGGGGTTATTGGGGTTCGAATTCGCATAAAAATGAGGGGATTTTAGTTGCCGGGATAACCTTTAAATTCAGGTTTTGGAATTTCAAGTTTGTGATCTCGCGGTTTATGAATTCTAATGTCATGGTTCGAATCGACTAAACTAAATTGTTTGATTAATTCATCTCGAACACGGATACAATAAGGATATGCGTTGGTAAACGTCGCCTAATTTCTATATAAGTAATTATATGAGATTGCACATTTGTTATTGTAATTGTTGTTGATGTTGTTGGGATGGATTAAACGGATCATCGTGATTGAATAGCCCCTTATGTGAGATACTTGTACTTTTGATGTCATATGTATTTCATTTATTCGGGATGAGCGGCCGAATTGTGGCCGTCGTTGCCGCTTGATATATATTCTTTTATTGGGACACTTCCGAGTTGAAGTTGATGTTGCCACTTGATACACACACACACACACTAGGATACCCCACGGTGAAGTGCTTGAGTTACCGGATTTAAGCATACAGTGGGTGGCCATCTCAAGCAGTTGAGATCTGGGTCATATTATTCTAGGATTGGCAGGTGATTCGCCATGCTTGTAAGGGGTTAGGTATGACCCATGGAGGAGTACCCAAGTTACCGGGTTTAGATAGTATTGGTTGGCCCACTCATGATATTAAGTGCGGGCAGCCTCACTAGTAGGATTGGCGGGTGGCTTGCCACACTCGTAGGGGTTTTGGATCGATATTGTACGGGCTATTCACACGACTGTGGAATTTTGTATTTTGTGATCAGCTCAATCGAAACGCGTTATTCCCAGTATATCTGCTTTTCCATATTCTGTGATATTCATTGCATGCCTGTAATGTGATTACCTGCCTGTGATGATGTTTATCGCTTTCCTGTAATATTGATTATCCGCTTGCGATTATATATATGATGATATATATGATATACAAATAAATGCTGATATATGTTTTGCGTCAGCGCTAGCCTTGCCTCCGCCCTGCCGTAAGTTAAGTAATCTTACGATGAAGACCCGAAGCCCCATGGCGAATGCGGATGGCAGATATAGCATTTTATTTTCTTTTCATATCATGCTTTTCTGTAATGGTGTGAGAAGATACTAGATAATATGTGATAATCTAAATGATGGGATTGTATTAATTCGGATTAATGCAAAGAAAACAAACCTAAAACACGTTGTAGGAACCAAATTTTTCTAAAAACTTATAGCCGTATTCTTTTGCTTTGCATCGAGATATTCGGTTAGGAATATCATGCACCTTATTTGATGAGGTAAGAGCCCTGACCCCTTCACGGGGAATCCACACTTAAGCAAAAGTCTATGTAACTATAAATTTGCAAAACCACACGATTCTTTCAATGAGATCAAGTTCATTACGTTAAGGGTTTTCTTCAAAACCAGCCGTAGCCCTTTTCCATTTCAGGAAGTAAATTACTTAGTATTCTTGCCGTGTTTGTTGATCATTCGTTAAGGTGTACTGTACGGTAGCTAAGTGATGTCTTGCTGCTTGCATGTGACGCGATTGACCAAGACGGTCGTATTGCTTTGTTGATCATTTATCAAGGGCTTGTATGGGTGGATCTAGACTAATCAAGAAATGACGAGTTGAACTTGAGTAGGACTATTTGATTTGTTGATCATTCGTCAAGGTCCTAGGGTCCTACGGGTAAAAATTAATATCGGGAGTATCAAGTGTTGAAACTTGCAATGATATTACATACCTTCTATAAAGTGCGGTAATTTGTTGATCATTTGTCAAGGTTACCATGCCATGCTAGTTAGGGTTCCGATTCCCACTGTGAGTAATAGTTACTCTCGGGAGATTTTTTATGAATAACCCTGGTTAGTTCTCCTTTTAGGGTTTGAAGGAGAATTCGACAAAACAGCGGGAGACCGGATTAGATAAATTTATTAACCAATCTAATCTATAATAGAGTGCACGCTGAGTGTTTCTTCTCTCTCTCTCTCCCTCTCTCTCTCTCTCTCTTTCTCTCTCTGACAGCTACCTATAACCGACCTTAAACTAAAACTTGTAAACCAAGTTAACCGAATCTTTTTTCAATCTTCGACTTTGGAATGCCATGATTGCCCTAACTCATGACAAAGTCGCATATGTCCTTCCCACTCCTACTTCTACTTGGTAATTCCAGAACCCTCTGTATTTGGTACGGAGATCCATATTGCTTGGAAGGCCATCGTATGATTAGATACGAACTCGAAGAAATTGTTTCAGTTCGAGAATGGCCACTGATTTTGAAAACAGTGAATTGTTCGCTTGTCTTCCCCATCCACCTTATCTTAAGTTCGAGAACTTCTTAAATAAGGAGAATATACCGGTTACGCTTGTTAGATAGTCTTCTTTCAATCCCGAAGCTAGAGTTGAAAGGAAGGGTAAGATGGAAACCAACTCGCATATGTTCGGTATACAAAAGGTAAGATGGAGAGACATTAAAAGAGGTTGAAGTGAGTGTAAAGGAAAATGCAACAACTTTTATCACTCTGGGCAGTGAAAGAGGAATTACTAGGAATACACGGCCACCGTTCGAAATATTTTGATATTTCATGTTTTCTGTGTGATTGTAATTGAAACCTTTTCTCTATTAATTCTAACTCTTAGGTATAAAAATACCGGATTAATATCCCATATCTATAAGTGAAAGGTTCCTTGGCACTCTAGTAAGGTCTCACAAGGCATCGAACATGCCAATTTAAAAAAAATGGTGCCGAGAAACCCTAGACTACGGATCTTAGACTAGATGTTTAGGCGAAAAGATAATCTAGTTAACAAATTAACTAAAAGTTAGATGCTACAACCTTTGTAGATCCGGTTCCCCACTTCCTTAGCTCCACGTGGGTGTGCTCTTGCTGTTCATCACGAATCCTAGACTCATTCGTCGGCTTCATCGGAGAAACGGGCGAGCTAGGTCGTCGGCTTCGTGTCAAAGACGATCTACGTCGAGGTTGCACTAGTTCGAGCTCCGACTTCACAAAGTTGTGAAACTTGTGAAGAAAACACCCAAAACCACTTGGCAAGAGGTGGAGGATGAAGAAATAGGAGGTGGGTTCACTTTAGATTTGGATTTCTCTCACTAGAACTCAAGTTGCCATTGATGGCATCAAGGTTCTTATCTTGAAGAAGAAGGAGAAGATGATAGAATTGTTATGGAAAAAGAATAATAAAACAATACTTATCATCTTCTAACCATGGTCAAGTGTAGAGAATAGACCATGGTTAGTGGGATTGGTTAGGGTTTAGTATGATGACAAAATGGTATCATTAGTCAAAGCTTCATGAAGCTTCAACAAGCTTCAAGTTAAAAATGAAACCATTTTGTTTTTCATTTATTTATTTATCAAGAAAGAATAGATAAATAAATAAGTAATTAAATCAAAACCCTAACTCATCTCATAACCATGGTTTAATACTTAACACATAACCAATTTACATGCATCATCAAACATGACACATACAATTGCACACAAAATATATCACATATACAATGTGCTTTTCAAGTGAGAAAAATCCGTTTAAAGTGAACCAACACTAGTTAATGCAAAGTAATATATCAAATATATAATTATACATTAAATCATTAAATCAACATTTGATTCAATGATCCGGTCATGTCGCACATAACCGACTAGTATTCAATGTATCGATTTATCGAATCAATGATTCGATAACTAGGTCATATCGAATATAACCAATCGAAACATTTATCGCGAGAATGAAATGCGGTATCACATACACGCATTATTCTCGGTCCTGCACACATCTCATATGCGCTCCTATTTCGTTTCGCTTGAGCCAGGAAACCTCTGTGTAGGACTCTAAAGACTCGTCAATACGCCGGTAGCAGATGATGATCATATCAAGCACCCACAAGCCGCAAGCGGTCTGCTAAACGTAACGGCCACCCGGGTATTGAGCGATCAGAAGATCGACGAGCTAGCCCGCTCACACTCCTGTGAATCCAACCAGTAACACTTACCGTACAGTCCGGTCTCTTCGTCTGATATGTCGCATATCAAGTCTAGGGGTGGTAAACGTCAGACCCCAATACTCGATAAGTCGTGCCGATGTGAGGCTCATAACGGGTCGAGAAACTACTGGTAACACTTACCAGCAAATCTCTGATCAGCCCTGGCCAGGGACTTCCCTGTTACGGCCAATCGAGCACAGCGCAACATCAACCCCCAATATCGGGAGAGACGAAACCCCTCCTATCGCTCATTGCCTCCATGTGACTCGGGACTGTGCCCAAAGACCACCGTTTTGCATGCCCTCATGGACGTGGTAAGGTGGAGATCAAAGCACAGTGGGAATCACACAAGACTCTATGACGATCTCGGGTCTACAGACTAACCTGTACAAGTGTCACCTGAGAACTGCCATCTGACGTGAGGTATAATACCATCTGGGAGTTCTCGGCGAGTCCGTCCAGTGTACCCAGTCTCCACTGAGCACCCGTATACCATCTCTGATGTCAAACACCAATGGATATGGGATCATCCATCGCCCATCACATGGGTCGAGAAGCGTATACGCTAGTCTACTCTGGTATATCGATGCCCCGTCTCGATACACCCACGACTAGGGACCTTGAAGGATGTACTTATGGACTACCATGTCCCCACTAGTATGATCTGCATCATAGTCCAGGTAGTCAAGTACACATCCTAAGGGCTTTACCAACATGTAACTATAAGACAGTATAAAGAGACTAGTGTACATGTTAAGATAAAGAGTAACCAGATAGCATACTATCATATCGAGCAAGAAAGTCATCTCTATATATGTCCAAGCATCCAATATAATATACATCATCTGTACAATACTGGCCTCTAGGGCATACATACAACTAACAATAAGATGTTACAGATGCTGAGAAAGAGTAGAGTATTGGAAAAGGTGATTTGATTCTCAATGTTGGAAATCGGAGCAATTGTTGCTATTAGGGAAATCACATGGTTTTGCCTATCGGCAAACTTATGATTTTGAATGACTGTTATTATGCACCAATTTTTTTAAAAACTGATATATCCTTCACTCTGTTACATAAAATGGGATATATATTTTGAAAAACATGTTCTAAACATTTGCCTATATCAATCTATTGATTGAGTAAGGTGCAAAAAGATAACTGCATATACATTCTTAACCAAAATAAGGTTTTCAAATTACATCACATGGAATATGAGTTAATGAACTCATAAGACTTATACATGGTGATGTATGTTGTTCGATGTATACATGGACAAGGGGTTGGTACTAGCACTTCATTTTGATTACCTTTGAATTCTTTAGTTTTAGATACACATTCTTGTTGAAATGCGAAGTCCAAAGATTTTGAGAAGTTTATAAAATATAAGAATAAAGTAGAGAACCAAGCATTGAAAGTATTAAGAGTCTTCAAAGTGTTAAAAAATATGGATACTTATGCTAGGTATTCCGTATTGAGAATTTGATTCTCTCTCAGATTACTCGTCCGAGAGTGCTCTCCTTGATCAGTAATGCCGAGTGACCTTTTTCATTAAGGGATACGCACTAGAAAAAGTTGCATACCAATTGAATATGGTTCCATCTATATTAGTGCCTGTGATTCTATATGTGATATAGAATGAGAATATATCTTAAAAGTTCTTAAGATATGGAGTTATCCGGTTTATGCTTAAAAGCACAATCCGGACAAACTCAAGGCACATTTTTGTAATGAGCAGTTTGTGGGTTATCCTAAGCTTTTGCAAGAGTTTGACTTCTACCATTTTCGGGATCAAAAGTTGTTTTGTTCTCGACACGCTACATTTTTAGAAAAGGAATTTCTTGCAAAAGAAATTAGTGGGAGTATGGTAGAACTGGAAGTGACTCCAGAACCACAAACAGTTACTAAAAATTTAGTAGAACCTAGAGATTCAATTGACCATGACAAAGCTTAGCTACTCCGCTGATTTAGTAGGTGACCTCAGCCACCTGAGACATACTTCGGTTCTCTTGTAGACGGTGATAGGGAGGCTTGCATCATGTGATGATGACCCTACTATATCAGCAGGTCATAGGAAGTGGTGATTTTTGACTGATGGCAGGATGCCAAGTTATCCAAGTTGGACTCCATGTACTGCAATAAAGTATAGACTTTGTTGCGTGCTCCTAAAAAGAGTAAAACCCATAAGGAGCAAGTAGATATTTTGAGATCAGTGCAAATGGAAAGGTAGTAACCTAATAAGGTTAGACTTGTAGTAAAAGATTTTCATCAAATTCCCAATATGGATTGTGATGAAACTTTTACTTCATGGTCTGTGCTGAAGTCCATACGGAGATAACTTGCCACTGTTGTTCTTCAAGGCTATGATATCCGGAAGGTGGATGAATATAACGTCTTTCTAAATAGAGATTTAGAAGTGTACGTGTATATGGCTCTGCCAGAGGGTTACCGTAATCAGTGGGAGCATCGGAAGGTGTGCAAGTAGCTTACGTCTATTTATAAACTAAAGCAGGCATAGCGGAGATGGATCATCCGTTTTGATATCACAGTCAAAGTGTTTGACTTCATCAAAATGATAGATGAACCCAGTATTTATAAGGATGTAGGGAGTACTGTCATGTTACTCATATTGTATGTGGATGACAAACTCCTGATAGGAAGTGAAGTTCCTATACTACAGTTCGGTCAAACTATGGTTGTCACAAATATTTCTTCATATAGGATTTGGCTAATATATCAACTGATTCTAGTAACTAGGTCTATATAAATAGATCTAGTATGAGTTTTTAGGATTGTTCCAACTCAAGTAAGATGACACCATTCTAAAGCGGTTTAGAATGGGCGACTCATAGTATGGTAGTGTACCCGCATATAGAAGAATCACTCTCTTTAAAGAGATTTCATGTATCAGACCAGATGTTGCTTTTGCACTTGATGTAGTAAGCAGATATTAGTCTGATCCTGGAGAAACAAAGGGAACCGGTGTAGAACATAAGAGGATTTCTTGGTGTATGGAAATGGCAGCCTCCATCATGAGGCGGTTACTGATTCCGGCTTCCAATGTGACATGATTGACAAAGTGTCTATCACGAGTTATGAGTTTGCTCTCTTTAGTGGGAGCGGTATATTGAAAAGAGTTCCAAGCAGAATATTGGGGTAGTCATGGCGTTGGATGCTGATTATGAATCAGCTGTGGATATAGCCCAAGAAGTTGCTGGATAAAATTGTTCATTTATGAACATGGTCCCATCGTCTATCCAGGAAAATTCTAAAACAGGTATCGCTCAGTTCGGGAGATAGTTGATCTCTGCGAAGTTGAGAAATAGATAGATAAAGAAAGATTCATTATAGTGGATCAACTCACAAACTGTCTCTCCAACACGGTTTGTGAAACTGTCAGCAGAGAAGTTGGGTATGCGATACCGAAATAATTGGCCTTAAGTGCAAGTGGGAGATTGTTGGATATAGGTGCCCTCAAGGCAATTATTGTAATTGCAGGAGGACCTATATAGAGAAAACAATCCTACTCAAGATGATAGTATGCTATCTGGTTTGTCTTTATCATTCATGTGTATACGTTTTACTCATTATCACGTATTACTAATATATAATGATAAAGCCCATAGGATATTTGCTTGAATTCCAGGATTATGATAGGGATCATACTAGTGGGGTCTATGTATTCTCTAAGCACATCCTTAAACGTCCCTAGTTATTGGAATATCGAAACCGAGCATTGATATTCCAGAGTAGACTAGTGTATACGTTTATTAACACCGACCGGGGCAATGGTTGATCCCATAACCATTGTTGTTTGATATCAAAGATTGTATACATGTGCTCATTAAATGAATGAGTTTCACTGGACAGACCCACCTGAGAACTCATAAATGGTATTGTACCTATCGTCAGATAGCAGTTCTCTTGTGACATGAGTACATGGTTGTCTGTAGACCTAAGATCATCATAGTTTCTTGTGTGTGTTCCCACTATACTTTGATTACCACCCTACCATGGCCTTAAAGAGTCGTGTAAACAGGTTTTAGTTGGGTATAGTCCTGAAACACATAGAGGTGTTATGTATGCCCTAGAGGCCATTATTGTATATTATAGTGGATACTTAGACATTTGTGTATAGAGGACAGTCTTACTCGATATGATAGTGTGTTGTGTGGTTTGTCTTTATCATAACATGTGTATTTTTTTTGGTTTGCTATTTCATTGATACATGTTGATAAAGCCCTTAAGATGTTTGCTTGACTACCAGAATTGTGATAGAGATCATACTAGTGGGCCTGGGTAGTCTATAAGCACATCCTTAAGTGTTCCCACTGTGCTTAGATTACTTCTCTACTATGGCTCTACTGAGTCATGCAAACAACTAATAGTTGGGTACAGTCCCGAATCACATGAAGGCAGTGAGCAATAGGAGAGATTTCGTCTCTTTCGGAATTGGGAGTTGATGGTGTGCTATGCGCGATTGGATATAACCGCAAGTCTTTGGGCAGGGATGATGAGATTTACTGATAAGTGTTATCAGTAGTTTCTAAATTGGTTATAGGCCACACATCGGCATGACTTATCTGGTTATTGGGGTCTGACGATACCATTCCCCATACCCGATATACAACAAATTAGACGAAAAGACCGGACTGTATGGTAAATGTCGCTTATTGGCTTTACAGGAAGTTTGGAGAAGTTTGCTTGTTGATCTTCTTATTCGACAAATACCTAGGTAGCCATTTATGTACAGCTAATGTCACGGACGTGCTTGTGAATACTGGATGTGATCCTATGATTCACTGCCATCATATTGTCGAGTCTTTAGATTCCCATACAGAGGGTATCATTACTTAGGAAAAATATAGTAGTGGCGGTATATTGATATTGCAGGGGTTCGATCGAAATAAGTGTATTAGATACACTTATGCAAATCAGATGTTTGGTAATGCTAGCCGTCTTTATGAAAGCCAGTATATTTTAAATCAAGTGTTGATTTAATATATATATATATATATATATATATATATGTATAGCATTATATAATTCTAATATATTCTCTTTAATGTTTGCATTTTATGATAAATGCAAAAGTTAATTACTATGTTTAGCATAGTAATTATTGTTCTCTTTTAGCTTATGTTGTTCCTAGTGTAGAGCACAAAATATATCACTGTTCAATGTATGACATGTGGAGGAGAGATGAGAGGGTGGACAAGTGGAGGAGAGAAGGCAAATGGATGGTTGAGATTAATATTTGGTTATGTTAGTTATTATATTAATGCAATCATTCATTTTTTTCTTCTCATAATTTTTATTACGCTTCTCTCTCCTCCTCTTTCTAGATCTCCACCTCTTCATAAAAGAGAACAAAAAATAAAGAAATAAATTAGAATTTATTCACTTCTACCTTTTTTAAAAATCCTAGCAAGATTTGCAAAGGAGTTAGCTTCAAAGGTTGAAGCTAAGAGCTCAAGTGGAGGTTCTTTCAAGGTGGATCATCTTTGGCTTGGAGATCTTCATCAAAAGTCATTCTTTTCTTCAAGTGGAGCCATGAAGGAGTTCAAGAAAGGCTACTACAAAGGATTTAACACATTTGGAGATCCTGAAGAAGCTACAAAGGTTATAATACTAACATACTAGTTTACAAACTCCTTTTTTGTTGCAAGTTTAAAGTTTTAGTCATTGATTCATGGTTTGTGTGGCTTTTAGCTCTCTAGGATATTTTAAAATCATTCTAGATTGCTTCTAGATTCATAAATGAGTGCTAAAAGTTCATCAAATTGCTATCAGAGCCTAACTAGAACATTAAACTTGTCTTTGCAATTTTTAGAATCCATAAAAATTAAGTTTTGTAAAAACTAGTTTGAAAACCCTAACTTTAGCCTATTTTTTGATCGCCACGGAGTTTAGGTTTGGACCAAAACTCCATCAGGAGATCATTACATCCCTAAAGTTTCCCCGGAGGGTAAGGAGGTGGGCCTCATGCCACGACCATCGACAAAGTGGCCATAGGGGAACCCCACAACCGGGAGCAGCCTTTATGGTGCTCTCAGCCATGATAGCTCCCCCGAAGCCACTTCGTCGGTGGCCTCGGGTTTGAGGCACTCCAACACCCCCGATGAACCTTTAGGTTTCCCCCGGGGGTGTCTTGGTGAATCCCCGGTCGAATTTCGTGAAGAACGGTTTTTGTTTCTAGGGTTTAAAGTGGGGTTTTTTCAAAGCATGCTCATTTGTGATTATGTGATAATTCGATTGAGATGTCTATGTTTTGTGGATTTTAATTATTGCGTGTTTTCGGTTATTTTTTGCAACTGTAAGTGTAATATGTGATGGTATTCTCCAATCTCGTTGCTATATGTCAATGACATAAGGGTGCACATATTTACTTATATTGATGACATTGATGATGTTGGTTTGTGTTGATATGAAATATAGTGATCGTCGTGATTGAATAGTCGGGGGTTATGTGAGATGAGTATTTTTTTTTATATTCATTCATTCAATTTATTGCATGTAATATTCTTTTATTTGGGGCACATCCGGGAGTGAGGTTGTGTCGTCTATGATGTATATTATTTACTTTTCTGCACTAGGATAGACCCATGGCGAGGTGCACATGTAACTGGGTTCTAGAGTCCAACAGGTGGCCATCTCAAGGAGTCATGACCGGTTACCTAACTCTAGAATTGGTAGGGTTGCTTGCCGCACTCGTAGGGGTCTAAGGGTGTGGGTTCTTGGCTATTCATCATGACCGTGGAATCCGTGGTTTCGTTATTCGTTAAATCGAAACGCGGAATTCCTAGTATATTCTATATTTCATATATTTGCTTCTACCATGATACTTTTGAAGCTCTTATTATTGCCTGAGACAAATTCTATATATGTTTTGTGTCTGCGCTAGTCCTGACCCCACCCTGCCGTAAGTTAAGTAACCTTACGGTAAAGACCCGGGTCCCTTTAAAGAATGCAGATGGCATATATATGTGTTTTATTTTCGTTCTTCTGTGATATTAGGAGCTTAAATGATAGGACTTCATTAATAAGATTAATGGAAGAAATAAACCTAAAAAAGATGTTGTGGTGTAGGTTCCTAGGCACGCTAATGAGGTCTCACAAGGCATCAACCATGCCAAATTCAAAAATTCCGGTGCCGAGAAACCCTAATAAGGATCGTTAACTAGAGTTTAGGCGAAACGAAATGCTACTAAACTACTTTAGTGCTAAGTGAACGGAAATACAGCCTTTGTAGATCCGGTCCTCTACCTCCATAGCTCCGTGATGAAGTCCCTCCGCTGTACCCATCGGATCCCGGACTCTCACGGTGGTTTCATCGAAGAAATGATCGGGCTAGGTCGTCGACTTCGATGCCGAAGATGATCTACGTCGAGGCAACACAAGATCAAGCTCCAACTTCACCAAGTCAAGAAACTTGTGAAGAAAACACCCTATACTACTTGGCAAGTGGTAGAGGATGAAGAAATAGGAAGTGGGTTCACTTTAGAATTGGATTTCTCACTCTTTTCATCAAGTCACCATTGAAGGTTGCAAGCTTTCTTCTTCTTGAAGAAGAAGAAGAAGAAGAAAAAAGAATATCATAAGAATAAAAAGAATTATCTTATCATATAGCAACCATAGTTAGGTGTAGAGAATAAACTAAGGTTAGGTTTAATGGTTAGGTTAAGGCTAAGAGACAAAATGGTCAAAGCTTCAAAGCATCATGAAGTTTCATGAAAGAAACAAAAACTAGCCACCATTTTATTCTTGCCTTAAAATGAATTAATAAAAATAAATATATAAGTAAATCCAAACCCTAACCATTAAGATAACCATGGTTTAATCATACACACTCAAGTTTACACGTATCATCAAACATGATATAAACTAGTGCACAAAATTATATCATATATACAATATGCACATCAAGTGAGAAAATCTATCTTAAGTGAACCAATACTAGTTAATGTAAAGTAATATATCAAATATATAATTATACATTAAATCATTAAATCAACACTTGATTTAACGATCCGGTCATATCGTATATGACCGACTAATATCCAATGTATCGACTTATCGAATCAATCCTCGATTCGATAACTAGGTTATATCATATACAACCATTCGATACATTCATCACGAGAATAGAATACGGTATCACATACACGCATTATTCTCGGTCCCGCACATATCTCATATGCGCTCCTATTTCGTTTCGCTTGAGCCAGGAAACCTCTGTGTAGGACTCTAAAGACTCGTCAATACGCCGGCAGCAGGTGATGATCATATCAAACACCCACAAGCCGCAAGCGGTCTGCTAAACGTAACGGCCACCCGGGTATTGAGCGATCAGAAGATCGACGAGCATGCCCAATCACACTCCTGTGAATCCAACCAGTAACACTTACCGTACAGTCCGGTCTCGTCGTCTGATATGTCGCATATCTCGCCTAGGGGTGGTAAACGTCAGACTCCAATAGCTCGATAAGTCGTGTCGATATGAGGTCTATAACAGTTCGAGAAACTACAGGTAACACTTACCAGTAAATCTCAGCAACCCTGGCCAGGGATTTCCGGTTATAGCCAATCGAACACTGCGCAACATCAACTCCATATACCGGGAGAGACGAATCCCCTCCTATCGCTCATTGCCTTCATGTGATTCGGGACTGTACCCAAAAACCACCGTTTTGCACGCCCTCTTGGACGTGGTAAGGTGGAAATCAAAGCACAGTGGGAATCACACAAGACTCTATGACGATCTCGGGTCAACAGACTACTCTGTACCAGTGTCACCAGAGAACTGCCATCTGACGTAAGGTATAATACCATCTGGGAGTTCTCGGCGAGTCCGTCTAGTGTACCCAGTCTCCACTGAGCACCCGTATATCATCTCTGATGTCAAACACCAATGGATATGGGATCATCCATCACCCATCTGTATGGGTCGAGAAGGTATACGCTAGTCTACTCTGGTATATCGATGCCCCGTCTTGATACACCCACGACTAGGGACCTTGAAGGATGTACTTATGGACTACCATGTCCCCACTAGTATGATCCGCATCATAGTCCAGGTAGTCAAGTACACATCCTAAGGGCTTTACCAACATGTAACAGAGAGACAATCAGTGTATACGTTAAGGTAAAGAGCAATCAGATAGCATACTATCATGTCGAGCAAGAAAGTCCTCCCTATATATGTCCAAGCATCCACTACAATATACATCCTATGTATAGTAATGGCCTCTAGGGCATACATATAACTAACATGTGGAACTAAAATTTTAGAAGTAACTATGGCCGTATTCTTTTGCTTTGCATAGTGGTATTCGGTCAGGAATACCCAGCACCTCATTCGATAAGGAAAGAGCCTAGATTCCTTCACAGGGAGTGATCTCTTTAGCAAAATTTTACATCACTATAAACCACTCGGCTTTTTAAAAAGGCGGAACTTAAGCCACTCCTTTTCAAATCACTAAGTTTCTACAACGATATCAAGTTCAATACATTAATGGTTTTCATCAAAACCGCCCGTAGCCCTCCGTCATTTTTGATAAGTAGTACATAGTATTCATGCTACATTATGTTGATCTTTAGTCAAGGCGTACTGTACAGTAGCTATGTAGTGCTTTTCTGATGCATGCTGATGCGATTAGTTAGGACAGTCGTGCGGTCATTTTGATTTTTAGTCAAAGGTTCTACGGGTGGGTCTAAACTAATCACGAAATGACGGGTAGAACTTAACTAGGACCTTTTGACGTTTTAATCTTTAGTCAAGGTCCTATGGTCCTAGGGGTAAAAATAATATATGGAGTTTCGAGTGTTGGAACTTGCAATGTGATTGCATACCTTCTATGTGATAGTATGGTCCCGATTTCCACTGTGAGTAAAACTTACTCCCGGAAGTGTTTTAATATTTACAATTAGCTAATCCAGTAGGTGTCTAGAAAGGTGTTAACGAGGTTATGCTTCTTCGGAAATGTGATTTACTTTAATTAGGTCCGTGCGAAAGCACGGGGAACCTCTCTCGGAGTACCAACACTGGCCTGGCTGACCAGTTAGCGAACTTGTAGAGTGTAATTAATCCTGGCTAATTTTCCTTTTAGGGTTTGAAGGAAGATTTGATAAAAACAGTGGGAGCCATCTTAATTAGATAAGATAATAACCAATCTAATCTTGTAAGAGCGCATGCTAAGTATTTCTTTTTTCTCTCTCTCTCTCTCTCCAAGTAGCGACCATGTCATGTCTTAATTAAAATAATATGGATGTATTAACCGAACCCGCTTATTATACTAGGATGGGGAACGTTAGTTCGACTCTAGCTTATGACAATAGTCATGAGTCATGGAAAGGGATAGGGGAATGCAAGGATTTTCATACAACCCTGATGAAAAAGAAACATTTTAATGCTTTTTCAGATGTTTTAGTTATTGAGAACTTTTTCTCAGTCTATTCTACGTCCTGGATATTGGATATCGGATTAGGATCCCACATTTATAATTTTTTAAAAGAGTTAAGGAAAAGTAAAGCACTGGGGAAAGGTGATATGTCTCTTAAATTAGAGAATTGAGCAATTATTCTTGCTGAAGCCATAGGCGAGTATCACCTTGTATTACCCATTGGCAATACATTGATTTTGACCGATTGTTACTTCATACCGTTTATGATGTGCAATATAATATCCATTTCTTTATTAGATAAATATGGATATAATTTTGCATTGGAGAAAAATATTATGAACATTTTCCTAAATTAAGTGTTTATTGGGTTTGGTGCGTTAAGTAATGGTTTATACGTTCTAAATCAAAATACAGTTTTAAACATACAGAACACACACAAGAGAAAAAGTTCAGACAAAAATGAATCCTTCTTATGGTATTATAGACTTAGTCATATGAATGCGACCAGACTAGCTATGCTGCATAAAGATGGATATTTGAATTCATTCGAATTTACATCTTATGAAACTTGTCAGTCTTGTCTCAAAGGGAAGATGACCAAAACTCCATTTTCGGGACATGGAGCAAGAGATATATAGCTCTTGGGACTCATACATAGTAATGTATGTGGTCTGATGTCTACACATGTGAGGAGTGGGTTCTCGTAATTCGTTACATTCACTGATGATCTCTTTAGGTTCTGATATTTGTTCTTGTTGAAACACAAATCCGAAACCTTTAAAAAATTCAAGAAATATAAGAACAAAGTAGAGAACCAAACATGCAAAAGTATTAAAATCCTACAATCTGATCAAGGAAGAGAATAGTTAAGCACGGAATTCTAGGACTATCTAAAAGAGAATGAGATTCTCTCTCGGCTTACCCCTCCATATATACCACAGCACAACGGTGTATCGGAATGGAGGAATCGCACCCTATTAGATATGGTACACTCTATGATGAGTAATGCTGAGTTAACTCTTTCATTCTGGGGATATGAACTAAAGTCAGCAGTATATTTATTGAATCAAGTTTCGTTCAAATCAGTGCCTACAACTCCATATGAGATATGGAATGGAAAGAGACCATATTTTAAATTTATTAGAATATGGGGTTGTCCGGCTTATATCAAAAAGTTGAATCCGGACAAACTCAAAGCACGCTCAGTGTCATGTAAGTTTGTGGGATATTCCAAGCATTCACGAGGATATCTTTTCTACCATGCAGAGGAACAAAAGATTGTTGTTTCTAGGAATGCTGCCTTTTTAGAAAGGCAATTTCTTGAAAAAGAAATTAGTGGTAGCATGATAGAACTAGAAGAAATTCCAGAATCACAAACTGATACTGAAAATTTGGCTAAACCACATGATTCGATGGTCCGGAATGAGCCTCAGCCACTCCGCAGATCTAGTAAGGTTCCTCATCCACCTGAAAGATACTACAGTTTTCTCATAGATGGTGGGAGTGAGAATTGCATCATGGAAGATGATGATCGTACTAGTTTCAAGCAGGTCATCATAAGTAGTGACTTTGTGAAATGGCTGGACGCCATGCGATTTGAGATGGAATCCATGTATACCAACAAAGTATGGACTTTGGAGGCTGCTCCTAAAGGGGTAAAATCCATTGGGAGCAAATGGATCTTCAAGAATTAGATCTGTGTAGATGGAAAGGCTGAGACCTTCAAAACTAGACATGTAGCAAAAGCTTTTCGGCAATGACCGGGTGTCGACTATGACAAGACCTTTTCTCCGGTGGCTATGCTTAAGTCCATCTAGATCCTACTTGTCATTGCTGCCTTGTATGATTATGAAATCTGGTAGATGGATGTCAAGGCCACCTTTCTAAGTGGTGATTTAGAAGAGAACGTATATATGACATAGTCAGAGGGCTTCGTAGACAGTGGGAGCAGCGGAAAAGTGTGCAAGCTTTTTAAATCAATGTATGGATTAAAGAAGGAACCGCGAAGCGGGAACATCTATTTTGATGTAGTAGTCAAAGAGTTTGACTTCATCAAAAATATAGATGAACCTTATATCTAAAAAAAGGAGGTAGGGAGTGTGGTCGTATTCCTCGTTTTGTACGTGGATGACATACTTTTGATAGGAAATGGCATTTCTATGCTACACTCGTTCAAACTCTTCTTGTCATAAAGATTCTCCATGAAAGACCTGGGTAATGCCTCCTACATCCTGGAGATAAAGATCTATAGGGATATATCTAAAAGGATGTTGGGATTGTCCCAATTCAGGTACATAGACACCATACAAAAGAGGTTTATTATGAAAGATTCCAAGCGTGGTAATTTACCTGCTTGCCGAGGAATCACCCTCTCCAAAGAGATGTCCCCCAAGACTGATGAGGAGAGGGCTCACATGAACATTATACACTATACTTCGGTGGTCGGGTCCATTATATATACGATATTATGTAACAGACCGGATATAGCTTACGCACTCAGTATAGTAAGTAGGTATTGTTTACCGCCGAAAGACCAGACTGAGACGTTAGGGAGTCTAGCCTGAATTTGGGGGAAGATTCTATTTGGACATATATCCATCCACCTCTCTGAAGATACCAAATTGATTTATAGCACCGTATATCGGAGGTTTTGACAGATGCGACCGTTGTAGCAGATTTCATCAGATTCCCCCTCATTTGTGAGGGTTTTTTAATTGTGGGGACGCTTTTCCCTACAGGCGCAAGCCCCTGCAGTTAATTACATACCACTTTCTCCTTCTCCAGTAGTTCACTTCATGCCGTGTGTATTTTTTTTTATATTTTGGTTGCTCATGGATTGTATACGAAGAATAATTTATGTCATCGCCCATAGGGCGCGGATCAGTCCAAATCCGTATATTTGAGATTTGGGTTTGAGTTTTGAACTCAAGCTATATTTTCTTTTAGTTCAAAAATATTTTGTTTTATTTAAGGACCGTTAATCTAGTTTGAAATTAAGATCATCTAAACATATGAGCGTTTGGGCTCAATTTATTTTTAACGAAGGATACGTTAGTCTAATTTGAGACTAAAATCAACTTAGCAATATTTTCAGGATCATCAAATTTTGTTAAGATCCAACAACAGAGCATTTGGGCTCAGATGCAAGAAACTTCAAAGAGACTTTTAGCTAATTTGGGCTAAGTCTTTCTTCTTTCTTCTTTCTTCTCTTTTTTTATTCAAAAGTGCTAAACATTTATTTGGGTTCTGTTTGCTCAGCCCTTTTCCTTTTATGCAGAAGTGCTAAGCACTCTTTTGGAACTCTGGTGCTCACATGTGTATCATGTGAAGCAATCAGTCATGAACGCTGCCCAATAAGTGTAGGTCCACGGTAGCGCCCCGGCCGTCTAACAGACGCCAAATGCGGAACAAAAACTTTTTATAAACTGGCGCTATCGTGTACCGTAACCCGGATCTGCCATTAAAACTAAACTAACAAACTACAAAGTGGGTAGAAGAGTTATACCGAACGATCCGAGTCCTTCGGTCTTTAACCATCATCCCACACTTGTCGTGGCTGCTCCGATCTCCTGAATCTCCAGTCTCGTCATCTAGGTGGCACCACGTCGACGGATCTTTAAACGGGCTTCCGCCTCTGAACCGAGGCAACTTGGTCGTCAAGTTTGCTAAAAGAGACGACCAAGATGAAGTAGAGAATGAGTAGAACACTTTGTCTCGTTACGTCCAAGGCTATGGACGAACGGTTAATGAAGTTGCCTTTTGGATTCAACTGAAATGAGAAATGAATATCTGAAATTTCCATGAAGCCAAAACTTGTATCTTTTTTCAAGTCCACAACCATAATCCCCTCAAGGAGGTGGCCGACCACTAATTTATAGGAGGGAGGTGAGTGTAGGAGAGAGGGGGGGTGAGCACAAAGGAAAAGATCAACAACAAATATCTTAGCATCAAGTATGAAAGCATTTAAAGCAAACCAATCACAATTAACCTAGTCATCAAGCATTAATTGCTCCATTAATGCACTAATGACTCACTAGCCTAGTCACCCTCTCTTGAACCTTCTAGAACACTGACTCACCTCATCAAGAAAAGATAAATCCGTATTTAACCGACTGTTAAATACGGCTGATAGAAAACTGGAAACTGGCAACTTCCAAAAGTGATCCTGAAACGAATTTCAGGATAACCCCGTATCAGTATAAACATACCCGCATTTATATTACGACCGAATATAAATGCAACTGAGACAAAGATATTATATCTACACAGTATAATACTGGGTTCCGGCTTAAACCAAAGCCTACCAGTATTATCTGCCCGAAAAACGACACGTGCGAAAACGCACGTGCTTTTTCCGAACCTTGCCATATCACCATACGGCCTCTACAACGTTTCGCCCGAACTTGGGAAAGTGTCTGTGGGGGACTCTAATGACTCATCAACACACTGGCACTGGGTATAACCACTAGCACGTCAGAGGTACTAGCTGTACGTAACGTTTGCCTATGTATTGATTGGAAGGGAAGCTGACGAGCGAACTCATCTATAAACCCTACTGAGCCTGACAGTGACAATGTATATACAGTCCGGTCCATTCGTCTAAAGAGTATCGCATATCGAGTCCAGGGGGGTGGATAAAGTCAGACCCCTAATAACGCGATAAATCGTGTCGGCATGAAGCCCATCACCACCTGAGAAACTACTGATCCAAATCAGTAATTCTCCACTACCTCGGCCGAGGATTCCTAGTGATGGCCACCCGTGCACTGCGCGACATCAACCCCCAATACCGGGAGAGACGAATCCCCGACGATCCGCTCACTTGCCTCCAATGTGGCTCGGGACTGTACCCAACTAAAACCTGTTTGCACAACTCCTTTGAGCGTGGTAGGGTAGTAATCTAAGCACAGTGGGAACTCACACGAGACAAATGACGATCTCAGGTCGATGAACTAACCTGTACACATGTCACCAGGGAATTGCTATCTGACGATATGTATAATACCAACTAGCAGATTCCCGGCGAGTCCTGTCCGGTGTACTCATAACCTAATGAGCACCTGTATACATCTTAGGTGATCCTACTGACACCAATGGCTTATGAGACCGGCCATCGCCCCTCGTCGGGGTCTCGACTGTATACACTAGTCTACTCTGGAGTATCGATGCCCTGTCTCGAAACTCCCACGACTAAGGACACTTTAAGGATGTGCTTACAGACCCCAGCTCCCACGTATATGATCGCCATCATACTGCTGGTAGTCAAGCAAGAATCCTATGGGCTATATCATCATGCAATAGTGAACTAAAGCATGTATACGATGATAAATACAAACCAGATAGCATACTATCATCTCGAGCAAGACTGTCATATCGGTATAAGTCCTGCCTCAATCATTGCAATCACGTACTTGCGATCCAATAATTGACTTTGAGGGCACTATCTCCAACAATAAGTGCTAAGCACTTTACTCATTTTGACTGACTATATATATCTCTGTGTGTGTGTGTGTGTGTAGTGCTAAGCACTTTTGTATGGCGCTCACGTGAGGAGTACGTGCGGTGCTAGGATGTGGGGGTTGCCCAATTGGTGCTAAGCACTTAGTCTTCTTAGTTGAATATGAAGTGCTAAGCACTTTTACTCAGCGCCCACGTGTTTTCCACGAAAGGGCTGGCCTTCTGTTTTGAGCGCCCACTTGGGAAGCACGTGCGGCATTGAGTCCATTGTCAGGGGGAATCTTTTGGGTGCTCACGTGTTTTTCATGTGAGGCGCTGAGCACTTCTTCTTTTTTAGAGACCGAATCTCTGTTAATAGCATTTTGACCATTAATGATCACCAAGTTCTTTGTTTTGAAGATCTGGGATCGAGTTTTCTTTAAGAACTAAGTTCTTTTTAGGGTTAAACCTTGTTTTCAGAGGAATTAAATTCCTGGAACATGTTTTTTTTTCTGTCTTCTCTTTTTATCTAGTTCTTTACCCTAAATTTTGAGTCTGAAGGACAGAATCTTCCCGATAAGAATTAAATTATCAACCTGTGGTAGATTTGTCTTACGGATCTCAGATCCAGAGAAAAACCAAGCTCTTATATGAAGGGTTAAACCCTCATGTTTTTTCTTGTGGTAGGTAAAGGAGATATTTTTTCAATCTCTTCTTTTCTTTAGCTCGAGTTTGAGAGAGCGAGGATCTTCTTCTTTTTTCAGGAGAATTAAATTCTCGGTTCTTGTGGAAAACTTATGGGGTCGATTCTCTATATGGGACTTGAAGTCTTGGATCCTTTATATAGGAGAGGCTAATTGTTAATTAGTTTGAAAAAATCTCTTATTTGAGAGATACCAATTGATTTAATTGGCCTCAAAATTTGTTCAGGGGATTTTATTCACCGTTGGATCTTTGATCCAGTGATTTCTGTTTCACATAATATGTTTTCTTGTTTTTAACAAGATTGGGGAAATATTTTCTAATATACAGAACTTTATTCCGTCAAACGGTGATTTTTAACCACCATTGGATTTTAATCTAAGGGCTCTCTATTTTACAGAGAACAATGTTTCTTTGTTTAGAAAGATTAGGGAAATATATTCCCAAAATAGAGTTTAATTCTATTATTAGATCTTTGATCCAACCGAGAATATCTTTCTAACTTAGAAAGACTAGGAAGATATTTTCTCCTAATAGAATTTAATTCTATCATTTGATGATTTATCATCACCACTGGATTTTTGATCTAACGGCTCTGTTTAACAGAGAATATCCCAATTTTTAGGGAAATAATTTCGATGTAGAATTTAATTCTACATCCTCTTAATTGGGCGCTGGCGCTCACGTGTTATGCAAGTGGACGCGACTTAAGAATTAAATTCTTATACATAACAGGCATTTATATGCTTTTGCATATTGGCGCTCACGTGAACTTCACGTGTGGCACCACTTTAGGATTTAATCCTATAAGACTGGTGTTGGCGCTAGCGCTTTCGTGGGGAGCACGTGAGGCTCTATCATATTGGAATTAACAGAGATTAGCTCTTATTATTATATTTAATTTTAGAGGAACAAATGCCCCCACCGTTGTTTTCACGTGGCTAACACGTGAGTGCAACGGTGTCACTTTTACCACCGTTGGATCACCTAGGAAGTTGAACCGTTCTCCCCCCCGTCTTATAAATAGGGCCTTTGGCCCTTAAGATGACTTCCGTCTCATCATATTCTTCCTTAAACCTTACTCTTCTTTTGAGAATTTAATTCTCGTTCCAGTGCTTAGATCTCCGTCCTCAAGAACTCTTTTGAACAGAGTATACTCTGCCAAATTTCTTGGTAAGGATTATGAACAGAGCTCGGCTCTTAACTACTTTTGAGCATATATATTTTCTTAATTTTGGATTTTAAATCCATTATCAGATTCGACAGAGGTTAGCTATCTTTTTTTTGAATCGATCTCTTGGACATCTAAAAAAAACCTTTTTTAATATAGATCATGGATCTTGGTTTCCACATCCAAGACTTGAGAATTTTTTATTCTCCTTCTTAGGGTTTTACCCAGCTGTCAATCTTAATATTTTTCAGGAATTTGATTCCATCAATTAACCCATGAATTTTCTAACATGGGGATCTCTGGGATTTAATCCTATCGCTTGGGGGAATTTAATTCAATTTTTTTTGCAGAGCTTAGCTCTGATTTGGATCTTAAGAACGTTGGGAATTTTATTCCCTTTACTGTTCTTGGATATTTTTCCTTTTCTAGAATTTTTGGGGTTTTAATCCCTTTTCTTTTTTCCACAGATTTGAATCTGTTGTTTATTTTAAAGAGCCCGCCTTTCGGGGAATATTGAGAGTTTTTAACTCCGCTGTTTAATGAGCACTATTCATTTAATGAGAATCCTTTTGGATTCTTACAATGGGCACATGTTTCATCATTGATGAGCCACCATTTTGATTCTGTGATGCTAGCGTTATTTTTATTGCTAACTTTCCACTGGGTTTCTTTTCAGGTATCATGGCTGGTCATCTATATGACATCGAGGAAATTGTCTCCTATGAAGACATCCGCATACAAGATCACTTTCAAGGCCAGGAGTACACTGATACCCAACGCGATGAGGTGATGCGTCGCTTTGATGATCACAACGGTCTATTGCTCTCTTGCCGTTCTGCCATTTTGAAGATTATCGTTGGATCGATCTGGGAAGCGCTTCCTAAGCTTGATGAGGCTATACCGCTTGAGGTACTTGATGACCCTGAAGACAAGGTGCATTCAGTATATCTGATGGGCTTGATCTCGAAGAAGTGAAGAGATGATCTCGTCACTGTTTTGCATCGCGTCTTCCAACAGAAAGCGATACTATCCGCATACTAAAGGATGGAAGATATCAGCGGTGATCCCGAAACTTGTCTTCGGGAGAGGACGCATAAGAAGATGATCAAAGAGCCAAGGAGCGCTTTACTCAAACTTGCCTTTAAGTTTGAGAATCCATGTCTGGAATTTAGCGTTTTTCCATTGTAGACATTTTGATAATGTTTGTTTTTTTTTTCTCTCTCTCTCTCTCTTTTTTATCATCCCCATTACCAATGTATAAATTTCTTTGAAGTATGAATGACAAAGCCCCCTTTTTTTATGCCAACACTACACATGTGCTTCACGTGAGGCGCTATTATATGTATAAAAAACTAGTGCTGACACTTACGCGTTATGCACGTAAGCGCTGCTATAGGATTTAATCCTAAAAAAGCCAGTGTTGGTGCTCATGTGGTATGCACGTGAAGCGGTGCTATAGGATACGAGAGAATCATTTCACCTTCTTGCTCTGCTTTTCATGAGTCAACTCTTTCTTTTTCAATGCTTTCTTTTTGTCCGAGCTTGGAAATAGTTCCACCATGCACAACATTTTCTGTGTCTAGACTTAAATGCTACTCTTTATATTCTGAAGAAATATTCTTCTTCTTCTTCATAAGGAAAAAACCATTTTTAACAGATCAAAAGTCATGGCCTGCAATCGTCCACATGCTCATCGGCAACTATGGGAGGTGCCTATCGAGGGAATTGTTTCTCGTTTTGCTGCACGCTTGGTGAATCCTGTTCTCACGGATGACCAATATGACACGGTGATGTACGAGCTCCTGACTCTTAGAGGCTCTCCTCTTCCCATCGGCTCCATTTGGCTCTGTATGATCTTTCTATCCGTGATTGCTGACATTTCTCATCATCCAGCGGATATGACTCCGGCGATACTCGATGCAGTGGAGGACAAGATCGAGTGCTTTCATGAGGCACAATTGAATACCCAGCCTCTGAGGGATCGCTCTGTTCAGTTGTTGAGCCAGATACGGGCTCAGCGGGCCATCATGTCTGCTTTCACCGATGGGCACGGCGCTGACCGATAGGGAGCGACTCCTTGCGAAGATCGCCGTTTTGACATGGTAGAGAAGGCTGAGAGGGCTTTAGAAAAATTTATTTATAGTTTTATAAACCCTTGTGTTTTTGATCCTGTGTTTGGTGAAATTTTTCCTGTAGAATAAAATATTTATTTAAATGCATTCCTTTTATCATTGACTATCGAGTGCTTCATATCTAATAACACATGTTCTTCCTCTGATTGTATTATTTAAACATACGTGCAATTTGCATGTGCGCATGTGCACTTCACCTTTAGGGATTTTTGCTAAGTGCAAACGTCACTGATGTACACGTGTCATGCACTAACCTTCCATATGCGTATATAAATCGGCATGCTTTCAATGTTATTTCCATCCAAGTACACATGTATTTGTAAGTGAGCACTTAAACGGGTGTAAACAAATGCTCCCCCGGCTACTTTGCTCACGGAGGTATATGTGTGAGTGAAGTATTGAAGAGTAATGCATAGCATACGGTTGGTTTTGGGCTGGCATATCGTACACAATTTTTTTTAGAATTTCGATCTGAGAAGATAGCGAGCGGACATAAGCATCGTCATCTATCGTTGACTCAGATCTCAATGAATTGCACCTTTCCGTTTCTTGATGTCTTGAACCTGCGTGAAGTAGTTTATGTACTCATTTTGGAGTTTCTAGTTTATTTACTTATTTCGGAGTTTATAATTTACGTACACATTTCGGAGTGTTTTTTGTTTACTTCGCTTGGGTTTACAGGCAAACTTTTCCTAACGTTGTATGTAGATAACCCCTCATTCTTTTACAACAGAGGCCCGTTAGGTTTTGTGGTACTAGGGTTTTAGTCCGTGGTACCGTCACATTGACTGATATATTCCTTAATATGCAGTATTTAAGCCGCTGTTCGAGTAGCCTCGCGATTGTCGTGTCTCTGATCCTTTCTGAGGCTGGACAAGATGTCTTTAAGTAATCTTCTTAGGTTAGAGTATTTGTATTACCGTCAGAAGAACAAGCGTTAGGTATTTGCCGAGGCGCTTTTTACTTGAGGTTAGGCTCAATTTGGAGCCCCGATAAGTCATAACCGCACTCTTATGGGGTAGGATGATCTCTAACGGTCTTTAGGCTTTATATGTACTGCCGTCAAGACCCGAAGTTAAGATATGCCGTCACATCATTTTTTCTTTGATGATGTCGCGCCGATTCTTTTGAAGTAGGGTTGACATCTGTAACACTTCTATGCTGTATGTATTGCAATTGAAGTCCGGAGTTAGGAATATGTCATTGCTCCAATTTCATTTGATAGTTGCATCTGCACCCTGCTGAAATGAGGGAGGAAACACCGGGATAGTCTCTAGGTTGTATATGTACCGTCAAGACCGGCAGGAAACACCATTACTCCATTTTTGCTTTGACCCTTGGGTCTTTCTTTTTTTTGATGATGACGTTGCGTCTGCATCCTGCCTGAATGAGAAGAAACGCCGAGATAGTCTCTAGATTGTATATGTACCGTCAAGACTCGGTTCTCCTTTTGACGAAGCGTAGTGGGAAAATATGGTTCCCTTTCTTTCATTTGTGCCCATGGATCGTATACAAGAGTCAATATGGACCTACATGCAGGGCAGAAAAGTTTCATTTTCATTCATTTTTTTTATTTTATATTTTTTTATTTCTTCTCGTGATGCTCTATCTTTTTAGCTTTCATGTCGCGAAAATTGAGATTGCCTAATCATTTCGGCTATTTATCGTGGTGCCCAACCATTTCGGCTGTTTTTTTTTACTCGTCGCTTTTTATTACGAGTTGCCCTATCATTTTGGATTTTTTTTGGGTTGGAAATTTGAAATCTGATACCAATCTTGGCATCAGCATTGCTATCACTGGAATATTTCCAAGAGCGAATCATCATTTACCGTGAGAGGAATTGAAATTTGATACCTATTTAGGCATCAGTATCGCTACAACTGGGATATTGCCATGAGTGAATCATCATTTGCCTTTGTTAATTTGGAAAAAGGTGGCTTAGCAAACAGAGTTAGGATACTGTCAACTAAGGCTTTCTGGCTTTATGAGCTGAAAGGGTCTCATAAAGGTATTTCTCCCTACGAGTCGAGAGGATCTTGTAGGTGTATTTTCTTCTTAGGAGTCGTGATGATTCCTGAGTGTGTTTTTCTCTCATAAGTCGTAAGGATCTTATAAGAGTATTTTCTTCTTGTAAGTCGAGAGGACTTACAAGTGTCGCTCACCATATGGGGACATTTCTCTCCATTGGTGGAACTTGGTGGGAGGATATTTATTTATGCCCGTAGATTGTATACAAAGGTCAATATGGACCTACTGTAGGGCAAAAAGGTTTTGTAGGGTTTTGATGGCTTAAGAATGGGTTTAGATCCCTGTAACTTAAGGCTTTTGAATCTAAAGAGCAGTGAGGGTCTCATAGGGGGCATTCTCCTTACTAGTCATGAGGATCTCACAGGTGTAATTTCTCCTTAGGAATTGAGGGGACTCCCAAGTGTGTTCTTCTTTTATGAGTCGTAAAGATCACACGCAGTTTTTTTTATAACAAGTTTGCCTCCTCTCGGGTTTTCACTAGCTCGCTGGCAGTCCTGCTGTTTTTACTCACGGCGCCTTTTCGGGTTTTCATCCGTGCCCATTTCTCTTGTGGACATACCCTTTTTTTAGGCGGCCCGTAGGCTAACACACCATTAGCTGTAGACCCCGGTCACCTTTAAAGGACTACCATGTGGGACCTGAGAGAGTTATGAATCATTTACGCCCGTGGATTGTATATGGTAATCAATATGGGGATTCACTGTAGGATTAAACGTTTTGGTTTAAGGACACGACAGTCCATTGTCGTCGTATTTTAGGGCGATTTTTTAGTTTAAGGACTTTTCGGTCCTTTATTAGTTTAGGGACGTCTCGGTTCTTTGTTAGTTTAGGGATGTTTTGGTCCTTTATCGCCGTGTTTTGGGGAGAATGCTAGTTTAAGGACGTTCCAGTCCATTATTAATTTAAGGTCGTTTTGGTCCATTATAAGTTTAGGGACGTTTCGGTCCTTTATCGCCGCGTTTTGGGGCGACGGAGCTTTTTGGATACTACTCTCAGAGTTTTGACTCAGGAAAATAGCGGGCGAACACAAGCGTCGTTATCTATCATTGACTTAAGTCATGCCCCTTCAAGCATAGTACTTTTTGAGGAATCGACTGTTTATTGGCCGGAAGGGTCTTTCAACATGCATATCCATGAGCAGGTAGGCTCCACCTTGGTAGACTTTGTCTATGATGCACGTGCCTTCATAGTTCGGCTCGAACTTCCTTCATTTTGCACTATTGGGGATCATTGGTCTTTTGACGACTAGCACGAGTTCGTCTTGGCGGAATGTTCTCGGTGTGGTCAGTTTTTCGTATGACCGTGTCATCCTTGTCTTATAAGCCTCCAGATTTTGCTATGCTATAAGGCGAGTTTTGTCGAGGGCGTCGAGCTCCTCAAGCCTAAGATGAGCATTTTCTTCATCTATCAGCTTGTATTGAACCGCTACTCGTAGAGAGGGGAGTTCTATTTCCAATGGAAGCACTGCTTCTGTGTCGATCACCAATGCGTATGATGTTGTAATCGTAGCCTTGAACGTTGTTCGGTACGCCCAGAGAGCTTCATATAGCCTTTCGTGCCAGTCTTTTTTGTTTCTGGACACCGTCTTTTTTTAATCTTTATCAAGGTCTTGTTGAAAGGTTTACCTAGACCGTTGGCCCGAGAATTATAGACTGAAGAGTATCTCTAATCTATTTTATGCTGCTGTGCGGAGCGGCTTATTTTATGGCTTCTGTAAGCTGGCTCATTAACCGAGATTATCCATCGCAGAGTGTCGAACAAATGGATGACATGGGTTCTGAAGAAGTGGAGGATATTCTCTGTCTTCACCTCCCTTGGTGGTACTGCTTCTGTCCATTTAGAGAAGTAGTCAGTTGTTGCTAGTATGAATCGATGTCCTTTGGATGATGCCGATTTGATAGGGCCAATTATATCGGTTCCCCACATTTCGAGCGGCCAGCTAGCCACTATCGGGTGTAGCGGATTTGGATGTTGATGGATGAAGTCCCCGTGAATTTGGCACAAGTGACACTACTTCGCATATTCGAGGTAGTCGTGGATCATCGTGGGCCAATAGTAACCCATTCTTTTTATCTTCAGCTTCATCTTTGGCCCAGCTTGATAAGAACCGCAGAGTCCGTTGTTAATTTCTTGGATGAATTTCTTTGCTTCCTTCGGCCCTAGGCATCTTAGCCATAGACAGTCGAACGATCTCTTATATAGAGTATCATTGACGAAGGTGAAAGACAAAGCTCGTTTCATGAGCTGATGTCTAGATGACGCATTTTCGGGCGTTCGTTGGGACTTGAAGTGGTCTATGAAGACTTCCCTCCAGTCCTTTACCTTTTCTTCTTCCTCTATTTGAAGGGCTGCTTGTTCGATCATTTCTTTTTCTTCGGATGGTTGTATCAGGTCTTCTAAAGATATACTTGTTGGCACGAGAACCCTGCGGCTTTGCATAATGATCCTCACGTCATTGAGGTCTTCATCGGCCAATTCCTTAGCCAATTTGGCCAATGCATCCGCCTTACTGTTTTCCGCACGCGGTATGCTTTCCAGGGTATAGGAAGGGATTTGCGTTAGCAGTTGCTGCACTTTTTCGCCATACTTTACCAGCTCTGACATGCATGTCTGATAGTTGCCATTTACTTGGCTAACGATCAGCAGGGAGTCTCCATATATGAGGAGGTCTTTGATTCCCTTTTTGATAGCGATCTCAAGACCTGCTATCAAAGCATCGTATTCAACTCCGTTGTTAGTCCTTGGCTCCATAAAGGAAAGGGCGTACCATAATATCCCTCCTTGCAGGGTCACGAAGATAAGGCCCACCCCTTCTTTGATTATGGGGGTGTTTTGCTTACGTCGCTTCATGGAAGATGCTCCATCAAATTAGAGTTCACATTGGGAATCATTTTCTTCTTTGATTGCGTCGAACGCATGTTCGTATGGCAACTCGCAATTTAAGGGGGAGTCGGCTTGTATCGGATGCTCCACGAGAAAGTCGGCAACGGCCTGCCCTTTTACTGCTTTGAGGGGACGATACGTTATCGAGAACTCCATCAGGAGGAGGGCCTATTTGGCAAGCCTTCCTGTTAACATGGCCTTTGACATTAGATATTTGAGAGGATCCACCTTCAATACGAGATGGACCTCATGTGCCAAGCCGTAATGTCTAAGCTCGTTATTGCGAAGATCAGTGCTAGGCAATGCTTTTCGATGGGGGAATAGTTATTTTCTGCCCCCAGGAGAACTCGAATTAAATAGTATAGAGCTCACTCCTTTCCTTGACCGTTCTCTTGTGCCCATAATGCGCCTAGAGAACCCTCAATGGCCGTTGTATATAGGATAAGGGGTTTTCCCTTAACTAGAGCGGTCAATACCGACGGATTTTATAGGTATTGCTTGATTTCGTCCAGTGTGTTTTGGCACTTTTGATCCCAGAAGAATGGGGTCCCCTTCTTCATCAATTGACTGTAGAGACGACATTTTCCGGAGAGGTTGGTTATGAACTGCCCGATATACGCGGGCTTTCCTTGGAGAGACCGCAGTTGTTTGAGGGTTCTTAGCGTGGGCATTTCCATAATCGCCTTGATATTTAAGGGATCGATTTCGATACCCTAGTGACGTATGATGAATCCTATGAATTTTCCTGAGGAAACTCCAAACGCACTTTGTAGAGGGTTCATTTTCAGATTATACTTCCGAAGACGTTGGAACACTATTTTTAGATGTTCCTAATGTTCCTTATGAGATTTTCTTTTTACCACAAGGTCGTTGATATAACATTCGACGATCTCGTGTATGAGAGGTCATTGAAGATCTTTGTCATGGTCCTCTGGTAGGTAGCGCCGGCGTTCTTCAAACCGAAAGGTATCACTTTATAGCAGAATATGCCTAATGGGGTCCGGAAGGCGGTATGGTTCTGGTCTTCAGGATGCATTTTTATTTGGTTGTATCTTGAAGATCCATCCATGAAGGAGAAGACCTTATGGGTAGACGTGTTATCGATCATCAGCCCGGTAACAGGTACAGGGAAGTCATCTTTCGGGTAGGCTTTGTTGAGCTCCTGAAAGTCCACGCAGATGCGAACCATCTTGTTTTTCTTCATCACTGGAATGATGTTAGTGATCCAGTCGGGATATTGAACTTCTTGGATGAAGCCGGAGTCGATTAGTTTCTTGAATTCAGCGTTGATACTCATCTCAAGTTCGAGTCGCATCCTTCTTAGCGCCTGTTTGATTGGTTTTATACCTGGCGATATAGCCAGTTTATGTACTGCCACTTTTGGATCTAGACCCGGCATTTAAGAATAGTTCCAGGTGAAACAATCTTTATACTGCATGAGCACGTCTTTTAACGTGGACACCTGTTTTTCAGATAGTAGCTTACTGACGAACATTAGCCTCGGATCATTTTCCGTCCCTGAGTCAATTTTTCTTTGGTTGTCCACCATAGTATATATCCCATCTTCCAGCTCTTTTGGTGCTGGTGGAAACTCTGAGATTACCTCGTCCTCGTATTCATTTGCGAAGCACCTGAAGAGGTCATTCATATTTTCGTGCCCTCCCTCTTTTGAGAGTATTATCATATGGCAAGTACGAGTTTGCTTCCTTTCTTGATGTTGAGCTGGTCCTATCCTGACGGTATAGGTCCTCTTTGGATCATGTTTTTAAGGCGGAGTTACCCTCCAACTTTCGGATAATGTAAACCTGTCTTGTTGATATTGGTCTTCTACCCAGTCTTTGAAGGTGAAGCAGTCTTTGAGGAGATGGCCTATTATTCGGTGATAGAAGCAATAATCCGGATGATGGACTTCGTTTATTTGTTCGGGGCGCCGAGACTCCGGAATCGTCATCATTTGGTGCTTCATGACAAGGTTGAATATTTTTCTTGTCTTGTCTTAGGAGAAAGAGTATTCCCGACCCATCTTCTTTATAAAGGATAGGCTCCAATAGAGTTTTTCTCGATTGCACGGCGTCTTGGATCTGCTTTGTTGTCTTTGAATGTTGTTTGCTTTCTTGGCCCTGTCTTTGCCTCTATTTCGGGATTTTCCCCTTTCACGAGAACATATAGCGGGCCGGAGGTGAAGAGCAATACAGTATACTTTCCCCGTAGATTGCCGGATGAGACGTTGCGTCTTGGCTTTTTTCATAAATGGCCATTTCGCGACTGTGATTGTCCCGGCTCATTTGACAAGCTTCTTTTATTAACTTGTCAATTTGTTCTTCCAGCGACAGGCTTAACATTCTTAGAGCAGGATCTCGCTCCGATTTGACGTCACAGTTACTTGGAAGAGCTTTTTTCTCTTCACTTGAGCTATTTACGACGTGGTAACTATAAATCTGCTATCGTTTCTTGGACCGAACGTATCCGAGCCCAGTTGTCTCCATCTTCCCGTTGGGCATCTTTCACTGAGTCCCAGGAATATCCCAAATCTTTTTGTAGAATTGGGTTTATCGAACAGTTTGTTCACGGGGTACACCTTGGCATCTTAATAGCTTTTTAATCCTTCCATGTAATATCTTGGCAGACAGATGAGTTGAATCCTGCTGAGTGCAAAATCGGCATCATTCCAAACTTCTTTTTTTATTTTGGCCTCCGTAGATTGGTAGAAGAGGATCGCCTTTTCACCCTTTCGCCTAGGAGGCATGTAGAAAGTTTATAGCTCTTGTACGCTGTATGTATCAAGCGCATCAAGTTCCTTATAATGTCGAGGCAGTGCCATTGTAATTTGTGGACTCTGATTTGCTCTGGCAAAAGTTTGCATTGACGGGCGGACGGAGAACACTGCATTGGCTTCGTTCTCTGAGTTGCTGCCAAAGACCAAAATAGGAGTAGATGGTTCGGGCTTATTGTTTTCTTTTTGGGGTTGCCCCGAGTAGACTATTTCTTCATCTTCCTTGGTATCGCTCCTAAAGATCAGGATAGAGGCGACGGATTTCTGCTTATTCTCCGGCTTGTGGCACCTTTCAGTATCCTCGAAGTCTGTTAGGAAGTACTTTGCGTCTTCGTATTTCCGGACTTCGTTTATGGAGAACAGATTTATCTCTCCTGTGATGGTGTATTCCGAGCCGTCCTTGAAATTCTTCATACACTGATGTTGTGTAGAAAGGATGACATTGTACTCGTATAACCAAGGCATGCCGAGCAAAGCATTATAGCAAGTCTTGGTATCAATGACATGAAATTTGATGTTAGTGACGAGTAGCCCGAAGCGTAGTGTCAGTATTACGGATCCAAGCGTCTGTGATGACTGTGAGTCAAACCCGGAGATGGTAATTTTATCTCGGGCAAGGTGCTGAACGTTCAAGCAAATTTCCTTCAGCACTCTCACATTGAGAAGGTTAACGGAGGATCCGTTGTCGACAAGCATTTTCTCTATCTTGATGTCGTGACAGTACCCAGTGACATATAACGGGAGATTATGTTCGCACGTACCAAGGAGTAGATCTTCATCACTGAATGTAATATCGGCCGTGTGGACCTTTGCCAGTTCATTTTTCATCTTCTCCTCTGCGAGGACAGATTGGAACTGATTGGGCTCTTGTAATGCCGTGATTAGGAAATCTCTTGCCTCTTTGGACAGGAGGAGAGCATCTAATATGCTCAGTTGCTAGGGTATTTTCCTCTGATGTGCGAGGACGTTGTTATACACCTTATTTTTCTTAGGCGGGTCTTTGGTGGTGAGCTCTTTTACCAATCCGTCATCGAGGGCAATTTCTTAAGGGATTTTACCTTTATCTTTTTTGTTCAAACCTTTGTTTGTAGGTCCGAGGTTCTTCTCAGGCAGCGTGCGGTTACGTAGCTCAATATTCTCGCAGTTCTTCTCCTCCTCTTCTTTTCCGAAGTCGGAGTCTTTGAAGAGACGGGCGAGGGGTGTTTCGTCCTCAGAATCGCTCCCGAATATAAGAACTTGGGGTTTCCCTCCTTCCAAACTGGTACTAACCACATGACAGTTGCCAGTCATTTCTTCATGTGTGTTCGTCCTACTATTTTGCCGTCGACGAGTGTGAGCTTCGCACTTCATCCTCTTGAAGTGTTTTTGATGGGCAACGTATCCTTGCCACCACTTCTTGAAGGCACGACATTCCTTGGTGGGTTGGGTGACCTTCCGATTATATAGGCAGTAGTTTGGATGTGATTCTTCTCCATCGAGACATATGACCCTGGGAGTGTTCTTTATGAGAGGTGGCAGCTTCATCCCCATTGGTAGGGCTTTGGTGAACCGCTTCTCTATTTTGATCCTGCTCTTATTTGTTGCAGGTGTGCTTTGGTTTGGTTGGAGCACTTTACGACTCGTCCTTGCCGCAGCTTCTTTATCCAGACGCTGACGCTTAGCCTTTTCATATATGGTTGTCTCGCGTTCTCGGTCAACTTTGCTTTTTTGAAAGGCTTCGTTTAGCAGCCTCTTAATCGGGTCTTCTTTTGGCAGTTACGGGGATTTTAGCGCCAATTCTACCCCCAGTTCCTTTGCGTTGTTTTCTGACGCTAAGGGAGCCTCTTCGTCATATAACAACGAATGGGAGACCATGTGGCAACTTGCTACATAGTCTTCAGTGTCTTCTGATGAGTCATTTCCCTCATCATTGTCACTGTCTTCGCCCTTAAGAAAATGTTTGAGGAATTCTTCGAGCGTGACCGGTGTTCGTGCCTTTTAGTTATACTCCTCCAGCGTATCTATGTTTTTTTGTAGATCTGTGCGCTTAGCGTTATACTCGGCAGGCTGCACAGGCTTCTTGTTCTTCTTCTTTTTTCTTGAAGACTTCGAAGGCTTGACTTGGGGGTTTTTCCCCTCGTCAACAACTTTCGGTGCGGGATGAGATTTTAGCTTCCTTTCGATTATTTCGGGTTCAAGTGGGCTTTTCCACTTAACTACCGGACATGCTTGTAGATCTTTCAGTATTCTTTTGGTTTTTGCTAAAAGAATGACTTCCCATGGAGTCCCTTCCATGAGTGAGCATGATGCCCCCTGCGCGTCCACCTTTTTAGGAGTGTGCTTCTCTGGTGGGTTTACCTTCCAGTTATCAGACATTGCAAATTTCCCCTGTTGATACTGGTCCTCGACCCAGTTTTTGAAGACGTAGCAATCTTCAATTGGGTAGGTTACCATTCTATGATAGGAACAGTAATTAGGGTTGTTGACGCCGTCGGGTTGCGCAAGACGTCATAGGTCTGGCAATGTGATAAGGTTATTCTGCATCGCCAACTCGAATAGTCTCCTCGTTTTATCGTGAAGAAACGAGTAAGCACGCTCTAGTCTTTCTTACAAGGTGGGCGCTATTCATACCATAATTTTGCATTATTATATTCCCCATTCTTATTCATTTTATAAATAAACAGGTGCTTTTGACCCATGTCTGCTACATAGTTGCAGGTTACAGGTTCTCGGAACAAAAACAGTGAAGAAGATGAAAACACGATACAAAAGTGAGACTACGACCAACAAATGAAATAATCTTGATCAAGCCTACAGTTGGAGAATAAACGAAGATCAGTGAACAAGTTCACAAAGTGCAAAGGCAGCGCAAGGTTCAAGACTTCGTCACGAAGCAACGGTAAGAGTCTACTACAATTATTCACTGTGGAAATCTGGAAGAGAACTAGAAGCCAACCTGAGAAACAAAGTGAAGAAAAAAGGAGTAAAATGCCACCAGAACATAACCGGAGAAAATGAGCCCACAAGGCCCATATACGGCTGCGGAACCGCGGCCAAATGTGGGCTTTGGCCGTGGATCCGCAGCCACGTGTTACCCATGTCGGTGGAAAATCCGTGGAGGCGCGTCGGTGCGTTGACTAGTTCTTTTCTTAGGGGGTATACTTGTAATTGCAGATATGACGCGATTGTAACCTAGGGTTTCTATGAATCTATAAATAGAACCCTAAAAACCTGTTTTAGGCATACCTCTTCTTGTGCATCATTTTATATCTAAAAATTCAGATCCGTAAATTTCTGCAATGAATGAAGAGTGCATCAAATTAGAGTAAGTTTTCAATTCTTGCCCTAGTTAATTTTATTTCATTGCCCTAGTATAATTTCTTATCTGCCCTAGTTAGATCTTTTATTCTCTGCCCTAGATAGATAGTTCAGAAATGTTTTTCAATTCCCTAATGAGCGAGTAGTCTCCTCGCTTGTTAGGGTTAGCTTTGGGGAAGGCTTGAGAGATGAAGATCTCTCACCCCTTTCTTGCCCATCACACGTTTTTATAGGACTCCATGCATACATGCACACACCGCTCCTTACGGCACCCTATCCCACGAGGTAGCGGTGATACCGTAGTATAAAGGCCCGGTTGAGCGTATTTTCCATGGAGGTTAGGATAAGGATTAAGAAAGGAAAGACAAGAACCTAGAGGAAGAAACACCGTTTCTTCCCGATGGTACTAATCCCCTTTATTGATAATTACCATAACTCCTAAAGAGATCTTAATTTGGGTATAGAAAGTGGTGAGGAAATCTTCAATTTCCAAACTTAACCTAAACCTAACCCTAGCAAGATTTAGATCTAGATAAACTTAGTTTTAGATTTAATCAATCCGACAACAATCGGAATTAACTCGTAAGAACAATTAGAGAATACACAAAATCCCTATGGACCGACCCGTACTCACCGGCTAGCTACCAAGCGACGCCGTTCTTGATTGCGGTTATAAATATTTTTGATTCATCTTTTAAAAACGCATACGCATTAAATCTACAAATCAAATGGCGCCGTTGTCGGGGATGGCGTGCTATTTTCTTTTTGCAATTTCGGGTTAATATAAAATTTAAAAAATCATAAAAACTGAAAAATAAAAAAATATTAAAATTTATCATCTTTTATTTTGTGAAGGGTATTTTTCGTGTGAATTTTGCAGCACCGCAGAACAAATTCAGATCTGGAAAAATCCAGAGATCGAAACAGATAACGGCCGATCTGAAAAACAGAGGAAAATAAAAACACAGTAGAAGAAATCTCGGGAATCAAACCGCCTCCGCCGCCGCGTTTCCGCCGCGCCAACCCTGTTCGGACCGTGCATCCGCGGCGGCTTGGTGACATCATCACCTCCAAAATTTTCTCGGGATCTGAACCGTTGACGCCACCGCGGAACCGCGGCGCGAAGCTACCTCTGGCCGCGGAAGCGCCACGCCCTGGTGACGTCATCTTGTGAAATTCCTCTGTGAGCTTATTTTCTCTCTCCTCTGCAAATACAAATATCTTCTTTGTAAAATCTCCTGCAGGATTCTTTGCTCTTAAAAAATCTCTCCCCCTTCCAATAATTGATCTTGTGCAGGATTCTTTGCGCCGCGCTAAAAAATTGATTGCAAGTGATTGTTACTACTTTGCATATTTTTAATCGGACTTTAAGGGGCTTGAAACCAATCTAGATTGGGTGGGGATTTCATCACCCTTCCCAGGACCCCAGAAATCACATAAGGCATTTTGCATTGACCATTATTAATTAAAAAAAAGACTAGACTCAGCCCTAAGGATTTCGCACTCAATAGGACAGAGGACTAGTTGTAGGCATCGGCCGTTGATCCTAATCTGACTTTGTGGTGTCTAGGCAAGTGTGTCTAAGGCGAGTGGTTACTTAATTAGGGCCACTACTTGTAGTGGAGAGCCTCCTACTCACCTGGCACTTACTTGGCCGCAATTGGCGGTGAAGAGGCGGTTTGAGGTCCTATTTCTAGCCCTTTGGAACAGTTAGGAGCTGTCTAGCTGACCTAGGTGGCCCTAGATCTAGGCTTTTTTGTGCATTTGTGGTTGATTGCATTTGTGTCAAAGCCTTTTATCGAAAATCTTTTTGCAAAAAGCTCCACATAAAAAAAAGGAAAATTTTTACAAAGACTTGCAAAATTTTGTCCCCAAGAAATCTATTGCACCCCACTTACACCCACCTTCTTTTTCTTCTCCTTCTTACATCATGGGTACCCCATCTCATAAAACTCTTGCCGAACTTTGGTATCCTCAACCAAACATTGCTTCATACGCGAATTGTTTCGGTCGAATTACGGACGACCCCTCCATGCCCAAAACTTCTTTAAAAGATCGAATAGAAGCGTCTAGGAGAAATAGTTGGACTCTGCAATCCACTTTGTATCAACCGTGTCAACCTTCACCACCTTCTTACATTGATACTCCTTTTTCAAGTCCTATTGTAACTCCAAAACCCATGTCTATTTCTGAACATATTGAACAATCTCGTAACCGATCTTTCACTCCTTTCAACACTTCCAGTTCTTGGGATCAACAAGCCCATTCACCTTTTTATCCAAATGTTGATCCTACTCCTATCCAACCATCCAATTCCTACCAGTCCTACCCGACTTTCCCACCTTCACTAGACATTGCTTCTACACAGCCATTCGGGAGTTTTCAGAATCCAAACAACCTTGAATCTTTTACTGAAACCCCTTCACAACCCATGTCTAGTTTGGAACAGTCGTTAGAAGCTTATATTTTAGCAACAAATAAAATGATGAGGAATGTGGACGAGTCCATGGCCGCCCTTATGCAACCTAGTGAACCGGTAGTTAATTTCCAACTAGCTCCAAATCTTCCAATGTATGATGAGGCGGTTGGACAGAGTGAGAATTTGAGTGGTGAGAGTGAGTTCTACACACTTCCAAATCAAACCTACCCATACTCAATTGAATCCCACAACTCCGGTTTTCAAACAAGTGTCCCAAATGATTCACCAGTTAAAGATAAAACGTGTAATGAGTTATGCGACTTTGTAGTGCTTGATTTGCCAGATTGTGAAGAGTCCCTTTCGAGTGAAACCATCACTAATCCTTTTGACTTCTACACCTCCAATCTAGAACCTGAATTGATAAATATCCATGCTTTTGATGAGGTGTCTAAAAAAATTGATTTTCACTTGATTGAGGATATTGACGCCGGGAATATTTTGGATGATGAACCCGTAGATTTGACTGAAATTTTCTCTCCAATTCATCATCTCGGGTCATTAAATGTTTCTCCCGAACTTCATATGCGTCTTGATTTTGATGATAATTGCATGGATGAGATAACTTTTGAGGAGAATTATGAGGATAGTATTGAGGAGAGTATTGAGGATAGTATTGAGGATGAACCATTTTTGTTTGATGAGTCGGATTTTCCAATTCATTCTCCTGAACCTTTGACTATTATACTTCCTAAATCACCCCCCTCCTTTCCATCGTTCCGACCACACCAAAGATCACGCAGGAGGACTGTGAGCTTGAAAGATTTCTCTTCGATCACAGCAGTTTGGACGCCATTAGTGTGTTCCTCTTTAAATCTGACACAGTTCTCACAGACGATAATGATTACGAGTGTTTCACTTTTTCGGACGATATTGAAGACTCACCTCCTGAGTTTGAGTCCTTTAAATTTTCAGATGAGTTAGTTGAACCATCAGACTCGGTTGCTTACAGTCATTTCGAACCGTTGATGGAATCCTTCATGTTCGAGACAGTTTGCTTAGGTGAGAATAAGACTATCCCTAAATCACTCCCTTTCGTCCTTCCTATCGTTTCGACCGAGCAAGAATTCGTCACGCTTTCACTTTCAATGGATGGTTTACCAAGTTCAAAGTACCCATGTTTTCTCGCGAATCTTGACGAATTTGACCCCATTTCTCGACGGGTTGATAAATTAGCACAATCGCTTTTAACACACCGGTCATCACAAATTGTGCTAATTTATTCACTCAATTTACACCCTCAAGTTCGTACTACCCTTCTTTCTCTTTTCCGCCATTCTCCTCCTCCACCGAGACCGTATACCGTTTCTATCTCCACACAGTCTTGTATGCTTCTCATTTTTTTTCTTTACACTCCATTCTTTCACCAACCCTACCATTATCACGATAGAATTTTTGAATGGTTGGTGCTAACCTTTGGTCTTTGTAAGGCCTTGTATAGTTTGATTTTCTCCTCCCTAACTCTGAACTTTAACGCTTAGAACAGTGGAAACACTGTCTCACTTAAGTTTGGGGGGAACCTTGTTGTATATATTTTGTTTTTTTAACAAAAAAAATAAAAAATTTTTATAAATAAATAAACAGTGGAGTACCGATATTTTGACCCTCTTGGTGTAGCCTGACAGTGAGGACACTGTCAAGTTTAAGTTTGGGGGTGTGCTCGGTAAGCTTTCTTCCTTCGCATTCATATGTATATTTTTGCATTTGCATACTTATTTTAAAACCCAAAAAAAATTGAAAATTTTAAAAATTATAAAAATGAAAGTATTCAATTTTGGCCTTAATTGACTTGAGTTTGATAAATAGTTAACTAGCTAGGAACAACTAGATCCTAGACTTAGTAAATTAAAAACCCTAAAAATAACCTTTCTTAAAATTTAACGGTAGAAAGTATATGTCTTTGTAGTTTATTTAGAAATAAGCAAATTTTGAGTTCACTTCTTAGGCTAAGTTAAAACAAGGGAAAAGTATTGATATCTTTATTAAAGTATAAGTTTGAAAAATAATTCCTAAGCTTAAGTCTAAATTCTGAAAATATATACCCTACAAATTGCACAAACACGCACCTTGAAACTTGGAATAGTAGAGAAGACCTTGAAATGCTCTTGTCTAAAGTCCTTAGTACGAAGAAAAAATAAAATAAAAATACAAGTGTGAATAAAGAGATAATAAAAAATGAACACTGGTTTTTGTGATTACTTAAGGCTACATTATTTAGCGAGGGTGCTTCATCACCTAGTGCTTTAGACCAACTGGTTTGGGAGTCACTGCTAAAGCCTTAGGTGTTACAAGACTAGGAATTACGCTTTAATATGCAAACACATTTTGTAATCGGTCATTGGTATCTCAAGAAGTATTAACGGTCGCATGAAGGATGTGTGAGCAAAATTCATCTAAAAAAATTCACCAATTAAGAAGTGCTTTGGACAACGGAAAAGAGTATGATTGCTTGATTTAAATTTCCAAGTGTAGGGGTGATATATACACACACGTAGGGGTATGTGATTGGGGTTTAGATAAGAGATAGAAATGAAGAATATGACTTATATCTTTAATAGAGATGATAAAAATTCCTAAGTTGAGATGGAACCCTAGAAGGAAAACTTAAGAGATGCCAAAAGCTAAGTAAATTCACAAGAACATATATAATCTTAAGTTGAATGATAAGGAAGAGTGAAGAATACGGGTGGATGATTTATGAGTCGAAGATAATAGAATTCCTTGTTGGAAAACCTAATTGGAGAATAAAAGTCAATAGGCCGAATTGATAGGATTTTGTGGGTAGTATCCGCTGAAAAGCCTCAGGAGACAACACTCCTCCTACTAGGGACACCTAGAGGTTTAACGGCTTGTTGCACGAGCTCAGTGCAATCGCGTTTCCCTGCGAAAGTGAGGTTAGGATTTTGTTGAGAATAAAACTACGTTTGCTCGAGGACGAGCAAAAGATAAGTTTGGGGGTATTTGTTCATACCATAATTTTGCATTATTATATTCTCCATTCTTATTCATTTTACAAATAAACAGGTGCTTTTGACCCATGTCTGCTACATAGTTGCAGGTTACAGGTTCTCGGAACAAAAACAGTGAAGAAGATGAAAAGACGTTACAAAAGTGAGACTACGACCAACAAATGAAATAATCTTGATCAAGCCTACAGTTGGAGAATAAACGAAGATCAGTGAACAAGTTCACAAAGTGCAAAGGCAGCGCAAGGTTCAAGACTTCGTCACGAAGCAACGGTAAAAGTCCACTACAATTATTCACTGTGGAAATCTGGAAGAGAACTAGAAGCCAACCTGAGAAACAAAGTGAAGAAAAAAGGAGTAAAATGCCACTAGAACATAACCGGAGAAAATGAGCCCACAAGGCCCATATACGGCCGCGGAACCGCGGCCAAACGTGGGCTTTGGCCGCTGATCCGCGACCACATGTTACCCATGTCGATGGAAAATCCGTGGAGGCGCGTCGGTGCGTTGACTAGTTCTTTTCTTAAGGGGTATACTTGTAATTGCAGATATGACGCGATTGTAACCTAGGGTTTCTATGAATCTATAAATAGAACCCTAAAAACCTGTTTTAGGCATGCCTCTTCTTGTGCCTCATTTTATATCTAAAAATTCAGATCTGTAAATTTCTGCAATGAATGAAGAGTGCATCAAATTAGAGTAAGTTTTCAATTCTTGCCCTAGTTAATTTTATTTCATTGCCCTAGTATAATTTCTTATCTGCCCTACTTAGATCTTTTATTCTCTGCCCTAGATAGATAGTTTAGAAATGTTTTTCAATTCCCTAATGAGCGAGTAGTATCCTCGCTTGTTAGGGTTAGCTTTGGGGAAGGCTTGAGAGATGAAGATCTCTCACCCCTTTCTTGCCCATCACACGTTTTTATAGGACTCCATGCATACATGCACACACCGCTCCCTACGGCACCCTATCCCACGAGGTAGCGGTGATACCGTAGTATAAAGGCCCGGTTGATCGTGTTTTCCATGGAGGTTAGGGTAAGGATTAAGAAAGGAAAGATAAGAACCTAGAGGAAGAAACACCGTTTCTTCCCGATGGTACTAATCCCCTTTATTGATAATTACCATAACTCCTAAAGAGATCTTAATTTGGGTATAGAAAGCGGTGAGGAAATCTTCAATTTCCAAACTTAACCTAAACCTAACCCTAGCAAGATTTAGATCTAGATAAACTTAGTTTTAGATTTAATCAATCCGACAACAATCGGAATTAACTCGTAAGAACAATTAGAGAATACACAAAATCCCTGTGGACCGACCCGTACTCACCGGCTAGCTACCAAGTGACGCCGTTCTTGATTGCGGTTATAAATTATTCTTTGAGATCAATCAGGCGCGGACACGCGTTGTTTTGGCGAGCAACTGGTTTTGGGCCACTCGGCTGTTATTATGCGTTAGCGATGAAGGCCGCCTTTCTTTTACCCTCGGTATTACGAGGGTCCTTATTTGAGGAGGAAGGCCCATTACCCATCTAGTCCGTTTGGGCCAGTTTATCTATCAGAGCCTGAAAGGCTGTGGGATTATAGAACGTCATGAACTGGGACACAGGCGTTTGAGGATCGAATGTCCCGATGAACATGCCCATGACAGGAGATTCTTCAATGCGCCGTTCGCACTTCAACCACAGGTTTCACCACTGGATTGCTTATTGGACCCATGTTTCTCCCGGTTTTACCCTAGCATTGATTAATGCTGTGATTGAAGTGCGCTCACTCGCGCTGGCGAAACGCTGTGTGGACAACAGTTCCATCTCTGCGAATGTTTTTAGGGAGTCATTAGGGAGCTCTGAGTACCATTCAAAGAATGTTTCTGACATGCTACCAACGAACTGGCAAAGCAACAGTTTGTCGTCACCTCCAGTATTGTCGTACAAAGATCTAAATTGCACGAAGTATTGGCGAGGGTTGCATGATCCTTTGTAGACATGGAACATGGGGATCATATATCCCGGCAGGTATTTGATTTGATCATACCAGCCTGGATATGGTTGCCCGGTTCTGACAGTTTGGCCGGCGATTTCATTAGCTTGATGAGCTCTTATTTGTTGAGCAATGTAATAATCAAGGGCGGCCTTGGAGATCGTTTCTTCTTTGACCGCTGATAAGGTAGAATTTTTTGTTTTCCCTCTGTCATCCTCGATGATTATAGGCGGATCTTCGGCCGGGGGTTCTGGCTGGATCATCATTCCAACCATGTCTTGGAACAAGAGAGCCATCCGCTTTATGTTAGCAGCTTGCTCAGCAGCTTCTTTATCCTTTCTCTCTAGCACCCTTCGTAGAAATTCGGTATCGATCTCTAGCTCTTAGTGCCGTTCGGCCTCTTTTTCCGGACTTTCTTTCTATCCAGTACGTGTCGTCATTTTGCTCAGCATTTTTTGGAGCTTTTGTTGTTGCTTTTGAGCCTTTGTTGGTGACTGAGTTTGCAGTCGATGACTCACCGAAGCTCGGCTCCCTTCTTGCCCATTGGTCATATAGACCGTATGGATGATAATACCCTAGGCTTGGAGCGCTTAAATCCATCGCCTTTGGAATTTGCCACGGGCGATAGAGTTTTCTCCAGCTTCTTTCTTTTATGAGAGATTGGAGTTGAAGGAGACATTGTGACAGGCACCTGTTTAGGAGAAGTCCCCCGTTGTATAGCGGAGGAGTGGTCTTTTCCTTGTCGAACCTTCGATTTCTTTGGTCGACGAGAGTAGTTTTGGTCAATCACTGAGTCTTGAACTTTTCGCCAGACCCTATGAATTTGTGAGGAGAGCCGCTAATAAGGTCACTCCGGCTAAACTTGCACTGTAACTTTTGCAGGTGGGGGTGATTTCTTTAGCACCACCGCTGGGGAGTTTTTGCGCACCCTCCTAAGCGGTTCAAAACTGTTTCCAGTTGGAACAACAGTGTCGACCTTCACCATAGGAGCTGGTGGGGTGAGTCCAGAGGGGGAGTTGCCTCCAGCTTCTCTCACTCGGCGCCGGTGGAGATGTCGAGCATGCCTTTCAGAAGTGACCGCTTTAGCTTTGGAAGTGGCTTCATCATGCCCCCAACCTTGCTGGGGGGTTTCAATCAGCGTCAGCCTGTTGAAGACCGATGTCCTTGATGGAGTTTGTGAAGAACCGGCCAATCTTTCAAAGACTGATCGTCTGATGGGGGAAGCGCCTTTGACGGCTTCACCTGTAGCAAGCGTAGGGAGGGCTAGCCTTTTTGGGATAGCTCCTTTAGATATCACAAGCTTCTTTACGGGATTGTTTGAGTTCTTACTCAGCCTGTTGAAGATTGAGGCGGAAGAGTTTGACGGCTTGCTGATGTGAGCCGTCATGGTTGCCAGCCGATCAAAGACCGACCTTCTAGGAGCTTCTTCTTACGGCGTTGAGGCACCGAAACTCACAGGTAGGAGTATGGTCCCAAAGAATAATCCAGTAGTGGCTTATGTGACCTGTCCCATTGGCATTGAGAAAATAGAGGTTATGTTGGGCCCATAGGTCACTCCTCCATTTGGGGTGGAGCGGGAGTTGCTGTTGCATGAGGTGGAGTTGAGAGCCATTGATTTTCTCGCACAGGAGCAAACATTAAATTTCAATACCCTGGATCCAAAGGAAACTATAGCGAACCGCGATTTTGTTCGTGAAACACGACACACGAAGTGTGGAGTGGAAAGAGGAAAATGTCCCACCAGGCGTGCCAGAATATGTTTACCGCCGAAAGACTGGACTGAGACGTTGGGACGTCAAGCCTAAATTTGGGGGAATATACTATTTGGACATATATCCATCCACCTCTCCGAAGATACCAAGTTGATTTATGGCACCGTATATCGGAAGTTTGGACAGATGCGACCGTTGTAGCAGATTTCATCAGATTCCCTCTCATTTGTGAAGGGTTTTTGATTGTGGGGATGCTTTTTCGTGTAGACGTAAGCCCTTACAGTTAATTACGTTATCGCGTTGCGATAACCACTTCTCTTTCTCCAGCAGTTCACTTCGTGTCGTATTTTTGTTTATTTTGGTTGCCCGTGGATTGTATACGGAGACTAATTTATATCGTCGCCCGTAGGGTGCCGATCAGTCCAAATTCGTTTATTTAAGATTTGGGTTTGAGTTTTGAACTTAAGTTATATTTTCCATTAGTTCAAAAATATTTTTTTATTTAAGAATCGTTAATCTAGTTTGAGATTAAGATCAGTTTAAACATATGAGCATTTGGGCTCAATTTATTTTTAACTAAAGATGCGTTAGTCCTATTTAAGACTAAGATCAACTTAGCAATATTTTCAGGATCATCAAATTTTATTAAGATCCAACAACGGAATATTTGGGATCAGATGCAAGAAACTTCAGAGATACTTTTAGCCAATTTGGGCTTGGTCTGCTCAGTCTTTTCTTCTTTCTTCTCTTTTTTATTCAAAAGTGCTAAGCACTTATTTGGGTTCTGTTTGCTCAGCTATTTTCCTTTTATGCAGAAGTGCTAAGCACTTGTTTGGAACTCTGGCGCTCACATGTGTATCATGTGAAGCACTCAGTCATGGGCGCTACCCAATAAGTGCTAAGCACTTTAGTCATTTTGACTGAATATATATATAGTGCTAAGCACTTTTGTATGGCGCTCACGTGAGGAGTACGTGTAGCGTTAGGATGTGGGAGTTTTCCAATTGGTGCTAACCACTCAGTATTTTTGGCTAAACACTTTTACTCAACGCCTACGTGTCTTTCACATGAGGCGCTGGTCTTCTATTTTGAGCACCCATGTGGGAAGCTTGTGCGGCATCAAGTCCTTTGACAGGGAAATCTTTTGGACGCTCATGTGTTCTTCACGTGTGGAGCTGAGTTCTTCTTATTTTTTAGAGATTGAATCTCTGTTGATGGCATTTTGACCATTAATGATCACCAAGATATTTGTTTTGAAGATCTGGGATCGAGTTCTCTGTAAGAACTAAGTTCTTTTTAGGGTTAAACCCTGTTTTCAAGGAATTAAATTCCTGAAACATGTTTCTTTTTCTGTCTTTTCTTTTTATCTAGTGCTTTCCCTTAGATTTTGAGTCTGAAGGACAGAATCTTCCCGATAAGAATTAAATTCTCGACTTGTGGGAGATTTGTCTTACAGATCTCAGATCTAGAGAAAGAACTAAGTTCTTATATGAAGGGTTAAACCCTCGTGTTTTGCTTGCGCTAGGCAAAAGAGTAATTTTTTTAATCTCTTCTTTTCTTTAGCTCGGGTTTGAGTGAGTGAGGATCTTCTTCTTTTTTTAGAAGAATTAAATTCTCGGTTCTTGTGGAAAACTTATGGGGTTGATTCTCTAAATGACACTTGAAGTATCGAATCTTTTATATAGGAGAGGAAAATTGTTAATTAGTTTGAGAAAATCTCTTATTTGAGAGATACCAATTTATTTAATTGGGCTCAAAATTTGTTTGTGGGATTTTATCCACCGTTGGATCTTTGATCCAGGGATTTCTTTTTCACAGAATATATTTTCCTGTTTTTAACAAGATTGGGGAAATATTTTCCCATATACAGAATTTTATTCTGTCAAATGGTGATTTTTAATCACCATTAGATTTTAATCCAAGGGTTTTCTGTTTTATAGAGAATAATCTTTCTTTATTTAGAAAGATTGGGGAAATATATTCTCAAAATAGAGTTTAATTCTATTATTGGATTTTGATCCAACCGAGAATATCTTTCTTACTTAGAAAGACTAGAGAGATATTTTCTCCTAATAGAATTTAATTCTATCATTTAATGATTTATCATCACTACTGGATTTTTGATCCAACGACTCTGTTTAACATATAATATCCCAATTTTTTAGAAAATAATTTCCATGTAGAATTTAATTCTATCTGCTCTTCATTTGGGCGCTGACGCTCACGTGTTATGTACGTGGACACCACTTAAGAATTAAATTCTTATACATAACAGGCGCTTCTGTGCTTTTGCACATTGACGCTCACGTGAACTTCATATGCGGCGCCACTATAAGATTTAATCTTATAAGACTAGTGCCGGTGCCGACGCTCTTGTGGGGAGCACGTGAGGTGCTGCCTCATTGGAATTAACAGAGCTTAGCTCTTATTATTATGTTTAATTATTAGGGGAATAGGTATCAAGCAAACCCAGAGGAGAAACACTGGATAGCTATGAAGAACATTCTTAAGTACTTATGAAGGGCTAAAGAAATGTTCTTGGTGTATGGTAACGGAAACCTCCAAATGGAGTCCTTTACCGATTCAAGCTTCCAGAGTGACAAGGATGACAACAAATCTGTCTCGGATTTTGTTTTTACCCTTAACGGAGGGGCTGTCTGTTGGAAGAGTTCCCAACAGGACACCGTAGCAAAGTTGACGACGGAGTCTGAATACATCGCCGCTAACGATACTGCCAAGAGGCTGTCTAGATGAAAAAGTTGATCACCGAGCTTGGTGTGGTTCCATCCATTGTTGATCCAATATCATTGTATTGTAATAACATTGGAGCTGTGGCTTTGGCCAAGGAACTTCGGTCCCATCAGCGATCCAGACATATTCTAAGGCGATATCATCTGATCCGGGAGATAGTTGATCGCCGTGATATCAAGGTCAAGAGAGTTAACACAAAGGACAACACGACGGATTCACTCATGAAGGCGCTCCCCCAGACGCAGTTCGATAGAATTTTTTGGATATTGGGTATGCGATACTACAAAAACTGGCCTTAGTGCAAGTGGGAGATTATTAGTTATGTATGCCTTAGAGGCAATTACTGTATATTATAGTAGATATTTAGACACATGTATATAGAGGACAGTCTTGCTCAATATGATAGTATGTTATCTGGTTTGTCTTTATTATAACATGTATATTTGTTTTATTTTGCTATTTCATTGATACATATTGATAAAGCCCTTAGTATGTTTGCTTGACTACCAAAATTGTGATAGAGATCATATTACTGGGCCTGGGTAGTCTATAAGCACATCCTTAAGTGTTCCTAGTCGAGAGAATATCGAGACAGGCCATCGATATTTCAGAGTAGACTAGTGTATACGTTTCTTGATGCTGTATGGGGCAATGGTTGATCCCACAACCATTGTTGTTTGACACCGAAGATTGTATACATGTGCTCATTGGAGACTGTGTATACCGAACAGACTTGCCGAGAACTCCTAGATGGTACTATACATATCGTCAGATGGAAGTTCTCTGGTGACACTAGTACAGGTTAGTCTGTAGACCTGGGATCGTCATAGTGTCTTGTATGGTTACCAATGTTCTTAGATTACTTCCTTACCACGGCCCTACTGAGTCGTGCAAACAGCTAGTAGTTGGGTACAGTCCCGAATCACATGGAGGCAGTGAGCGATAGGAAAGGTTTCGTCTCTCCCGGAATTGGGAGTTGATATTGTGCTATGCGTGATTGGATATAACCGCAAGTCCCTGGTCATGGCTGATGAGATTTACTGATAAGTGTTATTAGTAGTTTCTCGATTGGTTATAGGCCACACATTGGCATGACTTATCGAGTTATTGGGGTCTGACGATACCATTCCCTATACCCTATATGCAGCATATCAGACGAAGAGACCAGACTATATGGTAAGTGTCGCTTATTGGCTTTACAGGGAGTTTAGACAAGTTTGCTTGTCGATCTTCTTATTCGACAAATACCTGAGTAGCCGTTACGTGCAGCTAGTGTCACTGATGTGCCTGTGAATAATTGATGTGATCCTATGATTCACTGCCAGCGTATTGTCGAGTCTTTAAAGTCCCACACAGAGGGTATCATAACTTGGGCGAAATGTAGTAGTGGCGGTATATTGATATCTCGGGGTTCGATTGAAATAAGTGTATTAGATACACTTATGCAAATCAGACGTTTGATAATGCTAGCCGTCTTTATGAAAGCCGGTATATATTAAGTCAAGTGTTGATTTCATATATACATGTGTGTGTGTAGCATTATCTAATTCTAATATAATCTCTTTAATGTTTGCATTTTACGATAAATGCAAAAGTTAATTACTATGTTTAGAATAGTAATTATTGTTCTCTTTTAGCTTATGTTGTTTCTAATGTAGAGCACAACATATATCCCTCTTCAATATGTGACATGTCGAGAGGAGATGAGAGGGTGGACAGGTGGAAGAGAGAAGGCAAATGGATGGTGAGATTAATATTTGGTTATGTTAGTTATTATATTAATGCAACCATTCGTTTTTTCTTCTCATAATTTTTATTGAGCTTCTCTCTACTCCTCTTTCTAGCTCTCTACCTCATCATAAAAGAGAACAAAAAATAGAGAAATAAATTAGAATTTATTCACATCTACCTCTTTTAAAAATCCTAGCAAGATTTACGAAGGAGTTAACTTCAAAGGTTGAAATTAGGAGCTCAAGTAGAGGTTCCTTCAAGGTATGATATGTTGGCTATAGTGCCATCAAGGCAATTATAATTGCAGGTAGGCGATTATGATAATTGAATAAGGACCTATACAGATAATAATAAAGCCCATAAGATTCTTGCTTGACTACCAGCATTATAATGGCGGTCATATATGTAGGAGCTGGGTAGTCCATAAACACATCCTTAAATGTTTCTAGTTGTGGGAGTTTCGAGTCCGGGCATCAATATTCCAGAGTAGACTAATATATACTTTCTAGACCCCGACTAGAGACGATGGCCGGTCCCATAAGCCATTGGTGTTATGGTACCTAAGATTGTATGCAGGTGCTCACTAGAGGTGAGTACACCGAACGGACTAGACGAGAACTTCTAGATAGTATTATACCTATTGTCTGATAGCAGTTCTCTGATGACATGAGTACAGAGTAGTTGTTCATATTGTAATGTTACATATCAATACGACTCATTCTGTATCATTTTGCATGTAAATAGGTGCTTTTGATCCGTGTTTGCTATATGAGTGCAGGAAAATAGGTATTGTAGCGATTGATGGACTTTCGAGCTTAGAATGGAGCAATTTGGACTAGTCAAAGTTAACAAGTCAACTATCAAACCCTGCAAATTTCGAAGTCATCAAAATCAAGGTTTCAAGTGCTATAAGACCCCCAAAAATTACCAGAAGAGCACACAGAAAAATCGGAGAGCCAACTCACCAAATACGTTGCGGAAACTCGGCCAATAAAGGGATCGTCACGGAAACGTGGTCATCTTGGCGCCGCACTCGCAAAATTTTTGGGGGTAGTTTTTACATTTCGTGTTCTTCCTGAATACTGCTAGGGTTTCACCCTCCAGGTCCTATAAATATCCCAGATCAGCAGACAACTTGTATCATAGTTTGTAGGGTAGAATAGGAGTAGGTAGGAGTAGTTATCTTATTTTTCATCATCTTGTATTCCATTAAAATTGTAGTGAGAGATTTTTGAGTAGAGTATGAATGAAGAATGAGAGTATTATTCATCTATAGTAAGTTAGTTTTCTTTATTGCTTTGCATTTATTTTCCTTAGATAATTTTAATTGGTAAAATAGTTATAATTTGTTAGTTTTTCATTGCCTTCATCTTTTTCCTCTATTTTCTTTATCATTTGCAAGCCATGATGCTAAAAAGAGCTCCTTGCCTAGGTGAGGGCCTAAGTAGCTAGCTCGCCCTTATCATTTGCAAGCCTCTAGTTCTTTCTTTTCTCATTCTTCTTCTCTTTTTTTTCTTTTTCTTTTTAATTATAAGTGAGCAATTCCTTCTCACTTGTTAGGATAGGAAATGGGTGGTTTAAGGGATGGAAAACCCCCTTACTTTTCCCTTTGCCCAACACCTTAAGAGTTGAACTTCGACCAAATTTCACAACACTCTCCTTTAGGGCACCCTATCCTTTATGATAGCGGTGATCCTAAAACGAGACCTGTTGTATTAGTTTGGTCGAAGGTTAAGGATAAGAGCAAAGAACGGAAGGACAATGGTCAATAAGATGGGACTTAGCGTATAGAAAGCCTAGCCTAGACTCGCAAATACCCTACCTAAGAACCCCAATCCATGTTGTTTCCGATTATTCTAACATCAACATCAAGAGAGGCACAAAGCAAAAAGTAAGAATTATACTAACGTAACTAACCCAATCCTAACTCTAACAAGCTTTTATTTAACATAATTCAAACACATAGGATAGTCTTGAACCAGTTGAAAATTTGGACTTAACTCGTCTAAAACGGGAACATAAACACACACCATCTATCCGTGGACGACCCGTACTCATCGCGGCTAGCTACCAACGAACCCGTCTTGATTGCGGTTAGTAAAACACATCGAACACACATCAATCAATAGTCTTTAGACCTGTGATCTTTATTTGTCTCGTGTGAGTTCCCAACATACTTTTATTACTACCCTACCACGACTTAAAGGAGTCGTGCAAACATGTTTTAGTTGGGTACAGTCCCGAGCCACATGGAGGCAGTGAGCGATCGTCAGGGATTCGTCTCTCCTGGTATAGAGAGTCGATGTCGCGCTATATTCGGTTGGATATCATCATAAATCCCTGGCCATGGTAGATGAGATTTACTGATGGGAGATTAGCAGTTTCTCGGTAGATGACGAGCTTAACATCGACAAGACTTATCGGGTTATTAAGGGTCTGCCGTTATCCACCTCTAGACCCAGTATGCGATACTCTCAGACAAAGAGACCGGAATGTATGGAAATTGTTACTTACAGGATCGGTAGGGTACGGTCGGACTTGATTTTCGACCTCCCTTTTGGCATATACCTGGGTAGCCATTACGTACAGCTAGTGCCACTGACGTGCTTGTGCTTATGGATTTATCCAGTAACTCACTGTTAATGTATTGTCGAGTATTTAGAGTCTCAAACAGAGAGTTTTTCCGGTTCAGGCAATATAATGTAGAGACCGTATATTGATACATGCATGGGTCTGATTAAATACATGTACTGGCTATACGAACTTTAATCAGACAGTTGATAATACTAGCCGGGTTATGATTAAGCTGGATTATTAAATCAAGTATTGATTTAATAATTTACATATATATATATATATATTCTAGTATTATGTTCATTATTCATTTTCTCTTTCTTGGTTATTCGTATTTTTACACGGATACGCGTATATGTATTCGATATATATACATGGATTGTATTCCATATTTATACATAATACTTTTAGAAGGAGAACACCCCCTTTGTGGTTTTTGCTTTTTAGAAAAAGAGAAATAAGGTGGAGGGGTTAGGTGTAAAGGAGGGGAAGAGAGGGATGTGCTTCATTGTTTATTTGGAAATTGGTATGACATTATTTTCCATGGTGTAGGGTGTTTTACGTCATCCCATTGAGATGGGAATATGCGCGCACTTGTTAGGCGTACTACAGATTCCCACTGCCCAGGGTAGGCGGGGGTTTATTGATTGTGGGGATCCGAATCTCCGGCAGCTAAGGACTAAGCTACCGTTAATTACCCCTCGCCTTTGGAGCAAAAGAACCTCCGATTGACGGGTCAAACAGGTCATGCAAACTCAATGTGCAGTGTGCATATGTGTGTCTTAAGGGGTTTTGGATATATTGGGGCCCCGCAGAATTTTACGGGGGTCCCGCTACCCGGATAGCGGGCCGGGGGTCAAGGAAGCTAGAAACTCCCTTACGGGGTGCGGGGCAGCGCCCCGTTAGAAATTTTTTCTAACGGGGACAGTGTTGTAGAGTGTGTGTGTATATAAAAAAGGGGAAGAATAGCGTCCAAAGGACGCGTGGGTGCCAGCGCCTCGCGTGCCTAGCAAGCGAGTGCTACGCGTTGGGCGCTGGCACCTCACGCACTTGGCACATGGGCGCCGGGCGCCAACGCCCCACGCGCTGGGCACGCGGGCTCTGGGCTTCAGCAGGAAAAGGGAATTTGTCCCTGCACTGGGAGTTGTGCTCCCGATTTCACTTCTTGAGTTAAACTCCTAAAAAGAGATTAATTTATGGAGTTGAACTCTAACAGATCTTGAATGGAGTTAAACTACTAGAAATCTTTAGAAATGATTAAAGGGGCCCCTTTGTTTCTCTCCCCTTTGGCCCTGGATCTTCCCAAGATAGGATTTTTGGAGATAGGTCTCCTTCTTCCTCTTGGTTGGCCGGATCTTGGAGAAAGGGGGTGAGATTTAAAAATCTCCCCCTTTTGAGATCTAATGGAAGATCTGAGCTCCCCTTTGTGAGTTTTGTGGTGAAAAACTATTTAATTTTAGAAAAGGAAGAGTAAAACTCTTGATTTAATTGAAAATGAGAAGAAGGTTTAGAACCTTGAGGAAGGAGAAGGAGACACAAAAACCCTAAATTTTGAGGGGAATGAAAAGTTATTCTTTATTTCATTATCATGTTACCTTATATAGGCTTACAAATTTACATATAGGCTCTTGGGCTTTACAAAATGGCATTTTGCCCATCCTATGCCTCATGTGCTCATTTATTTTGCACATAAGATATAGGCTTTATAAAAATTTGGCTTTATCCCCATTTTCCTTACATTCATGCATAAAAAATTACATCAAAATTATTTATTACATGATTTCATTTTGGAATGGGGGAGGTCGGCCGCGGAGCTCGACTTGGGCATAGGCCCACTTGATCTGGGCTTAGGCCCGCCTGGTTTGGGGTTGAATTTGACTTTGACTTGGCCAACCGGGGTGTAATTTTTAACCCCAACAAAGTGCCCCCCATCAATAAATGCACACCGCACATGTGGTCCGTGTGCATGAAATTGATGGATCTTCTTTCACGTGGAGGTGACTTGATTGGGTTCCCGCTTTTTGGGAAGCTAGCACTGCCCTTTTTATGACATGGACGGTCGATGCCTGACGTATCTCCGAGACGAAGTGCAGGTGGTTGACGTGTCCCCGAGGCGGAGTTTCTATTTGACGTGTCCCCGGCATGGAGTGTCTGGTCGACGTTTCCCCAGCTTGGAGTGTCTGGTTGATTTGCTTCCAAGGTAGAGCATAATTCCGACGAGGAGATCGTTGCTGCCCTTTTTGTGACTTGGACAGTCGGTGCTGTCCTTTTAGCGACGTGGACGGTCGATGTTGCCATTTTAGCGACGTGGACAGTCGATGCTGCCCTTTTAGCGACGTGGACAGTCGATGCTGCCCTTTTAGCGACGTGGACGCCTTTTTTCGACGTGGACGGTCGGTGCTGCCCTTTCAGCGACGTGGATGGTCGATGCCGCTCTTTTAGCGACGTGGACAGTCGGTTCTGCCCTTTTTGCGACTTGGACGGTCGGTGCTGCCCTTTTAGCGACGTGGACGGTCGATGCTGTCCTTTTAGCAACGTGGAATGTCGGTTCTGCCCTTTTTGCGACTTGGACGGTCAGTGATTCCCTTTTAGCGACGTAGACGGCCGTTTCTGCAATTTTAGTGACGTGGACGGTCGGTTCTGCCCTTTTTGCGACTTGGATGGTCGGTTATTGTTTTGACTTGCTTCGCTTCTTGCGGTGTCGGGGTTGAATTTGACTTGCTCCACTTCCTGCGGTGTTAGGATTCGACTTGTTTCCTAGGTGGAGCTTGATTCCGCCAGGGAGATCGTTGGTTGTCTTGCTGATTTGATGTAAATTGGGTTGACATCAGCATCACTACACTGGAATATGGTACCAGGGGTGAATCATCATTTTCTATGAGAGGATTTGGGGATTTTGGTTTTGGTTTGGTACCAGCACTACTACACTGGAATATGGTACCAGGAGCGAATCATCATTTGCCGTGCGGGAATTTCCCTCATTCCCAGTTTAACGACTCAGGGGTCATCTGTTCCCGATTTAACGACTTAGAGGTCATCTGTTCCCAGTTTAGAGACTTAGGGGTCTTCTATTCCCAGTTTAACGACTTAGAGGTCATTTGTGCCCAGTTTAACGACTTAGAGGTCATCTGTTCCCGGTTTAACAACCTAGGGGTCTATTGGATCGGAAGTTTAGAATTTCGGGGTAAGGGTCGGCATTAGCGTTGCTAACATTGAAGTATAGGTGCCAGGAGCAATTCATCATTTGCCTTTTCCTGTTGGGGAGCGATTGCTTAGGAGACAGATTTAGGTCCTATCACCTAAGGCTTTTCAATTTTATGAGCCGTAAGGGTCCCATAAAAGCATGTTCTCCCTACGGGTTGAAAGGATCCCGTAGGTGTATTTTCTGCTTAGGAGTCGTGAGGACCCCCAAGTGTGTTTTTCCTTTGTGAGTCGTAAGGATCCCACAAAGGTGTTTTCTTATGAGTCGAGAGGATCTCATAAGTTTGTTCTCCTTATGTATCATGAGGACACATGAGTAAGCCTTCCCAAATGGAGCATGATTTCAAGGGCGGAAATCGGCCGCTGGACTGGTGGTTGACGTAGGGCATAGGTGTGATGAGAAATATTTGAGCCCGTGGATTGTATACGGTAGTCAACTTGGGGATCAACCATTGGGCTAGGAGAATTTTCGTAAATTGGATTTTTGCTGGCGTCTGCATCGCTGCACTAGAATATGGTACAAGGAGCGACTCATCATTCACCGTTTTAGGATTTGGAATTTGGTTGGCATCTGCATCGCTACACTGGAATATAGTACCAGGAGCGACTCATCATTCACCGTTGGGAATTTAGGGATTTGGGATTTGGTTGGCGTCTGCATCGCTGCACCGGAATATGGTACCAGGAGCGACTCATCATTCGCCGTCAGGAATTTAGGGATTTGGGATTTTGTTGACGTCTGCATCGCTGCACTGGAATATGGTACCAGGAGCGACTCATCATTCGCCATTTGGAAGGCTTTTTTTTACCGCGATTGCTATATCATTTCTACTTTTCTTATCGCGAAGGTCGCGATTGCCCTATCATTTCGGCTTTTCTTTTCTCTTTTGTTTACACATTTTTTTTATTTACACACATTTTTTTACATTCCCAGTTTAACGACTTAGGAGTCATATGCTCCCAGTTTAATGACATGGTGGTCAGCTCCTTTCATGGGAAGGCAGATGTTTGAAAGAATCAGGTTCCCAAAGGACTTCGGTCTCCGTTTTTATGAAATTGACAGTCACAGCTTGACTGTTTGCTAACACGCCTTTAGATAGTTCTATCTCTCCTGCCTTGTATTGTTTTTCGACCCAATCTTTGAAGACGAAGCAATCCTCAATAGCATGACTTATTACTCTGTGATAGGTGCAATATTTAGGGTCGTTGGTCATATTCGCTTCTTGCGGTCTTTTTGATTCCGGCAATTTTAAACCGTTTCTTAGGGTGTCTTTGAATATTTTATAGACTTTGTCCCTTCTGAAGGAATATACCTTATCCAGCTTCTCTTTTAGTGGAGATTCTCCTCCCTCTCCGAATACTGGCTTCCGAGGCAGGTTGGCATTAGGCCTGCTCATCCCTCGCTTATTTCAGTTAGCCAAAGCGTTAAAAGATTCAGTATTGTCGGAATTTCCGCCCTTGCGATTATCGTCCTTTTAGTTTCTCCAGGACCTATTGTTATTTTGGGAATCAGAAGAGGACTCCTGCTTTGAGCGCTCCAACATCTGAACTTTCCTGGTCAGCTCTTGAAATGTTTTGAGACCCGCGGTGCATAGAAACGGGGCCATCCAATTGTTGAGATTTCCGACGAGAAGGCTGACAGATTGGTCCTGCTCTATCGGCGGTTCACATTTGACGGAGAGATTGCGCCATCTACTTAAAAAATCCATGCTACTTTCGTTGTTCTTTGGCTTGGTTTTTACGAGGTCGGCAATGGCGATCTTATCGCTGACACTCATGAACCTTTGTCAGAACAAAGATTCCATTTGGACGAAAGTAGTAACGGAGCCATCCGGTATGCTCGCGTACCAGTCGAAAGCGACATCGGTCAGGCTATTAACGAACTGGCGGAGGAGAAGCGCATCATTGCCCCCGGTATTCCCGCATGAGGCTTTAAAGTGGGCGATGTGCTGATTCGCATTTCCTGTCCCATCAAATCTTCCGAACCTGGGGATGACATAGCCACTAGGAAATTCTACCAGATCATACTGAGCAGGATATGGTCTCCCGCTACTGCTAACATCTTTTTGCACATAGGCTTCGGCTACCAATGTTTTGACTTTGTTGGCAACCAAATCTATGATTTGATCTTGAGTTAGTGGGCTACTGTCATCGGTAGCCAAGACATTTCCCGAGATAAGATGCGACTGGCTTTCATGTGGTCCGCCCACCTTTGGATTTGAGGGAATAGGCGTCGGCTGTCTCGAGACACCGTTTCTCGGTTCATGAGTAGAACCCTGCGCTTGATTGGATGGCTGAGAGGCAAGTTGGGCCGTGAGCTGTAAGACGACGTTTGTCAAGTCGTCAATTTTTTAGTAGAGCTTGGCCGTCTCCTTGTCTTTACTTTTGAGCTGTTTTCGGAGCTCTTGGAGAAGTTGCTGCTCTGCGTTCTTGGGACGGAAGATTGGCTCCTCTTCTCTTTTCGAGCCCGACTCCTCATGGATCGAGGGATCTCTCCGCTTATCAGCTTCACTGGGAGGATTTTCATTACCTTCCGGAGGATGCTGGTCTTGGGAAGTGACAGCCACATTCATACCAGATTGGATCTGAGATGTGGTGGCCCCATCCTTGCTCTTGCTGCGCATGCCTACCATGTAGACAGTGTGGACCACATAACCAGTCATCTCTTTATCTTTGGCGGCGTAACCCTGTTCTTGGAATCCCATGAAGTTCAGCCTAGCATGAGCCCTAGCCCTTTTTTGTCTCTATATATGAGCCTTTTCTGTCTTAGCTTCTTGATTTTGAGGGCTTGGCAGGCATCCATCATCCAGGAAGCCATCGTGAGCCGATTAATGGGGAGCTTAGAGAAGATACCCGATCGAGCAGTTGTCAAGGGCACTGCTGGAGCATGCTTGAGATGCCTTATTGCTCTATTGGTATTGATGGCCTTGCCCCCGGTTGGGGCCAAGAAAAGTCTTTCAAACACCAACTTGCGTTTGGGTTGGGGAGCCTTCGAGACCACCACATTTGGCCTCTTCCCTTTTGAGGTTGGGTTATCAGTCACCGGGGCTTGAGGAACAGGGATGGCGTTAGTTGGCACGAACAAAATAGAGTCAAATGGTAGCGGCAGCTCCTCCCACTGTCGCCCGAGACTGGCCCGGAGTACCGTTCTTGCATCTATCTTCATCGTGTAGGAGATGGGAGTTGTGTTGAGAGCTGAGCTTGTCCTTGGAGACATTTTTGTTGCGTCCAATGATTGCAATTGGAAATTGTTAACCTGTACAAAGAAGCATGATTTCAGTACAGGAAATCGATATGTATATTGATTGAGTTCGCATGAACGTTTAACCAGAAATATGGAAGGAAAGATCGGACCCACCGGGTGTGCCAGAATTTGTAGGGTGTTTTTCGTCACACCATTGAGATAGGAATACGCGCGCGCTTGTCAGGCCTACTACAGATTCGCCCTTCCCAAGGTAGGCGGGGGTTTATTGATTATCGGGATCCGAATCTCCGGCAGCCGTGGACTAAGCTGCCGTTAATTACCCATCGCCTTTAGAGCGAGAGAACCTCCAATTGACAGGTCAAACAGGTCATGCGAACTCAATATGCAGTGTGTGTATGTGTGTCTTGAGGGGTTTTGGATATATCGGGGTCCCCGCAGAGTTTTACGGGGGTCCCGCTACACGGATAGCGGGCTGGGGGGCAAGGGGGCTAGCAACCCCCTTGCGAGGTGCGGGGCAGTGCCCCGTTAGAAATTTTTTCTAACGAGGACAGTGTTTTAGAGTGTAAGTGTATATAAAAAAAAGGGAAGAATAATGTCCAAAGGACGCATGGGTGCCAGCGCCCCACGTGCTTGGCACGCGGGCGTCGAGCGCCTACATGCTTGGTATGCGGGCGCTGCCCGTCAGCAGGAAAATGGACTTTGTCCCTGCACTGGGAGCTGTGCTTCCGATTTGACTTCTGGAGTTAAACTCCTAAAAAGAGATTAATTTATGGAGTTGAACTCCAACAGATTTTGAATAGAGTTATACTCCTAGAAATCTTTAGAAATGATCAAAAGGACCCCTTTGTTTCTCTCCTCTTTGGCCCTGGATCTTCCCAAGATGGGATTTTTGGAGATGGGTCTCCTTCTTCCTCTCAGTTGGCCGGATCTTGGAGAAAGGGGGTGAAATTTAAAAATCTCCCCTTTTTGAGATCTGATGGAAGATCTGAGCTTCCCTTTGTGGGTTTTGTGGTGAAAAACTATTTAATTTTAGAAAAGGAAGAGTAAAACTCTTGATTTAATTGAAAAGGAGAAGAAGGTTTAGAACCTTGAGGAAGGAGAAGGACGCACAAAAACTAGATTTTGAGGGGATTGAAAAGTTATTCTTTATTTCATTATCATGTTGTCTTATATAGGCTTACAAATTTATATATAGCCCCTTGGGCTTTACAAAATGGCATTTTGCCCATCCCATGCCTCATGTGCTCATTTCTTTTGCAATGAGCCATGGGCTTTACAAAAATTTGGCTTTGTGCCCATTTTCCTTACATTCATGCATAAAAATTACATCAAAATTATTTATTACATGATTTCATTTTGGCATGGGGGAGGCCGGCCGCGGGGCTCGACTTAGGCATGGGCCCACTTGACCTGGGCTTGCGGTTGACTTTGACTTTGACTTGATCAACCGGGGTATAATTTTTTACCCCAACACATGGTTGGCAAATACCCTCTCATTCTCATGGTTGCATTCTCTCTCCTTTCCTCACATCACTATCTTCTTCCCCTTTTATGATAGCTCTCTTGAGCTTTGATTTAGAGAGAAAAATGTTAATGGAAATATTCTTACATCCGTAAGCATCACAAACTAGAGAATTGTGATCTTTAGGTTGCTTCATTAGGTAATGCTGGAGTTTGAATCGGTTTCCCTCGGGTGGATCATCTTCGGCAAGTGCGGTCGTCTCTCAAGCATATTCCCGATGGTCTATGGAGCTTAGAGGGGTCTTCCACGATTGGGTGGACACGCTACAAAGGTTGTAGTCTCTATAACCATATAACTTAGCTTGCTTTAGATTCTATTTTAGTGTTTGGACGATTCTAAGGTCATGGTCTCCTCGTGCTCTCTTGAAATTTTTGTTCGCGATTCTCACTTCCGCTGCGCTTATGTGCGAGCGCCGGGGAACCCTAACATGGTATCAGAGCCAACCAAGCATTAGAACTAGAGATAGGCAATGTTTTAGTTTTGAAACCGAAATTTAACCGTATTGTTTTTCCATGATCAAGTCTCTGTTGGTTTTTGAAAACGGCCTCTGAAATTTTTTTAAAGTGTGGCATTCGACTTGTTTTTGAACTAGAATGAAGCTGTGCAAAAAAGAGCCCAAATAGATGAAGTCCAGCTATCTAAAAATTCCTTAAATCCGCCTGGGTCAGCCAAGGATCATCTGTTTGTGTTATGGTTTTGTCAGGCGCTTGATTTCATGGAAACTTGATTTTTGGTATACCTCTTTATGCCCCAGTTTTCAGTTTGAGATATCTTTGTTTACGAGCAACTCGGGATAGTTTTCGGTCGAAACATTAATATCGTTTATGATCCGTAGATTTATATATGTGTTGGTTAAACGTCGTCTAATTGCTATATGTTCGATTAGACGGGGTTTCATATATGCTGTTGCTGCTTGTTGGTGATATATATATATATATATATATATATATATATATATATATATATATATATATCTTGTGATGTTTTAGCCGAATTATCATGTTGGATAGCCCCTCATGCGATGTGTTTATACAGTTTTGATTTATATTGTAGTATATTCATTTACTTCGGGGCGAGCATCCGACTTGTGGCCATCGTTGTCGCATGATGTATATTCTTTTATTAGGATACGGTCGATGTCACCACTGTATATATTTCATTTCTGTACTAGGATTAACCCAGGAGAAGTGCTCGAATAGCCGAGTTCTAGAGTGTGGTAGATGGTCATCTCATAGTGATGAGTTCGAGCCGCCTCGCTCTAGAATTGGCGGATTGCTCGTCTCATAGTCATTGTAGTATAGTGGTGAGTATTCCCGCCTGTCACGCGGGTGACCCGGGTTCGATCCACGGCAATGGCGCCATTTGATTGATCGTCTAAATTGTGTTTTGAAAAGTAATCACAATCAAAGAATTTATAACCGCAATCAATAACGGCGTCGATGTAGTTTTGTTAATGAGAACGGATCGTCCACTGAGATGCAAGTATTTATTCGATCTTGTTTTAGATGAGTTGAAAGAAAATATTAAAGAAAAGAAAATTCAAGAAAATGAATCAAGATTTAGTTGAAGAAATATTTTCAAGAAATATCAAGAAAGAGTTTAAGATTTCATAATCAAGAAGTTGTACAAATTCAATTTTAGTTATCAAGAAAATGTAGAGAAGCTTGTAGGATTTGATAGGAATTAGTAGCAATGATGAATACTAATAATGACTCATCTTATCTATTGATGAATTATAGCTAGAACGATGGTGATGAATGAAGATTAGGGATCTATTGAAGAAACTAGGGTTTCTCCTTCACTATCCCTTGTCTTTTCATTGATCATTACAAATCTAGCCTCTAGCAAAGGGAATCATCAATCATTTAATCCCTAATTTGCAACGAAATTATCAAGAATGGTGATCTCGCTCCAAATTAGGTCATTGATGATTCTTTTTCCTAAAGTTCACAATTCTCATAAGACTTAAGATTAGTTTAGGATTTCATCACCATTTGATTTACCGAATTCCATCGAATCCTAAACAAGTGAAGATATCACTCACGCATCATCTCTCAATAAAACATCGCCTTTATTCTTCATCCCTACATTTCTTCCAAACACCGATCATATACCTCTACGTGTGTGTAAAGGACATCCTTACACTCGAAGAATTCAATTCAAGCTATCATACTCTTGTCCAACAACCTCAGTACTTTTTAGTCGGTGAATATTTTAGATGGAATTGCTCACACATTTTTCATGCGACCATTAATATTTCTTGAGTTACTAACCGACCGATTACTAAATGTGCTCACATATTAGGCGTAATTAGCAATTTCCTCATCTTGCAACACCTAAGGCTTAGCAGTGAATCCCAAACCAGTTGGTCTAAGGCACTAGGTGATGAAGCACCCTCGCTATATTTTTTTTATACTTCCTTGGTGATTACAGAACCAGTGTTCATTTTTCTTCACCATTTTATCTTTTATTCTTCATTTAAATTTTCTTCATACTTTGGCTTTCAGAAAGAGCATTTCAAGGTATCCTCTACTATCCCGAGTTTCAAGATGTGTGTAAGTGCGTATAGTAGGATATCAACGTTCAAATATTTGGCTTCCAGAATAGGAACTATTTTTCAGACTTATTTTTATCCTCAGATCAGTGACTTCCTTCATCTTACTAACCCTTGGGACAACGGCTCATAACTACTTATTACTAGCTTCGTTTAAGAAAACATCTAACTTTCTTGGTTTTCTTAAACTTTTTCAATCTTTTAAATGTAATTTTTCACTTTCTAATCTTTTATTATAAAATAATTTTTAAAATTTTTTTGAAAATGTTGTGCTTATGCAAAGTGTGATGCAAAGTGATGCGTAAATAAGCACAAACCTCCCCCAAACTTGTTTACAACAGTGTCCTCACTGTTGCCATCTATTAAATCTCAGAAACCTGTAAGCTTGGGAGGAAATGTTATTAATGGGGACAAGAATGAATGATGTGAAAATCCCTCCCAAACTTATTTTTGGCTCACAATTTTGAGGACAACTTTTTTTTAAGAGCCAAAAATATAACCCCCCCCAACTTGAGTTAAACAATATTAAGCATTTTAAGAGGGGGTAAAGTTATTTGGTTAATGCAAAGCCTTACAAAGACCAAAAGTCAACACCAACCATTCGAAGATTTTATCAATGTAACGACCCGGTTGGTGGAAGAACATGTTGTCTACAGCCCAGAAGAAGTGGGGATGAGATAAGTGGTGGTGTAGAAAGGGTTTGAGTCTTAAATTATAGAAATGAAAGAATGAAAATGAATGAAATCGAGAATGTGAATGATTAGGAATGAGTGAAACATTTGCATTCTCGTATCTTATAAGAAGGAATGGTGGCGGTTCAACTTCCTTAGATGGAGGTTGATTAATCATAAAATCCGTGTTGTTTAGGAATGCAAGTTCGTCAGCGAAATTTCTTCGAAACTTTCATCGATATATCAAAGAATAATGTCGCTAAATGTTTCGCTAGAACTCAAAATTTCGGATTGTGATTCATCGACACTCGCTAACATTACAGGAACAAAAGAAGAACCAGAGAGAATGGAAGATGAAATGGGTAAACCAATTGATGTGTCGAGTATTGCTGAACCAGATGTGGGAAATGAAAGTTGAATTTCGTTTGGCTTTTCAGGTATACAATTATCATCAATGTCTAGACACGTATGGGGCTCGGGAAGAATAGGTAAAGGCTCAAGATGATGACCACATAAGAGTGAAAGGTCCTGACGAATTGGTGGGACAAACTTATCCAAAATTTCGGGTTCATCAATCAATATATCCCCAACGTCAATCTCCTCAATCAAGTGAAAGTTAAAATTCTTAGACACCTCATCAAAAGTATAGTTTTCAATCAATTTTGGTTCAAGAGTGGAGGTGTAGAGATCACAAGGATTTGGCATGGTTTCACTTGAAATGGACCCTTCACAGTCGGGTAAATCAAACACTGCAAAGTCACACAACTTCTCATACATTATATCTTCAACATTTGGTGTACTCGATAAATCAGTGAAACTAGAGTTGTGGATCTCACTTTGGAAAGGGGAGGTTTGATTAGGAAGGGTGTACAGTTCTCTCTCACTACCCAAATTCTCACTTTTTTTATGGCCATATTAGACATTGAAATTTTTTTAGCTGGTTCGGAACTAGTTGCTCTTTCATATTTAGCCATGCTTTCCTTCTATTCCTCTCTGATGTGGTTCATCATCACTATACCTTCTTCTAATTTCTGCTCAAGACTAGACTTGGGTTAACAAGGGTTTTCAGGATAAGATTGAAATTCTTGTGGATAAGTAAAACTCCTAAATGATTGGTTAAAATGAATGTCTAGAGAAGGTGTAAAACTTGGATAGGATTGATAGGAATTGAATGGTTGTGAAAATTGGGCAGGAGTAGGATCAACATTATGATAAGAAGAATATTCATATTGGTTGGTGGGTTAGCTATTTTCAATAGACATCATATATGCCACAAACCGATTACGAAATTCTTCTTTAGAAAGTGGTGGTGATGGTTGATACTGGTCCGGATTGAAACTTTGGCCGTTAGCCCTTGCTATATGCTCAGCAATGGACATGCATCTAGGGGTATCCTCACTCGGAATATCAACTGAAACAGATGTAGAATTAGGATATGGTTGATAAGATCTGGACTGAGGTGGCTAACCGTTTCTATCCGCTTGTTCTATCCGATCTCTTAAAGACATGGGAGAGTCGTATGGTATACCAAAGCTATTACGAAGACAAGAAATATCTGGTTGTGGATAGCAAAGCTCGGCAAGCGTTCGTCTGTTTGGGTTACCCATTATAAGAAGGGAAGAGGAGGGAAGGGTAAAAAGAAAAGAAAAAAATAATTGGCTTGTTTTGAAAAAGGCGGATTTAGCCAAAAAAAAATCACAAAATAATGCACAAGTAACCCTAGATCTAATGGTCACCTAGGTCAAGTCACTAGACCGCTCCTACACTTCCAAAAGACAAATCGCAGGATAAATCCTCTACTGTCTCTTTATCTCTCCCGTGGCCAGGTAAGTGCCAGGTAAGTGGGAGGTTCTCCACTACGTAAGTAGCGGACCTAATTAAGTAACCACTTGCCTTAAACACACTTGCCATAGACACCACAATAGAAATGCGGATAAGCAATAGATTACCCACGACCTTCTTCTGTCCTAATTGAGCGCGACGGTCCTTAGAGTCTTGTCTAGATATTTTTTAGTTAATGAAGGGTAATGCGGATGCTCGTTTTGTGATTTGCGGGGCTTAGGAAGGGTAATGAAATCCCTACCTAATCTAAATTTGGTCTTTGCCCCTTAATTTCCATATTTAAAATATGCACAAACAACCAATTTCAAGAAACGCAACAAATTTTATTTTTAAGCGTTGCAAATTTTTGCAAAGAATCCTGCAGAAAAGTTGTTATTGGACAAGATCAGAGAGAAGAGGAGAGAATAGAGAATATACCACAGAAGTTTGGAATACTGAAACGCCTAAACGGCGGCGGAACCGCCGCAAAAACCTCAATATGGCCGTGGATCCGCGGTTTTATGGGGGAATTAGGGTTTCAAAATTTTCCTGTAGCTTCTTGTACTCCTCTGGAATCTGTATAACTTCTCTGAATCTTAATCTCACTGCTAAAATGATTCCAGATTCCCTCGCAAAAATTCAAATACTAATCGTTACGCACTTGAAGCGATTCTTGAATTAAAATTTGATGGAATAATAATTTTTCAACTCAAATAGCAAGAAAGAACAAATTACGCACGCATCCCCGGTAACGGCGCCATTTGATTGATCGTCTAAGTTTTGTTTTGAAAAGTAATCACAATCAAAGAATTTATAACCGCAATCAATAACGGTGTCGATGTAGTTTCGTTAATGAGAACGGATCGTCCATTGAGATGCAAGTATTTATTCGATCTTGTTTTAGATAAGTTGAAAGAAAATATTAAAGAAAAGAAAATTCAAGAAGATAAATCAAAATTTAGTTGAAGAAATATTTTCAAGAAATATCAAGAAAGAGTTTAAGATTTCATAATCAAGAAGTTGTCCAAATTTAATTTTAGTTATCAAGAAAATGTAGAGAAGCTTGTAGAATTCGATAACAATTAGTAGTAATGATGAATACTAATAATGACTCATCTTATTTATTGATGAATTATAGCTAGAACGATGGTGATGAATGAAGATTAGGGATCTATTGAAGAAACTAGGGTTTCTCCTTCACTATCCCTTGTCGTTTCATTGATCATCATTCAAATCTAGCCTATAGCAAAGAGAATCATCAATCATTGAATCCCTAATTTGCAACGAAATTATCAAGAATGATGATTTCGCTCCAAATTAGGTCATTGATGATTCTTTTTCCTAAAGTTCACAATTCTCATAAGAATTAAGATTAGTTTAGGATTTTATCACCATTTGATCTACCGAATTCCATCGAATCCTAAACAAGCGGAGATAGCACTCACGCATCATGAAAATAGAATAGTCAATAATTAGAAATTTCATAATGCAAGAATCTAAAGAAAGCAAGACTAAGAGTAATGATCACTTTTATTAAATCTTCTTCAAATTTACACAATTCCTCAATTCGAGATACAAGACTAAGCTCTCGATCACTCCTTTGAAGAGGTGAATTTGTCGTCGATCTTTGCGTGGCTTGATCGCCGTGAGACGTGAATCGGTCACGGATCTCTTGCTCTTGATGACGATCGGCGTTGCGATAAAGGTTTTTCGAATGTCGTTGCTTGCTGAACTCTCAATGATTTTTGATCTTGATTTGAAATTGGATTTGAATTTAGTTTTTTTGCTAGAATTTTACCACCATCAACAACCTTTATAATGTAGCTTAGATCCCTTTTTGTAGATCTAAAATCAAGCATCCACAACAAGTTTGGTAGTTATGCAGAGCCTTCCAGAAGAAGCTAGGTGGTTATGAAGCGTCTTGAGGAAGCTAGGAGGTTACGAGGAAGCCTCTGGAAAAGTATCGACCGCCGACAACCTAACTCGGCTGCGGATCCGCGGTGGATCGGGCTGAATCGGCCGCGGTTCCACGGCCGTTTGGTGGGATCGTTGCCTTAATTTCTCTTGGAAGCTTGGTGTTGGCATTTGGGTCTTCTTCTGATATCTGAAATCTTTTTATCTCTTCTAAATATCTGCCAGATTTTAATTCTTTGACTTGCTGTATTTTGTCGGCTATATTCCGATTCCGATATCTGTTCTGAAATAACTTTCTGCACAAAATCTCACTGAAGAGTGTCAAGATATACAATATCATGCATGAAATAATAAACACACAATTTCCTTCCAGAATGTTGATTATATATATAACACGTGGTATTTGATATTTTCCAAACGGATTTGTAATACGTGTTATATTTACAATAAACACCCTTAGATGATTAAGAAGAGTAAGGAAATTGACGTGTTAAGAATAAAATATTTTCGACTGAACAATGGTCGTCTCATAGTGATGAGTTCGAGCCGCCTCGCTCTAGAATTGGCGGATTGCTCGTCGCACTTGTAGGGGTTATAAGATCGACCCGTAGAGGAGTGCTCAAATTACCCGATTCTAGAAAGTGCCGAGTAGCCTACTCATGATATTGAAGCCGGATGCCCTGTTTCTAGGATTGGCAGGTAGCTTGCCATGCACGTAGGGGTCTTGGTTCGCTGTTGTACGGGCTATTCACACGACTGGAGAACGTTGCGGTTCATTTAGCCCTAAATGAAACGTGGGGCTCCTAGTTTATCTACTATTCCATATTGTTTGTCGTATGCCTGTGATGTTATTACATGCCTGTGATGATAATGATGTGTGTGTGTGTATAAAATTCTTCTCTATGTTTTGCATCCGTACTAGCCCTGCCATAAATTAAGTAACCTTACGATGAAGACCCGATACCCCGTGGCGAATGCAGATGACATATAAAGTATGCTATTTTGGTTGTTTCTGGTGTGACTAGGAACTTAAATGATGGGACTGTATTATATTTTTCGAAAGATTTTATAGCCGTATTCTTTTGCTTTGCATAGAGATATTCGGTTAGGAATATCCTGCATCTCATACGATGAGGAAAGAGCCTTGATCCCTTTATGGGGAGTTCGCTCTTAAGCAAAAGCTTATGTTCCTATAACCACTCATTTTTTTTCAAAACCACTTATTTTAAAAGCAGAGCCTAAACCACTCCTTTTCAAAGCCATCCAAGTTTCTTCAACGATATCAAGTTCATTACGTTAAAGGTTTTTCGCCAAAAATAAGTCGTAGCACTCCGTCATTTCATATTAGTATTTCTTAGTATTCATGCTACGTTTGTCATGCCATTTGCCGAGGCGTAGTGTTCGGTAGCTCTATAATACTTTTCTGTTGCATGGTGATGCGATAAGCTGAGACAGTCGTGCGGCCTTGTTGACTTAGTCAAAGGCCCATGTGAGTGGGTTTAGATTAATTTAGGATAATGACAGGCTAAATTTGACTTGCGACTTATGATTTGTTGACCTAATTAAGGTCATAAGCCGCTTGGGGTAAAAACCATATTGAGAGTTTCAAATATAAGGGAAACTTGCTAAGTATGCATATACCTTCTGGAGTGTGGTGACTTTGGTTGGATTTCATCAAGGTTATCACACGATAATAGTTGGGTCCCGATTCCCACTGATGAGTAGGTATTACTCTCGGGAGATTTTCACTTCACAACTTGCTAACCCATTAGGTGTCTAGAAAGGTATTAATAGGGTTTTTGCCTATGAAGAAATGGGGTTATTTAATTGGGTCCGAGCGAATGCATAGGGGACCTCCCTCAGAGTACCAACATTGGTCTGGCTGAACGGTTAGCGAACTTGTAAGGTAAATATGATCCCGACTAGTTCTCCTTTTAGGATTTGAAGGAGAATTCGAGAAAATAGTGGGAACCATCCTGATTAGATAAATTAATTAACCAATCTAATCTTGATAGAGTGCACGCTAAGTGTTTCTTTTTTCTCTCTCTGGCTGCGACCATGACTGATCTTAGACTAGAAACTCGAAAACCAAGTTAACTGAATCTTTTTACCATCTGGCTTTGGATTGTCATTGTTGGGGTAAAAAATTACACCCTGGTTGGCCAAGTCAAAGTCAGTCAACCCCCAGCCAAGCGGGCCCAAGCTCAAGCGAAGTGGGCCCAGGCCCAATTCAAGACCAAGAATGGAAGGGGCCGGCTCCATACTAAGAATGAAGCAAAAAATTAGATCAATGCAATTTTTTAGAAATAAATGTATGAAAAATGGGCAGGAAGCCAAAATTTTGTAAACTCCACGGCTTATGTGCAAAAAGAAATAAGCACATAAGGTATGGGGTGGCATAAGTGTCATTTGGCAAAGCCCAAGGGGCTATATGTAAAGTGTGTAGCCTATAAAGGCAAACATGATGAAAAATCAAAAACAACTTTTCATTCCCTCCAAAAGTTAGGGTTTTGTGCCTCCTTCTCTTTCCTCAAGGTTTTAAACCTTCTTCTCTTTTATGAATTAAATTAAAAGTTTAACTGTAACACCTTGGAATGCGATTAGTATTAATTAAGCGTTAATGCGTGGTTTTAAGGAAAAGTTTACCAAATTGGGTTCTTCGCATTTTATAACAATTAATTAATATTTTTATATTATTTGTTATGACTTGCACACACACGTGCATGTTAATGTGAGGGTTAATTAGTGTTAATCTTGTTAAGAGACCAAGACACCTTAGTTAATCCTTGCCCTAATTTAACCTTGCCTTAGATATTTTTCGGTGAGAAAATATCTTTTGCTTTGGATTGAGAGAGAGAGAGAGGTGGCAAGGTGAGTCATGAAGCATTTATGTGAGTATTTAATGAGGTGAGGGAGAGAGTGAGTGTAAGGAAAGTGTTCACCCTACACTCACCTCTCATCAATTAATCTCTCTCACTCTCTCACTCTCTCTCACTCTCTCATTCTCTCTCACTCCCAATTATTGTTCATTTCCCTTAACTCCAAACTGAACCCTCACTCCCTCATCACAAAAGCCTTGCTAAACTTCACAAAATCTCATTTAAACATCTCAAATGTCTTGAATTAGCCACTTAGTTGCCTTGGAGCTTGGAAAGCTAGGATTTTTGAGCAAGAGTGGCTAGGTAATGATCTTTAACTGATATTTAAGTGTTATTTTATTGTGTTGCCTTATTGTTATGGATTAGAACACTAAAGGTAGCGTTTTGTGAAAATACCGTATTTTTAGTGTCAACTTGAGGTTTCTGTGATCTGCTGTAGAACCAGGTATTTTCTGAAAAATTTCCCATCACAGTGACATAGTGTTGTGACCTAGAATTCACCATAAAAACCTGAGACCCATCCCCTCAAAACGAGCCGCAAATTTAATGGTTCTGGCCACAAATTGCGGCCAGAGTGGGGGCTCGGGAGTTGAGTCTTTGTCGAGAGGTCCCTGGGGTTGTTTGCGGTCTCGTGCTACTTGCAACTTTCACCAATTGTTAGTGTATCAAAATTTAGGATCACTTTGCTATATTCTAGTGTTTTGAGTATGCGTGTTACGGTATCCGACACGGTTCGTGATTTGGTGTGCTGCTAGACTTGGGCTGGTGTTGGTGTGTCGCCACGCACATTAGCCGTTAGACGAACACTTGTGGGTTGGATTAGAGTTGGTGCGTTGGTCAAACGTAGTGTGTACGTGATATTGATCGATTTCTGAGATTTTGCACTGGCTATGTTTTGTGTTAATAGGATCGCAGGCGGGGACTTCGGACGCTGCGAAGAAAGGGAAGCAGGTGATTGGATTTACCTAGCCCACGATTGTCGGTGAGTAGATTTAACATCTACGGGGAATTCGCCCGCATGGCTTTATGCGTCAGGGCTAGATATGATATGATATTAGTTGCATGTTTATATTTCACATATAGAGATTGTGCATAAAACTTCATTGCATACTATTATTTGATGTGCTTGGACACTGCACTATTATTGACGGTTCATGTTGCACGAGCACTGATTGTATGCTACCCACACCATCGATAATTGCAATGACACGCACAACACACATACATATATGATATTGGTTGGTTAGGGACATTGAGATCTTGATTCATATTCCATTATGAATATGACATATAGCATACCTGGATACCTACATGCTTACACATATGCCTTGCCATGCCTACATGTTAGCTTCCTATAGACCTATACGGTATTGTACCATTAGAGATAGGTATATACACATATGAGATATAGCTACATGTACATCTTGCATACATACTTACATGTTCACCCTTATATGACGTTGCGATGGATTTTGGAGGAATTAGGAATCGCATGATATATTTAATAACTTGTTACGGTTAAATAGCGGTTTTTCCTTTATATGCTCATATTACTGTTTCATGTTGCATATCTTATATTTCATGGATTTCGCATTGATATGGATTTCATATGATGTTTTCTGGATGTTTACTCCTGGGTATATATATTAGTGGTATGGGACGCTGATATATATACATGTATATATATCAGTGCTATGGGACGTTGTTTTATATTTACACCTATATAATATATATCATCATAACGATCTGTGCATGTACTCTTATTCATTACGATGTGAGGGGCCGATGTGCCCGATGTGAGGGGCCGATGTGCCCGATGTGAATGCCGATATGAGGGCCGATTTGGGGAATTTGGGATTTAGATTGTCTTGATGGACACTGGTCCTGCCACGATGAGGATTCCGTGAGGAGGACATGTTTTACCTCATACTCCGCATTTATTCTATATGCATTGCTTCATGTATTAGTAGTACCTGATAGAGTGCCTTTCATGACTGTTGCATATATACATATTTCCATACTTTTGCTATCAGATTACATATGATAGATTATCGCTGTTAGTGCATACTTGCAATTTCAGTATGATATTAATTACTATTCATGAGTTGGCAACTCACCCCCGTTGTGCCGCAGTGTTTTGCAGGTCTGGTCCTCAGAGTAGTCGCGGTAGGGCGGCTTATTATCTCTACTTTTGCAGATACCGCTACGGTTGGCTGTGAGGCCGTTTGCTTTAGGTGGGTTGTGGTTATCCGATGATGTACATTGTATATCTTTTGTATCTAGTACTCTCCATCTACCATCTTTATGTATTGACTTAGAGACGAGTTGTGAGAATTGATGTTGTATATTCTTATGACTCTGGTTGTCGTGCTTGTGTGAACCGGTTTTTATATATGTGGATTATCTCATTTCTTCGCTACGGCGTCGTATATCTGTTGTGGTGGTTGTTTCCGCCGTTGGGCGAGATTTGCCCCCGTTTAGGGATGCTTTACTTTTATCTTATGTTTGTACCCGTTTTCAGGGCTAGTTTTTACAAAGGAGGTGCTGCCGAAATTTTTTTATGAAAACAAACTTAAGTTTAAAGTTTTGCATCGAGATTTTAAAAAGTGTTCTATCTTTTCTTTCTCGTAATGGTTTAGATTGCTGGGTTTTTCGGCTTACTTAAATTGCGTTACGCCTGTTGACGTTACGTAGTTTAAGTGCCGGTCATGTGCCCAATTTTGTGTCGTGACAAACTTGGTATCAGAGCTCTAGGTTTTACCTTTCGGAGTGTAGCATGATCTTGGTATGATTGAGTAGGTAGCTTAAGCAGAGCGACATAGCGTGTGTATGTTCCACGGCATACTTACGACACGGTGCTCTGCCTAAGTGACCTTAGGACTTATTGCTTGAAATTCCTTCCTTGATTATACGCATCCTTATGATTCGGTTTCTGTGTCCTTATCGAATCCTGTTTCTATTTCTAGCCTTTATGCCGCCGAAGACTACGAAGGCGCAGACAGCGGCCGTGAAGGCCGAGGTCAGAGTTGACTCGTCCGAGACGAGGACTGAGCTGGGCAGTACGCCCATTGTGTAGGAGCAGATGGTTCCACCTTCGACAGACCACATGTCTATGCTAGGGGCTGGTATGTAGGATTTGCGCCAGATGATGGGGTCGTTAGTTGTGGCCATTTGAGCGTAGGGGCAGGCGGTTGTTCCACCGGTTGCGGGGGCCGTGTTGGTGCCTACTATTCAGGCAGTTGTACCTGTAGCTACGGAGGTGATCACCGTATCGTTATCGGAGTTCATGAGGCTGAGGCCTCCGGTTTTCACTGGCACCGATGCACTGAGGATCCGTAGTCGTTTATCAACCGGATGGTCAGGATATGTCGTTCGCTTAGATGCTCTGATGCGAGATGGGTGGAGTTCGCGAGCTTTCGTCTGGAGGGTCTGGCCCAGAAGTGGTGCGAGTCCTTAGAAAAGGGTAGAGCCGCAGGTCTTTCTCCTATGACCTGGGCTGAGTTTATGACGGTGTTTCTTGCGCGTTTTCTTCCGCTGAGCGTCAGGGATGCTCGAGCGCACAGATTCGAGTCGTTACACCAGACTCAGGGTATGACTGTGGCCGAGTATGATGTGCTGTTTACCGAACTATCTGTGTATGCTCCGTATTTGGTAGCTACGGAAGAGTTGCGGGTCAAGAGGTTTGTTTGAGTCCTGCTTACCCATTTTTTCCTCACTATCAGGGTTCAGCATTTCGACACCTATGCGGCAGCGGTGGATGCAGCCCTGTTGGTTGAGGAGCGTCTTTCTGAGACGTCGGTTGCTCCGGAAATGAAGAGGGTTCGTACTGGTGTTTCAGCATAGAGGCATGCGTTTAGATGTCGTGAAAGTTCCCGTTCAGATACTGGGGGTAGTGGAGGTCCGGGATGAGGACAGGATTTTAGCTCTTATTCCCAGGGGAGTCAGCAGTTTTCATCTGGATGTTACCGATGCGGGAGTTTGGGTCATCGGGTTCGAGATTGTACTGAGCCACATGAGCGCGAGGCAGCTGTACAGCAGGTTACCTTACCACCTTCTCCACCGCAGAGGGCGTTGCCCCTTATGCCTTTTGTTGCTCCGCATTAGACTCATGTTCCGAGAGGTCGGGGATGCGGTGGTTTTGTACCGAGAGGGCGGGGTGGTAGAGGCGGAGGTCAGCCAGTCACCCGTAGAAGGCAGGCTCGGGTGTTTTCCTTGACTCATCAGGACGCGTAGGCATCCAATGCAGTGGTTTCAGGTACTCTTTGTGTATGTTCTTTTGATCCACATGTTTTGTTTGATCCGGGATCTATTCATTCGTATGTTTCTACGCACTTCGTGCCGAGTTTGGGCCGAGTGTCGTGTTTGCTAGATCAGCCGCTTGTCGTGATTACACCTGTTGGCAATTCTTTTGTCGTGCGTTATGTGTTTCGGTCGTGTGCCATTTAGATTGGAGATAGAGAGTCATCCGTCGAATTGATCATTCTCGATATGTTGGACTTCGACGTTCTCCTTGGCATGGACTGGTTGGCAGCTTATTTTGCGTTGGTGGGCTGCCGTGAGAAGACTGTCAGTTTCAGTTTTCCGAGCGAGTCTGTTCGGGTTGTGCAGGGGGACCGTGGTGCCGCCCCTCACAGTTTGATTTCTTCCCTTTGCGCTAGTCGGCTTTTGAGGAGGGGATGTCGAGAATTCTTGGCTTTCATTTATGATACTGGGGCCACAGTAGGGTTGTTGGACCGGGTTCCTATCGTGCGAGAGTTTCCCGACGTTTTTCCCGTTGAGTTACCTGGTTTGCTGCCAGAGCGCGATATTGAGTTTTGCATTGATCTGATTCCTGGCGCGGGGACTATTTCTATACCGCCTTACCGGATGGCTCCGGCGTAGCTTAGGGAGTTTAAAAATCAATTGCAAGAGTTGCTTGATAGGGGACTTGTGCGTCCGAGTGTTTTGCCATGGGGAGCTTCTTTGCTATTCGTCAAGAAAAAGGACGGCAGTTTGAGGTTGTGTATTGATTATCGTCAATTGAACCGAGTGACGGTGCAGAATAGGTATCCTTTACCTCGCATTGACGATTTGTTCGATCAGCTCCAGGGTGCGAAATATTTTTCTAAGACTGATTTGCGTTCGGGTTATCATCAGTAGCGGGTTCGGAATGGTGACATTCCGAAAACTGCTTTTCGTACACGCTACGGGCATTATGAGTTTCTAGTGATGTCGTTCGGACACACCAATGCCCCAGCAGCGTTCATGGATCTGATGAACCGGATTTTCAGGCCGTTCCTCGACCAGTTCATTATTGTATTTATTGATGACATTCTGATCTACTCTAGGAGTCGAGAGGAGCACGAGCAGCACTTGCGGATTGCTTTGCAGACATTGAGAGAGCACCAGCTGTATGCTAAATTCTCAAAGTGCGCATTTTGGGCTTAGCTGGTTATTACTGCTGTTTCGTGCAGGATTTTTCGAGTATCGCTGCACCACTGACCGGGCTCACCCGGAAGGGGGTTCCTTTTCTTTGGACTGATGCGTGCGAGCAGAGTTTTCAACAGTTGAAGACTCGGTTTACGACGACACCAGTTCTATCTTTGCCTTCTAGATCGGGTGGTTTTGTTGTTTACTGTGATGCATCTCGAGTGGGGCTAGGTTGTGTACTGATGCAGCATGATAGAGTGATTGCATATGCTTCTAGGCAGCTGAAAAAGCACGAGCAGAATTACCCCACTCATGATCTTGAGATGGCTGCGGTGGTCTTTGCGTTGAAGATTTAGAGACACTACTTATATGAGGAGTCATGTCAAATTCTCACGGACCACAAGAGCTTGAAGTATATCTTCCAGCAGTGGGATCTAAATCTGAGACAGCGCCGGTGGATGGAGCTTGTGAAGGATTATGATTGCGAGATCCTTTATCACCCGGGCAAGGCGAATATGGTAGCTGATGCTTTAAGTCGTAGGCCCGGGGATAGCTTGTCCCAGTTGAGCGCAGTTTAGAGACAGTCTTCTGCTGATTGGCAGACATTGTGCGATGGTAGAGTACAGTTTGAGTTCACTTCCACTGGTGGACAACTCGCTCATGTCCGCGCCGTCCGCTTCTTCTGGATCGTATCTGTGAGGCGCAGCCCAGTGATGCCCGTTTGTCTGAGATTCTTGACCTTGTTCGACAGGGTACAGTTTCGGAGTTCATGATTGATGACCAGGGTGTGCTACGTTGCGGGACTCGCTTATGTGTACCAGATATTGATGGGTTGAGACGCGAGATCCTAGAGCAGGCACATCAGTCAGCCTTTAGCGTTCATCCAGGTTCCACCAAGATGTATTATGACTTGAGAGACATTTACTGGTGGGAAGGGGTGATGCGTGATGTTTCGGACTTCGTTTCGAGGTGCCTGACTTGTCAGTAAGTCAAGGCCGAGTATCAGAGACCGGCTGGAGAGTTGCAGCCTTTACCCGTTCCTGAGTGGAAATGGGAGCAGATTTCCATGGACTTTGTTGTGGGTCTACCCAGGACTAGTCGGGGGTATGACTCCATTAGGGTGATTGTTGACCGGTTGACGAAAGCGGCTCACTTCCTTCCAGTGAAGACCACTTTTGGTTATGCTCAGTATGCTCAGTTGTATATAAATGAGATTGTGCGTTGCACGACGTTCCCACATGCATTGTATCCGATAGGGGCACCAAGTTTACTAGCCGTCTTTGGCAGAAGCTTCAGGAAGCTTTGGGTACCCTGTTGAGTTTTAGCACCACTTTCCATCCACAGACCGATGGTCAGTCAGAGCAGACGATACAGACTCTAGAGGATATGCTTCGGGCTTGCGTGCTTGATTTTAGTGGCAGTTGGGATCGTCACTTGCCGTTGATTGAGTTCTCTTACAACAACAGCTTTTAGGAGACTATTCAGATGGCACCTTTCGAGGCCTTATATTGTAGGAAGTATCGATCGCCGGTCTGTTGGATCGAACTCTGTGAGAGTAGGGTTTTGGGACCCCAGCTAGTTCAGGAGACTATGAAGATGATCCAGCTGATTTAGGACAGGATGAGAGCATCCCAGTGCAGACAGAAGTCTTATGCTGACCGTCGTCGTCGCAGACTTGAGTTCGCAGTAGGAGATCATGTATTCCTGCGGATTTCTCCGATGAAGGGCGTTATGAGATTTAGGAGGAAGGGGAAGCTCAGTCCCAGATTTGTAGATCCCTTCGAGATCCTTGAGCGAGTTGGTACTGTTGCTTACCGTTTGGCGCTCTCGCCCAGTTTTCCGTATGTTCACCCCGTGTTCCATGTGTCGATGCTTCGTAGGTACCTTCATGACCCTTCTCACATGATTCAGCACGAGACCGTTCAGCTTGAGCACGATCTTTCGTTCACCGAGCAGCCGGTAGTTATATTGGATCGGTAGGTGAAGAAACTTCGGTCAAAGGTCTTGCCATATGTGAAGGTTCTTTGGCGTAGCTCGACTAGTAAGGAGATCACTTGGGAGGCCGAGAGCGAGATGCGGAAGAAATTCACTCATCTCTTTGAAGGTACGCTTGTATGAAATTTTAATTCGGGAACGAATTTTCTTTAAGGGGGGAGATTGTAACACCTTGGAATGCGATTAGTGTTAATTAAGCATTAATGCGGGTTTTTAAGGAAAAGTTTACCAAATTGGGTTCCTCGCATTTTATAACAATTAATTAATATTTTTATATTATTTGTTATGACTTGCACACACACGTGCATGTTAATGTGAGGGTTAGTTAGTGTTAATCCTGTTAAGAGACCAAGACACCTTAGTTAATCCTTGCCCTAATTTAACCTTGCCTTAGATATTTTTGGGTGAGAAAATATCTTTTTCTTTGGATTGAGAGAGAGAGAGAGAGGCGGCAAGTGTTGACTATTGTACCCTCAAGTCAATTATTGGATCGCAGGCCCGTGATTTCAATGATTGAAGGAGGACCTATACCGGTAGGACAGTCTTACTTAAGATAATAGTATGCTATCTGGTTTATCTTTGTCATCGTGTACATGCTTTAGGTGATATTACAAATCACTATTACACGTTGATAAAGCCCTTAGGATTCTTGCTTGACTACCAGCAGTATGATGGCGATCATATACGTGAGAGTTGGGTAGTCTATAAGCACATCCTTAAAGTGTCCTTAGTCGTGGGAGTTTCGAGATTGGGCATCGATACTCCATGAGTATACTAGTGTATACGATCGAGACCCCGATGAGGGGCGGTGGCCGGTCCCACAAGCCATTGGTATCATTGGTTCACCTAAGACGTATATAGGTGCTCATTGGGTTATGAATACACCGGACAGACTCGCCGGGAACATGCTAGTTGGTATTATACCTATCGTCAGATAGCAGTTCCCTGGTGACATGTGTACAGGTTAGTTCATCGACCTAAGATCGTCATTTGTCTTGTGTGATTTCCCACTGTGCTTTGATTACTACCCTACCATGGCTCAAAGGAGTTGTGCAAACAGGTTTTAGTTGGGTACAGTCCCGAGCCACATGGAGGTAGTGAGCAGATCGACAGGGGACTCGTCTCTCCCGGTATTGGGGGTGAGATCGCGCTGTGTCTAGGAGAGCCATTACACGAAGTCCTTGGCCAAGGCAAGTGAGATTTACTGGTAGGTATTCCAAGAGTATCTCAGGGTGTTCTGGGCTACACTCCGACACAACTTGTACCGCTTTTGGGGGTCTGACGTTTACCAACCCCCTAAGCCTGAAGTGTGATACTCATAGACGAACGGACCAGACTGTACGGATATTGTCACTGACAGGCTCAGTAGGGTTTCAGGACGAGTTCGCTCATCGGTCTCCCTTTTGGTCAATACATGGGTAGCCGTTACGTACAGCTAGTACCACTGACGTGCTTGTGGTTAATCCCACTGCCGGCTTATTGACGATTCTTTAGAGTCCCCCACAGAAAGTTTTCCCAAGTTCGGGTGAAACGTTGTAGAGGCCATATGGTTTTATGGCAGGGTTCGATCATATACGTGCACTTGTGCACGGATCATGATCGGACGGATCATACTAGTAGATTTTGGTTTAAGCCGGATCCTAGTATTAGATTTGTTGGATTACTTTAGTCTCATTGCATTCGTATTCAGTCGGAATGCGGATGCAGGTATGTATATACAGGTGAGGGGTATCCTTGAGATCCATCATGAGTTTACTTTAGATGTTGCCATTTTCTTTTTCGGATTAAACATTTTGGTTTAATTGTTTTGTGGTGGAAATTGTGAGTGGAAATTATTATGAAGAGCAATTAATGTGGCATGTGCATGGGTAATGATTCATGGTCTTATTTTTTGTGCTGTGTCAACATTTGTGATTGATTATTGTGTTGAAATGATGTGTGGAGAGAGAGTGGACAGCCACAAGTAGTGGGGTTGCTATTGAGATTTCATTCTAGTGCTCTCATTTTTCATTCCAACACAATAATAAGTCTAGCTCTTCTTCTTCTTCCTTCTCTTGCTCACAAGTTTCACCCATAGCTTCATCTTCAACCTCCATCCATACAATCTCATGAGTTGAGAATCAGTGGATACTTGAGACAAAGTTATCACACACATTCTCTACTTCACCTTGGACATGTCGGCTAGCAAACTTCATGTCCGAGTTGCTTCGGTTTGAAGCGGGAGCCCGTAAAAAGACTTCTTGACGTGGTGCCCTTTCGATGAGGAGACAGGAGATCGAGCGAGATCGGAGATGCCGTGGGGAGCTAAAGATGGTGGCTAAAGACCAAAGGACGCGGATCGATCGGGATAGCCATTCTATCATTTTAGTAGTTAGCTAGTTTAGTGTTAATGGTACGATCCGGGTAAAAGACTGCGTTAGCTCCAGTTTCATAAAAAGTTTTTGTTTCCGCGTTTGGCCTCGGATTGACGGCTGGGGCGCTACCGTAGAATTACAGAAAGGTGAGTCATGAAGAATTTATGTGGGCATTTAATGAGGTGAGGGGGAGAGTGAGTGTAAGGAAAGTGTTCGCCCTACACTCACCTCTCATCAATTAATCTATCATTCTCTCTCACTCTCTCATTCTCTCTCACTCTCAATTATTGTTCATTTCCCTAAACCCCAAACTGAACTCTCACCCCCTCATCACAAAAACCTTGCTAAACTTCACAAAATCTCATTTAAACACCTCAAATATCTTGAATTAGCCACTTGGTTGCCTTGGAGTTTGGAAAGCTAGGACTTTTGAGCAAGAGTGGCTAGGTAATAACCTCTAACTGATATTTAGGAGTTATTTTGTTGTGTTGCCTTGTTGTTATGGATTAGAACACTAAAGGTAGCGTTTTATGAAAATACCATATTTTTAGTGTCAACTTGAGGTCTCTGTGATCTGCTGTAGAACCAGGTGTTTTCTGAAAAAGTTCCCATCATGGTGACATAGTGTTGTGACCAAGAACCCACCATAAAAATCTGAGACCCATCTCCTCAAAACGGGCCGCAAATTTAATGGTTCTGGCCGCAAATTGCGGCCAGAGTGGGGGCTGGGGAGTTGAGTCTTTGTCGAGGGGTCTCTGGGGTTGTTTGTGGTCTCGTGGTATTTGCAACTTTCACCAATTGTTAGTGTATCAAAATCTGGGACCACTTTGCTATATTCTAGCGTTTTGAGTATGCGTGTTACGTTATCCGACACGGTTCGTGATCTGGTGTGCTGCTACACTTGGGCTGGTGTTGGTGTGTTGCCACGCACGTTAGCCGTTAGACAAACACTTGTGGGTTGGATTGGAGTTGGTGCGTTGGTCAAACATAGTGTGTACGTGATATTGATCGATTTCTGAGATTTTGCACTCGCTATGTTTTGTGTTAATAGGATCGTAGGCGGGGACTTCGGACGCTGCGAAGAAAGGGAAGCAGGTGATTGGATTTACCTAGATCGCGATTGTTGGTGAGTAGATTTAACATCTACAGGGAATTCGCCCGCATGGCGTTATGCGTCAGGGCTAGATATGATATGATATTAGCCGCATGTTTATATTGTACATATAAAGATTGTGCATAAAACTTCATTGCATACTATTATTTAATGTGCTTGGACACTGCACTATTATTGACGGTTCATGTTGCACGAGCACTGATTGTATGCCACCCACACCGTCGATAATTGCAATGACACGCACAACACACATACATATATATTATTGGTTGGTTAGGGACATTGAGGTCTTGATTCATATTCCATTATGCATATGACATATAGCATACCTGTATACCTACATGCTTACACATATGCCTTGCCATGCCTACATGTTAGCTTCCTATAGACCTATACGGTATTGTACCATTAGAGATAGGTATATACACATATGAGACATAGCTACATGTACATCTTGCATACATACTTACATGTTCACCCTTATATGATGTTGCGATGGATTTCGGAGGAATTAGGAACCGCATGATATATTTAATAACTTGTTGTGGTTAAATAACGGTTTTTCCTTTATATGCTCATATTACTGTTTCATGTTGCATATCATATATTTCATGGATTTAGCATTGATATGGATTTCATATGATATTTTCTGGATGTTTACTCCTGGGTATATATATCAGTGGTATCGGACGCTGATATATATACATGTATATATATCAGTGGTATGGGACGTTGTTATATATGTACACCTATAAAATATATATCATCATAACGATCTGTGCATGTACTCTTATTCATTACGATGTGAGGGGCCGATGTTTCTAATGTGAGGGGCCGATGTGCCCGATGTGAGGGCCGATATGAGGGCCGATATGGGGGCCGATTTGGGGAATTTAGGATTTAGATTGTCTTGATGGACACTGGTCCTGCCACGTGAGGATTCCGTGAGGAGGACATGTTTTACCCTCATACTCTGCATTTATTTTATATGCATTGCTTCATGTATTAGTAGTACCTGATAGAGTACCTTTCATGACTGTTGCATATATACATATTGCCATACTTATGCTATCAGATTACATATGATAGATTATCGCTATTAGTGCATACTTGCAATTTCAGTATGATGTTAATTACTATTCACGAGTTGGCAACTCGCCCCCGTTGTGCCGCAGTGTTTTGTAGGTCTGATCCTCAGAGTAGTCACGGCAGGGCGCCTTATTATCTCTACTTTTGCGGATACCGCTACGGTTGGCTCTGAGGCCGTTTACTTTAGGTGGGTTGCGCTTATCCGATGATGTACATTGTATATCTTTTGTATCTAGTACTCTCCATCTACCATCTTCATGTATTGACTTAGAGACGAGTTGTGAGGATCGATATTGTATATTCTTATGACTCTGGTTGTCGTGCGTATGTGAGCCGGCTTTTATATATGTGGATTATCTCATTTCTTCGCTACGGCGTCGTATATCTTTTGTGGTGGTTGTTTCCGCCGTTGGGCGAGATTTTCTCCTGTTTAGGATGCTTTACTTTTATCTTATGTTTGTACCCGTTTTTGGGGCTAGTTTTTACAAAGGAGGTGCTGCCAAATTTTTTTTATGAAAACAAACTTAACTTTAAAGTTTTGCATCGAGATTTTAAAAAGTGTTCTATCTTTTCTTTCTTGTAATGGTTTAGATTGCTGGGTTTTTCGGCTTACTTAAATTGTGGTATGCCTGTTGACGTTACGTAGTTTACCCAATTTTGGGTCGTGACATTAACTCCTTCTTTTCCAAAAAGAAATAGTTTTTCACCATAAAACCCTTGTTGGGGAATTCAGATCTTCCATTAAATCTCCAAAATGGGAGATTTTTAAGTCTCACCCCCTTTTTCTCCAAGATCCAACCAGCAGAGAGGAGGAAGAAGGAGACTCATCTCCAAAACTCCTACTTTGGGAAGATCCAAGGCTCAAAAGAAAATTCAGGGCTCAAGGGGAGAAGAAAGGGATCCCCTTTGATCATCTCTGAAGATTTTTAGGAGTTCAACTCCATTTTTCAAAATGTTTTGGAGTCTTTCAGAGTTTAACTCTATTCAAAATCTTTTGGAGTTCAACTCCACAAATAAAATCTTTTTAGAAGTTTAACTCCATTTAAAATCTTTTGGAGTTTAATTGCATAATAAAAATTCTTTTGGAGTTGAACTCCACAATAAAAAAAATAAATATGTTTTTGGGAGTTTTAACTCTAAATCCCAGGACTAAGCTCCTTTTTCTACATGCGCCTAGCGTCCATATGCCGGGCGTGTGAGGCGCTGGCGCTCAGCGCCCATGCGCCTTGCACGTGGCCCGCTGGCGCCCAGCGCCCATATGCCGGGCGCGTGAGGCACTGGCGTCCATGCGCCTTGCACGTGGCCCGCGGGCACCCACCGCCCACGTGCCGGATGCATAAGGCCCAGCGCCCATGCATCCTTAAGACACTACTCACCATTTTTTTCCATACACTTTCAACTAAAAATTTCTAACAGGACGCAACCCCATACCCCGCAAAGGGGCTGCTAGCCCCCTTGACCCTCAGCCCACTATCCGGGTAGCGGGACCTTCATAAACTCTGCGAGGCCCCCGATACGTCCAAATACCCTTCAAAACACAATACACGCACATGGCATATTGAGTTCGCATGACCAGTTTGACCCGTCAATCGGAGGTTCTCTCGCTTCAAAAGCGAGGGGTAATTAATAATAACTTAGTCCACAGCTGCCGAAGATTCGGATCCCCACAATCAACAAACCTCGGCCTGCCCCAGACAGAGGGAATCTATACATGCCAACCAAGCACGCGTATTCCCATCTCAATAGGATGACAAAAAACACCCTACAGATTCTGGCACGCCCGGTGCGACCTTTTCTCTCTTCCTATATTTCGGGTTAAACTTTCATGCGAACTCAATCAACATATACATCGATTGCCTGTACTGAAGTCATTTTTTTGTGTGTACAGGTTAGCAAGTTTTCAGTCACAATCTAGAACTCAGCAATCATTTCTACCAAGACGAGCTTCGTTTCTTACGCGACTCTGATTCCCTATGTGGTCAAAATCAATGCCCGCGTGGTTCTCCCTACAAGTCTTAGTCAGCAATGGGAGGAGCCATGTGCAGTTGATAAAACCACACATTTAATATGACATTTTTCCTACTATTTCTATTGTTAGGTTTACCTAGCACCTCATGAAGGGTTTGGAAGCATCACATGTCTCAAAATCAAATTTTTAAGGTGCTAAGTGAACATACAAAGAATCATCACTAGAAATTTAGGGTTTCATAACAAGTACATCATCACAAGTAGATAAAGTTAGGGTTTTGAGAGTACAACCTTTGTAGCTCCCTACGCTAGACTCCTTGGCTACTTGAGGGTTGGAAAGAGGTTGGCTTGAGATCTTCTGGGTCCACGACGATCCACCCGAAGCTCCTTTGCCCAAAGCTCCTTGCTTTACCCGATATGTGAATGAAGTAAAGCAAACACCCTACACAAATGGGCTAGATGTATGTAGTATGATGATGTGGTTTGTTTTCTATAATTAAAAACTATTTCTTTTAATCAACCTCACTCAAAGAAATTATCAAGAGAGGAAGAAGAAGATGGTGGCTAAGCTTTTCTCACAAAAGAAATGTTATGAGAGAGTGAATTATTGAAATGAGAAAAGATTAATCTATATTAATCCTTCTCACTTCAACCATGGTTAGAACTATCTAGATGTTTATCAATTGAGTTAAAAGGCAAGAGGATAATTAACTCAAGATTAAAAAGTGGTTGAAGCAAGGTTAAAGATGATAAGAATTAACCTTGTGTGAATTATCCTTTCCCTTTTTCTAAATGATAAATAACTAGATAATTCTACAATATAAGTCTTGCATTGCCACCAAATATGTATCAACAACCATGATACAATGTATGGATGTATGTATCCATGCACATCATCATGTGCATACATGCATGCATACAAAAATAGAAAAAGAGTTTAATTAAAGAATTAATCTAAAAGTCATTTGTTAAATCAACACTTGATTTTGCAAACCGGTCATATCACATACGACCCGACCAATAGAAAATGCCCGATTAATATATGGTATCATATATCCGTATTTAATCGGGTCCCCGCGCATATCTCATATGCACACCACATCTTTTCGCCTGAGCCAGGAAACTTCATTGTGGGACTCTAAGACTCGTCAATACGCCGGCAGTGTAGGGTTCCTAGGCACTCTAATGGAGTCTCACAAGTGATCAAACATGCACAAATCAAATTTTACAAGTGCCTACAAACCCTAATACGGATCGTTAACTAGATATATAGGCGAAGCGAGTAAGTAAACAGAAATATAACTAAAGGGAAGGGGCTACAACCTTTGTAGATCCGGTCCACCACTCCCTAAGCTCCGCGATGATCTCCCTCCGCTGTCCAAATCGAACCCTTGACTCTAGCATTGGCATCATCGAAGAATGGGCGGGCTTGATCGTCGGTTCGATGCCGAAGATGATCTACGTCGAGGCATCACAAGAACAAGCTCCAACTTCACCAAGTTTTGAAAACTTGTGAAGTAAACACCCTATACAACTTGGCAAGAGGTAGAGGATGAAGAAATAGAAAGTGGGTAGACTTTAGATTTGGATTTCTCACTCAATTTCACTAGTTGCCATTGATGGTCACTAGCTTTCTTCATGGAAGAAGAAGATGAAGAAGAAGAAGAAGATATGATAAGTATTAAAGAAAAAATGAAAAAGAATTCATTCTTATCATCTTCTAACCTTAGTTAAGTGTAGAGAATGAATTAGGGTTAGTTTAAATGGTTAGGGTTAAGTATAAGACAAGAATGGAGACAAAGTCAAAAATTCAAGAAAGTTCAACTAAAAACAAAACAAGCAACCATTCATTTATCCTTTTCATTTTCCAAAATGAATAAATGAATAAGATAAATGAATAAGTAATTAAGTAAACAAAACCCTAATCATTAACTTAACCATAGTTTAATTCTTTACACTTAACCAAATAAGCATGTATCATCAAACATGATACAATCATGTGCACAAAAGTATATCACATATACAACTTGCACAATTCAAGTGAGAAAATCCATTCAAAGTGAACCAATACTAGTTAATGCAAAGTAATATATCAAATACATAATTATACATTAAATCATTAAATCAACACTTGATTTAACGATCCGGTCATATCGTATATAACCGACTAGTATCCAATGTATCGGCTTATCGAATAAATCCTTGATTCGATAACTAGGTTATATCACATACAACCATTCGACACATTTATCGCGAGAATGAAATACGGTATCACATACACGCATTATTCTCGGTCCCGCACATATCTCATATGCGCTCCTATTTCATTTCGCTTGAGCTAGGAAACCTCTGTGTAGGACTCTAAAGACTCGTCAATACGCCGGCAGCAGATGATGATCATATCAAACACCCACAAGCTGCAAGCGGTCTGCTAAACGTAACGGCCACCCGGGTATTGAGCGATCAGAAGATCGACGAGCAAGCCCGCTCACACTCCTGTGAATCCAACCAGTAACACTTACCGTACAGTCCGGTCTGTTCGTCTGATATGTCGCATATCTCGCCTAGGGGTGGTAAACGTCAGACCCCAGTAGCTCGATAAGTCATGCCAATTTGAGGTCCATAACATTCGTGAAACTACTGATAACTCTTACCAGTATATCACTGCAACCCTGGCCAGGGATTTCCTGTTATGGCCAGTCGAGCATAGCACAACATCAACCCCCAATACCGGGAGAGACGAATCCCCTCCTATCGCTCATTGCCTCCATGTGAATCGGGACTGTACCCAAAAACCACCTGTTTGCACGACTCAGTAGAGCCGTGGTAGGGTGGAAATCAAAGCACAGTGGGAGACACACTAGACTCTATGACGATCTCGGGTCAACAGACTAAGCTGTACCAGTGTCACCAGAGAACTGCCATCTGACGTGAGGTATAATACCATCTGGGAGTTCTCGGCGAGTCCGTTCAGCGTACCCAGTGTCCACTGAGCACCCGTATACCATCTCTGAAGTCAAACACCAATGGATATGGGATCATCCATCGCCCATCACATGGGTCGAGAAGATATACGCTAGTCTACTCTGGAATATCGATGCCCCGTCTCGATATTCCCTCGACTAGGAATATTTCAAGGATGTACTCATGGACTACCCAGGCCCCACCAGTGTGATCTACATCATAGTCCTGGAAGTCGGGTATACATCCTAAAGGGCTTTATCAACATGTAACAGAGAGACAGAAAGTATACACGTTAAGATAAAGAGTAACCAGATAGCATACTATCATGTCGAGCAAGAAAGTCCTACCTATATATGTCCCAGCATCCACTACAATATACATCCAATGTACAGTAATGGCCTCTAGGGCATACATATAACTAACAATCTCCCACTTGCACTAGGGTCATCAGTAGCAGTGGTTGCAGTATCACATACTCAACTATCCCCTAAAAGTCTCTCTTTGGGAAAAGGCCTTCGTGAGTGGATCCGCCGTGTTGTCCTCTGAGTCTACTCTCCTAACCTTGATCACCCTGGAGATCAACTATCTCCATGATCAGGTGATGCTGCCTCAGAATTTGTCTGGGTCACTGATGGGACCAGGGTTCCAGGGCCGAAGCCACACTTCCATTGTCATACAATGGCAGGAACCTAGTTCATCTTATGAACCAATATACACCCAAACTGCCTCTTTAGCAGTATCTTTAATAGCGATGTTACCAGCCTTTATCGTCTAGTTTGCCACGGTATCGAGCTTGGAACTCTTCCAACATACCGTCCCTTTACTGAGGGTAAAGACAGTGCCTGTGACTGACATTCAGTCGTCTTTATCACCCTGGAACACTTCCAGTGATTCTCCCCAGGATCGATTGATACAATCTCACTATACCTAGTGAGAACCCTAATATCACTTTAGGTCTATCTCATAGGTCCAAATCTCAGGATTTAGGAGGTATCATCTTTATCCTATTTGGAGAATCATTGTGATAAGCGGAGATTGATCGAGCGTAGCATAGGAAACTCCTTCCTTAACAAGAGTATGTCATCCACGTACTCTACGAGGATCGTCACCATACTCCCTACTACTTTTTTGTTTATACAAGGTTCATCTACCATTTTGATGATGTCAACTTCTTTGACTAATCCATCAAAACAGATGTTCCAACTCCGCGATGCCTGCTTTATGCTATAAAGCATCTTGCACACGTTTCCGCTGCTCCCACTGTCTACGAGGCCCTCTGGCTGTGTTCTTATAGACGTTCTCTTCTAAATCAATATTTAGAAAAGTAGTCATGGCACCCAACCACCAGATATCGTAGTCGTGGTATGTAGCCGTGGCAAGTAGGATCTGGATAGATTTAAACATAGTCCCTGGAAAAGGTTTCATCATTATCCGTTCCTGGTTGATGACGAAAACCTTTAACAAGTCTAGCTTTGAAAGTTTCAACTTTTCCATGTACACCAAGCAATCTTCTCAAGATATACTTGCTCCTGATGGGGATTTAACCCTTCAGTTATAGCAACCAAAGTCCATACTTTGTTGGTGTATAAGGATTCCATCTCAGATCACTAAGCATCCAGCCATTCTTACAGAGTCCCTACTCTCGATGGCCTGCTCGAAACTGGTTGGGTCATCATCTCATGATGCAATCCTCACTCCCACTGTCATCGAGAAACCGAGGTATCTCTCAGGTGGGTGAGGAACCCTACCAGATCGGCGGAGAGGCCGAGGTTCGTCGGGGACTATAGAATCCTTTGGTTCTGTCAAATCATCTGCTGTAGTTTGCATAGCTGGAACCTTTCCAGTTCTACATTACAGACCTTGCCTTGATCTTGTCCGGATTTTGCTTTTGACATAAGCCGGACAATCCCAAATCTTAACTTACTTAAGAGATAGGCTTTTCCCATACCATATCTCATATGGAATGGTAGGCAGTGATCTGATTCGAACCTAATTCAATAGGTACGCAGCTTCTCAAGCGCATAACTCCCAAAAGGGAAAAAGGTAACTCAGTAGTACTCATCATAGAGCACACCTTATCATATAGGGTGTAATTGCTCCGCCCTGATACACTATCGTGCTATGGTGTATACGGAGGAGTAATGCTGAGAGAGAATCTCATTCTCCTTTAGAATAGTCCAGGAATGCTATGCACAAGTATTCTCCTCCCTGATCTCATCATAGGACATAATACTTATACCCGTATTTTGGTTCTCTACTTCCTATTTATATTCTGTGAATACCTCAAAAGGTTCGGACTTATGTTTCAACAGGAACATATGACTGAATCTTGAGAGATTATCAGAGAATATAATGAAGTATGAAGAACCAGTCCTGGCATGTGTAGACAGGAGACTTTACATACATCATCATGTATCAGTCCCAAGAGTTTACTAACTCTTTCTCTGTTTCTAATAAACAAAGCTATGGTCATCTAATCTTTGTGACATGACTGGCAAGTTTCACAAGATGTAAATTCAAACTGATTTAAATATGCATCTAAAATGTAACTTCAGCCAGTCGGGTCGCATTGATATGACCTAGTCTACAATGCCTCAAGAACGAATCGTTCATTTCTGAACTCTTCCTCTTGTGTGTGTTCTGTATACAAGGAACTGTAGTTTGATTTAGAACGTCAATGCTTTTAGATAACGTGCCTGAACCGATCAACTTTTGATATAGGAAATGTTCAAAACATTATCCAACAATACAAAATTATATCATTTCTTTACTAATAAAGAGACTGATATGATTTTGTATATCAGGTTCGGTATCTAATAGCATTTGTTCAGAATCAATGTATTCGTAATACAGGGTGACAGTGACCAACAGACTTGGCTGCAACACTTGCCCCGGTTTCTGTCTCATGAAACTTATCACCCGTTCTCAGTTTTTCTACCTTTTTGTAGCCCTATGTAACAGATTACATATCTGGGATCCTGATCCGGTATCATATACCCAGGATGCAGAGGATACTGAGAAACAGTTCTTTATAATGAACACACCTGAAGGAGATGCATCATATGCACTTTCTTCGTTTGGACGGCATAGGAATTCTGGTATTCCCCAATTTCCTGCTCTGTCTTATAACAATTATAAGTTGGAGCGGGACCAACGTTTCCCAGCTCAGTATAACAAGCGGGTTCGGTTAATATTCCGTATTATTATCTTGATTAAGGCGTGATATGGTCGCTACCTGGAGAGAGAGAGAAGAAAACACTCTGCGTGCGCTCTTGCAAGATCAGATTGGTTATATATTTTATCTAATCAGGATGGCTCCCACTGTTTTTATCAAATCTTCCTTCAAACCTTAAAAGGAAAGACTAGCCGGGATTAATTACACTCTACAAGTTCGCCAATCTTTCAGCCAGGCCAGTGTCGGTACTTTGAGGGAGGTTCCCCGTGCTTTCGCACGGACCTAATTACGGTAAACCTCGTTTTCCCATAGGCGTAACCCCGTTGACACCTTTCTAGACACCTACTTGATCGGCTAATTGTAAAGTGCAAAACTCTCCCAGGAGTAACAATTACTCGCAGTGGGTATCGGGATCCAACTATCACATAGAAGGTATGCAATCTCATTGCAAATTTCAACACTTGAAACTCTCGATAATGGTTTTTACCCCTAGCACCTATGACCTTGGCTAAGGTCAACAAATCATAGATACTAGTCAAGTTCTACCCGTCATTTCGTGATTAATTAGACCCACCCACATGACCCTTGGCTAAGGTCAACAAAGCCACATGACTGTCCTAACTAATCGCATCATATGCGGTGTAGGAAGACATCACTTAGCTACCGTACACTGTGCCTTGACTATGGTCAACAAACACAGCACGAATACTAAGTACTCTACTTCCTAAAATGACGGAGGGTTGCGAATGGTTTTTGTGAAAACCTTTAACGCTTTGAACTTGATCTCGTTGCGGAATCAAATGGTTTTTAAATGGAATGTTTTCGAGGCTTTTCTAGTTTTGCTAAAGGGGTCACTCCCGGTGAAGGGATCGTCGGCCCTTTCCTCGTCGAATGAGGTGCGGGATATATCATATATATCACTGTGCAAAGCGAAAACTATAGAAGCGATCAAAGACAAACCGAGGGTTGTAGCATCTGCCAGTTATTGCTAAAGGAGTCACTCCCGGTGAAGGGATCTCGGTCCTTTCCTCATCGAATAAGGTGCAGGATGTTCTATAATGAACACCACGATGCAAAGCAAGAACTGTAGCTACCTGTTTTTATTTTGAAATTTGATTCCACAACATCAATTAGGTTTATTTTCTTTCATTAATCTCATTAATGAATATCCCATCATTTAAATTTCCTAAACATCACAGATAAATATAACGTACGCTTATGCCATCCGCATTCGCCTCGATGTCCCGTCTGCACCGTTAGGTTAGGTAACTAACGGCAGAGCGGGGCAGGGCTAGCGCGGGTGTAAAACATAAGCAACGTTTATATAATATATCATATGTACTATATACAATATCTGTCACAGAACATCACATGATCACAGATAAATCACAGCAGAAGATACATATGAAATATTGGATATACTAGGACGTCCGTGTTTTCAATACGAGCCAGTATAAAACATGGATTCCACGGTCGTGATGAATAGCCAATCCCACACCCCTAGACCCCTACGAGAGCGGCAAGTAACCCTACCAATTCTAGGGTTAGGAGACCCGGACTCGACTCCTCGAGATGGTCTCCCACTGGACCCTAGAACCCGGTTATTTGTGCTCCCCTCCTTGGGTCTATCCTAGTGCAGAAAAATAAATAATATACAAATGGTGACAACATCCTCAACCTGGAAGTGCCCCAATAAAAGAATATTACATACAAGTTTTTTACATGAATGAAAATGAAAAAACACTCATCTCACATAAAAAAAACCCCGGCTATTCAAACACGACGATCCAATATAACATATCCAGCAACACATAACATCACATGTCATCAACGTAAGTAAATATGCGCATCCCAATTGTCGTTGACATATAGCAACGAAACCGGCGATATCACATATTACACTTACGGTCACAGAAAAGAAAGTGTAAAACAACAACAGTTGGAATCCGCAACCTCCTCAGACATCGCATGCCTGACCAAATGAAATACTTAGACATTGCATGCCTAACAATTATAAACCCCGCATTTTAGTCTCATTATCGAAAACTCTTTTCAATATCAAGTCGGGCAATTCAACAGGATTCCCGACATTCTGATCGAATGCTCGTCACAAACTTTAGTAGACGGCCGCACCCCCGAAACCGTCGACGAAGTGCACCAAGGCGGAACACCGCTACCGCGAGCACCCGAACGGATGCTTTCGGTGACGGGGTTCTCCTACAGTCACTTGGTCGGGGCTATGGGGTGAAGCTGTCTATTAAGTTTACCCGGCGAGTATCCGCGTACGCTACGTGATTGCGACGGACTTTTGATCTCATCAAAATTCCGTGGCAACCGATCAAGTGAGACTAAAGTGCTATGTTTATAACATTCATTCAGTTATCACATAACTTTTGTGAATTCCAATTATTGTATCACATTCCGGATAAACAGAAAATGTTAAACTTTCCGATCGAACATTCGAACACCCAAGTTTTCCCGAAACAGCTCAACACATGAAATAAGTCTAACAGCATTCAGTTCGTGCCTCAGTACCAACGGTCCAGCCGTAGAAGGGTCAAGCCAACGCCTCACATGTGGCACGCCGTACTGCCCCAAACCCGAAGGTTCAAAGGGCAGTTCAAGACGGTCACATAATCGAGTTAAGGTTTGTTGTCTTCTAGAGGGACCATCGCGTTACTTGCACTACTTAGAACGTCGTTAAACTACGGAAAAATCCAACAATTGGAAATTTCCCGGCAGGGGAAAAAGTGGGTATTTATATCCGATCGAACTTTTTAACATATTCTAAAATTTATCCGGAAAAACACACCGACAAAATTAGACAATCCGATCGATACACTGAGTTCCCAATACAACCCAGAAAATAAAACTCTGGAATAAATATTAAAATATTCCCAGGAAAACCAACACTGCATACTAAGAATTACTGTGCACATTTCATCAAATAAAGATACATTATGGCCGCGGATCCGCCGCATAAGCCATGCTTATGCGGCGGAAACGCGGCTCTTTGATGGATACAGGAGCTCGAATTTCACAGTAAGTCTTAGATCTTCCTGCTGATTTTTCTGAATATTTTTAATTCACAAAAAACCACGAATTTCAAAAAAGTCCAGAGAGCATGTTAAAATCGAGGTTCCGGGTCGATCGGACTTCTAATTCCGTCGGGACTTCGCCTAAGGCTCTAGCTAGGCTCTGATACCACTGTAGGGTTCCTAGGCACTCTAATGGAGTCTCACAAGTGATCAAACATGCACAAATCAAATTTTACAAGTGCCTACAAACCCTAATACGGATCGTTAACTAGATATATAGGCGAAGCGAGTAAGTAAACGAAAATATAACTAAAGGGAAGGGGCTACAACCTTTGTAGATCCGGTCCACCACTCCCTAAGCTCCGCGATGATCTCCCTCCGCTGTCCAAATCGAACACTTGACTCTAGCATTGGCATCATCGAAGAATGGGCGGGCTTGATCGTCGGTTCGATGCCGGAGATGATCTACGTCGAGGCATCACAAGAACAAGCTCCAACTTCACCAAGCTTTGAAAACTTGTGAAGTAAACACCCTATACAACTTGGCAAGAGGTAGAGGATGAAGAAATAGAAAGTGGGTAGACTTTAGATTTGGATTTCTCACTCAATTTCACTAGTTGCCATTGATGGTCACTAGCTTTCTTCATGGAAGAAGAAGATGAAGAAGAAGAAGAAGATATGATAAGTATTAAAGAAAAAATGAAAAAGAATTCATTCTTATCATCTTCTAACCTTAGTTAAGTGTAGAGAATGAATTAGGGTTAGTTTAAATGGTTAGGGTTAAGTATAAGACAAGAATGGAGACAAAGTCAAAACTTCAAGAAAGTTCAACTAAAAACAAAACAAGCAACCATTCATTTATCCTTTTCATTTTCCAAAATGAATAAATGAATAAGATAAATGAATAAGTAATTAAGTAAACAAAACCCTAATCATTAACTTAACCATAGTTTAATTCTTTACACTTAACCAAATAAGCATGTATCATCAAACATGATACAATCATGTGCACAAAAGTATATCACATATACAACTTGCACAATTCAAGTGAGAAAATCCATTCAAAGTGAACCAATACTAGTTAATGCAAAGTAATATATCAAATACATAATTATACATTAAATCATTAAATCAACACTTGATTTAACGATCCGGTCATATCGTATATAACCGACTAGTATCCAATGTATCGGCTTATCGAATAAATCCTTGATTCGATAACTAGGTTATATCACATACAACCATTCGACACATTCATCGCGAGAATGAAATACGGTATCACATACACGCATTATTCTCGGTCCCGCACATATCTCATATGCGCTCCTATTTCGTTTCGCTTGAGCTAGGAAACCTCTGTGTAGGACTCTAAAGACTCGTCAATACGCCGGCAGCAGATGATGATCATATCAAACACCCACAAGCCGCAAGCGGTCTGCTAAACGTAACGGCCACCCGGGTATTGAGCGATCAGAAGATCGACGAGCAAGCCCGCTCACACTCCTGTGAATCCAACCAGTAACACTTACCGTACAGTCCGGTCTGTTCGTCTGATATGTCGCATATCTCGCCTAGGGGTGGTAAACGTCAGACCCCAGTAGCTCGATAAGTCATGCCAACTTGAGGTCCATAACATTCGTGAAACTACTGATAACTCTTACCAGTATATCACTGCAACCCTGGCCAGGGATTTCCTGTTATGGCCAGTCGAGCATAGCACAACATCAACCCCTAATACCGGGAGAGACGAATCCCCTCCTATCGCTCATTGCCTCCATGTGAATCGGGACTGTACCCAAAAACCACCTGTTTGCACGACTCAGTGGAGCCGTGGTAGGGTGGAAATCAAAGCACAGTGGGAGACACACAAGACTCTATGACGATCTCGGGTCAACAGACTAAGCTGTACCAGTGTCACCAGAGAACTGCCATCTGACGTGAGGTATAATACCATCTGGGAGTTCTCGGCGAGTCCGTTCAGTGTACCCAGTCTCCACTGAGCACCCGTATACCATCTCTGAAGTCAAACACCAATGGATATGGGATCATCCATCGCCCATCACATGGGTCGAGAAGATATACGCTAGTCTACTCTGGAATATCGATGCCCCGTCTCGATATTCCCTCGACTAGGAACATTTCAAGGATGTACTCATGGACTACCCAGGCCCCACTAGTATGATCTACATCATAGTCCTGGAAGTCGGGTACACATCCTAAAGGGCTTTATCAACATGTAACAGAGAGACAGAAAGTATACACGTTAAGATAAAGAGTAACCGGATAGCATACTATCATGTCGAGCAAGAAAGTCCTACCTATATATGTCCCAGCATCCACTACAATATACATCCAATGTACAGTAATGGCCTCTAGGGCATACATATAACTAACAGGCAGTAGGCAATGATCATATCAAATACCTACAAGCCGCAAGCGGTCAGCTAAACGTAACGGCCACCCAGGTATTGAGGGATCAGAAGAAAACAAGCGAACCTGTCACAACTCCCGTCGAGCCAACCGGCAACACTACCGTACAGTCCGGTCTCTTCGTCAGATATGCTGCATATCGAGTCTAGGGATGGTAACGTCGACCCCAATAACTCAATAAGTCGTGCCGATGAATGGTCTATAACAGATCGAGAAACTACTGATAACACTTATCAGCAAATCTTAACAGCCCTGGCCAGGGACTTACTGATATAGCCAGTCGAGCACAGCACAGCATCAACTCCCAATACCGGGAGAGACGAAACCCCTCCTATCGCTCATCGCCTTCGTGTGTCTCGGGACTATACCCAACGGCCACCTGTTTGCACAACTCAGTAGAGCCGTGGTAGGGTGGTAATCAAAGTATAGTGGGAGAACACACAAGACTCTATGACGATCTCGGGTCTACAGACTAACCTGCACCAGTGTCACCTGAGAACTGCTATCCGACGATAGATATAATTCCATATAGGAGTTCTCGGTGAGTCCGTCCAGAGTACCCAGTCACCACTGAGCACCCGTATACGATCTCGATGTCAAACATCGATGAATGTGGGAACATCCATCGCCCATCATATGGGTCTAGTATCATATACGCTAGTCTACTCTGGTATATCGATGCCTCGTCTCGATACACCTACGACTAGGGACATTTCAGGATATGCTTATAAACTACAGATGTCCCACTAGTATGATCTCCATCATAATCACAGTAGTCAAGCCTATATCCTCAGGGCTTTATCAACATGTATGAATGAATAAAAGCATGATCAAATCAACATGTCAGATAAAGAAGAACCAGATAGCATACTATCATGACGAGCAAGAATATACACTGAATATATATATATATATATATATATATAAACACACACACACACACACACATGTATAAATACATCCACTATCATATAATGGCCTCTAGGGCATACATATATCCAACAATCTCCCACTTGCACTAAGGCCAGTTATTGGCGTATCTCATACCCAACATCTCAAAAAGTCGCTCATGCTGCGGCTGAGGGAAGGCCTTGGTGAGTGGATCCGCGGCGTTATTCTTTGTGTCTACTCTCTTAATCTCGATCTCGCGGCGATCTACAATCTCCCGGATCAAATGAAAGCGCCTCAGGATGTGTCTGGACCGCTGATAGGACCCGGGCTCCTTGGCTAACGCCATAGCCCCATTATTATCACAATACAATGGTATTGGATCAATAATGGTTGGAACTACTCCTAGCTCCGAGACAAACTTCCTCATCCAGACGGCTTCCTTAGCGGCATCATTCACAGCAATGTACTCAGCTTCCATTGTAGAGTCTGCAACGGTATCCTGTTTGGAACTCTTCCAACTTACCGCCCCTCCATTGAGGGTAAATGCAAACCCAGAGATAGATTTGCTGTCGTCCTTATCGCTCTGGAAGCTCGAATCGGTAAAGGCCTCCATCTGGAGATCTCCATTACCATATACCAAGAACAATTCTTTAGTCCTTCGCAAGTACTTAAGAATGTTCTTCACAGCTATCCAGTGATTCTCCCCTGGGTTGGATTGATACCTGCTTACAACACTAAGTGCATAAGCTACATCTGGGCGTGTACATAACATCGCATACATTATAGATCCTACTGCCGAAGCATAGGGTATAATGCTCATGCGAGCTCTCTCTTCATCGGTCTTTGGGCAAGAGTCCTTGGAGAGAGTGACCCCATGGCAAGTGGGTAAGGCACCCCGCTTGGAGTCTTCCATACTAAACCTTTTTAGGATGGTGTTGATGTACCTGGTTTGGGACAATCCTAATAACCTCTTGGATCTATCCCTATAGATCCTAATACCCAGAACGTATGTGGCATCACCCAGGTCCTTCATGGAGAACCTTAGTGATAAGAAAGATTTGATCGACTGTAGCATAGGAATATCATTTCCTATTAGAAGAATGTCATCCACGTACAATACGAGGAATGTGACAGCTCTCCCTACAGCTTTCTTATAAACACAAGGTTCATCTGGATTTTTGATGAAATCAAACTCTTTGATAACATCATCGAAACAGATGTTCCAACTCCGTGATGCCTGCTTTAACCCATATATAGATTTAAGCAATCTACATGCTTTCCCGCTGCTCCCACTGTCAATGAAGCCCTCCGGCTGATCCATATAAACGCATTCTTCTAAATCTCCATTTAGAAATGCTGTTTTAACGTCCATCTGCCAGATTTCATAGTCGTAGTGAGCAGCAATAGCAAGTAGGATCCGAATGGATTTAAGCATGGCTACGGGCGAAAAAGTCTCATCATAGTCCAAACCTGGTCTTTGACGAAAACCCTTCGCCACAAGTCTTGCCTTATAGGTCTCTACCTGCCCATCTACACCAATCTTTCTTTTAAAGATCCATTTGCACCCCACAGGTTTTACCCCAGGGGGTACAACGTCCAAAGTCCATACTTTGTTGGTGTACATAGACTCCATTTCGGATCTCATGGCATCCAGCCACTTCACAGAGTCTCCACTCATGATAGCTTGCTGAAAACTGGTAGGATCATCATCCTTCATGATGCAGTCTTCTCTGTCACCATCAATGAGGAAACCGTAGTACCTCTCCGGTGGACGAGAAGTCCTACCAGACCTATGGAGTGGCCGAGGTTCCTCAGTTTCTATTGCAACAGCCGGTTCAACCAAGTCGTCATTTATAGTTTGTGTCTCTAGAACCTCTTCTAGATCTACCACATTGCCATCATCTTTATCTGTGAAAAACTCTTTTTCTAAGAATGTGGCATACTGAGAAACAAACACCTTTTGTTCCTCCTTGTGGTAGAATAGATATCCATAAGAGTTCCTTGGATATCCCACAAAGTTACACATGACTGACCGTGTCTCGAGTTTGTCCGGATTCTGCTTTTTAACATAGGCCGGGCAACCCCAAATCTTAATTCTCTTAAGAGATGGTCTCTTCCCATGACATATCTCTATATGGCGTGGTAGACACGGTTTTGGTTGGAAGCTTGTTCAGTAGAAACGCTGCAGTCTCCAATACATGCCCCCAAAATGAGACAGTTAACTCAGCATCACTCATCAAGGAACGGACCATATCTAATAGGGTCCGGTTCCGTCGTTCAGACACACCGTTGTGCTGTGGTGTGTAAGAAGGAGTGAGCTGAGAGAGAATCCTATTCTCTTTTAGGAAGTTTGCAAATTCTGTACTGAGGTACTCCCCACCTCGATCTGATCGAAGCATCTTGATACTCAAGCCGGTTTGTTTTTCTACTTCTTGTTTATATTCAGTGAATTTCTCGAAAGCTTCGGATTTGTGCTTTAATAAAAATACATGACCGAATCTTGAGAAATCGTTAGTGAAAGTAATGAAGTAAGAAAAACCGCCTCTAGCCTGTGTAGACATTGGCCCACATACATCACTATGTATGAGGCCTAGGAGCTCAGCAGCTCTTTCTCCGTGTCCGGTAAACGGAGTTTTGGTCATTTTACCCTTGATACAAGACTGGCAAGTCGCATAAGATTTATATTCAAAAGGGTTTAAATATCCATCTTTGTGTAACTTGTTTAGTCTTGTTTCGTTAATATGACCAAGTCTACAGTGCCAAAGAAAAACTTCATTTATTTCTGAAAGTTTTCTTTTATTAGTGTGTTGTATGCTGAAAACTGTGTGTTGATTTAGGACGTATATCCCATTATTTAGCGTACCATACCCAACCAACATTTGATTCAGGTGAATGTTCATAATATTGTTCTGCAATACAAAATTATATCCTTCATTGTCTAACAAAGAAACAGATATTATATTACAAAGCATACTTGGTACAAAATAACATGGGTGTTCAAAACCAATATACACCCAGATGGCAACCCTAAGTGATACTCTCCCACTACGACTGTATGTACATTGGAACCATTTCCAACGCGGAGAGTATGGTCACCTGACTTCAAAACCTTGCTATTTCTCAGCCCCTGCATAGAATTGCAAATGTGAGAACCTGAACCGGTATCTAATACCCAGGAAGCAGAGTTTATTGAAAAACAGTTTTCTGTCACAAACACACCTGAAGCGGAAGCATCCCCATGCTTCTTCTTGAGATTTAAGTACTCCGTACAGTTGCGCTTCCAATGTCCTGTTTTGTGGTAATGAAAACATTCCCCTTTCCCCGATTCTCCAGCTTTGGACTTTTCCTTCCCCTTAACCTTTTTAACTCCACCCTTAGGATTGGTGGGCTTCTTCTTTTTCTTTCCCTTGGCCTTAGCCTTTGGGCGAGAAGAGGAAGATTGTCCAACAGTCATAACGGGAGTTTTCACTGATTTCAGTGTGCTCTCTGCACTCCTTAACATATTAAGGAGTTCAGGTAGTTCCTTCTCCATGTTGTGCATGTTGAAGTTAACTATGAATTGAGCAAAGGTGGAGGGGAGGGACTGCAGAATAATATCCGTATATTGTTCATTGTCCATCGTCCATCCAAGGTCCTCAAGCTCTTCTATGAGAGCTATCATCTTCAGAACATGGTCTCCTACTGGTGTGCCAGGGGCCATTCGCATCTGAAACAATTTCTTTGATGCTTCGTATCGTAATACGCGGGATTGCTCTCCATACAACTCCTTTGTATGGAGGAATATGGCGTAAACGTCCATATTCTCGTGTTGCTTTTGATGTGTGTTATCCATCGATGCAAGCGCGAGGCATTTGGTCGTGGCACAGTCAGCATCCCATGTCTTGCGGACTTCTTTGTCCGCAACTGAGGATTTTGGACCTGGGACGGGCGGGGCTGGAGCCGTGAGGACATATGATACTTTATCATAAGTCAAGGCTATTTTCAGATTCCTCAGCCAGTCTTTATAATTGGTCCCATTCAGTTTATTTGTATCTAGTAGAAGCTTGAATCCTGTCATGGGTATCTGCCATTAAGAGAGAGAAAAGAATACACTCAGCGAAAGCTCTTGCAAAGATCAGATTGGTTATTATCTTGTCTAATCGATGTTTCCCACTGCTTTAATCAAGTTTTTCTTTCAAACCTTAAAAAGAAAACTAGCCAGGATTAATTACAGTCTAAAACTTCGCTAACCGTTCAGCCAGGCCAGTGTCGGTACTTGAAGGAGGTTCCCCATGTTTTCGCACGGACCTAATTAAAGTAAACCTCGTTTTCCCAGAGGCGTAGCCCCGTTAACACCTTTCTAGACACCTAATGAGTTAGCTAATTGTAAACTGCAAAACTCTCCTGGGAGCAACTATTGCCCACAGTGGGATCGGGATCCAACCATCATATGGAAGGTATGCAATCTCATTGCAAATTTCAACTATTGAAATTCCCGATGTGGTTTTTACCCCTAGTACCTATGACCTTAACTAAGGTCAACAAATCATAAGTACTAGTCAAGTTCTACCCGTCATTTCTTGATTAATTAGACCCACTCATATGACCCTTAACTATGGTCAACAAAGTCGCATGAATGTCTTAATTAATCTGCATCATATGTAGTGTAGGAAGACATCACTTAGCTACCGTACACTACGCCTTAACTATAGTCAACAAACGTAGCACGAATACTAAGTACTCTACTTCCTAAAATGACGGAGGGTTGCGGATGATTTTTAAGAAAATCTTTAACGCTTTGAACTTGATATCATCGTAGAATCAAATGGTTTTGTTTAAAAGGAGTGGCTTAAGCTCCGCAGTTTTGAAATGTAGCTTTTTCATAAAAAGCCGAGTGGTTTTCAAATCCGATTCTACAACATCTTTTTAGGTTTATTTTCTTTACATTAATCATATTAATGTAGTCCCATCATTTAAGTCCTTAAGCCAATCACAGAAAAGAAACGAAAATACCACGTACGCTTATGCCATCCGTATTCGCCGCAATGTTCCGTTATGCACCGTTAGGTTACTCAACTAACGGCATACCGGGATGGGACTAGCGCGGGTGTAAAACATAAGCAACGTCTACTATATATCATATATATAATATATCATTCATCTCAGATATCACATCACAGAACACAGGCAGCAGAAACACATAAATGATAATACAGGATATACTAGGACGTCCGTATTTAGTATTTAGCCAACAATAGAAAATACGGATTCCACAGTCGCGATGAATAGCCAAGCCCACACCCTAAACCCCTACGAGAGCGGCAAGCGACCCTACCAATTCTGGAGTTTAGGAGACCCGGTCTCGACTCCTCGAGATGGCCTCCCACTGAACCCCAGAACCCGGTCACTTGTGCTCCCCTCCTTGGATCCATCCTAATGCGGAAAAGTAAATAATATACAACACTGGTGACATCAACCTCAACCCGGAAGTGCCCCAAATAAAATAATATTACATTACATTTGAATTTTACATGAATGAAAAGAAAACTCTCATCTCACACAAAACCCCCCCCGGCTATTCAATCGCGACAATCCTGCACATCATATCTCAGCAACATATAATATCATATATCATCAACGTAAGTAAGTATGCGTACCCCGATTGTCGTTGATGTATAGCAACGAAACCGGCGATAAGCGACACACTACACTTACGGTCACAGAAAAGAAAGTGTAAAACTACAATATTTGGAATCCACATTCTCTTTAGACATCGTAAATCTGAAATATCACATACTTCGCATTTCATGCCTAACTATATGAATTCCACATATTGTATCATATTTCAGATAAATAGACAGTATTAAAGTTTTCGATCGAATGATCAAATACCCAAAATTTCCTAAAGCTCAACACTTGAGTGGAGTTCAAAAATCCCGGAATGTGTCACAGTAACAGCGGTCCAGCCGTAGAAGGGTCAAGCCAACGCCTCACATGTGGCACGCCGTACTGCCTCAAACCCTAAGGTTCAGAGGTAGTTCAGACGGTCACATAATCGAGTTAAGCTTTGTGTTCTTCTAGAGGGTCCACCACTTAACTTGCACGTATTTCCGAAAGATTTAAACCCCGTGAAAAAGTGAGTCCATGATACTCGTTCGAACATTTTAATACTTTCTAAATTATCCGAAAAAGGCATGAATTTAAAATCCCGATCGAATCACCGAATCCAAAACAATCTCCAGAACATATAACACTTAAACCAGATTAAAAATACCCAAAAATATATACAAGCAATTCTAAACATTACTGTACAAAAACGAGGCATTGTTTCATGTGTACGGCCGCGGAGTCGCGGCCCAAGCAAGCTTTGGCAGCGGTTCCGTGGTGGGATTTACTGTTCATGGCTTCGTTTTTTTACAGTGGTGCTTAGATTTCCCTGTTGAATTTTTTAAGGATTTTTAATACCGGAAAAACACAGTTTCAAAAAAATGTCCAGAGAATGTTCAAAAAATCCGTATTTTGGTTCGATCAGAGTTCTAACTTCGCTAAAGTGTCGCCTAAAGCTCTAGGTCGGCTCTGATACCAATGTTAGGTTTACCTAGCACCTCATGAAGGGTTTGGAAGCATCACATGTCTCAAAATCAAATTTTTAAGGTGCTAAGTGAACATACAAAGAATCATCACTAGAAATTTAGGGTTTCATAACAAGTACATCATCACAAGTAGATAAAGTTAGGGTTTTGAGAGTACAACCTTTGTAGCTCCCTACGCTAGACTCATTGGCTACTTGAGGATTGGAAAGAGGTTGGCTTGAGATCTTCTGGGTCCACCACGATCCACCCGAAGCTCCTTTACCCAAAGCTCCTTGCTTTACCCGATATGTAAATGAAGTAAAGCAAACACCCTACACAAATGGGCTAGATGTGTGCAGTATGATGATGTGGTTTTTTTTCTATAATTAAAAACTCTTTCTTTTAATCAACCTCACTCAAAGAAATTATCAAGAGAGGAAGAAGAAGATGGTGGCTAAGCTTTTCTCACAAAAGAAATGTTATGAGAGAGTGAATTATTAAAACGAGAAAAGATTAATCTATATTAATCCTTCTCACTTCAACCATGGTTAGAACTATCTAGATGTTTATCAATTGAGTTAAAAGGCAAGAGGATAATTAACTCAAGGTTAAACAGTGGTTGAAGCAAGGTTAAAGATGATAAGTATTAATCTTGTGTGAATTATCCTTTCCCTTTTTCTAAATGATAAATAGCTAGATAATTCTACAATATAAGTCTTGCATTGCCACCAAATATGTATCAACAACCATGATACAATGTATGGATGTATGTATCCATGCACATCATCATGTGCATACATGCATGCATACAAAAATAGAAAAAGAGTTTAATTAAAGAATTAATCTAAAAGTCATTTGTTAAATCAACGCTTGATTTTGCAAACCGGTCATATCACATACGACCCGACCAATAGAAAATGCCCGATTAATATACGGTATCATATATCCGTATTTAATCGGGTCCCCGCGCATATCTCATATGCGCACCACATCTTTTCGCCTGAGCCAGGAAACTTCATTGTGGGACTCTAAGACTCGTCAATACGCCGGCAGTAGGCAATGATCATATCAAATACCTATAAGCCGCAAGCGGTCAGCTAAACGTAACGGCCACCCGGGTATTGAGCGATCAGAAGAAAACAAGCGAACCTGTCACAACTCCCGTCGAGCCAACCGGCAACACTACCGTACAGTCCGGTCTCTTCGTCAGATATGCTGCATATCGAGTCTAGGGATGGTAACGTCGACACCAATAACTCAATAAGTCGTGCCGATGAATGGTCTATAACAGATCGAGAAACTACTGATAACACTTATCAGCAAATCTCAACAGCCCTGGCCAGGGACTTACTGATAGAGCCAGTCGAGCACACCACAGCATCAACTCCCAATACCGGGAGAGACGAAACCCCTCCTATCGCTCATCGCCTTCGTGTGTCTCGGGACTGTACCCAACGGCCACCTTTTTGCACGGCTCACTAGAGCCGTGGTAGGGTGGTAATCAAAGTATAGTGGGAGAACACACAAGACTCTATGACGATCTCGGGTCTACAGACTAACCTGCACCAGTGTCACCTGAGAACTGCTATCCGACGATAGATATAATTCCATATAGGAGTTATCGGTGAGTCCGTCCAGTGTACCCAGTCACCACTGAGCACCCGTATACGATCTCGATGTCAAACATCGATGAATGTGGGAACATCCATCGCCCATCATATGGGTCTAGTATCATATACGCCAGTCTACTCTGGTATATCGATGCCCCGTCTCGATACACCTACGACTAGGGACATTTCAGGATATACTTATAAACTACAGATGTCCCACTAGTATGATCTCCATCATAATCACAGTAGTCAAGCCTATATCCTCAGGGCTTTATCAACATGTATGAATGAATAAAAGCATGATCAAATCAACATGTCAGATAAAGAAGAACCAGATAGCATAATATCATGACGAGCAAGAATGTACACTGAATATATATATATATATATATATATATATATACACATGTATAAATACATCCACTATCATATAATGGCCTCTAGGGTATACATATATCCAACATCTATATAATAAAGGTGTTTATTATAATATATGATACATATGAAGGTTTATTTGTAAAAATACCATTTTCATGTGTTTATATATTATAATTAACATTATGTAAGAAAAAGTAAGCATATAATATCCATGTAACATTTGGCCCATTTAAATATGCTTACCTTATTAAATACCTTTGACCAATTCTTAATGGTTAAGTTAATATCTCAATAAAACAAACTCTACTAATATTATTTGTTGAGTTATTGTGCAGAATTTTCAGGACTGAAATCAAGGAAATCAAAGTTGACGAAACAAACCTGCCTAATTAAGAAAGTAAACTAAAAAAATCAATTCTGGCAGTGACGAAGAAAAGATTTTCTGTTTCCAGAGATGTGAAAAGATCACCATGTGTCATCAAGATAAAAGCCCCCGAAAAAAAACAATGTGATGATCCCCCTACTTGGCCGCGGAACCGCGGCCAAACCCACCTATTGGGCGCGGTTCCGCCGCGTGTTGGACGAGTTGGGAGTTGAGATTTGTTCTGTTAGGATCTTAACCACTGGTTTGCATATTGGGAAACTAGGGTAGTTAGGGCATGAGATTTTTTCTGTAGGAACTTAACCACTGGTTTCCATATTAGGAAACTAGGGTTCTGGCTCTGGGACTATAAATAAGGACCGAGGGCCTCTTGGAAAATTCATCAAGATGAAGAGATTACGAAGTCTACAACAGGCTCACGCATCCAGGATAATCATCAATGGTTCATCTACCTCCTTAGAAGAAATCGAGAAACAAATTAGCATTTTGTAATCATTTTCTAAGGGAACAAAGTGTAAATGAATTTTGTTGATTAATAAAGGTAGTTGTTTTTCTTATTCTATCTCTTTGTAGCTTTAATATGATTTCTCTCTCCATCTCTTCTTCTCCCAACATGGGCGAGAAATTCTCCGCTTGTTAGGGTTCGTAGGATTATGGTAGATTAATGGATGATGAAGATCCTTAAACCCTTTTTACGTCCTATAAAGTTTATAAACTTTACCAAAAGAATCATTAACATCCTAATCGGGCGCGCTACCAATTTATTGTTAGTCTCGACCGCGATTAGAGATTAGATTAATGGTTGTTTTGGTAAAGGCTAGACATGAACGAAGTTCCATGTCGAGATAGGGGTTAAGAGTGGGAACCTTTTTGCCTCCAGAAACCCTAATCTACACGTATCATCGTCGTTCTAGTTTTAAATCTATTAAAGGATAAATAGAGTAATCTTTAATTAATCATCCATAACTACTAAATCCTAATGAACTCTACAAGCCCCCTTTTAATATTAAACTTACCTCCGTAGTTAATCTAGATCTATATTTTGCATTCTTGTTTAACGTAGATCTAGAAACTATTTCCACCATTTTTTATTCTTCTCCTTTCCCAACACGCCTAAAGTAAGAATAAAAGGTTCCACGTTTCCCTGAGGACGACCCATACTCATCTCGGTCTAGCTACGCGCGACACCGTTCTAATTGCGGTTAATTACTACACATAGATCATACCAATCAAATGGCGCCGTTGCCGGGGAGACGTGCGTAATATTTTTTCTTACTATTCGTGTTGAATTCTTATTCGATCAATATCATAAATAAACAAAACTGCAAATTGTATATTTAACGATTATTGTGTGATTTTTGCGAGGGAATCTGGAGTCACAAATTTGAGAAAACAGAGATTCAGAAACATTCATCAAGATCCAGAGAAAAAAGGGAGGCCATATAGTAAAAATCTTCATCAGATCTTCCTAGTCGGCGGCGGAACCACGGCACAAAGAGCATATTGGCGGCGGAACCGCGGTGCATTAGGGGATTTAGGGTTTCCAAATTCTTTGGTATCTTTTCTATATCTTTTTCTCTCCTTTGAAATCCAATAAAATATCTTTTCTGCAGGATTCTTTGCAAAATATCGCCACTCAAAAAAATCTTTTTGTGTGCTTTGTTTTGCGGGTTGTTTTTGCATATTTTAATACGAACTTTAAGGGGCAAGACCACAATTCAGATTAGGTGGGGATTTCATCACCCTTCCTAAGCCCCACAAATCACAAAACGAGCATCCGCATCACCCTACATTAATTAAAATATATCTAGACCAAGACTCTAAGGACCGTCGCGCTCAATAAGGACAGAGGAAGGTCGTGGGTAATCTATCGCTTATCCACATTACTTTTATGGTGTCTAGATAAGTGTGTCTAAGGCAAGTGGTTACTTAATTAGGTCCGCTATTTTCGATGATTCGTATAGCGGATACCTCCCACTTACCTGGCACTTACCTGGCCACAAGAGCGATAAAGAGGTGGTAGAAGATTTATCCTACGGCTTGTCCTTTGGAAGTTTAGGAGCGGTCTAGAGCTTGTCCTAGGTAACCATAGTTTTAGGGTTGTTTGTGCATTTTTTTGTGATTTTGTGAGTCAACCCCCAAGTCCACTTTTAAAGCAAAACAATCCAATATTTTTTTTATTTTTTTCCTTTTTACCCGTCCCCCCCCCCCCCTCTTTTCTTCTTATAATGGGTAACCCAAACAGACGAACTCTTGCCGAGCTTTGCTATCCACAACCAGATATTTCTTGTCTTCGTAATCGCTTCGGTATACCATCCGACTCTCCCATTTCTTTAAGAGATCGGATAGAACAAGCGGATAGAAACAGTTGGCCACCTCAGTCCAGGTTTTATCAACCGTATTCTAATTCTACATCCGTTTCAATTGATACTCCGAGTGAGGATGCCCCTAGACGCATATCCATTGCTGAGCATATAGCTAGGGCTAACGGCCAAAGTTTCAATCCAGACCAACATCAACCATCATCACCACTTTCTAAAGAAGAATTTCATAATCGGTTTGTGGCATATATGATGTCTATTGAAAATAGTCAGCCAACCAACCCATATCAATATTCTTCTTATCATAATGTTGATCCTACTCCTGCCCAATTTTCGCAACCATTCTATTCCTATCAATCCTATCTGACCTTTACACCTTCACTAGACAGTCCTTCTAATCAGTCATTTGAGAGTTTTAATTATTCACAAGAATTTCAATCTTATACTGAAACCCCTTATCAACCCAAGTCTAGTCTTGAGCGGAAATTAGAAGAAGGTATAGTGATGATGAACCACATTAGAGAGGAATGGAAGGAAAGCATGGCTAAATATGAAAGAGCAGCTAGTTCCGAACCAGCTAAATTTTTTTCAATGTCTAATATGGCCATAAAACAAAGTGAGAATTTGGGTAGTGAGAGAGAACTGTACACCCTTCCTAATCAAACCTTCCCATCCCAAATTGAAATCTACAACTCCAGTTTCACAGATCTATCGAGTACACCAAATGATTCATCAATTGAAGATAGAATGTATGAGAAGTTGTGTGACTTTGCAGTGTTTGATTTACCCGACTATGAAGGGTCCATTTCAAGTGAAACCATGCCAAATCCTTGTGATCTCTACACCTCCACTCTTGAACCAAAATTGATTGAAAACCATACTTTTGATGGGGTGTTTGAGAATTCTAACCTTCACTTGAATGAGGAAATTGACGTTGGGGATATATTGATTGATGAACCCGAAATTTTGGATGAGTTTGTCCCATCAATTCATCAGGTCCTTTCACTTCCTTGTGGCCATCATCTCGAGCCTTTAATTATTCTTCCCGAATCCTATATGCGTCTTGAAGTTGATGATAATTGTATAGCCGAACAGCAGACCGAAATTCAGCCTTCATCTCCCACATATGGTTCAGCAATACTCGATACACCAATTTGTTTACCCATTTCACCTTCTACTTTCTTAGGTTCTTCTTCTATTCTTCCTATAATTTCAGTCAGTGTTGATGAATCATAATCCGATAATTCAAGTTTGATAATTCCAGAAAGCCAACTTGATTTGGATACCTTTGAAAACGAGGTAGATGAGTTTTTCGATTCTTCTACCTCTATAATTTTTGATAAATCAAGTATGATAAATTCTGGCACAAAACTTACTGACAGCAAAATGTTCAATTACACTATCAATGAAAGTTTTGAAGAACTTTTTTCTGACGAACTTGCATTCCTAAACAACGCGGATTTTATGATTAATCAACCTCCACCTATAGAAGTTGAACCACCACCCTTTCTTCTTATAAAATACGAGAATGCCAATATTCCACTCATTTCTGATCATTCACATTCTCGTTTCTATTTAACATCATCTCTTATCTCTTCACATTCACGTTCACGCAAACCCTTTCCATACCACCACTTATCTCTTCCCCACTTTTTCTTGGCTCTATATAACATGTTCTTCCACCTACCTATACGTTACATTGATAAAATTTTTGAATGGTTGGTATTAACTTTTGGTCTTTGTAAAGTCTTATATTGACCGAATAACGTTACCCCCCTTAAAATGCTTAATATTTTTTAACTCAAGTTTTGGGGGGGGTTATATTTTTGGCTCTTGAAAATAAAATTTGTCCTCAAAATTGTGAGCCAAAATATGTTTGGGGGAGGATTTTCACTTTCAATTTTTGTTGCCCCCGTTAATAACCTTTCTTTCCAAGTCTACAGGTTTTTGAGATTTAAAAGATGACAACAGTGAGGACACTGCTGCAAACAGGTTTGGGGGAGGTTTGTGCTTATTTAAACAATACTTTGCATTATACTATATATAAGCACAAAAAAAAATTTATAATAAAAGAGTAGAAAGTGAAAAAATTATATATGAAAGATAGGAATACTTTAAAAAAAAACAAGAAAGTTAGAAGTTTTCTTAAATGAAACTAGTAATAAGTAGTTATGAGCTGTTGTCCCAAGGGTTAGTAAGATGAAGGAAATTGCTAATCTGAGAATAAAAATAAGTCTGAAAAACAGTCCCTATTCTTAAGGCTAAACATTTGAACGTTGATACCATACTACACGCACTTACACACCTTGAAACTTGGGATAGTAGAGGATACCTTGAAATGCTCTTGTCTAAAAGCCTTAGTATAAAAATAAAAAAATAAAAACAAATAAATAAAAGTATAACTGGTGAAGAAAAAAATGAACACTGGTTTTGTAATTACCAAGGCAGCATAAAAAAATATAGCGAGGGTTGCTTTATCACCCAGTGCCTTAGACCAACTGGTTTGGGAGTCACTGCTAAGCCTTAGGTGTTGCGAAACGAGGAATTACACCTAAATACGCAAGCACATTTTGTAATCGGTCGGTTAGTACCTCAAGAAGTATTAACGGTCGCATGAAGAATGTATGAGCAATTTTATCGAAAATATTCACCAACCATAAAGTACTTTGGAAGATGGACAATAGTATGATAGTTTTAATTGAATTCTCTAAGTCTAGGGATGTTTTTTACACACACGTAGGGGTATATGATCAATGTTTGGATGAAAGATAGGGAGGAAGACTAAAGGCGATGTTTTATTGAGGGATGATGTAATTTCTAACATTTTTTCATGACCATTAAGATAGGGCTCATAGCAACCGAAAAGCTGGTATAGTTGAAAACTCTTATTTTCAAGTTCTTTCTTTTATAGTTCTTATCTTTGTATGTAACTTTCACCATCTCTCTTTTATTATAGGATTTTGTGGGTGTAATCCGCTGAAAACCCTCAGGAGACAACACTCCTCTTACTAGGGACACCTAGAGGTTTAACGGCTTGTTGCACATACTCAGTGCAATCGTGTTGCCTACGAAAGTGTGCTATTTAGTTCTTCTTCTTTTTCTCCTTCTCTTGAATGACTAGTTTGCTCGGGACGATCAAAAATAAGTTTGGGGGTATTTGTTCAATTGATAAAACCGCACATTTAATATGACATTTTTCCTACTATTTCTATATAATAAAGGTGTTTATTATAATATATGATACACATGAGGGTTTATTTGTAAAAATACCATTTTCATGTGTTTATATATTATAATTAACATTATGTAGGAAAAAGTAAGCATATAATATCCATATAACATTTGGCCCATTTAAATATGCTTACCTTATTAAATACTTTTGACCAATTCTTAATGGTTAATTTAATATCCCAATAAAACAAACTCTACTAATATTATTTGTTGAGCTATTGTGCAGAATTTTCAGGACTGAAATAAAGGAAATCAAAGTTGGCGAAACAAACCTGCCTAATTAAGAAAGTAAACTAAAGAAATCAATTCTGGCAGTAACGAAGAAAAGATTTTCAGTTTCCAGAGATGTGAAAAGATCACCACGTGTCATCAAGATAAAGCCCCAGAAAAAAACAATGTGACGATCCCCCTACTTGGCCGTGGAACCGCGGCCAAACCCACCTATTGGCCGCGGTTCCGCTGCGTGTTGGACGAGTTGGGAGTTGAGATTTGTTCTATTAGGATCTTAACCACTGGTTTCCATATTAGGAAACTAGGGTAGTTAGGGCATGAGATTTTTTCTGTAGGAATCTTAACCACTGGTTTCCATATTAGGAAACTAGGATTCTGGCTCTGGGACTATAAATAAGGACCGAGGGCCTCTTGGAAAATTCATCAAGCTGAAGAGATCACGAAGTCCACAACAGGCTCACGCATCCAGGATGATCATCAACGGTTCATCTACCTCCTTAGAAGAGATCAAGAAATAAACTAGCATTTTGTAATCATTTTCTAAGGCTACAAAGTGTAAATGAATTTTGTTGATTAATAAAAGTAGTTGTTTTTCTTATTCTATCTCTTTATAGCTTTAATATGATTTCTCTCTCCATCTCTTCTTCTCCCAACATGCGCGAGTAATTCTCCGCTTGTCAGGGTTCGTAGGATTGGGTTAGATTAATGGATGATGAAGATCCTTAAACCCTTTTTACGTCCTATAAAGTTTATAAACTTTACCAAAAGAATCATTAACATCCTAATCGGGCGCGATACCAATTTATTGTTAGTCTCGACCGCGATTAGAGATTAGATTAATGATTGTTTTGGTAAAGGCTAGACATGAACGAAGTTCCATGTCGAGATAGGGGTTAAGAGTGGGAACCCTTTTCCCTCCAGAAACCCTAATCTATACGCATCACTGTCTTTCTAGTTTTAAATCTATTAAAGGATAAAAAGAGTAATCTTTAATTAATCATCCATAACTACTAAATCCTAATGAACCCTACAAGCCTCCTTTTAATATTAAACTTACCTCTGTAGTTAATCTAGATCTATATTTTGCATCCTTGTTTAACGTAGATCTAGAAACTATTTCCACCATTTTTTATTCTTCTCATTTCTCAACACGCCTAAAGTAAGAATAAAAGGTTCCACGTCTCCCTGAGGACAACCTGTACTCATATCGGTCTAGCTACGCGCGACACCGTTCTGATTGCGGTTAATTACTACACATAGATCATACCAATCAAGCCACCCCGCTAATTTGGTTCCGTCATCATCTACCCTGCCGGAAGCGCTCATCTGGCAGAAATCCCGGCAAATTGGCCAAGCCGGTCTCAAGGTGCAAGAGGCTGAACGTTGTGATCGCTAAGGCACCACAGCCCAAACTTAAGACGGTGTCCGAACGACTCTCTAGTGCTCCAGCTGGGGGCAAGACTTCCGGTACAAAGGGTATCATCAAACATCGCGGACGAGCTCAGGCGACGACTCTAAAAAGTGCACAATCAGGTATATCTCCAAAGCCCTCCATCGCCCGGTCTACGGCGGCTTCCCGAAGAGTCGTAGCTAGCCAAGTGCTCAAAACAGAAAGGTTGAGATAGAAGCGGCTCAGGTATCGAGCCAACAAGAGAGCCAAGACTCCAGCCAAATGGAATCTTATGAGGTTCCAAGAGTAAGGTGAGTGAGGCGCGTGAGGCGCCGGCGTCTAGCGCCCATGTGCCTTGCACGTGGTCCGCGGGGTCCCAGTGCCTATATGCCGGGTGCATGAGGCCCAGAGCCCACGCGTCCTTAGGACGCTACTCACCCTTTTTTCCATACCCCTGTAAACCCTGCGAGGCCCCCGATACGTCCAAATAACCTTCAAAAAACAACACACGTACACAGCATATTGAGTTCGCATGACCAATTTGACCCATTAATCGGAGATTCACTCGCTTCAAAAGTGGGGGGTAATTAACAACAGCTTAGTCCACGGCTGCCGGAGATTCGGATCCCCAAAATCAGTAAACCCCTGCCTGCCCCAGGTAGGAGGAATCTGTACATGCCTGATAAGTGCGCGCATTCCTATCTCAATGGGGTGACAAAAAACACCCTATAGTCACGATTCACGACAAAGTCACATATTTTCCTGCTACTCCTACTTTCCCTTTTCGTTCTCCATAACAATCCATATCACTACAATGATCCATATTGCTTGGAATGACCATCGTATTGTTACATGCGAACTCGAAAAAATTATTTCAATCGAGGATGGTAACTGGTTCTAGAGAATTTTGATTGTACAATTCTGTTATCTCTCCTACTTCACATTCTCTCAAGTTGAGAGCTCCTTGTACTAGAAGAGTACACCTGTTACACTTGTTAGATAGTCTTCTTCCAAAGCTTAGGCTGGTGCTGAAAAGTAGGGAAGGAAGAAAACCAACTAGCATAAGTATGGTGTACAGAAGGTAAGATGTAGAGACATATAAAGGGTTTGAAATGAGGGAAAAGGAAATTGCAACTAGTGTCATGAATCTCGGCAATGGAAGAGGCATTAGTAGGAATACCCGGCCACCCTCTTGAAACATTTTTTATATTTCAGTTTTTCTGTGTTGTTGCAATTGAAAAATGTTTCCCAATTAATTTTGACTCCTTGGTATATGAATATCGGATTAGAATCCCACATCTGTAAGGTGTTACAGATACTGAGAAAGAGTAGAATATTGGGAAATGAGTAATTTGATCCTCAATATCGGAATTCGTAGAAATTGGTGACATTGTATTAAATCACCTGGTTTTGCCTAACGGCAAATATTCAGTTTTGAATTGTTGGCTATAGTGCTCTCAAGTCAATTATTGGATTGCAGGCACGCGATTGCGATGATTGAGGGAGGACCTATATCGGTAGGACAGTCTTTCTCGAGATGATAGTACGCTATCTGGTTTATCTTTATCATCGTGTACATACTTCAGGTGACATAACAGATCACTATTACATGTTGATAGAGTCCATAAGATTCATGCTTGACTACCAGCAGTATGATGGCAATCATATACGTGAGAGTTTGGTAGTCTATAAGCGCATCCCTAAAATGTCCCTAGTCGTGGGAGTTTTGAGACTGGGCATCGATACTCCAAGAGTAGACTAGTGTATACGGATATAGCCCCTGATGAGGGGCGGTGGCCGGTCTCACAAACCATTGGTGTTAGTTGGTTCACCTAAGATGTATACCTGTGCTCATTGGGTTATGAGTACACCAGGCGGACTCGCCGGGAACCTGCTAGTTGGTATTATACCTATTGTCATACAGCAGTTCCCTGGTGACATGTGTACAGGTTAGTCTATCGACCTGAGATCGTCATTTGTCTCGTGTGAGTTTCCACTGTGCTTTGATTACTACCCTACCACGGCTCAAAGGAGTCATGCAAACAGGTTTTAGTTGGGTGCAGTCCCGAGCCATATGGAGGCAATGAGAGAATCGTCAGGGGATTTGTCTCTCCCGGTATTGGGGGTTGATGTCGCGGTGTGCATGGGTGGACATCACCAGAAATCCTTAACCAAGGTAGTCGAGAATTACTGATTCGGATCAATAGTTTCTCAGGTGGTGATGGTCTTCATACCGACACTAAATGTCGCGTTATTAGGGGTCTGACTTTATCCAACCCCAGCCCCCAGACTCAATATGCGATACTCATAGATGAACGGACCATACTGTATGGATATTGCCACTGTCAGGCTCAGTAGGGGTTTCAGGATGAGTTTGCTCATCGGCCTCCCTTTCGCTTAATACCTGGGTAGCTGTTACGTACAGCTAGTGCCACTGACGTGCTTGTGGTTAAACCCACTGCCAGCGTATTGATGAGTCTTTAGAGTCCCACACAGAGGGTTTCCCTGCTTCGGGCAAAACGTTGTAGAGGCCGTATGGTTTTATGGCAGGGTTCGATCACATACGTGTACTTATGCACGGATGATGTTCGGACGGATAATACTAGTGGGCTTTGGTTTAAGTCATATCCTAGTATTATAATGTTGGATTATTTTCGTCTCGTTGTATTCGTATTTAGTCGGAATAAGGATATGGGTATGTATATACAGATGAGGGGTATTCTTGTAATTCGTTATAAGATTACTTTAGAGGTTGCCATTTCTTTATTGTTATAAAAATTTAGGGTTAAATGTTTATTTTGGGTTGAAAGTGTGACTAATTGTTTTTGGCATTGATTTTTCATGCATGCACTTGGTGACTCATGAGATGAGTCATGGCGGCATGACTTAGGTTTTTTGTTGTATTATGAGATATTTAGTGGTGAGCATGTGAGGAAGTGGCAGATCTTTTCCTTGGTGGGATTTTCTTTGGTTGCTTGAAAAGGCTCAAAACTAAATAGCTCATAAGAACTTAGCCCAATTTTTCTTCACTGCCTTTTATTGAGATCACACTTTCACCCATGGCATCTTCTTCAACCTCTGCCCAAACCCTCTCATGAGTTGAGAATCCTTGGGTGTACTGAGACAAAGTAATCACACACACTCTCTACTTCATCTTGGCTATCTAGGTTAGCAAACTAGATACTCGAGTTGCTTAGATTTTGAGGCGGGAGCTCGTATTACTAACCCTCGACGTGGATCTTCTTCGATGTGGGGAGACCGGAGATCAAACTTGATCGAGGAAGCCGTGATGAGCTTGGGAAAGAGGTTGAAAACCGAAGGACACGGATCGTTCGGTATAACCTCTCTACACTCCTTCTTGTATAGCTAGTATAGGGTTAATGGTACGATCCGTAAATTAGGGTTCCGTCAGCGCCGGTTTCTAAAAGTTTTTGTTCCGCATTTGGCCACGGATTGATGGCCGGGGCACTGGCGTAACCCAACATGAATAACCGTTGTTATGCACCAATTTTTAAAAATCTAATAGATCTGTTTCTTTATTTTATAAAGTGAGATATATTTTTTTTTTAAAAACATTTACCTTTATCAGTTGAGAATAAGGTAAGGTGTATTGAATAACGGTATAGACGTTCTTAACCAAAATACAGTTTTCAACTTACAACACACGAAGTTTGAGTTAGAATATTCTTGGGACTTATACATGGTAATGTATGTTGTCTAGTGTTCTTTAGGACAAGGGGTTGGTACTCTTACTTCATTCCATTTTAGCTATGAGTTCATTGGTTTTTTAGACACGCATTCGTTGAGATGTAAGGTCTAAAGATTTTGAGAAGTTCATAAGGTATTAGAATAAAGTAGAGCACCAAATGTTAGAAGTATCAAGATTCTTCGAAATGATCGAAGATATAGGTACATATGCTAGATATTCCGTTATACTAATATTGAGAATTTAATTCTCTTTTAGATTACTCATCCGTGGGAGCGCACCTTGATGAGTAATGTTGTATAGCCTTTTTCCATTTAGGTGATATGGACTAGACATAGCTGCATAACATTTGAATATGTTTCCATCTAAATTAGTGCCTTTTATTCTATATGTACATAGAATGGTAGCATATCTAAAAGTTGTTAAGATGCGGAGTTATCCAACTTTTGTTTAAAAGCATAACCTAGACATACTCAAGGCATGTTTCAATAATGGCAGTTTGTGAATTATCCCAAGCATTTGCAAGGGTTTAACTTCTACCATTTTCAAGATCAATAGTTGCATTGATCTTGACTCGCCATCTTTTTATAAAAAGAACTTCTTTGCAAAAGAAATTAGTGAAAGTATGATAGAAATGGAAGTGATTCCAGAACCATAAACGGTTACTGAAAATTTAGTAGAACCCGAAGATTCAATTGGACTGGACAAACCATAGCCACTCCACAGATTTAGTAGGTGACCTCAGCTACCCGAGAGATACTTCGGTTTTCTCGTAGACGATAACATGAAGGTCAGCATTATAGTAATAATGACCCTACTAGTTATCAGCAAGCTACAGGAAGTGGCGAATTTCGATTGATGACTGGATGCATTATATCCAAGTTGTACTATACACACTCTAGCAAATTATGGTTTTTTGGACTTTGTTGGATGCTCATGAAGGGGTAAACCCATTAGGATCAAGTGGATCTTTTGAGATCGGTTCAGATGGAAATGTATTAATCTAATAAGAATAGACTATAGTAAGAGGTTTTTATAATACCCGGTGTGGGTTGTGATGAAACTTTTACTTCAGTATCTATATTGAAGACATACGGATATGACTTACCACTGCTTCTATTCATAATTATGATATCTAGAAAGTGGATAACTATAACGTCTTTCTAAATGAGAATTTATAAGTGCACGTGTATATGACTGTGCCAGAGGGTCATCGTAGTCGGTGGGAGCAGCTGAAGGTGTGCAAGTTGCTTATGTATATTTATAGACTAGAGCAGTTATAGCAGAGACGGATCATCTGTTTTGATGTGACGGTCAAGGTGTTTGACTTCATCAAAACAACGGATGAACCCGGTAAGAAAGCTGTAGGGAGTACAGTCCTGGTATTTGGATAAAATACTCTTAATATGAAGCAACATTCTTATACTACAATTGGTCAAACTATGGTTGTCACAGGTGTTTTTCCATACAGGATCTCGATAATATATTAAGAATTCTGGTAACTATATCTATGTCGTTAGATCTAGATTTGGGAAGTGTCCCAATCCGGGTACTTAGACACCAATCTAAAGTGATTTAGAATGGACGACTCCTAGTGGCAGTGTACCTGCATATGATAGAGTCACTCTCTCTAAAGAGATGTTTTTAAGACTGATGAGGCGAGGGACTCGTATGAATGACATTCCACTTGCTTTGGCAATTAGATCAATCATGCGATGTCATGTACCAAACCAGATGTTGCTTTTGCACTTGCTGTAGTAAGCGGATATTAATCAAATCCTAAAGAAACAAAGGGAAGCGGTAAAGAACATATGAGAATGTTCTTGGTGTATGGTAATGGCTGCCTCCTATAGGAGACGATTATCGATTTTTCTTCCAATGTGACCTAGATGGCAGTGTGGCTGTCAAAGTTATAAGTTTACCCTCTTATGAAGGGCAGTATGTTATAAAGGGATCCAAGAAGATGCTGAGGTAAGAATGGTGCAAGATGCTGATTATATTCAGCGGAGTATACAGCCTAAGAAGTTTGTTGAATAAAAGTGTTCGTTTATGAACTTGGTCCAATCGGGTTTCTAAAAAAATTCTAAAGCAGGGTATCGCTCAATTCAGAAGATAGTTGATTTTCATGAAGTTGAGATATAGAAAGATAAAGTCAAAAGCGTTGCAGCAAATCCACTCACTGAGACTATTTCTCAAACACGGATATTTCTCAAACGAGCTTTGCGAAACTGTTAGTAGAGAAGTTCGGTATTCGGTAGCACACGAGCTATGCGTATGTGATATCATAATAATTGTTCTTAAGTGCGAGTGGGAGATTGTTGACTATAGTGCCCTCAAGGCAATTATTGTAATTGCAGATAGGGATTATGATAATTGAACGAGTACCTATACAGATAGAACAGTCTTGCTCAAGATGATAGTATGCTATCTGGTTTGCCTTTATCATTATGTGTATACGTTTTACTTGCTATTACGTGTCGCTAATATATAATGATAAAGCTTATAGGATTCTTGCTTGACTACTAGCATTATGATGGCGATCATATACATAGGAGATGGGTAGTCCATAAACACATCCTTAAATGTTCCCAGCCGTGGGAGTATCGAGACTGGTCATCGATATTCCAGAATAGAATAGTGCATACTTTCTAGACCCCGACGAGGGGCTGTGGCCAGTCTCATAAGCCATTGGTGTTATGACACCTAAAATTGTATACAGGTGCTCACCGGAGGTGAGTATACCGAACGGATTCGTCGAAAACTTCTAGATAGTATTATAGATATCGTCAGATAACAGTTCTCTAGTGACATGAGTACATGTTAGTCTTTAGACCTGAGATCGTCATTTGTCTCAGGTGAGCTCCTACTGTACTTTGATTACTACCCTACCATAGCTCAAAGAAGTCGTGCAAACTGGTTTTAGTTGGGTATAGTCCCGAGCCACATGGAAGCAGTGAATGATCATCAGGGATTCGTCTCTCCTGGTATAGGGAGTCGATATCGCGCTATGTTCGGTTGGCTATCATCATAAATCCATGGTCATGGTTGAGTAGATTTACTAATGAGAGATCATTAGTTTTTTGGTAGGTGATGGGCTTGACAACGGCACGACTTATCGGGTTATTAGGGGTCTGACATTATCCATCCCCTAGACCCGATATGCGACACTCTCAGACGAAGAGACCAGACTGTATGGAGATTGTCACTTACAGGCTCAGTAGGGTACGGATGAACTTGATTGTCGACCTCCCATTCGGCATATACCTGGGCAGCCGTTACGTACAGTTAGTGCCGTAGATGTGCTTTTGATTATGGATTTATCCAATAACTTACTGCCAACGTATTGTCGAGTCTTTAGAGTCCCACACAAAGGGTTTTCCCGGTTCAGGCGATATAATGTTGAGGACGTATATTGATACGTGCAGGGGTCCGATTAAATACATGTACTGGCTACACGGATTTTAATTGGACGGTTGATAATACTAACCGGCTTAGGATTAAGCCGGATTATTAAATCAAGGATTGATTTAATAATTTACATATATATTTTGATATATATATATATATATATATATATATATATTCTAGTATTATATTCACTATTCATTTTCTCTTTCTTGGCTATTCGTATTTTTACATGGATACGTGTATATGTATTCAATATACATACCGAGGTTGTATTCCGTATTTATATGGAATACTTATAGATAGAGGACACCTCATTTGTGGTCATTTTCTTTTTAGAAAAATAGAAATGAGGTGGAGGGGTGAGGTGTAAAGGAGGGATGTGAGAGATGGATGGGCTTCATTGTTTATTTGGAAATCGGTATGACATTATTTTCCATGGTTGGAAAATACGCTCTCATTCTCATGGTTGCATTCTCTCTCCTTCCTCACCTCATCGTCATCTTCCTCCTTCATGCTAGCTCTCTTGAGCATTGATTTAGAGAGAAAAATGTTAGTGGAAATATTCCTACATCCCTGAGCATCACGACCTAGAGAATTGTGATCATTAGGTTACTTCACTAGGTGAAGCTGGAGCATGGATCGGTTTTTCTCGGGTGGATCTTCTTCGGCAAGGGCCATTGCCTCTCAATCACGTTCCTGACGGCCTACGTGTCTTGGAAGGGTCTTTCACGATTGGGTGGACACGCTACAAAGGTAGTAGTCTCTATAACCATGTAGCTTAGCTTGCTCTAGATTCTAGTTTAGTGGCTGGACGATTCTAAGGTCACAGTTTCCTCATGCTCTCTTGAAAATTTTGTTCGCGATTCTCTCTTTCACTATGCTTATGCCCGAGCGCCAGGGAACCCTAACATGATGCGCATACTTCTTGAAAGTTCGTTTTGAACTAAATTTATAAAGATATGCATGAGAGTGTGCATGAGATTTAGCTAAGTTTGAAGCATGTTTGACACATCCAGAAGAAGAGAGTTTTTGTAAATTCGAATTTTTAAAATCAACGCCTCTTCGATTTGAAACAATCTTTTCCTTGCTAATTAAAGAATCATCATTTAAAAACTTAGCAAGGGAAGCAACCAAAATCTCATTTTGCTCTTTAAGAGAAGTATTTTGAGAAATCAAAGAGTCTTGAGAAGTAATTGAAGATTTTAACAAATCAATTTCGTTTTGTAAACTTGAAATCATATCAACGTTTTATTTTCTTGCAACATCGCAAGTTAAAACCAATTTCTCGTTTTCCTTTTTTCAAATAAGCAAAATCAACAATCAAGGATTCTTGAGATAAAATGGAAGATTTCAAAATATCAATCTCACTTTTTAAATTTGAAATCAAAACATCATTTTTCTTGCTCAAAGAATCCATAGATAAAACTAAACTTTCATTTTCCATTTTCAAAGTATCAAAAGAACTACAATGAGAAGCAGGCTTTGAAAGAAGTTCGTTTTTCTCCAAATCCAAATCATTAATCAAACAAACACGAGAATCATGAACATGAGATAAAACATTATATTTGGAAATCATTTCCTTATTCAAAATCTCAAAAGAATCACAATAGGAAATCAACTCATTTTTCCCATCAATGAGATAAGAGTTTTGGTCATCTAACAAATCATTTTTAGATGAAAGTGTGTCTTAACACCTCTACTAGGTTTCCACATGCATCAAGTATGAAATTTTAAAAAATCTAGAGGTCTAAGTACACTAACCTAGAATCGAACAAGAGAATTAGGGTTTTTAGCAAGCTAACAAGTTCTATAACTAAGTGAAGAGGGTTACAACCTTTGTAGACTAAGTCCTTCACTTCTTTAGCTCCAAGTAATCCCTAGAACTCTTCTTGGCTCCACTTGAAGAAAGGATCGAGCTTGCTACGCTGTCTTCGAAGTCGAAGATAATCCACCTTGAAGTCTCACTAACTCAAGCTATCTCTTCACTAATCAAGATATTAGTGAAGCAAACAGGCTATACTAAAGGGCTAAGATAGTGTAGGTTGATGAAGTAGGAATTTTGCTCACTTTAGAAATATTTTCCTCTCTTTTTCTTGTTAGTTATATGTATGCCCTAGAGGCCATTACTGTACATAGGATGTATATTGTAGTGGATGCTGGGACATATATAGGGAGGACTTTCTTGCTCGACATGATAGTATGCTATCTGGTTGCTCTTTACCTTAACGTGTATACTGATTGTCTCTCTGTTACATGTTGGTAAAGCTCTTAGGATGTGTACTTGACTACCTGGACTATGATGCGGATCATACTAGTGGGGACATGGTAGTCCATAAGTATATCCTTCAAAGTCCCTAGTCGTGGGTGTATCGAGACGGGGCATCGATATACCAGAGTAGACTAGCGTGTACCTTCTCGACCCATACAGATGGGCGATGGATGATCCCATATCCATCGGTGTTTGACATCAGAGATGATATACGGGTGCTCAGTAGAGACTGGGTACACTGGACGCACTCGCCGAGAACTCCCAGATGGTATTATACCTCACGTCAGATGGCAGTTCTCTGGTGACACTGGTACAGAGTAGTCTGTTGACCCGAGATCGTCATAGAGTCTTGTGTGGTTCCCACTGTGCTTTGATTTCCATCTTACCACGTCCAAGAGGGCGTGCAAAACGGTGGTTTTTGGGTACAGTCCCGAGTCACATGGAGGCAATGAGCGATAGGAGGGGATTCGTCTCTCCCGGTATAGGGGGTTGATGTTGCACTGTGTTCGATTGGCTATAACAGGAAATCCCTGGCCAGGGTTGCTGAGATTTACTGGTAAGTGTTACCAGTAGTTTCTCGAAAAGTTATAGACCTCATATCGACACGACTTATCGAGCTATTGGGGTCTGACGTTTACCACCCCTAGGCGAGATATGCGACATATCAGACGATCAGACCGGACTGTACGGTAGTGTTACTGGTTGGATTCACTGGAGTGTGAGTGGGCTTGCTCGTCGATCTTCAGATCGCTCAATACCCGGGTGGCCGTTACGTTTAGCAGACCGCTTGCGGCTTGTGGGTGTTTGATATGATCATCGCCTGCTGCCGGCGTATTGACGAGTCTTTAGAGTCCTACACAGAGGTTTCCTGGCTCAAGCGAAACGAAATAGGAGCGCATATGAGATATGTGCGGGACCGAGAATAATGCGTGTATGTGATACCGTATTCTATTCTCGCGATGAATGTGTCGAATGGTTGTATGCGATATAACCTAGTTATCGAATCGAGGATTGATTCGATAAGCCGATACATTGGATACTAGTCGGTTATATGCGATATGACCGGATCGTTAAATCAATTGTTGATTTAATGATTTAATGTATAATTATATATTTGATATATTACTTTGCATTAACTAGTATTGGTTCACTTTATATGGATTTTCTCACTTGGATTGTGCACACTGTATATGTGATATACATTTGTACATTTGATTGTATCATGTTTGATGATACATGATTGTGTAAAGAGTTAAATCTTAGTTAAGTAAATGGTTAGGGTTTTTACATATTTATTCTTTCATTTATCTTTTAATTTGGATTAAAAGAAATGAGGAAAGAAAAACAAAAGGGTTGCTTTCAACATGAAGCTTGTTGAAGCTTCATGAAGGTTTGACCAAAGTGACTCTTTTGTCTTCATCTCCTAAACCCTAACCATTCATTTAACCTAAGTTAATTCTCTACACTTTACCATGGTTAATATTATGATAAGAATTCATTTTCTTTTCATTTTAATTAACTGATCATATCATTATCTTCTTCTTCTTCATCTTCAACCTTGAAGAAAGCTTTCTACCAACAATGGTGGAATGTGAAAATGAGTGAGAAATCCAATTCTAAATTGAACCCACTTCCTATTTCTTCATCCTCTACCTCTTGCCAAGTAGTATAGTGTGTTTCCTTCACAAGTTTTCAAGACTTGGTGAAGTTGGAGCTTGATCTAGCGATGCCTCGACGTAGATCATCTTCGGCATGGACATCGACGACCTAGCTTGCCCATTCTCCGACGAAGCCGACGCTAGAGCCCGGGAACTCATTTGGACAGCGAGGGGACTTCGTTGCGGAGCTATGGAGGTGGAGCACCGGATCTACAAAGGTTGTATTTCCGTATTCTTATAGTTAAGTGTTAACTAGTTTACTTTTCGCCTAGAAATCTAGCCAACGGTCCGTTCTAGGGTTTCTCGGCACCGTTTAAATTTGAAATTGGCATGTTCGATGCCTCGTGAGTCCTCTAGTGTGTGCCTAGGAACCCTACAGTGGTATCAGAGCCTAGCTAGAGCCTTAGGCGAAGTCTAGACGCAATTTGAAGTCCGAACGAACCGAAACCCCAAAATTTCCATGCTCTCTGTCCTCTTTTCAAAAACGTTGTTTTTTCAACATTAAAAATGTTTAAAAAATTCAGCAGGGAAATATAAGAATTTCGGCGCAAAAAGTTTCTGATGAACAGTACAAATTGCGGCGGAACCGCGGCAGAAGCTTGGCTTCTGCGGCGGTTCCGCGGCAGAAAGATGACATCATCAATTCCTGTTTGCACAGTAACTCCTATTTTATTATGCTGGATTTTCTGGGAATTTTTAATATTTATTCAAGAGTTGAATTTTCTGGGGTTGTTTTGGGGATTCGGTGTTTCGATCGGAGTATCAGATTTTGTCTATGTGGCTTTCCGGATAAATTTTAGAATATGTTAAAAAGTTCGACCGGATATAAATACCCAATTTTTCCCCTGTCGGGAAATTTCCAAGTGTTGGATTTTTCCGTAGTTTAACGACGTTCTAAGTAGTGCAAGTAACGCGATGGACCCTCTAGAAGACAACAAACCTTAACTCGATTATGTGACCGTCTTGAACTGCCCTTTGAACCTTCGGGTTTGGGGCAGTACGGCGTGCCACATATGAGGCGTTGGCTTAACCCTTCTACGGCTGGACCGTTGGTACTGAGGCACGAACTGAATGTTGTTAGACTTATTTCATGTGTTGATCTATATCGGGAAAACTTGGGTGTTCGATTGTTCGATCGGAAAGTTTAACATTTTCTAATTATCTGGAATGTGATACAATAATTGGAATTCACAAAAGTTATGTGATAACTGAATGAATGTTATAAATCTAGCAATTTAGTCTCACTTGATCGGTTGCCACGGAATTTTGATGTGATCAAAAGTCCGTCGCAATCACGTAGCGTACGCGGATACTCGCCGGGTAAACTTAATAGACAGCCTCACTCCATAGCGCCGACCAAGTGACTGTAGGAGAACCCCGTCGCCGAAAGCATCCGTTCGGGTGCTCGTGGCAGCGGTGTTCCGCCTTGGTGCACTTCGTCGACGGTATCGGAGGTGCAGCCGTCTACTGAAGTTTGCGACGAGCATTCGATCAGTTTTTCGGGAATCTTGTTGAATTTCCCGACTTGATATTGAAAAGTGTTTTCGATAATGAGACTAAAATGCGGGGTTTATAATTGTTAGGCATGCGATGTCTAAGTAATTCATTTGGTCAGGCATGCGATGTCTGAGGTGGTTGCGGATTCCAACTGTTGTAGTTTTACACTTTCTTTTCTGTGACCGTAAGTGTAATATGTGATATCGCCGGTTTCGTTGCTATAGGTCAACGACAATTGGGATGCGCATATTTACTTACGTTGATGACATGTGATGTTATGTGTTGCTGGATATGTTATATTGGATCGTCGTGTTTGAATAGCCGGGGGTTTTTATGTGAGATGAGTGTTTTTCATTTTCATTCATGTAAAAACTTGTATGTAATATTCTTTTATTGGGGCACTTCCAGGTTGCGGAAGTTGTCACCGTTGTTGTATATTATTTACTTTTCCGCACTAGGATAGACCCACGAGGGGAGCACAAGTTACCGGATTCTGGAGTCCAGTGGGAGACCAACTCGAGGGGTCGAGTCCGGGTCTCCTAACTCCAGAATTGGTAGGGTTGCTTACCGCTCTCGTAGGGGTCTAAGGGTGTGGGTTTGGCTATTCATCGCGACCGTGGAATCCGTGTTTTATACTGGCTCGTATTGAAAACACGGACGTCCTAGTATATCCAATATTTTATATGATTCTTCTGCTGCGATATCTGTGATGTGATCATGTGATGTTCTTTGATAGATACTGTATATAGTATATATGATATATTATATAGACGTTACTTATGTTTTACACCCGCGCTAACCCTGCCCCGCTCTGCCGTTAGTTACCTAACCTAACGGTGCACGAGGGGACATCGAGGCGAATGCGGATGGCATAAGTGTATGTCGTATTTATCTGTGATGTTTAGGTACTTAAATGATGGGACTTCATTAATGTGATTAATGAAATAAAAGAAACCTAAGATGTTGTAGAATCGAATTTTAAAATAAAACAGGTAGCTACAGTTCTTGCTTTGCACAGAGGTATATGTGATATATCCTGCACCTTATTCGATAAGGAAAGGACCGAGATCCCTTCACCGGGAGTGACTCCTTTAGCAATAACTGGCAGATGCTACACACTCGGTTTGTCTTTTGATTGCTTTTAAGTGTTTTTGCTTTGCACAGTGATATATATGATATATCCCGCACCTCATTCGACGAGGAAAGGACCGACGATCCCTTCACCGGGAGTGACTCCTTTAGCAAAACTAGAAAAGCCTCAAAAGCACTCCATTTTAAAATCATTTGATTCTACAACGATATCAAGTTCATTACGCAATAGGTTTTCAGAAAAACCTGTCGTAGCCCTCCGTCATTTCAGATAAGTTGTATATAGTATTCGTGCTGCATTTGTTGGCTTTCGTCAAGGTGCAGTGTGCGGTAGCTATATGCTGCTTATCTGCTAGCATACGATGCGATTGGATTAGGGTAGTCGTGCGGCTTTGTTGGCTTTCGTCAAGGGTCGTGCGGGTGGGTTTAATTCGATCAAGAAATGTACGGGTTGAACTTGACTAGCGGGCTATGGTTTGTTGTCTTTCGTCAAGGTCATAGCACGTTAGGGGTAAAATATTATCGGGAATTTCAAGTGTTGAAATTTGCAATGAGATTGCATACCTTCTATGAGATAGTTGGATCCCGATACCCGCTGCGAGTAAGAGTTACTCCTGGGAGAGTTTTATACATTACAATTAGCCGATCAAGTAGGTGTCTAGAAAGGTGTTAACGAGGTTACGCCTCTGGGAAAACGAGGTTTACATTAATTAGGTTCGTGCGAAAGCACGGGGGACCTCCCTCAAAGTACCGACACTGGCCTGGCTGAAAGATTGGCGAACTTGTAGTGTGTAATTAATCCCGGCTAGTCTTTCCTTTTAGGGTTTGAAGGAAGATTTGATAAAAAGCAGTGGGAGCCATCCTGATTAGATAAAATAAAAACCAATCTATTCTTGACAGAGCGCACGCTGAGTGTTTTCTTCTCTCTCTCTCCAGGTAGCGACCATATCACACCTTAATCAAGAAATAATACGGAATATTGACCGAACCCGCTTGTTATACTGAGCTGGGGAACGTTGGTCCCGCTCCAACTTATAATTGTTATAAGACAGAGCAGGAAATAGGGGATTACCAGAATTCCCGTGCCGCCCAAACGAAGAGAGTGCATGCTGATGCATCATCTTCGGGTGTGTTCATTACAAAGAACTGTTTCTCCATATCCTGTACGTCCTGGGTATGTGATACCAGATCAGGATCCCAGATATGTAATCTGTTACATAGGGCTACAGAAAGGTAGAGAACTGAGAACAGGTGATAAGTTTCATGAGGCAGAAAATGGGGCATGAGTTGCAGCCAAGTCTGTCAGTCACTGTCACCCTGTATTCCAAATACATTGATTCTGAACGAATGTTATTAGATACCGAACCTGATATACAAAATCATATCACTCTCTTTATTAGTAAAGAAATGATAAAATTTTGTATTGTTGGATAATATTTTGAACATTTCCTATATCAAAAGTTGATCGGTTCAGGCACGCTATCTAAAAGCATTGATGTTCTAAATCAAACTACAGTTCTTTAATATACGGAACACACACAAGAGGAAGAGTTCAGAAATGAACGAATCCTTCTTGAGGTATTGTAGACTAGGTCATATCAATGCGACCCGACTAGCTGAAGTTACATAAAGATGCATATTTAAATGAGTTTGAATTTACATCTTGTGAAACTCGCCAGTCATGTCACAAAGATAAGATGACCACAGCTCCGTTTATTGGAAACAGAGAAAGAGTTAGTAAACTCTTGGGATGATACATGTTGATGTATGTAGGTCCCCTGTCTACACATACCAAGACCGGTTCTTTTTACTTCATTACATTCTCTGATAATCTCTCAAGATTCAGTCATATGTTCCTGTTGAAAAATGAGTCCGAACCTTTTGAGATATTCACAGAATATAAGTTAGAAGTAGAGAACCAAAATATGGGTATAAGTATTATGTCTTTTGATGAGATCAAGGAGGAGAATACTTGAGCACGGAAATCCTGGATTTTTCTAAAGGAGAATGAGATTCTCTCTCAGCATTACTCCTCCGAATACACCATAGCACGATGGTATATCGGGGCAGAGCATTCACACCCTATATGATAAGGTGTGTTCGATGATGAGTAATACTGAGTTACCTGTTTCCTTTTGGGAGTTATGCACTTGAGAAGCTGCATACCTATTGAATAGGGTTCCAATCAAATCAGTTGCCTACCACTCCATATGAGATATGATATGGAAAGAGCCCATGTCTTAAGCTAGTTAAGATTTGGGGTTATCGGGCCTATGTCTAAAAGCAAAATCCGGACAAGCTCGAGGCAAGGTCTGTAATGTAGAACTGGAAAGGTTCCAGCTATACAAACAGCAGCTGATGATTTGGTAGAACCGAAGGATTCAGTAGTAACCAACGAACCTCAGCCTCTCCGCCGATCTAGTAGGGTTCCTCACCCACCTGAGAGATACTTCGGTTTCTCTATGACAGTGGGAGTGAGGATTGCATTATGAGATGATGACCCAACTAGTTTCGAGCTGGCCATCGGGGGTAAGACTCTGTAAGAATGGCTGGATGCTTAGTGATCTGAGATGGAATCCTTATACACCAACAAAGTATGGACTTTGGTTGCTATATCTGAAGGGTTAAATCCCCATCAGGAGCAGGTATATCTTGAGAAGATTACTTGGTGTACATGGAAAAGTTGAGACTTTCAAAGCTAGACTTGTTAAAGGTTTTCGTCATTGACCAGGCGTGGATAATGATGAAACCTTTTCAAGTAGCTATGCTTAAGTCCATCCGGATCCTACTTGCCACGGCTACATACCATTACTGCGATATCTGGTGGTTGGGTGCCATGACTGCTTTTCTAAATGATGATTTAGAAGAGTGCGTCTGTAAGTACACAACCAAAGGGCTTCCTAAACAGTGGGAGCAGCGGAAACGTGTGCAAGATGTTTTATCTGATAAAGCAGGCATCGCGGAGTTGGAACATCTGTTTTGATGAATGAGTCAAAGAGTTTGACATCATCAAAATGGTAGATGAACCTTGTATGAACAAAAAGGTAGTAGGGAGTATGGTGACGATCCTCGTAGAGTACGTGGATGACATACTCTTGATGGGGAAGGAGTTTCCTATGCTACGCTCGATCGATCTCCGCTTATCACGATGATTCTCCATATAGGATCAAAATGATACCTCCTAAATCCTGGGTTTTTGGATCTATGAGATAGATCTAATTGGATGTTAGAATTCTCACTAGTTGTAGTGAGATGGTATCAATTGGTCCTGGGGAGAATCACTGGAAGGGTTCCAGGGTGATAAAGATGACTGAATGTCAGTCGCAGGCATTGCCTTTACCCTCAGTAAAGGGACGGTATGTTGGAAGAGTTCCAAGCTAGATACCGTGGCATACTAGACGATAAAGGCATGATACATCGCTACTTAAGATGCTACCAAGGAGGATGTTTGGGTGTATAATGGTTCATGAGATGAACTATGTTCCTACCATTGTAAGACAATGGAGTTGTGGCTTATGCCAAGGAACGCCGGTCCCATCAGTGATCCAGACATATTCTAAGGCAGTGTCACCTGATCATGGAGATGGATGATCTCCAGGGTGATCGAGGTTTGGAGAGTACATTCAGAGGACAACACAGCGGATCCACTCACAAAGGCCTGTTCCCAGAGAGAGACTTTTATGGGATGGTTGAGTATGAGATACTACAACCACTGCTACAGATGGCCCTAGTGCAAGTGGGAGATTGTTAGTTATATGTATGCCCTAGAGGCCATTACTGTACATAGGATGTATATTGTAGTGGATGCTGGGACATATATAGGGAGGACTTTCTTGCTCGACATGATAGTATGCTATCTGGTTGCTCTTTACCTTAACGTGTATACTGATTGTCTCTCTGTTACATGTTGGTAAAGCCCTTAGGATGTGTACTTGACTACCTGGACTATGATGCGGATCATACTAGTGGGGACATGGTAGTCCATAAGTACATCCTTCAAAGTCCCTAGTCGTGGGTGTATCGAGACGGGGCATCGATATACCAGAGTAGACTAGCGTGTACCTTCTCGACCCATACAGATGGGCGATGGATGATCCCATATCCATCGGTGTTTGACATCAGAGATGATATACGGGTGCTCAGTAGAGACTGGGTACACTGGACGGACTCGCCGAGAACTCCCAGATGGTATTATACCTCACGTCAGATGGCAGTTCTCTGGTGACACTGGTACAGAGTAGTCTGTTGACCCGAGATCGTCATAGAGTCTTGTGTGGTTCCCACTGTGCTTTGATTTTCCATCTTACCACGTCCAAGAGGGCATGCAAAACGGTGGTTTCTGGGTACAGTCCCGAGTCACATGGAGGCAATGAGCGATAGGAGGGGATTCGTCTCTCCCGATATAGGGGGTTGATGTTGCGCTGTGTTCGATTGGCTATAACAGGAAATCCCTGGCCAGGGTTGCTGAGATTTACTGGTAAGTGTTACCAGTAGTTTCTCGAAAAGTTATAGACCTCATATCGACACGACTTATCGAGCTATTGGGGTCTGACGTTTACCACCCCTAGACGAGATATGCGACATATCAGACGATCAGACCGGACTGTACGGTAGTGTTACTGGTTGGATTCACTGGAGTGTGAGCGGGCTTGCTCGTCGATCTTCAGATCGCTCAATACCCGGGTGGCCGTTACGTTTAGCAGACCGCTTGCGGCTTGTGGGTGTTTGATATGATCATCGCCTGCTGCCGGCGTATTGACGAGTCTTTAGAGTCCTACACAGAGGTTTCCTGGCTCAAGCGAAACGAAATAGGAGCGCATATGAGATATGTGCGGGACCGAGAATAATGCGTGTATGTGATACCGTATTCTATTCTCGCGATGAATGTGTCGAATGGTTGTATGCGATATAACCTAGTTATCGAATCGAGGATTGATCCGATAAGCCGATACATTGGATACTAGTCGGTTATATGCGATATGACCGGATCGTTAAATCAATTGTTGATTTAATGATTTAATGTATAATTATATATTTGATATATTACTTTGCATTAACTAGTATTGGTTCACTTTATATGGATTTTCTCACTTGGATTGTGCACATTGTATATGTGATATACATTTGTACATTTGATTGTATCATGTTTAATGATACATGATTGTGTAAAGAGTTAAATCTTAGTTAAGTAAATGGTTAGGGTTTTTACATATTTATTCTTTCATTTATCTTTTAATTTGGATTAAAAGAAATGAGGAAAGAAAAACAAAAGGGTTGCTTTCAACATGAAGCTTGTTGAAGCTTCATGAAGGTTTGACCAACGTGACTCTTTTGTCTTCATCTCCTAAACCCTAACCATTCATTTAACCTAAGTTAATTCTCTACACTTTACCATGGTTAATATTATGATAAGAATTCATTTTCTTTTCATTTTAATTAACTGATCATATCATTATCTTCTTCTTCTTCATCTTCAACCTTGAAGAAAGCTTTCTACCAACAATGGTGGAATGTGAAAATGAGTGAGAAATCCAATTCTAAATTGAACCCACTTCCTATTTCTTCATCCTCTACCTCTTGCCAAGTAGTAGAGTGTGTTTCCTTCATAAGTTTTCAAGACTTGGTGAAGTTGGAGCTTGATCTAGCGATGCCTCGATGTAGATCATCTTCGGCATGGACATCGACGAACTAGCTTGCCCATTCTCCGACGAAGCCGACGCTAGAGCCCGGGAACTCATTTGGACAGCGAGGGGACTTCGTTGCGGAGCTATGGAGGTGGAGCACCGTATCTACAAAGGTTGTATTTCCGTATTCTTATAGTTAAGTGTTAATTAGTTTACTTTTCGCCTAGAAATCTAGCCAACGGTCCGTTCTAGGGTTTCTCGGCACCGTTTAAATTTGAAATTGGCATGTTCGATGCCTTGTGAGTCCTCTAGTGTGTGCCTAGGAACCCTACATTTCTTCAACTCAAGAAAAACCTTTAAGCTTAGAACTCGAGAAGAAGAAGATGAACTTGGGTGAATAAGCGAATGAATAAATAAAAGAATGGCCATGAGCTCAAGATAATGTTGTGATGATAAAATATCTAGAGTAAGACAAAGAGAGAGAATGAGTCATGGCTTCTCAATGCTTCTACAAGCATCCAAGCCATGACTCATTTTCCCTTCAATATAAATTTCCTTTTAAAATAAATCATCACATATAATCTCATACACCCATGTTCATGTATCAATAACCATGATACAAATACAATTTATATATAAACAAATATATATATATATCAAATATATATATATATATCAAATATATAAATATATACACACACACACACAATTATATATAAAGAGAAGAAAAATCTTAGTGAGCTAATATTAGTTAATAAATATGTATATATCAAATATATTAATATATATCAAATTATTAAATCAACGCTTGATTCAATAATCCGGTTATATAATATATAACCGACTAATATCATTTATATGTAAATCATATTATCAAATCAACACTTGATTCAATAATCCGGTCATATCATATATAACCGGCCAATATCAAATATATATACATATAACAAATCATTGAATCAACACTTGATTCAATAATCCGGTTATATCACATATAACCTAACCGATATTATATATCGCGAGCTTAGAATACAGTATCACATACTCGTACATAATCAAGCTCCCGCACATATCACCATATGTGCCCTACTTCGTTTCGCTTGAGCTAGGAAACCTCTGTGTGGGACTCTAAAGACTCGTTAATATGCCGGCAGTAAGTAATGATCACACCAGTTACCCATAAGCCATCAGCGGTACTAGCTGGACGTAACGGCTATCCAGGTTTGAGGGAATAGAAGATCAACAACCAAACTTGTCTAAACTCCCGTGAAGCCTATAAGCAATATTTACCGTACAGTCCGATCTTTTCGTCTGATATGTCGCATATCGAGTCTAGGGGTGGAATCGTCAGACCCCAGTAACTTGATAAGTCATGCCGATGTGTGGCCTATAACTGTTTGAGAAACTATTGATAACACTTACCAATAAATCTCATCAACCCTGGTCTGGGACTTGCTGTTATAGCCAATCGAGTATAGCGCAACATCAACTCCCTATACCGGGAGAGACAAAACCCCTCATATTGCTTACCGCCTCTATGTGACTCGGGACTGTACCAAAAATCCACCTGTTTGCACGACTCCTTTGAGCCGCGATAGGGAGGAAATCAAAGCATAGTGGGAACCACACAAGATACTATGATGATCTCGGGTCGACAGACTAACCTGCATAAGTATCACCAGAGAACTACTATCTGACGATAGGTATGGTACTATCTAGGAGTTCTCGGCGACTCCTGTTCAGTGTACACATTCTCTAATGAGCACCTGTGTACAATCTTTGATGTCAAACACTAATGGTTGTGGGATCAACCATCGCCCCATACAGGGTCAAGAAACGTACACTAGTCTATTCTGGAATATCGATGCACTGTCTCGATACTCCTTCGACTAGGAATGGTTAAAGGATGTGCTTGCGGACTACACAAGCCCCACTAGTATGATCTGCATCATAGTCCTGGTAGTCAAGCCAACATCCTAAAGGCTTTATCAACATGTATCAGAGAGACAGAATAATAATAATAGTGTACATGTTAAGATAAAGAGCAACCAGATAGCATACTATCATGTCGAGCAAGAAAGTCCTCCATATATATGTCCAAGTATCCACAATATCATACAATAATGACCTCTAGGGCATACATATTCCTAACATTAGATGCCATCAAATTGAAACTATGATGAAGAATATGGAAAGCATCTAGCAATTGATCATGGGTAAGATTATAATAATCAAAATATGGATTACTTACAACCCCAAGATCAAAGCACCCCTTAGTCGATTCCATAGAGTTTGATCGTCTCTTTCGATTCACGTTTGGTTGAGACGCATCCAAACTCGATATAGACGTCGATTCCTTAGTTTTCTCCACTTCCTTGCAAACGGCTTGCTCTTCATAGATATTCTCTAAGGAGCAACACATACCATAAGCCGTCTTGCAAGAAAAGACATTGTTAAGAACATCGATATTTAAAGCATAATGCAAAACTTTAATAGTTTTAATGTTCCAAACAAATAAATCTTTTTTATGAGTACTCTATTTAGATTTAGCAATGGTAGGAATAGAATACTCATGATCAACAATTAACCGCATACTCCTACCAAGCGATTCAAAGAAGCATTGCATCATAATTTTCCACATTAAAAATTTAGAACCATTAAAATATGGAGGATTGTTATTAGATGGTTCATCAAGGTAAAAGATGGTAAAGAAGATACCATAGATCACTCTAGGATGTTAATCCTAACTAGAAGAGTACCAAGCTCTGATGCCAACTGAAAATAGGTCTTAGAAGGGGGTGAATGAGACTAAACTACCAATATGCCCAAATTAAAAATTCTAAACACTTGCAAATATAAATATCACAATTGAATAGCTAAACAATGGATATACCGATATAAATAAGTGGCTAAGCTAATTGTAATTGTGAAAACATAAATATATAGCAAGCAAGAATAGAGATAGCAATCAAGTCTAAGCAATGAGCATATAGCATATAGAGTGGAAGCAATAAACCTAGCATGTAATTTCTAATCTAAGGTAAATAAGCAATTAAATAGTAAGAAATTGCAAGCACAAACATGCAAGTTCTTAGAGAGGGGTTCGGGAGATCCTCTGGTCCTTTTTCTTTAGGCGTACGAGCTCGTTCCACTAAACCCGTTTCCACCGAGACAATCACGTTGCGCATGCGCAATCAAACACGTCACTCGATACACGGGTGAATCTTTTCTCTTACAAGCTTCTCTCTCTTACAAAGGCACCCCTGAACTCAAGAATGCTTGCACAAAGAAAGAAAAACTTCTCCCACTCTTCTCTCTTACAAAGACACTTTAGCACTCTAGAGTTCTCACACAAAAGAAGAAGAGGGTTACAATAAGTATAATTACTCTCAAAAGATTTTTACAATTGAAGTACTAATACTCAAGAAGAATGGATAGCAAATAGAGCCCTTGAGTGTGTGTGAGATTAATTTGGATAAGCAAGTGAAAGCACAATCAAATTCTCACAAGATGTGTGATTTTTCTTTCAAAGATCAATTTAGAATAATAGCAACTAAAATCTCTAATGACTGGTTCTCAAAAAACCAAAGCAAAACCCTTTTTATAAACCCAATGAAAAACTAACTGTTATCGGTCAAATCTTCCATTTTTCAGTATCGACAGACATCTAAAGTTATACAAGACAGACGTCTGAGGTTTTAATAAAATAAATCCTAACGGCTATATTTTTAAAAACTTTTCTTCTTCAGACGTCTGTCATGCCCTTCTTAAGACGTCTGTACTACTACCAAAGTTCATAAAAATGTCTTTACTTAAAGATCGGGTTGTCATATGCCTATATACAACAAGCGTCTTAAATAAAAACCATCAGACGTCTGAAGAACAAAAAAAATAGTAACCCGAGACTGCCAATGAGACGTTTGTCAAAGCAACAGACGTCAGTTTTGTCGAAAGACATCTGAAGTACATTTTGACAAACTTCTAAAGTTAAAAAAATGCAAAAATATCTTTACTTAAAGAAAATGAGGTTGATCATGTTACCAATAATCGGACAAACGTTTGAAAAACAAATGGACAAATGTCTGAAGTTCAAAAACCCAGTTTTTCAGATATTTCTGATATTTGAAAATCTACAGTGCCCAGATGTCTGTAGTTGTTTTGGGCAGACGTATGGCATAAACAAAAATCAGATATTGAGGATTTTATGAAAACGAAAACTTTAAACTCGAAAATCCCGATATTTATGTAATGTAAAACGTTTTTGTATGCATGTGTGAGTATTCAAGAGCTCTAATTAATATTAACCATAATTCGAAGAGTACTTACAAGATTTCTATGTCGGTTATCGCAAATCTTCGATTCTTGAATCTTGAAGTCTCGAGCTCTTGAACATTTTGTGTTTCGCTTCACTTGAACTTCGAATACGCCGCTTCACTCACTAGCGTCTTGAAGTCGATATTTGATCTTCAAATCTTGGACTTGAATTTGACGCATCAACTTAGACTTGGCTTCTAGATTCTTAGCTATTCGTAGCTTGAACTCTTGAATTCTTATTCCTCGGCTACTTAGCTTCATGAAGCTTGAATTGGCAGTATGAGAAGCACTCGTTCATATCCTCCAAAATCTCTATTAGATACGACGTTTAAGCTTGTTTTCTTCCATCCTTCTTTAAACGCTTGTGTCATGAGATATCCGATATCCTGAAATTCAATCTTAAAATAACCATGCATATCATATACAGTGGTATAAAATAAACAAGATATTAAACACAAGTATATGAAATATCCATTGTTTCGATATCATGAACATGAATAGTATATCAATATTAAGAAATAAATCAAGTACAAACCAAGAGATATTGATATACCAAATATTTGAACTTTTAATAAACCTACATGCATCTTTAATTGTTTGAATATTTGAATTACATACGGTATATGCATCATGTACAGTAAGATTAAATATATGACATGCACAACGAATATGTCTGGATCTCTGATGGGACCGGGGTTTCTTGGCCAAAGCCACAGCTCCATTGTTATCACAATACACAGGTATTGGATGCTCAATGGATGGAACCACACAAAATTCAGCTATGAACTTGTTCATCCAGACAGCCTCTTTGGCAGCATCGTTGGCAGCGATGTATTCAGCCTCCATCGTTGAGTCTATTATGGTATCTTTCTTGGAACTCTTCCAACATACCGCTCCTCCATTGAGGGTGAAGAAAAAATCGGAGACCGACTTACTGTCGTCCTTATCACTCTGGAAGCTCGAATCGGTAAAGGACTCCACCTGTAGTTCACCGTTACCATACACCAAGAACATTTCTTTATTCCTTCTCAAGTACTGAAGAATGTTCTTCACAGCTGTCCAGTGTTTCTCCCCTAGATCTGATTGATACCTACTCACTACACCTAGTGAGTAAGCTACATCTGGTCTGGTACATAATATCGCATACATGATAGACTCGACTGTCGAAGCATAGGGTATCCCTTGCATGCGAGCCCTCTCCAAATCAATCTTGGAAGACATCTCTTTGGAGAGAATGATTCCTGAACAAGCGGGTAAATTACCACGCTTAGAAGCTTCCATACTAATCTTCTTTAGTATGGTGTTTATGTATCTGGATTGGGACAGTCCCAACATCCCTTTACATCTATCTCTATAGATCTTTATCCCCAAGATGTAGGAGGCATCACCTAGATCTTTCATGGAGAACTTGTGTGATAAGAAGATCTTGACCGAATGTAGTATAGGAACATCGTTTCCTATTAAGAGTATGTCATCCATGTACAATACAAGGAAGACAACCTTACACTCTACAACCTTCTTGTATATACATGGTTCATCTACATTTTTGATGAAGTCAAACTCCTTGATAGCTTCATCAAAACAGATGTTCCAGCTCCGTGATTCCTACTTTAATCCGTAGATTGATTTAAGCAGCTTGCATATGCTTCCGCTACTCCTACTGTCTACGAAGCCTTCTGGCTGTGTCATGTACACGCTCTCTTCTAAATCACCATTTAGAAAAGTGGTCTTGATGTCCATCTGCCAGATTTCATAGTCATGGTATGCAGCAATGGCAAGTAGGATCCTGATGGAATTAAGCATAGCGACAGGAGAAAAGGTTTCATCATTGTTGACACCTGATCGTTGATGAAAACCTTTTACTACAAGTCTAGCTTTGAAGGTCTCAACCTTTCCATCTACACCAAATTTCTTCTTAAAGATCCACTTGCTCCCGATGGGTTTTACCCCTTCAGGAGCAACTTCCAAAGTCCATACACTGTTTGTGTACATGGATTCCATCTTAGATCGCATAGCATTCAGCCAGTTCACAGAGTCTCCACTTGTGATGGCCTGCTCGAAACTAGTTGGGTCATCATCTTCCATGATCCAATCCTTGCTCCCACCGTCTATGAGAAAACCATAGTATCTCTCAGGTGGATGAGGAACCCTACTAGATCTGCGGAGTGGCCGAGGTTCGTCGGGGACTATTGAATCCTCCGGTTCTACCAAATTGTCAGTTATAGTTTGTGTAGCTGGAACTTCTTCCAGCTCTACCTCATAACCACTAATTTCTTTCATAAGAAATTCCTTTTCTAAAAAGGTTGCATGTCGAAAAACAAACACCTTTTGTTCCTCGGTGTGGTAGAAGATATACCTTTGCGAATGTTTGGGATATCCTACAAACTTGCATAGAACTGACCTTGCCTTGAGCTTGTCCGGATTCTGCTTTTTAACATAGGCCAGACAACCCCATATCTTAACTCATTTAAGAGATAGTTTCTTCCCATTCCATATCTCATATAGAGTGGTAGGCACGGATTTGGTCGGAACTCTATTCAATAAGTATGCAGCTATCTCAAGTGCGTACCCCCAAAACGAAATAGGCAAATCAGAATTACTCATCATAGAGCGCACCATATCTAATAGGGTGTGATTCCTCCGCTCCAGAACTCCATTGTGTTGTGGTGTATACGGAGGAGTAAGCTTAGAAATAATCCCATTCTCTTTTAAGTAGTCTCTGAATTTCATGCTCAAGTATTCTCCTCCCCGATTAGATCGAAGGATTTTAATATTTTTACCTGTCTGGTTTTCAACTTCGTACTTATATTCCTTAAATTTCTCAAAAGATTCATATTTGTGTTTCATCAGGAACACATGTCCTTATCTTGAGAGATCATCGGTGAATGTAATAAAGTATGAGGAACCATTCCTAGTATGTGTAGACATAGGACCGCATACATCACCATGTATCAGTCCCAAGAGTTCAGTAGCTCTTTCTCCGTGTCCAGTAAATGGAGTTTTGGTTATCTTACCTTTGAGACATGACTGGAAAGTTTTAAGATGTAAATTCGAACGGATTCAAATATCCATCCTTATGTAACTTAGCCAGTCTTGTTGCATCGATATGACCCAGTCTACAATACCACAAGAAGGCTTCATTCATTTCTGAACCGTTCCTCTTCTGTGTGTTCTGTATACTCAGAACTGTTTTGTGATTTAGAACGTATATACAATTATACATCATACCATACCCAATCAACACTTGATTTAGGAAAACATTCACAATATTTTTGGTACAAAATAACAGTCGCTCAGAATCATTGTGTTACCACTTGGTAATATAAGCTGATATTCACCAACTGCTTTGGCTGCAACAAATGCACCATTCCTTTCTCTGAGGGACATATCACATTTTCCCAGTTCTCTACCTATACTTAACCCATGTAACAAATTACATACGTGGGATCCTGATTCGGTATTCAATACCCAGGACGTAGAGCAAACTGAGAAACGGTTCTCGGTAACGAACACACCTGAAGAAGATGCATCAGCATGCTCCTTCTTCGTTTTGGGTAGCGTGGGAATCCGGGTATTCTACTATTCCTTGCTCAGATTTATGACGGTCATAAGATAGAGTGGAACCTAGCCCTGTATAATAAGTGGGTTCGGTCAATACATCCATATTATTATCTTGATTAAGGAGTGTCATTGGTCGCTATCAGGAGAGAGAGAGAAGGATAATCACTTTTGCGTGCGCACTTTGCAAGATTAGATTGGTTATTATCTTATCTAATCAGAATGTCTCCCACCGTTTTTATCAAATATTCTTTCAAACCCTAAAAGGTAAGATTAGCTGGGATTAATTACATCCTACAAGTTCGCCAATCGTTCGGCCAGATAGGTATTGGTACTCCGAGGGAATCTCCCCATACTTTCGTATGGAACTAATTAAATAACTTCGTTTCCGCAGGGGCATCACCCCATTAGCACCTTTCTAAGACACCTAATGGATTGGCCAATTGTAAAGTGGAAAACTCTCCCAGGAGTAACTCTTACTCGCAATGGGTATCGTGATCCAACTATCATATAGAAGGTATGCAATCTCATTGCAAATTTCAACACTTGAAATTCCCAATATCTATTTTTACCCCTAGCAACTTGTGACCTTAACTATGGTCAACAAATCATAAGCGCTAGCTAAGTTCAACCCGTCATTTCGTGATTAAATTAAACCCACCCGTACGACCCTTAACTATGGTCAAGAAAGCCGTACGACTACCCTAATCCAATTGCATCACTTGCGGCAGATAAGAACTAATCAACTACCGTACACTACACCTTGACGGAGGCCAACAAACGCATCACGAATACTAAATAGTACTTATCTGAAATGACGGAGGGCTACGGCTGGTTTTTAAGAAAACCTTTAACGTAATGAACTTGATATCGTTGTAAAATCTAGTGATTTGAAAAGAAGTGTTTTTTTGTAGCTTTTACTTGTTTCACTAAAAAGGTCACTCCCGGTGAAGAGATCTTGGCTTTTTCCTTATCGAATGAGGTGCTGGATATTCATCAAGGAATACCACTATGCAAAGCAAGAACTAGAGAAGCTATAAAAACAAAACTGAGTAAGTTGTAGCACTTGCTAGTTTTTCTAAAGAGGTCACTCCCGGTGAAGGGATCTCGGCTCTTTCCTCATCGAATGAGGTGCTGGATATTCATCAAGGAATACCACTATGCAAAGTAAGAACTAGAGCTATCTTTTTAAAAACTTTTGATTCTACAAAATCTTTAGGTTTCTTTTCTTTTCATTAATCTCATTAATAAAGTCCCATCATTTATGTTTCCCTAAACATCACAAAAAAAGAAATGAAAATAGAACATACGCTTATGACATCCGCATTCGCCACGGGGCCCGTCATGCACCGTTAGGTTACTTAACTAACGGTAGAGCGGCGGCTAGACTAGCGCGGGTGCAAAATATAAGCAATATTTATTATTTATATATATATATATATAGCATTCGTCTCACGCAGTTATATGATCAACATCACAGAACACAACAGTAGAAGTCAACATATGAAATATTGGATATACTAAGAGGTCCATATTTTAAATTCAGCCAGTAATAAAAAACACGGATTTCACGGTCGTGATGAATAGCCAAACCCACATCCCTAGACCCCTATGAGAGCGGCACATAACCCTGCTAATTTTAGAGTTAGGAGACCTGGTCTCGACTCCTCGAGATGGTCTCCCACTGGACTCTAGAACTCGGTTACTTGTGCTCCTCACCTTGGGTCTATCCTAATGTAGAAAAGTAAATAATATACATCAATGGTGACATTATCCTCAACCCGGAAGTGCCCTAATAAAAGAATATTACATACAATTTTTACATGAATGAAAATTGAAAAACTCCCATCTCACGCAAAACCCCCCAGCTATTCATTCACGACGATCCAATATAATATATCACAGCAACACATAACATCACATGTTATCAACGTAAGTAAATATGTGTATCCCGAATGTCGTTGACATATACCAACGAGATTTGGGATACCCCACATATTACACTTACGGTCGCAAAAAATAAATAAAAAACTACAATAATTAGAATCTGCATTCCTTAGACATCATAAACCCGGAATATCTCATATTCCGAATTTTCATGCCCAACCCTATAAACCTTGCATTTTAGTCTCATATCGAAAACACTTTTCAATAACTTAGTCGGGTAATTTAACAAGATTCCTGACTACCCGATCGAATACTCGTCGGGAACTTTAGTAGATGGTCGCACCCCCGATACCGTCGACCAAGTGCACTTAGGTGGAACACCGTGACCGCGAGCACCCGAGCGAATGCTTTTGGCAACGGGTTTCTCCTAAAGTCACTTGGTCGGGGCTATAGGGCGTGGCTACCTAGTAAAGTTATCTGACGAGTATTCGCGTACGATACGCGATTGCGATGGAGTTTCGATCCGAATTGAAACTTCATGGTAATCGATCAATAGAGACTAACATGCTAGATTTACAAACAAACTAGTTTTCACAAAACTAATTTAATGTGGATTTCAACTACTGTATCACATATCAAACTTAAACCCGAAACGATATAAAAATTACGACTACGAAACACTCCGTATTATCCCTTTAACAAAATTAACATCACATGCAATTTTGGGCTAATCAAACATAACCTGAAATTACAAAACCAAGACTACAAAACACCAAACAAATTCAAGATAGAAAGAAGCAAGGGGGGTCGGCAAGGCCGGTCATTTTCCTCACCTCACCGGCCAAAGTTTAGAGTTAGTGTCTCGAATTCCTCTGGTGTTCAAGTTACATCAAATGTAAGCTTCTGCAGTTGTTTAAAAAAATTTCAGAGTCCTTTAAAAATTTGACAGAAACTTGGGGTTTCGGGTTGCAGTTTCGGAGTTGTTTCGGTTTCGTGATTTATATACATCGTCTAATCTTCTAGCTTTGGCTCTGATACCATGAAAGTGTTTGTTACCACCACAACTGGGTTTTACTAGCATCAAGCATGCCAATTTACAATTTTTAGGGTGCTAATTAACACTAAATAAGAATCGAAACTAGATGATTAGAGTTTAACTATGATATAAAATAAACTTTAACTAAGTGAAGGATGCTACAACCTTTATAGACCGTGTCCTTCTCTTCTCAAGCTCCGTGTAGTATTCCACGTGACTCACTAGGCTCCACTTAAAATTGGATTGAGCTTCCTTTGCGATCTTCGTGCCGAATATGATCCACCCGAAATTCCGCTAATCCAAGCTACATCTTCACTAAACTCTTTAGTGAAGGAAACACACTACACCATAGTGCTAATCTAGTGTATGATGGCGAAGTAGGGGTTTCGTTTGCTCACTAGGATTCTCACAAGCTCAAGGGTTCACAACTCATGTGAGGGATTGAGCTTGGAGGAGGTGGGGAAGAAGATGGAAAGAGCTAGAGAGAAGAACTTATCACATGAGCTCAAGTAAGTGGCTAAGGTGAAAAATGAACCAAGTAAAGAATGGCTTAAAACCCCACATTATTGAAGCAACCGATATCCATCAATATAGAATTCTAATCATGCTTCAATAGTATAGGATGATGAATAAAAAATTCATCAAGCCATGCTTTACACCATGCCACAAAAGTCTCCCAATTTTTCTACCTCATTTTCTATTTTCACAAAATAGAAAATCAACCATACTTCATATAATATATATATATATATATATATATATATATATCACATATATATTAATATATATATAAAGATAAGCAAATAATTAGTGAGCAATAATATTAGTTAATATATAATTATATCAAATATAAATATATATCATATTATTAAATCAACACTTGATTTAATAATCCGGTTATATCACATATAACCGACTAATATCATTTATCTGTATATCACATTATCAAATCAACACTTGATTCAATAATCCGGTTATATCACATATAACCTAACTGATATCAAATAACCGTCAGATTAGAATACGGTATCACAAACTCGTATTTAATCAGGCCCCCGCACATATCAGCATATGCACCCTACTTTGTTTTGCTTGAACTAGGAAACTTCTGTGTGGGACTCTAAAGACTCATCAATATGCCAGCAGTAGGTAATGATCACATCAGTTATCCATAAGCTATCAGCGGTACTCGCTGGACGTAACTGCTACCCAGGTATTGAGCGATTAGAAGATCAACAAGCAAGCTTGTCCAAACTCCCATGAAGCCTATAAGTAACACTTACCGTACAGTCCGGTCACTTCGTCTGATATGTCGCATATCGAGTCTGGGGGCGTAATCGTCAGACCCCAATAACTTGATAAGTCATGCCGATGTGTGGTCTATAACGGTACGAGAAACTACTGATAACACTTACTAGTAAATCTCATCAACAGCCCTGGCCAGGAACTTCCTGTTATAGCCAATCGAGCATAGCGCAACATCAACTCCCTATACCGGGAGAGACGAAACCCCTCTTATCGTTCATTGCCTCCATGTGACTCGGTAATGTACCCAAAATCCTCCTGTTTGCATGACTCCTTTAAGCCGTGGTAGGGAGGAAATCAAAGCACAGTGGGAACCACACAAGACTCTATAACGATCTTGGATCTACAGACTAACCTGTACCAGTGTCACTAGAGAACTGCTATCTGACGATAGGTATAGTAGCATCTAGGAGTTCTCGGCTAGTCCTGTTCAGTGTACCCATTCTCTAATGAGCACCTATATACAATTTTTGATGTCAAATACCAATGGTTATGGGATTAACCATCGCCCCAGACAGGATCAAGAAACGTACAAACTAGTCTACTTTGGAATATCGATGCCCTGTCTCGATATTCTCTCGATTAGGAACAATTGAAGGATGTGCTTGTGGACTACCCAGGTCCCAGTTGTATGATCCGCATCATAATCCTGGTAGTCAAACCAACATCCTAAGAGCTTTATCAACATGTATATGAGAGACAGTATAATAATACCAGTGAACATGTTAAGATAAAGGCAACCAGATAGCATACTATCATGTCGAGCAAGAAAGTCCTCTATATATATGTCTAAGAATCCACTATATCATACAATAATGGTCTCTAGGGCATACATATTCCTAACAAAGATGAGTCAATTCGTTGACTCGTCTAAGTCAGTGACGAGCCGACTCATGGTTCGTCCATCTCATTAGCCAGGCCTACCGCCGGTTGTGGTTTCTCCTTCGGTGTTGGTCTCATCCGATCCTGTACGCTCCTCAGGTAGATAATCCGAGTTCAAACTGGTTGCATTTTATTTCCTGACAGCTGCTGCTTCTCAATGTTGTGAGCAAATCATGCACTCCATAGTGTCGTACTCCAAATTGCATCTCTTCTCGCTTAATATCTTGCCACCTGTATTAAAAGGACTTTTCGACGCTATTGTGGACATTGAAATAGTTAGTAAATCATGAGCCATGGTAGAAAGCTCCGGATACAAATGTCCGTGGCTTTTCTACCAGACTAAAACATCAATTTCATCTATAGTATAATCTATGTTTAACTCAGTCTATAAATATATTGTTAATTCATTTAAAGATGAAGATGATGAGGCCTCATGCCCTTTTCGACTATTAAATAAGTGCAAAAGCTGGAGTCGAAGCATGTGAACTGGTTACGGACGGTGCTCTAGCACTTCTACCAGTAGAAGATCGTGCAACATATAAATCAAACACTTTATTTAAAGTATATTTAACGGTATTAATATAAGTATCAATATCTATAGTATGCCCCATACATCCATGTAACCCATTTAAAAGAGCTTCCAAACCTTCTAATTTAATTCTAGGGTCCATTGTCGAACACCAACTGTAAACAATTGGAATTTCAAATTAATATTTAGAAATTTTTAGCTCGCATAGCAAGTATAATGTGCTGAAGTGTCTCATTATTACAATGACTAGCAAAACATTGAGTTATATTATACAATTCAGAGATAATAATATGAGAAGTGGGTTATAAGTAGTAAAAAACGTTCGATTGCTATTTTAAAAGTCGTAAGAAAATCTTTGAAAAGTTCTGCAACCTCCCAATGATTATATGTTAAGTGGTTTTCTACAAGTATTTGCTCATTCCATATGCTACTATTAATCCCGCTAGTCTTTGATGCAGTACGAAGTATGTCATATATACTATTCCACCTACTACAAACATCTTTTCTAAAGGACGGCCTTACTCCTGCAGTCTGGCATCTAGCTTTATATTCAGATTTTCTTTTTCCAGAACTTTTAATAAATATACATGCATCTTTAATTATTTGAATATTTGAAGAACATACTTGATATGCATCCTGTACAGCAAGATTAAGCATATGACAGGCACATCGAATATGAAAAAGCGACCATTGCAAATTGGTTTGCACAGCCTAATAAGTTCAGTAACAGCAGAATTATTGTTGCCAGTATTATTGAAAGAAATAGAAAAGATTTTATTTACACAATAATATTCTTCTAAAACAGATCTAATTTCAGAAGATATATTAAAAGCATTATACTAGAATTGAAACTGTCTAAAAGCAATAATTCTTTTTTGCAAATGCCAGTCAGAATCTATCTAATGTTTTTTAACACAAATTCATATATGTTCCCTTCTATCAATCCAAACATCAGAAGTTAATGAAATACTAGTATCTAAAGAAATAAGATTATCAATTAATACATGTTTATCATCCTTATAGAGGCTAAAATAGTGATTTTTAAGCGTACATCTCGGAACCTTTTTGTATCCCGGCTGTAATGCCCTTTGAATGTACCGCTCAAAAGGTTGGCTTTCTCCGAATCTAAGAACGTGTTCACATGCTATGACAAATCTTGCCATTTCTTCAACATTTAGATCATGATTATATTGAAAAAGACCTTCATCAGATAAATTAATTTTTGATTGTGTTGAGGAGAAACCGGCCGTACTTTCTAAGTGTTTTTTACATGTTTATGTAAACTACCGGTGCCGGTACCTTCCTTATGTTTATATACAGTGGCAAAATATTTGCATATTGCGTATCTAACATCTTCCCTTTGTTCAATTGTATAGTGTCCCTAAACATTAATACTAAGTGCATGTTTTCTAGCTTCTCTGGTAGATGTCTGTGTGGGTTCTTCTGCTTCTACATGCATTTCATGATTAGGAACTTGGGTATGATGTGTATCAGATGAACCCTTTACTAAATATTACCAATACCAATTTAACCGCAAGAAGAGAGATAATAAAATAAAAGCAAGAAGTAAAAATAGCTAAAACGCTGTAGTAGAGAAATTGAGCAGAAGGGCAGTAGAGTAGAATAAGTCGGTCGGAATGTCGAAAACTCGGAGTCGGAGGCTCGGAGCTTCAATTCTTCAAAATTGAAAGTTGAGAGAAGGTTTTTTTATAATTTGAGAGAGAAATGGATTTGGAATGAGATGAAATGGGTGTAGGGTTGTATATATAGGATTTTCAAATTTTTTTTAGATTTTTCAGCCATCATGAAGCGGAGCGGGACGGGTCGATTCGTCACCAAATCCGACCGTTGGATTTGGATTTCAAGGAGAGGCGAGGCGATTTTTCACAGATTGCAACTAATTCAGTCGTTGGATTAGAAAATTCCTTCAGTAGATGTCTGTTCCGGACGTCTCCTTAAGAATTTTTTAAAATACAGACATCTAGCATATACGTCTGCTGAAAGATTTTTTTTGAACTATAGACGTCTAGTACAGATGTCTTCTTGAGAATTTTTTGAACTACAGATGTTTGTACCAGACGTCTGGTGAATAAAATTTTCAAGTAAAACTTAAGTTAGAGTCGAGTCGATGGCAAGTTGGCGAGACAGGTCGCTGGCGACTTGGCGAGGCGAGGGGCGATTTAGGGAGGTGAACTGAAGCGAGGCAACATCAGAAAAATTGGTAACCTGCTCTTTTCTATCACACCTCGCTTCTCAAAAGAACGGTAATGGATACGTGACGAGGCCCGCGACGTATTTATTCCGAGAAGGTCATTTCTCACAACAAATATGTTAAGCGTATATAAGCAATATAAAGTATGACAAGAATAAACAAGAGAATAAAATTCAACTACTATATATTACATTCAAGATTTTCATAGAGTTTCAAACTGATTGTAACGACCCTAAATTTCGTGTACCATCCCTTTTGCTTTAGTTCATAAAAGAGGATGTATTTAATTCTTGTATCGAGTCATAAGTTATTCTTGATAACTTATGTAAAGGAAACTCCTTGTAACTCATTGTTTAATACTCTTCGTTGTTGCCCCATAGCCTACGTGTTCAAATCCCAACAGTAACAACATTTTTTGTATTTTTCTTTTTAACGTTTTGGAAGCCCAAGAGTTTGCACGGGCATTACATGGAGATACGAAAGGTTGAAACAGAAAAGAAGTATGTAACCACGATCTTTAAACCCAAATGAGCACATGTCATGAACCCCAGGGAAAATTCCCACACCACGGTCGAGCCCTGGCCGAAATCGGCGGCCCCACTGGTCCCGATGGCCTCCATCTTTTGCACTTGCATCCTTTTCCCTCCCGCCTCTTCATTTCCATACTCCAAAATTGCTGCATTCATCCAGAGAACTGCTCACTAAATTTTTAGTCATTAAAACTAATTTTTATTACCCAATTTACACCCCTTTAATCCACCACACCTCATATCTCTCCTATAAATACCTAGACCAGTCCTAATTTTTCTCCTAGGTATATACTCTCTCAAAGTCTACAACTCAAGTTCTCTCAAGCTTAAGTCTCATTCGAAGCTAAAAAGCTCTCAAGCGTTTTCCTCTTATGACGTTCAATTTCAGTTCTACCAACTTAGCACCCGTCATTAGCACAAGAATAACCAGTAGGCCCTCACCGCTGTTTCATAAGTCATGATTAGGACATCAAAAGATCAAGCTTAACATCATTTCGAATATCGGTCTCGGTTCTTCAAACCAATGCTACTTCTTCAATTCCTTACTCATACGAGTACGAGCGAAATGGGTAAGTCTCCCTCCCCTCTCTTTCTTCTCACCTTGAATCCAACTCTTGTCATGTCTCAAAATCAAACTACCTAAATAAATTCTATTTTTTCCCTTTCTCTCATCGTCGAAGGGAATCAAAATTTAATATTATCATTATAACTCCATTCCTAAATTATCATGCTATAGATTTTGTACCTCATGACTCTCAATTCCATGACATTGCTAGATAATGTTAAATAGAATTTCATGGCATGTTAACAAAACCTATTTAATCGATATATACCAATTAACATTTTAGTACTATAATCTTTATTCTAGTTCGATATCATTCTTTCTTGTGACATGATAATATCGCACGAGATAATGACCTACCCCATACATGCACACATGAAAAGATAGCACGATTATATGGCCACTTTTTCTAATGAACAAAATTTTATTAATGTACCCTCAAATTTCAAAATACTCTTTTATAACAAATAACTTTTAAGTATAACTCTTTCCTTTGCAAATACGCCTCTACAATCCTTTTTAGGGGACCCTTTTATGGTTGATATGGATTATCGTATATCCTGGGTTTAGTGGAGTAAGATGCAGAACTCCTCACAGAGAATACGGTCCCGAAAGGAAGTACGGTTTTAAAGAAAAATAAACAATTTCTATAAAATTTAATATAAAAGAAAAAATAACAATATATGTTGAATTGAGTAATCACTATTTTCTAAATAATTAAAGAAAATTTTTAGAAAAAACCTTAAGTTTTCCAAAATGTTGGTTTTTTTATAAAAATTCCATAAACTTTTAAAAGGTTTTAACACTAAAATACCATAAAATCTAAAGTATTTTTATTAAAACCCTTGACATTCAAATTAATATATTTTACCAAAAATACTCTTGAGATTATTTTCAACTAGACTATTTTACATAAAACCTCCTCGAGAATTTAAATGATATCTTTCACATAAATACCTTAGAAATCAAAAGACTAGTTTATGTTACGTATTTAGATTGTAAATTGGTTTGAATGGCGTCTTCTCTCGTCAGTGCCTCGGGGTGCCGAATAAAATGATACACCACTTTCCTCTCCCTAAATGTATATCGTAATTTCAGGAAAATCAAATCACTTAGGGCTTGAAATCGAACTTAAACTTAAACTTGAACTTAAAACCGTACTCGAACTTAAAACCAAACACGGACTTGAACTTATACTTGAACTTGACTTAAACCTAAACCAGAACTTGACTTGAACTCGAATTTGATTTGAACCTGAACTATATACTTGAAACTTGACTTGAATATACGAACTCAATAAGTATACTTGAAACCAACTTGACTCAAACCATGAATACAAATGACATGACTTGCACTTTACATGATTACATGAACTCAATCTTGAAACTTGATATCATATATCACCTTTTGTATCCATGGATTCGATCAAAACTCATAACACAAAACACAGACTGTTATACACGGGGTGTTGGAATAGTTTAAGTGTGAATCCAACGAAATCTCAGGAGTTCTCTTAGTACATGAACTCTTGGATCGGGTTGACTCCTCCACAGTTTGGAGTCCCAATGCTGTACTTTTGATCGGGTCGACTCCTCCATGGTTTGGGGTCCCTTCCTCCATAGCTTGGGGTCCCGATAGTACATCCTTGATTCGGGCCGACTCCTCCACTGCGTGGGATCCTGACATTCATAATACTCTTGAGATTGGTTTTCATTCACATTTAAACTTATGTTAATTAGATTATCTTGTAGGGACCTTTTAGGAAACTTACACACACTTCATGTACCCTATACCTACACTTCACGACCATGCTATATACTTGCTTGCTATACTCATGTCACATTGCCATGCTTATATAGTTGCCATTAATATTGTCATGTTATACATGTTCATGTTTCATCTATATCACATGTCACCTTGCATTATATATATTTATATATATCACACCTCTTTTTGGGGACTTACTGAACGAAAATTTGCTGACGGGCATTCTTCCCATCTTTGTTTCTTTAGAATGTTCATTAGATGATCTAAAGACCGAGGAGGTGGAACCAACTACAGAGGATTATGACCAGCTAGCTTCACAGGCCAATCCTTAGTTTTTCTTTTCAGCTCTTCCTTTCAGTATGCCACTGTTTAGGCACTTTTCTTATTATCGTACTTTTGTTTTAGACATCATGTCCATGTATTAAACTTTTTGAAGTTGAATGTAAATAAAGTTGTTGGATTTTATTCACTTGTTATTTCTTGTCACTTTAATATTGCTTATATATGCTTAGCGTATTTGGTTTGAGAAAGGACCTTCTCGAAATAAATACGTCGCAGGTTTCATCACGTTTCCTTCTCCCCTCTTTTGGGAAGCGAGGTGTGACACTGATACAAGATATCGTAAACAAAGATACAATAACAAGAAAGCCTTAAACAAGAGGCATACTGAAATAAAAGCTGAAAAAAACTAAAGATCGGCTTGTGATACAAACTGGTCGTAATCCGCAGCAGCCAGTTCCACCTCCTCAGTCTTTAGATCACCTGACGAACATTTCAAGGTGGAATACCCGTCGGTGAACTTACGCTTGGTAAGTCCCCAAAAAGGATAGGAATGTGAATGCGGTAAAAGACAACATGTAAGTAGAATATGATTTCTAATGTGGTTATATAAGAGTATCAATTAAACCTAGCAACTATATGCGCATGTCAAGATATCATGAGTATGGCAAAATGTATATAAGCATAACAATTTAAGATGAGCATGACAAACAAATATAGTATGGCCGTGTAGTGTAGGTATAGTGAGTATGTAACAAGTAAAAGTGTTTAACGTATAAGGAATAACAATGTGTCCTAAAGAGGCCACTAAAAGATAATCTAACCAATGAAAGTTTAAGTATGAATGTCAACCAATATTAAGAGAATTCTCGAACTCAAGGCTATCGTCCAGGGGTAAGGAATCAAGGGCCCAAAAATAGCGGGACTTCAATTGTTATAGAAGTATTCCAAATCCAACAGGCTATCATCCGGAAGCTTGGAAACACGGGCCCTCATTCGTGAATTCATGATGTATTGTTCAGCTCGGTACCATAGCAACGTGATTTGTAGTTATAGGACTCATGAGATTTCATTGGATTCATACTTAAACTACCCCAATATCATGCGTATTCTAGATTGTAGACAATGTCACAAGTTTTTCCCGAATCTATGAATACAAATGAGAGAGTACAAGTTTAGGTTTCGAGTTAGGTTCATGTCTAGTGTATGTATTCATGTCACATTTCAAATATTCATGTCATGTCCAAGTATTCATGTCAAGTTATATTCATGGTTCGAGTCAAATCAGGTCGAGCATACAATAGGTTTATCACACAAGTCATGTAGATATAATAAATAAGCAGTCACAGAGCATGAAATGAGACGAGTATATTATTCAAGTAATGACCAGAAACAATGCAATAAATAAGTGTTATGTACGACTAATTACTCAAGTCAATTGAATTCAGAATATAAACGGAAAATATAGCCCTAAGTGTTATGCAAACATGAGTTCAAGTATCGCCTAAATACGAATACTGATTTGGAATATATACATATTTTTGTATCGTGACGCAGAACTGATCAGAATTTGTCCAGCCCCGACACACATTTTGAAAACACAGTTCGCGTTAATTTCCGTCGGTTTTCAGGTTTTAGAAATTAAAAAATACTTGTAGGTCTTTCGGTGTAATTATCCAAACAACTAATTTTCGCGCAATTTGGATTCCTGAAATTCTAGTTATGCTCATTTTAACGTCAGGGTTTAAAACAGAAATTTTGATTTCTGGACAGCCACTGTGGAGTGTATTGTCGGGCATATATCGGGTCATTTTATGGATTTCCGAGTCACCAAGTATATAGTAAATTCTAGGTCTGTCAGTTGTTCATCTATACATCTAAATTTTTTCACAAACTCAAGTTATGTCGTATTTCAAAACAGTGTGCGAATCAAGACAGATTCGTAACTTAATTTTGTAACGCAGTTTTCTATATTTATATCGATTTTCAGAAAATCTATATAACTAAGAAAATCTAGATATTTCGATCTAGATGTCCAAAACATTTGAAAACACTTAATTTGGATTACATATGATAGAATTATGGCTTCTCAAAGAAAGCCCTTAAAAGCAGTTTTTTATATTTAAAAACAGTGAATAAAAAGGCATCGTAAATCCTAAATCGTTACATGATTCAATTTGAAACTTTTACTGTAGATCTAAAATCCTGTATAATATATAATATAATTTTCCCAGTATGTCCAAAATTTAAGATTGATTTTCTAGAATTTATTTCGAATATAAGGGTATTTTAAGGTCGTATGCGTGAATAACAAAATTATGGTATTTATTTGCAACTTCATTTTTTTTTTTAAATATCGGGCTTATTGAGATGACATGCTATATAGAGTGGTATGATTCATTCATTCTCATAAACTAATAATATTACCAATTTACCGTGAATATGTATAAGAAAAATCGTAACAATCACTTAACAAGTTATCAAGCATGTAGGCAATATATCATCTTTGTGTACTAGATTAATTAATTTATTTTAAATATGTTATTTAAACGTGAGAATTACCAAAGTATGTGCAAGTAGAGACATGTCAAAAAGAAGGAGATTTAACAAAAGGAAGGTTAACAAGAAGGAATCTATAACAAGTGGGAGAAAAAGAAGAGGATGAGGGACATACTCTCACAAGCCGTTATTATCATCGGGTCCGTCTACCCGCCTATAGCCTTACGTTACTAGTGAGATTTTGAAACTTGAGGGAACACCAACGTCAATTAGAGAGCTAAGGTTTTGAGAATGAAGAAGAAAAAAGAAAAAAGGAAGGCTAAAATGTGAAACGAATAAGAAAAGAAAGAGAGGACCAAAATATAACAAATGGTTTATGTCACCATAATTCCATTTAATTATATTCATAACCATTCTCATTATTTTGAGAGTAAATAGGAAGATGAAATGAAAAGTCGTGATTACGAAAAATATATAAAAAATTGATAAAAAATTTGCAAGATACAAGGTTCAAGCCTATAGCCTATATGCTAGCAATGCAATGACTTAACCAATAAGTTACAAGATTACTATTATATATAATTAAATAGAAATAAATATATGGAGAGTTTAAAAAGAGAATAATTTAAAAGATAGACGGAATTTTTTTTTCTTTCAATAAAACAAATTCTCTATTTTTCAAAATTTTCCTTTAAAACAAAATCGAACAAATTCTTTATATCAAAATAAATCTTTTTTTTAAAATCTTTCAAAACCTTTTCTTTTTACAAAACGAATCATTTCGAAACAAATATATTTTTATTTATTAAAAAATATTATAGTAAAAACAGGGTCGTTACCACTTCACCTGACTAGCCGACTCGTCTACGTCAGCAACGAGATGAACAAAATTCGGTTACGTCAGCAACGAGACGGACAAAATTCGCCTCGTTGCGAGACGAGGCAAGCCATCGTCGAGTCGTTTCATTTGCCGGGCCTATTATGTGGGTGTCCTTTGGTTCGAAATTTTGAAAATGTTTTTTGATTAGTATCTTTTTGCCCAAGGTGTTTGGGTTGTGTGTGAAGGGAGAAAGATTGTGGAACTTGTGAAATCTAGAGCCTTGGGTCAAGGGAGCTACATGAAGTAGGCGCAAATTTAGTGTGGGATTTTAAAAAAAAAATTTAATAGAGTTTTCGTGTGTTTGTGTTTGGTACAACTTGTGGAGTTTTTACTCTGGAATACAATCTAATAAATACTTATTGGTGGGGTTATCGTTTACGACATGTTTGACAATCGAAAAATAAGTATGAGATAGAAATGGAAAATAAAAATAAAATAAAATAATAAGTTACAGTTTCTCAAGAGTTTCATCAATTTTCTTAGCTTTACCAGGAAAAGTGAAATGAGAGAAAATGAGGATGCGGAGGAAAGTAAGAAGTTACTTACCAAATTCACCTTTGTATCCACAAACAAGTAAAGTTAGAAACTCTCCTCATTTTCCAACTTTCCATGTTCACTTTCTTGCTCCTGAACGTGCCCTTAAGTTGAATTTGAGTTTTTTCAACCGACTAACAGAAGAGTTAATTTGTTTTCTAATAAAACATTCATGGGTTGAGTATATGATAATTTGTGTAACCACTATTTTTAAAGATTGAATTTAGGGGTTTTTAACAAATTTTTTTTTGTTCTCCTTAAGGCTACTTTGGCAGTTGGGAATTGAAAAGTAATTAGAAAAAGCCAGAAAAGTGAAATAGAAAGAAATTGATAAAAAAATATAAATTGTTATTTGTTTATTTAAAAAGAAATTGTGAAAGAAGCTGAGCTAGTGTTTATATAATAATGGAAATTGAAGTTGGGTTGTTTGATTGTGATGATAGAAGGTAAAAATGTATGGTATAAAATTTGAAAGTATAATCACTTTCTATTTACCTTCTCTTACTTTCCAAGTTTTGAGAGAGAAAGTGAAATGCATGAAAAAGATGATATAAATATAACCACTTTCTATTCACTTGCCCTCACTTTCTAAGCTTTGAGAGGGAAAGTGAAATGCATGAAAAAGATGATGAGGAGGAAAGTGGGGAGCTGCTTCTAATTTCTCTTTTTAGCCTCCAAACATGAAAAACAGATAGAAATTGCATAACTTTCCAACTTTCTTTCTCCACTTCCTTGTAACCAAACATGTCCTTAGATAAATCCAATCATAGAGAGATATATGTCTTTTAACGTCCTTAGGTAAAGCCAACCAGAGAGAGATATGTCTTTTAACGTTTACATTCACTTTCCTCTCTAAATTATGGAAGGGAAAAAAATTAAATAACCTATGTGAAAAAGTTTTTAAAAATCCTTAACAAATGGGAAATAATTGTATTTTCCTCTTTTGCTAACTTTCTATTGTCTTTCTGTTTCTTCAAACTCAACTCCTTAAAACCAAAGGAAAAGATAGGTCCCCAAATAATTTTTAGGAAAAAACTTGAAACAAGAAATCAAATCTTTTCAAGCAGATTTTACGGCAAACATTCACGTAAGCAAAACATGTCATCTAATTGTGAAAAATTGATTTAACATTCAAAGGATAGTTGTTTCTTTTTTGGTGTAATCCAGTTTCAAAATTATGTCTTTTGCTTAATGGAAAAAAAGGGGGCAAAATGCTTTGTGATATCACCAATGTATTTTATTTGAGTTGGGAGACTGCTATTATTTTCCTATGGTTTGATAGCATCAGCAGTAAAACAGCCTGCTTTTCACTAACACCCATTGCTGGATAGGTATTATAGTATCAAACTGTCAACTGGTTTTAGCTCATGCCGTAAAAATTTCTTTTTCAAAGTAAGAGATCGCATGTTCAATTTAGGGGGTCGTATAAAATAGAGAGCATGTATCAATCAAATCTCCCATAGCCAACCAGGTACAAGTGACCATACAATGAATGACTCAGGCCCAAAACAGTCTACTGCTGCTTTCTATTTGGTTCTTGTTTAGAATTTTGGCTCCAATCTCCAATTTGAAATTTTGCCCTATTTTGGTAAATTCCCGCCAAAACTCCTCACTATAGCTGAAGAAAAAACACAAGGAGCGTGTCCAAGGCCTTTAAGGGCCCCACCCGGTCTGCGTTCTTATTTAATTTATTTGTCATCGTATAGTTCAACTTTAATGCTCAACTCTCATATCACAGACAAGTACTTTTAATATACTGCTATTTGATAAAGACCAACTAGCTAAGGTATTTAGTCTTCCTTCTTTTATTTATTTACCTACTTTAATGAAAATTAAGGTATATAATATTGCAGTTTAAATTAATGGTTTAATTCACTAGACTGTAAACAGTGACACCCTGCCGGCAGTGACGGTAGCAGAGACTATGACAAACACCGTCGATTCTAACAATGACGGTTAGGACAGCAGAAACCGACGATGCCTGTTAAGGCAATGGCATCGATCGCCGTCACCGACTCTTGACGTATTTAGCAAGAGTGCGACCACAATGACGACAGTCGAGCTGCCGATGGACTGCCTCCGGACATAATGATTGCCGTGGCCCCAACGGCGGAAGCGATATAGAAAGCAGCCGCAGCAGCAACCAAAACCAATACATAGCGATGACCGTATGAATATCAAACGGAATCGGAATCGCGAAGAAATATCATATTGTTTCTAGGAACCAATTCTACTCTAATTCTACTTGTATGCAGTATACCAAATGTATAAGTAGTTTTTTAGGAATTCATACATACTAATTTTTTTTCCTGTGCCATGACATGTCCGTGTGGGGCCCACAGAAAAGAAAAGGGGAATATCCCACGGGAGTCTCGTACATTACATCAAAAAATCCGAGGAAAGGAGGCCATGCAAGAGAGCTCAAGGTCCCAAATGGAGATTTTGGAGATGGAGACGTGTGCGGTGTATGAAGGAGCAAGACAAACGCAGGGGCCAGGTGCGTCATCTCTAATGCTAGCTCTGTGTTTGTGTGTCTCTCAACGCTTCCAGGTGCAAGGATAGGGATGGGGGGCCGTGTTTGTGGCTACCAAGTGCAGGGACAAACAGTGAGCTGTATGATCATATACTTTTCTTGGTTTTAATGGGGCTGGGTTCGCACGCAGCCTTGTTGCTGCCGACTAGTGAAACAGCCCCCAGCAAAGTGGAGGCCACTTAAGGCAAGGACCCCATCCCCTGCTTGCACCCTTTCCGTGCTGCACACCCGCAGCAACGAGGCTGTGAGCAACAGTAGCCCTAGTTAACTCTTTATTTTGGGTCAATTCTATAAATTTTAAACTAAAGGCCATAAGCTTTCCCTTTGACCGAACTATACCTAGCGGCACGATCAGGGCCCATTGGAGAAAGTAGGGCCCATTAGAGAAAGTAGACGCAAGGTCCAAAAATGAAGCAAATGGGCTCTCCATATCCAATAAAGAAAAACAAAAAAAAAAACGGACCTAAAACCCAGGCCATGATCTGATCAAGATGAACGGATAGGGTTCACGTAAGAGTGGAGACCCCTAAGAAGATACGCCATATATATATATATGGTCCGCGTTTTTAAAAAACGAGAACTCTCGATCCAGAATATATTTGAACGATTCGAACAGTTCAAGTTGATCACCCTATCATCAAATGCATGCGTATGAAAAATCAAAAGATTTGAAGACTTTTAACCCATGCATCAAATGCGTGCAAAATAAACGACTTTCAATATAGCAACATAAACTCCATATGATGCATAAGTTAGAGTTTCAAACCCTTTGATTTTTCATACACAGACTTGAAGGTAGGATGATCAACTTGAACGGTTCAGATCGTTCAAATATGTCGTGGGTCGAAAGTTCCCGTTTTAAAAAACGCGGACTGATTTGCAGTGGAGCACTTATATATATATATATATATATATATATATATATATATAGAGAGAGAGAGAGAGAGAGAGAGAGAGAGGAGCTGCTAAATCACGCTCCAAGTGTAACTAAGTTAGTTATACCCTATACAAAATTGATATGATAGATCAATTTTTTTTTGGATGATCGTCACCATTCATCTTGTTCTCCATATTTCAATATATCAATATACCAAATTTTATGTCGTTTGGAGACATTTTACCTATACATCGGATTATACCAAAATGAGCGGTTTTTCGTCCACATTACATTTAACAAATCTAGATCAATGGGAAAAAAATGTCCAAATCATATGAAAATTTGTTTACTAATATTTTAGAACATAAAGATTAAGATGAACGGTGACGATCATCTAAAAAATGATCTATCAGATTGTTTTTGTATAGGGTGTAAGTAACTTAGTTACACCTAAGAATAAAATGAGCCGCTATATATATATAGGTAGCGACGGGGTGAGATGAAATTCTTAAAGTGAAATGGAAAAATTCGACTATTGGATCGACGATCAAATTTTTGCACCATGTTCTACGCGTCAAAATATGTATGTGTATAAAAAAAAATGACGATATTGTTAATTATGTATATGCCATAGATGCCATTATTGTACATGAGATGTATATTATAGTGGATGCTTGGATATATATAGAGAGGAATTTCTTGCTCGACATAATAGTATGCTATCTGGTTGCTCTCTGTCTTAACATGTAGACTTGTATTATGATACTGTCTTGCTCTCACATGTTGATAAAGCCCTTAGGATGTATGCTTGACTATCAGGACTATGATGGAGATCATACTAGTGGGGCCAAGGGTAGTCCACAATTACATCCTAGTCGAGGATGTATCGAGACAGGGCATCGATATTCCAGAGCAGACTAGCGTATACGCATCTTGACCCATATGATGAGCGATGGATGATCGTACATCCATTGGTGTTTGACATCAAAGATGGTATATGGGTGCTCAGTGAAGATTGGGTACACTGTGGAGACTGAGTACACTGAACGGACCCGCCGAGAACTCCTAGTTGGTATTATACCTATCGTCAGATAGCAGTTCTCTGGTGACACCGGTACAGGTTAGTCTGTCGACCCAAGATTGTCATAGAGTCTTGTGTGATTCCCACTGTACATTGATTTCCACCTTACCACGTTCAAGAGAACGTGCAAAACGGTGGCTTTTGGGTACAGTCCCGAATCACATGGAGGCAATGAGCGATAGGAGGGGATTCGTCTCTCCCGGTATAGGGGGTTGATGTTGCGCTGTGCTCGATTGGCCATAACGATAAGTCCCTGGCCAGAGATGCTACGGAGATTTACTGATAAGTGATCAGTAGTTTCTCGACCCGTTATGAGCCTTACATCGGCACGACTTATCGGTTATTGGGGTCTGACGTTTACCACCCCTAGACTAGATATGTGACATATCAGACGAAGAGACCAGACTGTACGGTAGTGTTACTGACAGGCTTTACAGGAGCTAGAGCGGGCTTGCTTGTTGATCTTCTGATCGCTCAATACCCGGGTAGCCGTTATGTCCAGCTAGTACCGCTGACTGCTTGTGGGTGCTTGATATGATCACCACCTACTGCCGGCGTATTGACGAGTCTTTAGAGTCCTACACAGAGGTTTATTGGCTTAGGCAAAACGAAGTAGGAGCGTATATGTGATATGTGCGGGACCGAGATTAGTATGAGTATGTGATACCATATTATATTCTCGCAATACTTGTATCAGTCGGTTATATGTGATATAGCCGGTTTATCGATTCAAGTGTTGATTCGATAACATGACACATATGATATTAGTCGGTTATATGTGATATAGCCGGATTATTAAATCAAGTATTGATATGATAATTTAATGTATAATTGTATATGTGATATGCTAGATTACATTAACTAATATTAGCTCACTTAAACATTTCTTTTTCTCACTTGTGTATATAGTATATATGTGATATATATTAATGTACATTTTTGTGTCATGCTTGATGATACACACTACATGGGTGTATGAGACTTACTCCATGCTTATGATAATTATGAGGATTATTTATTTTAAGTAAATCCAAAATTAGATGGAAATTAGTCACATGCATGAAACTTGTGGAAGCTTGTAGATGCATTGACTTAGTCCACTAATTTTGTTTTACCTAAGATATTTATTAACCTAACCATTATCAATTGGCAATGGTTATGTCTCTACATGAGTTAGTATATGATACAAACTCACCCATGGTTGCCATTCACTCTATAATCCATTATTTCTTCATCTTCTTCAAGCTCAAGAAAAAGCTCTCTAGGTTTTTGTGAGAAGAAGAAAAAGAGTGAGAAAATTAATTTTAAAGTGAGAAAAAAATTCCTACTTCATCATCCTCTACTAGATTAGCCATTTAGTTTAGGGTGTTAGCTTCACTAATCCCACATTAGTGAAGAGGTGGTTTGGGTTAGTGTCTCCTCGACGTAGACCATCTTCGGCCTCGAAGACTTCGTGCAACCTCGTTCCTTTCTTCTTGTGAAGCCATGCTAGAGTCCGGAAGGTCACTACTTGGAGCGAAGGGACTACTACATGGAGCTATTGAAGTGAATGACCGGTCTACAAAGGTTGTATTCCTAGTTTACTTAGTTGTAAAGTTGTTTACATTTTGTTTTCGTATGATTCTCTAGTTAAACATCCTAGGTTAGGGTTCTTTTAGCATGGCAAAATTTTAATTTGGCATGGAAGATGCCATCCGAAACCTTGCTGTCGTGCTTAAGAACCCTACAGAGGTATCAGAGCTACTAGGCATTGGATATCGACCTATGGGGGGTTCTCACTGTGTGACAATGTGGCGAAGCATAGGCTCTTACCCCCAAGGTGTCCCGAGACAGGAAGTTGTTCCGGCGGGTTGTAGTCATCGCGAGGGGGCATGCGTAAAAAGTAGCTGCTGAGGAACCTGTAGGTGTAACGGCGACCCCATTAGATGGGTTGGCTGCCTGACCTACAGTGGTATCAGAGCCTAGCTAGAGAATTACACGATGTATGTTAGATTACGAAACCGAAACAACTCCGAAACTTGAAACAAGATTACCTAGTTTCTGTCGATTTTAAAATGGGCTCTAAAATTTTTTTTAGCAACTGCAGAATGTTATATGTGATATAACATGAACACCACGAAAATTTGAGGCAATTTTTCCCTAAAGTGGCCGGTCACACCCCCTCTAAATCCGAGCTCACCGGTTGAGTTATGGAGTTCTGGCTTCAAATTTTCATGGTGTTCCAGTCTATGGTTTTTGGTGTTTTAGGTGTTGCTAGTTTTGCTAAAATTGCATGTGATGTTAATTTTCTGCATTGGCAATTCGGAGTGTTTCGTATTCGTATTTCTAACTTTGTTTCGGGTATTTTAGACGGTGATAAAAAGTTCGAACGGATATCAAATACCCACTTTAACCCTCGCCGGAAAATTTTCCAAGAGTTGGATTTTTTTCGAGTTAAAGAACATTCAAACATCATGCAAGTAATGCGATGGACCTTCTAGAAGAACGAAACGCTAACTCGATTCTATGACAGTAAGAACCGCTGCCAAACCCGAGGGTTTGCGGTAGTTCCGCGGCGTCATAGGTGAGGCAAGAGTTGACCCTTCTACGGTTGGTCCATTGGTACTGTGGCATGTGCTGAATATTTTTAAAACTGAGCTCAAGTGTTGAGCTTTTTGGGAAATTTTGGGTGTTTGTTGATTCGATCGGAATGTTTAACATCGTCTAGCTATTTGTGGAATGTGATACAATATGTGGAATTTATATAGTTAGGCATGAAATCCAAAATATGTGATATTTCGGGTTTATGATGTCTAAGGTGATTGTGGATTTCAAATGTTGTAGTTTGACATTTTCTTTTCTGCGACCGTAAGTGTAATATGTGGTGTATCACCGGTTTCGTTGCTATATGTCAACGACAATTGAGATACGCATATTTACTAACATTGATGACATGTGATGTTATGTGTTGCTGAGATATGTTATATTGGATCGTCGTGTTTTGAATAGCTGGGGGTTTTATGTGAGATAAGAGTTTTTATTTTCATTCATGTAAAATTCATTGTATGTAATATTCTTTTATTGGGGCATTTCCGGGTTGAGGATGATGTCACCATTGCTGTATATTATTTACTTTTCCGCATTAGGATAGACCCAAGGAGGGGAGCACATGTAACCGGGTTCTAGAGTCCAGTGGGAGACCATCTCGAGGAGTTGAGTCTGGGTCTCCTAACTCTAGAATTGGTAGGATTGCTTGCCGCTCTCGTAGGGGTCTAGGGATGCGGGTTTGGCTATTCATCGCGACCGTGGAATCCGTGTTTTATACAGGTTTAAAATAAAACACGGACCTCCTAGTATATCCAATATTTCATATGTTATCTTCTGCTGCTGATATTCTGTGATGCGATCACTTTATATGCGTGAGACGATTGCTTTATTATTATATATATGATATGTAATAAACGTTACTTATGTTTTGCATCCGCGCTAGTGTCGCCTCGCTATGCCGTTAGTTAAGTAACCTAACGGTGCATAACGAGACACTGTGGCGAATGCGGATGGCATAAGCGTACGTTGTATTTTTGTTTCTTCTGTGATGCTTAGAAAGCATAAATGATGGGACTTTATTAATGAGATTAATGAAAGAAAAGAAACCTAAAAGATGTTATAGAATCAAATTTTCAAAAAGGGTAGCTCTAGTTTTTGCTTTGCATAGCGGTATTCCTTGTAGAATATCCAGCACCTTATTCGATAAGGAAAAAGCCGAGATCCCTTCACCGGGAGTGACATATTTAGTGAAACTAGCAGACAACCCACTCGGTTTTGTTTTTGATTGCTTCTATAGTTCTTGCTTTGCATAGTGGTATTTGTGAAATATCCTGCACCTTATTCGATAAGGAAAGAGCCGAGATCCCTTCACCGGGAGTGACCTCTTTAGCAAAACTAATAAAAACCTCAAAAACACTCCTTTTCAAAAATCACTTGTTTTTACAACGATATCAAGTTCATTATGCAAAAGGTTTTCTTAAAAACCTGTCGTAGCCCTTCGTCGTTTCAGATAAGGATTAATTAGTATTCGTGCTACGTTTGTTGGCCTTCGTCAAGAAGTAGTGTGCGGTAGCTGATTAGTACTTATCTGCTTATTGCAGGTGATGCGATTGGATTAGGGTAGTCGTACGACTTTGTTGGCCTTCGTCAAGGGTCGTACGGGTGGGTTTAATTCAATCAAGAAATGAACGGGTTGAACTTGACTAGCGGCCTATGGTTTGTTGGCCTTCGTCAAGGTCATAGGAAGCTATGGGCAAAATATTATCGGGAATTTCAAGTGTTGAAATTTGCAATGAGATTGCATACTTTCTATGAGATAGCTGGATCCCGATATCCACTGCGAGTAAGTGTTACTCCTGGGAGAGTTTTACACATCACAATTAGCCGATCAAGCAGGTGTCTAGAAAGGTGTTAACGGGGTTCTGCCTCTGGGAAAACGAGGTTTATTTTAATTAGGTCCGTGCGAAAACACGGGGAACCTCCCTCAAAGTACCAACACTGGCCTGGCTGAAAGATTGGCGAACTTGTAAGGTGTAATTAATCCCGGCTATTCTTTGTTAGTTGTATGTATGCCCTAGAGGCCAGTATTGTACATATGATGTATATTATATTGGATGCTTGGACATATATAGAGAGGACTTTCTTGCTCGATATGATAGTATGCTATCTGGTTGCTCTTTATCTTAACATGTATACTTGTCTCTTGATACTGTCTGATGGTTATATGTTGGTAAAGCCCTTAGGATGTGCACTTGACTACCAGGACTATGATGCAGATCATACTAGTGGGGCCATGGTAGTCCATAAGTTCATCCTTTAACGTTCCTAGTCATGGGTGTATCGAGACAGGGCATCGATATACCAGAATAGACTAGCGTATACGCTTCTCGACCTATGAGATGGGCGATGGATGATCCCATATCCATTGGTGTTTGACATCAGAGATGGTATACGGGTGCTCAGTGGAGACTGGGTATACTGGACGGACTCGCCGAGAACTCCCAGATGGTATTATACCTTACGTAAGATGGCAGTTCTCTGGTGACACTTGTACAGGTTAGTCTGTAGACCTGAGATCGTCATAGAGTCTTATGTGATTCCCACTGTGCTTTGATTTCCACCTTACCACGTCCAAGAGGGCGTGCAAAATGGTGGTTTTTGGGTACAGTCCCGAGTCACATAGAGGCAATGAGCGATAGGAGGGGTTTCGTCTCTCCCGGTATTGGGAGTTGATGTTGCGCTGTGCTCGATTGGCCATAACAGGGAAGTCCCTGGCTAGGGCTGATTTAGAGATTTACTGGTAAGTGTTACCAGTAGTTTCTCGATCCGTCATGAGCCTCACATCGGCATGACTTATCGGTTATTGGGGTCTGAAGTTTACCACCCCTAGACTTGATATGCGACATATCAGATGAGGAGACTAGACTGTACGACAAGTGTTACTGTCAGGCTTTTGCATGAGTTGGAGCGGGCTTGCTTGCTGATTTTCTGATCGCTCAATACCCGGATAGCCGGTACGTCCAGCTAGTACCGCTGACGGCTTGTGGGTGCTTGATGTGATCATCACCTACTGCCGGCGTATTGACGAGTCTTTAGAGTCCTACATAGATGTTTTACTGGCTCAGGCAAAACGAAATAGGAGCACACATGTGATATGTGCGGGACCGAGAATAATGCGTGTATGTGATACAGTATTCTATTCTCACGACTTTTGTATCGGTCGGTTATATGTGATATAGCCGGGTTATCGAATCAAGTGTTGATTCGATAAGTCGATACATTGGATGTTAGTCGGTTATATGTGATATAGCCGGATTATTAAATCAAGTATTGATTTGATAATTTAGTGTATAATTGTATATTTGATATACTAATTTACATTTACTAACATTTGCTCACTTAAGCATTTATTTTCTCACATGTGCACACTTAATATATATGTGTGATATATATTAATTTGTGTTTTGTTTTTGTATCATGGTTGTTGATACAACATACATGGGTGTATAAGACTTACACCATGCTAATTATGATGTTGGGTTTAATATTTAAAGTAATTACAAAATTAGTGGATTATTGGAAAAATGCATGAAGCTTATGGAAGCTTGTGGATGCATTGACTAAGTCCACTAGGTTTGTTTTACTTTAGATATTTTGTTAACCTAACCATTTTAATTAGCTATGGTTATGTCTCTACATGAGTTAGTATATGATACACACTCACCCATGGTTCACTCTCTCACTTGATCATTATTTCATTCTCTTCTTCATTCTTCATCTTCTTCCTCCAAAAGAAAAAGCTTACTAGGGTTTGAAAAAGTGAGAAAGTATTGTGAGAATAATAATTCTAAAGTGAGCCCACTTCCTATTTCATCATCCTCTATTAGATTAGCACTTTAGTATAGGGTGTAAGCTTCACTAATCCTTCATTAGTGAAGTAGAAGTTTGAGCTAGTATTCCCTCGACGTAGATCATCTTAGGCCTCGAAGACTTCAAGCAAGATCGCTTTTTTCCCCTCGTGAAGCCATTCAAGAGTCCGGGAGTTCAACGATCGCAGCGAAAGGACTACTATAAGGAGCTTTAGAAGTGAAGGACCGATCTACAAAGGTTGTATTTTTATTTCACTTAGAAGTAAAAAGGTTTACTTATGTTTCCGTATTGTTTTCTAGTTAACGATTCTAGTTTAGAGTTTCTTGAAACGGCAAATTTTTTAAAATGGCAAGGACGATGCCTCCCGAAACCTTGCTGCCATCGATAGGAACCCTATAGTGGTATCAGAGCCTAGCTAGAAAATTATACGGATAATGTTAGATTACGAATACGAAACGAACTCCGAAACTTGAAACCCTAAAACCATGTTTCTGTCGATTTTAAAACGAGCTCCAAAAATTTTTCAAACAAGTGCAGAATCATATATGAGCAAGTATAAGAGCATGGAAGAAAGTTGGGACCCTGTGCTCGGATTTGGACCGAGCACATGGGGTGAAAAACCGGGGTGGCCGGCCCTGGGAAGTCCTCTGGGCCCCAAATTTTTTTGATGCTCTATGCTCTGGGATTTGGGGTTTCAGGTTATTCTCCGCCGAAAGACGTGACCGGGACGTTGGGACGTCGAGGCCTGAATTTCGAGGGCAGATACTAATTGGTGCTATCCGTCCGCCTCTCTGAAGATGCCAAGTTGATTTATGGCACCATGTATCGAAGGTTTAAACGGATGCGGCCGATGTAGCAGACTTCGTCAGATTCCCCCTCATTTGAGGGGTTTTTTGATTGTGGGGACGCTCTTCCCTGCAGGCGCAAGCCCCTGCAGTTAATTACGCTACCATATCGCGGTAACCACTTTATCCTTCTCCAGATGGTCACTTCGTGTCGTGTGTGTTTGTTTTGTTTTTGGTTGCCCGTGGATTGTATACGGAGACTAATTTATGTTGTCGCCCGTAGGACATGGATTAGTCCAAATCCGTATTTTCTTAAATTTGGGTTTGGGGGTTGGGTTTAAGGATACATTAGTCTCATTTGAGACTGAGATCAACTTAAACGTTTGTTAAGGATACGTTAGTCTCATTTCAGACTAAGATCAACTTAACGGGATCATTTAGATCCAACAAAAGAGCATTTGGACTCTAATGTTTAGTTTAGGGACATTGCGGTCGATAATTAGTTTAAGAATGTTACGGTCTATTGTTAGTTTAAGGACATCTCGGTCCATTTTTAGTTTAAAGACATCACGGTCGAGCTTAAGGACATCATAGTCTATGGGTTTAAAGTCCCCACGGTCTAATATTAGTTTAAAGACATCACGGTCGAGGTTAAGGACATCATAGTCCATGGGTTTAAGGACCCCACAGTCCAATGTTAGTTTAAAGACATCACGGTCAAGGTTAAGGACATCATAGTCCGTGGGTTTAAGGACCCCACAGTCCAATGTTAGTTTAAAGACATCATGGTCAAGGTTAAGGACATCATAGTCCGTGAGTTTAAAGACCTCACAGTCAAGGTTAAGGACATCATAGTCCGTGAAATGTGTGGTTGTCGGGACCCGTCACCTCTCCGAAGACGTTGAAGGATTACAACGACAAATAGCAGAGGAGTGAAGAGATGTACCTTCGAACCAAAGTAGATTAGGTGATCTGTAGTCCAATTTGGAACTAAGATCAATTAATTAGATAATGAGCACATTGGCTCAGTTAAATCTGAATTGAGGACTTATGGCCAGCTTGGGCTAAGTCCAATTGGATTTGAAATATTGGCCCTTTGTTGGACCATTAGACATGTGTCTGGGTTCAGCCCCTCATCATTTAGCAATGCTAAACAAGAGTTTGGGTTCTAACCATGTCTTTATCTTTTATTGAGTGCTAAGCACTCATATGCCATATGAGATGATCATTCTTGGAAGACAAGGATATATTTGAGGCTCATTCAAAGGGAAGTCTTGCCTATGAAAGACTTAGCCAATTTAGGCTAGATTGATTTTAAAATAGTGTTAAACACTAGAAGATATTTGGCGGTCACGTGTTCCCACGTGATGCGCTTAAGATAGTGTTAAACACCAAGGACGAAGCATTTACAGTAGTGTTAAACACTAGAAATGAGGTAGTCACGTGGGGTTACGTGAGGCGCCTGAGAATGGGGCCAGACTTCCTTTATTTTGTTCTCTGAATATTCAAATAAGTGTTAAACACTTTTAGTTTTCGCGGCCATCACGTGTGGGCACGTGATGGGCACCCATGCACTGATTTATTAAAGTGATTTTCTAGAGGTCACGTGGGAACACGTGAGGGCGCCCATGCATTAGATTTTAATCCTTCAGTTCTTTCCATCTTCTCTTTTTTAAAGAGGTGTTTGTCAGGGGTCACGTGGGGTCACGTAAGACGCCTGAGAATTGGGACAAACTTCCTTTATTTTCTTCCCAGAATGTTCAAATAAGTGTTAAACACTTAAGTCTTCACGGCCATCACGTATGGGCAAGTGATGGGCTTCCAGGCATTGATTATTAAAGCGTTTTATTAGGGGTCACGTGGGGACACGTGAGGGCGCCCAAAAATGGTTCTGCCTTTGGATTTGTTCTCTTTTGTTTTGAGGGTCACATGGGAGCACGTGAGGCATTGCCTCTGGGCTTGTTCTTTCTCATTTTTAGGAGTCTGTTTAAGGGTCACGTGGGCGCACGTGAGGCATTGCCTCCAGACTTATTCTTTCTCATTTTTAGGAGTCTGTTTAAGGGTCACGTGGGAGCACGTGACCATGTCTCATTCTTTCTTTTCTACTCATTGAGGATGAGGGTCACGTGTTACCACGTGACCAAGTTCTTTACGTACATGGAGAGCTTTAAGTCTTTTGTTTTAAAAATTAGATTCTCTGTAGGGTTAAACCCTAATTATGTTTTAGAGGAATTAAATTCCTATGTATGTGGAAGAATTAAATTCTTATTTGGGAGAATTGAATTCTCAAATAGGGTTAAACCTAGTTCTGTTTGGAGGAATTAAATTCCTATGAATTTGGGAGAATTAAATTCTCATATAGGGTTGAACCCTAGTTTTGTTTGGAGGAATTAAATTCCTGTGAATTTGGGGGAATTAAATTCCTTAAACTTAAATTCTCCCTCTAAGTTTTGGATCTGCATGACAGAATCTCCCCGATGAGAATTAAATTCTCAACCTATGAGGAGATCCGCTTCTGCAGATCTTCAACCAGAGAAAGAACTAAGTTCTTATTCAGAAGAGTTAAACTCTTAATTTGATAATTAAATTCTCTTTTATTTTATGGAGTTTAGATCTCTTTCCCCTTTCTCACCTAGTATTTTTTTTTATCTTTTGAAGAAATCTTCTTTTCTCTCTTGAGAATTAAATTCTCCTCTCTTTTTTTTCTCTCTGTTCTTCTCTAAAAAAAAAGTAGATCCCCTCTCTTTTCTTCTTGGCTCCTATTTATAGGAGAAAGAAAAGAATCAATTTGTTTAGTGAATCTTTCATTGAAAGATTTTGGTTGTTTTTGTAACTAACATGATCTCAGTGAATTTTATTCACCATTGGATTTTTTAATCCAAAAGATATTCTGTTTGTTACTCTTAGTGAATTTTAGGGAAATCTTTCCTTGTATAGAATCTTTCCATAAATTGGTGATTTTTAATCACCATTAGATTTTTAATCCAATGGTGCCCCATTTTACAGAGCACAATCCTTCTGTTTGAAAAGATCTAGGAAAATATTAAGGTTTTTGATTTCCCTTAATTAGAATTTAATTTTATTAGTTCAGAAGGCATAAAAGCCTATCACGTGTTGGCACGTGATCCCATTGTTTGATCATTAAAATAGAATTTAATTCTATTAATAAAAGAGTTTAGGCACCCATCACGTGTTGGCACGTGACCCCCCTTGATTAACATTTTACCCAGAATTTAATTATGTTGTTTTAAAGGACTAAGGATCATCACGTGACCCTTGGTCACGTGTGAGCACGTGATGCCCCTGTTCATACCATAATATTGCATTATTATATTCCCTATTCTTATTCGTTTTATAAATAAACATGTGCTTTTGACGCATATCTGCTACATATGACAGGTTACAGGTTCTTGGATCTAAAACAGTGAAAAAGATAGAAGACAATGCAAAAGTGAGACTACAAATGATAAATGGTGAAATCTCGATCGCGCCTACATTGTGAGGAACAATGAACAACAGTTCACCAAGTATAAAGGCAGCGACACGAAGAAACAGTAAAAGTCCACTACAATATTCACTGGAAAGATCTGGAAGAGAACAAGAAACCAAGCCGAGAAAAGACCTGCAGAAACAGGAAGTAAAAGAACAGAAGAGCCAGCACAATAAAAATGAAGCTCCAATCCTCCTGTTTGGCCGCGGAACCGCGGCCAAACCAGGCCTCGGGCCGCGGTTCCGCGGCAGGGTTGAGCAATCAGGAGATTAAAATTTTACCAAGTTTTGTGGCGGCTTTGACTGGTCAACCTAGGGGCCTTTTGGTAAATGCAGAAGTGCGGGTCAATTGTAACCTAGGGTTTCTATGTCCTATAAATAGATACCCAAATGCTTGTATTAGGTTATGCCTCCCTTCATTAATAAAATTCAGATTTCTTTGGAGAGCATCAATTTGTAAGTTCTTAATTTATTTTTCTGCCTTAGGTTAAATTTCTTATCTGCCCTAGGTAATTTCTATTCCTTGCCCTAGTTAAATTTAATTCCTTGCCCTAGTTAGATAGTTAGATCTTTTATTCTCTGCCCTAGATAAATGTTCTTCAATTCCCTAATGAGCGAGTAGTCTCCTCGCTTGTTAGGGTTATCTTTGGGGAAGGTTTGAGAGATGAAGATCTCTCACCCCTTTCTTGCCCATCACATATAATTAATAGGACTCCATGCATACATGCATACACCGCTCCCTACGACACCCTATCCTACGAGGTAGCGGTGATACCGTAGTATAAAGGCCCGGTTGTGATGGTTTTCCATGGAGGTTAGGGTAAGGATCGATAACGGAAGGACAAGAAGCTAGAGGGAGAAAACATCTTCCTGAATGGTTCTAATCCCCTTTATTAATAATTACCATAACTCCTAATAAGATCTTAATATGGGTATAGAAAGCGGTGAGATTTATTGACTTTCCAAACTTAACCTAAACCTAACCCTAGAAAGATTTAGATCTAGATTAATTTAGTTTTTAGATTTAATCAATCCGTTCACACCGTTCGGAATTAACTCGTAAGAGCAATTAAGAAATTCACAAAATTCCTATGGACCGACCCGTACTCACCGGCTAGCTGCAAAGCGATGCCGTGCTTGATTGCGGTTACTAGATATTCTTTGATCAATCAAATGGCGCCGTTGCCGGGGATGGCGTGTTATTTCCTTTTTGCAATTTCGGGTTAATCTTAATTAAAAAAATCATAAAAACTGAAAAATAAAAAAATATATATATATATAAAAATATATCATCTGTTATTTTTTGGAAAGGGTATTTTTTGTGAATCTTTACAGGATCGACGGATCTGGAAAAATCCAGAGTGCGAAACAGAAAAAGGTAGATCAGAACAGAAAGGGATTGGAACAACAGAGCAACACAATTTTTTCAGAGACCGGAAGCTTCAAATCCGCCGCCCTTCCGCCGCGCAAGCGCGCTCCCGCCGAGATTCCGCGGTCCATTTGCCACGTCAGCGCGCGTGTTTTGCACTGTTTGCTCCCCTTTTCCCTCTTCTGCCAATCCCCATATATCTTTTGTCAAATCTTCTGCAGGATTCCTTGCGCTTAAAAAAAAATCTTCCCTTCCAAATAACAAATCTTGTGCAGGATTCTTTGCGCCGCGCATAAAATAAAAAAGATTTGATTGCAAGTGATTTACTGTTTTGCATATCTTTAATCGGATTTTAAGGGGCTTTTGACCAATTCAGATTGGGTGGGGATTTCATCACCCTTCCCAGGACCCCAGAAATCACATAAGGCATTTGCATTGACCAAATCTTTAATTAAAAAAAAAATACTAGACTCAGCCCTAAGGACGTCGCGCTCAATAGGATAGAGGACTGGTTATAGGCATCGACCGTTTATCCTAACCTGACTTTGCGGTGTCTAGGAAAGCGTGTCTAAGGCAAGTGGTTACTTAATTAGGACCACTACTTTTGTAGTGGGGAGCCTCCCACTTACCTGGCACTTACCTGGTTGTAATTGGCGGTGAAGAGGCGGTTTGAGGTCCTATTTCTAGCCCTTTGGAACAGTTAGGAGCTGTCTAGCTGACCTAGGTGACCCTAGATCTAGGCCTGATTGTGCATTTTTGGTTGATCGAAAGCGTGTCTTAGCTCTTTTCTCGAAAATCTTTTTGCAAACAGTTCTAAATAAAGAGAAAAAGGAAAAAGGAATTTTTTTTAAAAAGACTTGCAACTTTTGTCGCTAAGAAATCCTTGCACCACCTACCTTATTTCTCTTCTCATCATGGGTACCCCACATCACAAATCTCTTGCCGAACTTTGGTATCCCGAACCTAACTTTGCTTCGTACGTCAATTGTTTCGGTCGATTTAAGGAAGATCCCTCCGTACCCAAAATTTCTTTGAAAGATCAAATAGAAGCGTCTAGGAGAAACAGTTCGACGTCGCAACCCACTTTGTGTCAACCAAGTCAACCTTCACCACCTTCGTACGTTGATACCACTTTTTCAAGTCCTGTTGTAACTCCTAAACCGATGTCCATTGCTGAGCATATTGCTCAATCTCGTAGCCGATCTTTCACTCCTCTCCACACATCTAGCTCTAGGGGTCAACAAGTCCATTCACCTTTTTATCCACATGTTGACCTTACTCCTGTCCAACCATCCAATTCCTACCAGTCCTACTCGACTTTCCCACCTTCACTAGACACTGTTTCTACACAGACATTTGGGTGTTTCACGTGTCCAAACAATTTTGAATCTTTTACCGAAACCCCTTCACCACCCATGTCTAGTTTGGAACAGTCATTGGCAGCTTATATTTCAGCAACAAACAAAATAGTGAGGAATGTGGATGCATCCATATCCGCCCTTATACAACCTACTGAACCGGTAGCTAGTTTCCCACTAGTTTCAAATTTTTCAAAGTATGAGGAGGCGGTTGGACAGAGTGAGAATTTGAGAGAAGCGAGTGAGTTCTACACACTCCCAAATCAGACCTACCCATACCCAATTGAAGCCCACAACTCCAGTTTTCCATCGATTGTCCCAAATGATTCACACGTTGAAAATAAAACATCTAACGAGTTGTGTGACTTTGTAGTGCTTGATTTGCCAGATTGTGAAGAACCCCTTTCGAGGGAAACCACACTTAATCCTTTCGAAATTTACACCTCCACTCTAGAACCTAAATTGATAAATATCCATGCTTTTGATAAGGTGTCAGAAAGAACTGATTTTCACTTGATTGAGGATATAGACGCCGGGAATATTTTGGATGATGAGCCCGTAGATTTGATTGAACTCTTATGTCCAATTCATCATCCCGAGTCATTAAATGTTTCTCCCGAACTTCATATGCGTCTTGATTTTGGTGATAATGGCATGGATGGGTTAAATATTGAGGAGAATTATGAGGATAGTATTGAGGATAATATTGAGGTTGAACCATTTTTGTTTGATGTGTCGGATTTTCCAATTCATCCTCCCGAACCTTTAACTGTTATATCACCCTCCCTCCTTTCCATCGTTCCGACCACGCAAAAGATGACGCTTGAGGACTGTGAGCTTGAAAAATTTGCCTTTGAATCTGACACAGTTCTCACAGCCGATAACACTTACGAGTGCTTCACTTTTTCGGACGATGTTGCAGACTCACCGCCCGAGTTTGAGTCTTTTGAATTTTCAGATGAGTTAGTTGAACCATCAGACTCGATTGCTTACAGTCGTTTCGAACCATTGATGGAATTTTTCCAGTTCGAGACAGTTTACTACGGTGAGAATGAGACTATCCCTAATTCACTCCCTTTCGTCCGTCCTATCGTTCCGACCGTGTAAGAGACCGTTACGCTTTCATCTCCAATACCAAGTTCGACGACCCATACTTTCTTGCGAATCTTGAGGGATTTGACCCCATTTCACGATGAGTTGATAGATTAACACAATCAATTTTAACACTTCGGTCATCACAAATTGCGTTAATTTACTCAATCGAGTTACACCCTCAAGATCGTACTCCACTTCTTTTTCTTTTCCGCCATTCTTCTCCTCCGCCGAGACCATATTCCACTCTTCTTCCCATTCGGTCTCGTATCTTCTCATTTCTTTTCTTTCCACCCCATTCTTTCACCAACCCTACCATTACCACGATAAGATTTTTGAATGGTTGGTGCTCACCTTTGGCTTATGTAAGGCCTTGTTTAGTTTGGGGAGGACCTTGTTGTATATATGTATATATATTTTTTGTTTTCTTTTTCTATAAAAAAATAAAAAAAATTCAAAACAATAAAAAATTCAATTTTTTTTATAAATAAATAAACAGGGGAGTGCCGACATTTTGACCCTCTTGGTGTGGCATGACAGTGAGGACACTGTCAAGTTTAAGTTTGGGGGTATGCTCGGTATGTTTTCTTCCTTCGCATTCATGTGTATATTTTTGCATTTGCATACTTATTTTAAAACCCATAAAAATTGAAAAATTTCAAAAATCATAAAAATTATTGTATTCAATTTTGGCCATATTTGATTTGAGTTTGACAAATAGGTCAACTGGTTAGGAATAACTAGATCTTAGACTTAGTAAATTAAAAACCCTAAAAATAACCTTCCTTAAAGTTTAGCGGTAGAAAGTATATGTCTTTGTAGCTTATTTAGAAATAGGCAAATTTTGAGTTCACTTCTTGGGCTAAGTCAAAGCAAAGGAAAAGTATTGATATTTTTATTAGAGTATAAGTTTGAAAAATAATTCCTAAGCTTAGGTCTAGATTCTGAAAATGTATACCCTACAATTTGCACAATCATGCACCTTGAAGCTTGGAATAGTAGAAGAGACCTTGAAATGCTCTTATCTAAAGTCCTTAGTAAGATGAAAAATAAAAAAATACAAGTGTGAATAAAGAAAAAAATGAACACTGGTTTTTGTGATTACTTAAGGCTAAAAAATAGAAAAATATTTAGCGAGGGTGCTTCATCACCTAGTGCCTTAGACCAACTGATTTGGGAGTCACTGCTAAAGCCTTGGGTGTTACAAGACTAGGAAGTACGCTTTAAAGTGCAAACGCATCTTGTAATCGGTTGTTGGTACCTCAAGAAGTATTAACGGTTGGATGAAGGATGTGTAAGCAAAATTCAATTAAAAATTCACCAATTAATAAGTGCTTTGGACAACGGACAAGAGTATGATTGCTTGATTTGAATTTCCAAGTGTAGGGGTGATATTTACACACACGTAGGGATATGTGATTGGAGTTTAGATGAGAGAAAGGAGTGAAGAATAGAACTTGTATCTTTAGTAGAGTTGATAAAAATTCCTAAGTGGAGATGAAACCCTAGAAGGAAAACTTAAAAGATGCCAAAAGCTAAGTAAGTCTACAGAATATATATAATCTTAAGTTAAATGATAAGGAAGCGTGAAGAATACGGGTGGATGATTTATGAGTCGAAGATGATAGAATTCCTTATTAGATAACCTAATTGGAGAATAAAAGTTAATGGGACTAATTGATAGGATTTTGTGGGTAGTATCCGCTGAAAACCCTCAGGAGACAACACTTCTCCTACTAGGGACACCTAGAGGTTTAACGGCTTGTTGCACGAGCTCAGTGTAATCGCGTTTCCCTGCGAAAGTGCGGTTAGGTTTTTTGTAGAGAATAAAATTAAGTTTGCTCGAGGACGAGCAAAAGATAAGTTTGGGGGTATTTGTTCATACCATAATATTGCATTATTATATTCCCCATTCTTATTCGTTTTATAAATAAACAGGTGCTTTTGACGCATGTCTGCTACATATTACAGGTTACAGGTTCTTGGATCTAAAACAGTGAAAAAGATAGAAGACAATGCAATAGTGAGACTACAAATGATAAATGGTGAAATCTCGATCGCGCCTACATTGTGAGGAACAATGAACAACAGTTCACCAAGTATAAAGGCAACGACACGAAGAAACAGTAAAAGTCCACTACAATATTCACTGGAAAGATCTGGAAGAGAACGAGAAACCAAGCCGAGAAAAGACCCGCAGAAACAGGAAGTAAAAGAACAGAAGAGCCAGCACAATAAAAATGAAGCTCCAATCCTCCTGTTTGGCCGCGGAACCGCGGCCAAACCAGGCCTCGGGCCGCGGTTCCGCGGCAGGGTTGAGCAATCAGGAGATTAAAATTTTACCAAGTTTTGTGGCGGCTTTGACTGGTCAACCTAGGGGTCTTTTGGTAAATGCAGAAGTGCGGGTCAATTGTAACCTAGGGTTTCTATGTCCTATAAATAGATACCCAAGTGCTTGTATTAGGTTATGCCTCCCTTCATTAATAAAATTCAGATTTCTTTGGAGAGCATCAATTTGTAAGTTCTTAATTTATTTTTCTGCCTTAGGTTAAATTTCTTATCTGCCCTAGGTAATTTCTATTCCTTGCCCTAGTTAAATTTAATTCCTTGCCCTAGTTAGATAGTTAGATATTTTATTCTCTGCCCTAGATAAATGTTCTTCAATTCCCTAATGAGCGAGTAGTCTCCTTGCTTGTTAGGGTTATCTTTGGGGAAGGTTTGAGAGATGAAGATCTCTCACCCTTTTCTTGCCCATCACATATAATTAATAGGACTCCATGCATACATGCATACACCGCTCCCTACGACACCCTATCCCACGAGGTAGTGGTGATACCGTAGTATAAAGGCCCGGTTGTGATGGTTTTCCATGGAGGTTAGGGTAAGGATCGATAAAGGAAGGACAAGAAGCTAGAGGAAGAAAACATCTTCCCGAATGGTTCTAATCCCCTTTATTAATAATTACCATAACTCCTAATAAGATCTTAATATGGGTATAGAAAGCGGTGAGATTTATTGATTTTCCAAACTTAACCCAAACTTAACCCCAGCAAGATTTAGATCTAGATTAATTTAGTTTTTAGATTTAATCAATCCGTTCACACCGTTCGGAATTAACTCGTAAGAGCAATTAGGATATTCAAAAAATCCCTGTGGACCGACCCGTACTCACCGGCTAGCTGCAAAGCGACGCCGTGCTTGATTGCGGTTACTAGATATTCTTTGATCAATCAGCCCCATTGGGGTTTTTCCTTAGTTTTTTACTATGTCTTTTAATTCCTTCAGTGTGTCTTTAAAGGCCCATCACGTGGAGCACGTGACTCCACTAATTGCTTGCTTGATTAGAATTTAATTTTATTATAACAGAGTCCCAGAAAACCATCACGTGTGAGCACGTGACCCTTGGTCACGTGTGAGCACGTGATACCCCATTGGGGTATTTCCTGATATTTTATTGTACTTTTAATTCTTTTCAGTGGGTTTAAAAGCTCATCACGTGTTGGCACGTGACCCCATTTAATTATTTATTTTATTCAGTGCCTACAGGCTTTGCCTGTAAATGGTTACGTGTGGGCACGTGATGCCCGGTCACGTATGGGCACGTGATGCCTCATAACTTTTGATTCCGGATGAATTATGAGGCCCATAATACATCAAATCGAAGAATTTTTCGAGACGCTTTCAATACCATCAGAATTTGGCTGTTTCTCATTCGGGAGTTTATCAAAATACAGCCCGGAAAATACTGGTTCGCATTTTCTTAAGCGTATCACTGCCATTTGATATCTTGGGCTCTTTTGCACAGAAATTTTTGATGGGAACACAGGTGTTGTTTATTTTTGCTACTTTTTCATGTGATGATTAACTCAATGCAAAGGCAACTCGGAGTGTTTCGTAGTCATAATTTTAACTGTTTTCGGGTTACTTTAGGCGTTGTTAAAAAGTTCAATCGGATGTCAAATACCCGATTTAAGCCTTGCCGGGAAAATTTCCAAGTGTTGGATTTTTCTCGTAGTTAAAAAGCTTTCAAAGATCATGCAAGTTATTCGATGGACCCTCTAGAAGAATGAAACCCTAACTCGAGATATGACCACCGAACTGCGACTAAACCTTAGGGTTTACCGTAGTTAGTGGCTCCACAAATGAGGCTTGGGTTTGCCCTTCTACGGCTGGTCCATTGGTACTGTGGCGTGTGCTGAATAACTTTAAACTACGCTCAAGTGTTGAGCTTTTTAGGTAATTTTGGGTGTTTAATGATTCGATTGGAATGTTTAACATCGTCTAGTTTTCTCTGTGATGTTATGACATGTGATGTTCTGTGATGCTGGATGTGTTATATTGGATCGTCGCGTTTTGAATAGCCGGGGGTTTTATGTAAGATGAGAGTTTTTATTTTCATTCATGTAAAATTAAATGTATGTAATATTATTTTATTGGGGCACTTCCGGGTTGAGGTTGATGTCACCATTGATGTATATTATTTACTTTTCCACATTAGGATAGACCCAAGGAGGAGAGCACAAGTAACCAGGTTCTAGAGTCCAGTGGGAGACCAACTCGAGGAGTCGAGTCCGGGTCTCCTAACTCTAGAATTGGTAGGGTTGCTTGCCGCTCTCGTAGGGGTCTAGGGGTATGGGTTTGGCTATTCATCGCGACCGTAGAATCCGTGTTTTATATAGGCTCAGAATAAAACACGGACCTCCTACTATATCTAATATTTCATATGTTTCTTCTGTAGCGATATCTGTGATGTGATCATTTGATATGTTGAGATGGATACTGTATATAGTATATATGATATATTATATAGACGTTACTTTTGTTTTACACTCGTGCTAGCCCTGCCCCGCCCTGCCGTTAGTTACCTAACCTAATGGTTCATGACGGGACATCGAGGTAAATGCGGATGGTATAAGCGTACTGTAACGTTTTGAAAATCGTTTGGGTGAAGTTTCGGAAAATCGGTAAAATAAGGGGGTTTTCTCTAAAAAGTCAAAATACAAATATCTTTATTTTAAAATTAAATATAAATATTCTAGCTATGTAATTGCTAGTATTTGGTGTTTATTTAGCCACTGGTGAGATTTCAAAATTTCTGAAATTTTTTCCGAAATTAATTATTTTAATATTATTTTAAGCCGTCACTAATACATTTAATTAGGGAAAATTACAAACTGGAATGAGTTGAAATAAATTTTGTGCATCATAATACATTAAACAAAATTTTATCATGTAGTTTTTGAATTGAAATAGGGTTGTTAACCGGTGTTAGAAAATATCGAAGAAAAAGGCTTTTTTTTCCGGTGAAATTAGTGCAAATGGAGTGCGGTACAACTTTTATCTTTTCCCAAACAAAACCCACACTCTCTTTTTCTCCCTCAAATCATCTTGGCTGGCCTTGGCAGCCCCCCTCTCTCTTGAGTCTTCAAGTGGTTACTAGAATTTGTTTTTTTTGGAAAATAAATAAAAGAAAATGAATAAAACTTGAAAAGACTTAAAGAAAGAAATTAATGAAAGAAGTTTCTACACAACTCTTCACTCTTTATTTCTCTCCCATTTCTTCATGTGGTGGCCAGCCCTCCTCCCCATGGCAGCTCCCCATTTTCCTCATTTGATTTTGTTGCAAAAATCCACCAAAATTCATTAAAAATCCAAATAAAAATCCACAAAATCCAAATTAATTCCTACCCTCTATTCTTTGCTCATCTTTACATCGATTTTGGAGATGGAAAGCATTCATTTTGGAGGCTTATTTTCATGTTTGGATTGCATGTTGTGGAGGTATAAATCTCATTCTTTTGGTTTATTGTTATTTAATGTTTCATTCTAGCATAATTAGATTTAATAAATAAATTCTATCTACAAGTTTTAAAATTCAAGTTAGGGTTTGTAAAATCAAGTTATGGTTTTACTAATTAAGTGAGGTTATTATAACTATTTTAAAATTTTAGAAATGGGAAAAATCATGCATGGTTGATATATTGTAATTTGTTCATTCAAATTGTCTAAATTAAGTAAATTTGTAAACTAGATTTATGTATATTATATTTATTGGTGAGATAAAATTTCAATTAATGTTTATAACACTAGAGTGTGGATTTAAAGAGGATATTAACTTATTGGTGGAATGAAAAACTCATGTTGGTTACTAGTTTTTATTGATAATTGATAAATTGTGATAAAAATTGCTATTTTTGCTAACTAGATTTTGGAAATTCTTAATTAAATGAAATTTAAAATCTAATTTATGGTTTCATTATGTTATTATTATCATGAATTGTAGTTTAGTAAGTTAATTCATGTAAAATCATGTTTAGTTGTGATATTGTGAAATTTTGCTTAAAAGTATCGAAATCGGGCAAGTTTGCAAATTAGAATTTTCAAACTAATATAAATTAGGGTGTTAAAAGTATAGTGATGGTTTATATAGTCTAGTTATGATAATTAATGAATATTATGACCATTGGTTTCTTTTAAACATCAAGTTTTGAAGTAAAATGATAAATTGGCGTTTTCGGGGTTTACGGAATCGGACGATTTGATCGATTTTTAGGGTTTCGATGATTTAAATCATATTTTATATTATAAATAATGGGTTTTAAACTACAAGTTGTTTGTTGGTATTTTATCTCGATCAATCGGCGTTTGTACGCCGATACCGAGCGATATTTGGTTCTGTTGCATGAGCGGGACATGGGTTTTAACCTATGCGCGTTCCGTGTGTCGTATTGGTTTTGTCCGTGATTCAGTTTACGATATTATATATGTTTGCGTATAGGTACCCCTCACATGGACTTCGGACGAGGAAGAAGAGGAGGGCGACATCATTTTCGACAGACAAGGACCAGGTGAGTAGATGTATATCTACGGGGGGAAGTCGGGTGGATGGCGTTTAGCACCACTGCAAACGTAGAATAGGAATAGATACTTATTGTCTTTAGGAAGCCAGACGTGACCTTAGAATTTCGGTGAGTAGGACCCTAGTAGCGACCTTAGGTTGGACTAGATTGATTTAGGAAGACCTTACCCGAGGATGAATATCATGGAGGAGATTCGTAGGTTTCAAGTAGATACACGCACACGCACACACTGAGACTCGACGTGGTGTATACGTGTATGTGTATATATATATATAGGACTAGGTGTAGGTATATATATATATACACAATACGTATATGTGATACAAGGAGGTGATATGATACACGGGGATGAAACAATATAACTGGGCTTGATGCCGTGATTCTTGGTTATACGGTCGTATTATGATGTTAGCGGATCATTAGGAAATGAGATAATGAATAGGTATATATATAAATAATAAAGGGTGGTGATGATATTGAAGTACATGGGACTCTAAAATAGAACTCGGACCGTAACCTGTGCCTGAAATTCTGATATGATATATGTGTGACTTGATAACGACAACATATAGGTGTGACTTGATTACGATATGATCTAAATGTGACTTAATCGCAATATGATACATATACATGATATTTCTGAGGATAAATTAATGATGTATGTTTATGCTGGCAATGATATATGATTGATGTATGCGATTATAGTATAGCATCTTGATCTTTACATGTGTTGATGATGATATTATACGAATGATGAGACACGTAGGTGATGCTTGACCCGTACCCCGATATTGGGATGCCGTACGATGGATTTTACCGTACGAGGCATAGATATGATGATTGATCCGCACTCTTGATTCGAGAAAGCCGTACTACGTACGTGACGCTATTGAGGCTGGATCGCCGACTATTAGAGATATGGATTCAGACCTTAGGTGGACTCTTATTTATTATTGACTAGTTTCTTAGGTTTAGTTCCTTAGGAGGTTTGATGGACACTAGTTTAGTCTCGAGTCATATAGTTGTAGTTATTTTTGTATATCACAGATGAATGGTTATTACACATCCGTTTTTACATTCATACCGTAATCATAATGTGCATGTTCATCCATATGTTTCTATAATCAGCATAAAACTTTGCCTGTTAGGACACCAGCACCATTACCGATGATGCGCATATTCCACGCACACTTATTTGCCGGCTCACACACATCATCATCGGTTATTGCTATGTCACGTACACTTTAGATCATATTATCTTTTATTGATAGAATCAGCTAAAAGCTAGATCGATATAGTATTATGATTACTCTCAGATGTAAGTCTAGACATGGCATTTATTACTTAGACATTCATGCATTCATATTTTCATTTTATCATGCAGTATTACGGGGCATATGCCGACACTTATCATATACTTACTTATGATTTTTTTGGGATTTTGGATTTTTATGAGATTTCTGGATTTTGGTGAAAACCGCAAGAATATATAAAAAAAACTTCTCTCTCTCTCCTCCTCTCTTTTTAAAACATAAGATGCGGTTTTCTCGTGATGTATGTGTCGTCCACCATGAGATTTCATGTTTTCTGTTGGATTTCGAGACCCGATTCGAGAAGTGGATGAACCGTCTCGGGTACATGGTGGGCCCGGTATGATCCCGAGGCAAGAAGATCGAGTTGTAGACGATGATCCTGGCAGGGGAAGGCTACCTACCGGTGATGTCTGGTGCGGCGGATATCCGGAGGATACCGACCGTTGTCTTGATATTTGATGATATGGGCCGATCCGGACTGACGGAGCCCGAGATATTGAGACTATGAGGTATTGAGACTTGAGATTTACATGTTTTGTGTCAATGCTTGACACGGATTTCCATGGATTTCATCGATGATATTTCAGATTCTATACAAAATTTACCATGATAAAAGTTAAAGATTTTCTTTATACAGATATATCTAGATTTCAGGATTGATTGTTTTACATTCATAGTGCATACATATTCATTCACATGACATATTATTACTTGAGGCACTGACACGAGCACGGAGTAGTTGCATTTACACGTAGTATTACCCTGCTATTACTAGATGATTGGGATATAGTAGTGTATTATTATGACCTAGGATAGCGTCGTGCATTCGATTTCTTTTCGCATATATTTTCTCCTCACGAGTTGGCAACTCACCCCCGTTGTGCCAAATTTTATTACAGGTTCGATGTACAGGTTTTCCTGGCAGCTTGCTAGCACATCTTTTCATTCAGGGTGATTTGCACGGTAGGTTGGTTCACTTGTATCTGGACTGCCATTGTACTTTTATTATTTCATTTGTATCTAGAAAGCTCCATCAACCAAACTTGTATTACTTGATAGTTACTGGACCAGTTATTTATTTCGACCTTAGAGTCGCGCTTGTATTATTATGATATCTGGTGGTTTTGTTTTCTTTTGAGTTTTGAGCCTCGCCCTTTGGCGTTGTATACTATTGTGCATTGGTTTGGTTGTTTCCGCCTTTTGGCGTAGAGCTAGCTCCCATTTGGGGATGCTTTTTATTGTTTATATGTATTTATTCTTGTTTGTACCCATTTTGGGCCAGTTTTTACAAAGGAGACTCTGCCGAAATTTTTGAGAAATTGGATGTTGCTTTTAAACTTGTTTTCTTCATGTTTTCCTTTACTTCTTCTTCTTTTATGGTTTAGATTTCTGGGCTTCGGCTTACTTAGATTACGTTGCGCCTCTAGACGCTTCGTAATCTAAGTGCCGGTCACGTTCCGTATTTTCGGGTCGTGACAAAGTTGGTATCAGGGGCTAGGTTTAACCTTGTATATGTCTAGGGGTGACCCTTGGTTGATGGAGTAGGCGACTTAGATAGAGTGACGTACCGTAGATATGATCCGCGGCATACTTACGATACGCTACTCTTCTTAAGTAGCCTTAGGATGTACATTTGTTTGCACCGCATTTCATTCGTTCCTTTGATCTATCTTCGTCGATATCGTAGGGTGGTTTCTGTTACCACGGGCGCATGGGCAGAGGGAGCTGCGGCTCGAATGCGATAACATTTAGGGTATTGGTTATTCTTGAGGATTGAAGTATTGTTTAGCGTGCGGACGAAGGGTATTCACATGCCGTCCAGACGAAGTTAAAGGATTCGAACGATTATCAGAAAATCCATTTTCCCAAGTTTAAGGTATTCGGAAGAACATGCAGGTATTTCTATGGACCCTCTAGAAGAATGAAACCCTAACTCGACATAATGATCACGAGAATGCCCTTGAACCTTAGGGTTTACGGCAGTTCCGCTGTGCCATTAGTGAGGCTTGGGTTTGCCCTTCTACGGCTGGACCATCGATGCTGGGGAATGTACCGGATATTTTTTAAACTGTACTTGAGTGTTGAGATCTCGGGGAATTATGGGATTTTGATGGATCGATCGAAAAGTTTAATGTAGTCCGGATATCAGGTGAAGGGATCGACTATGTGGGAGACTCTAGATATGAGTATTGCCGTTGGTAGCGCAGTCAGCACACCTATGAAGAGACGAGTTTGAAGCAGTCGACATCAGAGGAAAGATGCGCACATTGACGATAGTGTTTACGATTGTGATTTGGTGATTTGAATATCATATTTTCGTTGATTGGATTTTAGTATTTTGAGGATTTTGGTTTTACGATTGGTATTTCTTATGTGTACATTCATTATATTCTATGCGTGTTTCGTATACCGGTTGTAGTGATGTTGTTTAGTACATACCAAGTGCACTTGATTTGGTTTTTATACATTATGAGATTTGGATTTGATTTCGTGCATATGGTTACACATGATTTTGACATATGCTTCGACCTAGTTTTCATGCATTTTCGTACTGTGATTTCGATTTTGATATTCGGTGTACGTTTTCGTGCACCATGTGCACCTGATTGAGATTCTTGCGCACACTTGGCGCACTTGATGCGATTTTGGGCACACCAGATGCACTAAATCGGGGTTTTGTGCAGATTAGATGCACCTGATATTGAGTCGTGCACGCCCGTTGCACTTGACAGATGTTTTTGGTGCACACCTGTTGCACTTAGTTTCGTTTTTGTGTGTATTTGTGGCATCTGTATTTGGTTTCGATTTCAGTGCGCACCGGACGCACATGATATTTTTATGATGTGATTGGGATTGATTTCAGTTTGAGCAGTATGTTTTTATAATCATTACTATTTGATTTAGTAACCAGGAGGGACGTGTATGTTAAATAAAAGATATATATATATATATATATATATATATATAGCTAAATTTTTTTAATAATAAACGTCCGCTACTTATGCCGTGACACGCGTATCGCACGGCGATTTTAAAAAAAGGGGGGGTTTGCATGCTTCTTTATTCAGATGTTTGGACGATTTTACTACGATGCGCACTATATATATAAGTCATAGTTTTGAGGTATGTCATGTTGGTTTTCGTATTGGGTTTCGATAGTTTATTTTCGCCATCACTCCGATGATTGCGTTATGCTTGACAGAGTTGATTTTAGTTATGTATTGATGATTTCGGAGCCCCGACGATTTGAGTGTTTTGACTGAATGTTTTAGTAATTGGGGGGAGTTTTAATTTAAATTCGGGGACCGAATTTCTTTAAGGGGGGAAGATTGTAACATTTTGAAAATCATTTTGGTGAAGTTTCGGAAAATCGGTAAAATAAGGGGGTTTCTGTAAAAAGTCAAAATACAAATATCTTTATTTTAAAATTAAATATAAATATTCTAGCTATGTAATTGCTAGTATTTGGTGTTTATTGAGCCACTGGAGAGATTTCAAAATTTCTGAATTTTTTTCCGAAATTAATTATTTTAATATTATTTTAAGCCGTCACTAATATATTTAATTAGGGAAAATTACAAACTGGAATGAGTTGAAACAAATTTTGTGCATCATAATACATTAAACAAAATTTTATCATGTGGTTTTTGAATTGAAATAGGGTTGTTAACCGGTGTTAGAAAATATCGAAGAAAAATGCTTTTTTTCGGTGAAATTAGTGCAAATAGAGTGCGGTACAACTTTTATCTTTTCCCAAACAAAACCCACACTCTCTTTTTCTCCCTCACACCATCTTGGCCGGCCTTGGCAGCCCCCCTCTCTCTTGAGTCTTCAAGTGGTTTCTAGAATTTGTTTTTTTTTGGAAAATAAATAAAAGAAAATGAATAAAACTTGAAAAGACTTAAAGAAAGAAATTAATGAAAGAAGTTTCTACACAACTCTTCACTCTTTCTTTCTCTCCCATTTCTTCATGTGGTGGCCGGCCCTCCTCCCCATGGCAGCCCCCTGATTGTCACGATCTAACCGTGTCGTGTTTAAAAAGAGTTTTGAAATTACCGCAATCAAAACGGTGTCGCTTGTAGCGATCCGTGATGAATACGGGTCGTCCGCATGGAGATGGTAAGTTTTTATATCTTGTTTTAACGAGTTAATACCGGGTTTTGATTTGTTGGTCAACTAATTGTCGTAACAAAGATATGAATAAAAAGGACTTGTTGAGGGTAGTAATAAGTTAGATTGTATGAAGGTGATGTTTGCCAATTCCTTATAGCCCCAACTTGGTATTGACACTAAAACAATAGGTAACAACGCGGATTAAGGAACTTGAAATACGGTATTTGCGGCATTTCGCTAAATCCGTTTTCCTTGTCCCTTGTCCTTCCGTTGTTATCTCTTGATTTAGCCTTCGGCAAACCACGGGCAATCCGGTCATGATTAGGAATCATCACTATCGTGGTAGGATAGGATGCCTAGTGAGCGGAGTTGCGGGTGATTTGCACGAAGTTTCAATAGGCAAGTTTTAGGTTTTAAAGTTTGGACAAAAAAAAATCTTCGAATACGATCTAACATATTACACCCTTAACAAGTGAAAAGATTACTCACACATATTTACAAATTAACAAGAAAGAAAAGAGAAGATACATAAAAACATGCAATGAAATAAAGAGGAAAAGAGAACCGATGAGTTCAAGCGTTTTATTTCCCAGTGTTCAATCCCCGGCAACGTGTGAGATCCAAATACCAAGCTTTAAGGTTGCAAGCTCACTTAAGAGGTTGCAAGATCAAAGCAAAGCATGAATTTCACAATTGAAATCATGTAAAGTGGAACAAGACATGTAATAAAAATACGAACTTTTATTGAAGAACAAACTTGTTACAAGAGATCTTGAAGTCAAGAACCTAAGCCTTAAGCTTGCAAGTTCTAAATGAGAAGTTGCAAGGTCAAGACAAAGGGGCAAGAGCTCAAGAATGAAAAGAAAAATTACAAGAATTCTAAGATAAAAACTAAAGAAAAAAGCTACCCTTTCCTCTTGCCTCTGGTCTCTATTTATAGGCTTAGAAAGAAATATTCATATCTGTCCCATTATGGCTCATGCTGATTTGTTTGATTGCCTTTGATTTGAACACATGCTTTTTAGTCTTGAATGCATATAATATCATATGCATATAAAATCATATCCTTGATTACATATAAAATCATATCCTTGATTGCATATAAAATCATATCCTTGATGATTGCATATAAAATCATATCCTTGATTGCATATAGAATCATATCCTTGATTGCATATAGAATCATATCCTTGATGATTGCATATAGAATCATATCCTTGATTGCATATAGAATCATATCCACATGTGCTTAAAAGTCTTGTGTACACACTTGTTGTGTTGGACCATTTAGAAAAAAATTGTGTACACAACTTGTTGCGTAAAGGAACTCCTGAAGTATCGGTCGGTTAGCGTTTCTGGTCGCAGTGTCTTCCCTCGAGTGATATATCCATGCTGTTGGATGCATTTCTAGTATTTTGTCATGGATACCTGTAATCTGTAATGCTGAGTAGATACTGGTCAATAATACCGATAAATACAACAATTAGATAATGAATGAGCGGTATTAGAATGCAATTTTCTGATATGAACAAATACCCCCAAACTTATCTATTGCTCGTCCCGAGCAAAACCATTTATTCACAAACGAAAATCCTAACCGCACTTTCGCAGGGAACGCGATTGCACTGAGCATGTGCAACAAGCCGTTTAACCTCTAGGTGTCCCTAGTTGGAGGAGTGTTGTCTCCTGAGGGTTTTCAGCGGATACTACCCATAAAATCCCGTCAATTTGGCTTATCGACTTTTATTCTCCAATTAGGTTTTCTAACAAGGAACTCTATTATCTTTTACTTGTAAATTATCCACCCACATTCTTCACGCTTCCTCATCATTTAATTTAAGATTATATATGTTCTATAGACTTACTTAGCTTTTGGCATTTCTTAAGTTTTCCTTCAAAGGTTCCATCTCCACTTAGGAATTTTTATCAACTCTACTAAAGATACAAGTTCTATTCTTCATTCCTTTCTCTTATCTAAACTCTAATCACATATCCCCACGTGTGTGTATAAATCACCCCTACACTTGGAAATTCAAATCAAGCAATCATACCCTTGTCCGTTGTCCCAAGCACTTATTAATTGGTGAGTTTTGCTTACACATCCTTCATGCGACCGTTAATACTTCTTGAGGTACCAACGACCGATTACAAGATGCGTTTGCACTTTTAAAGCGTACTTCCTAGTCTTGTAACACCCAAGGCTTTTAGCAGTGTCTCCCAAACCAGTTGGTCTAAGGCACTAGGTGATGAAGCACCCTCGCTAAATATTTTTCTATTTTTAGCCTTAAGTAATCACAAAACCAGTGTTCATTTTTTTTTATTCACTTTTGTATTTTTCATTTTCTTCGTACTAAGGACTTTTAGACAAGAGCATTTCAAGGTCTGCTCTACTATTCCAAGCTTCAAGGTGCGTGATTGTGCAATTTTGTAGGGTATACATTTTCAGAATCTATACTTAAGCCAGGAATTATTTTTCAAACTTATACTCTAAAAATAATCAATACTTTTTCCTTTATTTCAACTTAGCCCAAGAAGTGAACCGAAAATTTGCCTATTTCTAAATAAACTATAAAGACATATACTTTCTACCGATAAACTTTAAGGAAGGTTATTTTTAGGGTTTTTAATTTACTAAGTCTAAGATCTAGTTGTTCGTAGCCAGTTAACCTATTTGTCAAACTCAAGTTAAATATGGCCAAAATTGAATACAATAATTTTTATAATTTTTGAAAATTTTCAATTTTTATGAGTTTTTAAAATAAGTATGCAAATGCAAAAATATGTACAAATGAATGCGAAGGAAGAAGACATACCGCGCATACCCCCAAACTTAAACTTGACAGTGTCTGTAACACCCTAGGTCTTGTTTAGCGGTTAATTATATTTTTAATAGATAGTTTTGGTAAAAAGTTTACCAAATTAAGTTTCAGATAATTTATTCTAATTAATGAATATTTTATTAGGATTTTTCTAGGCACACACACACTTGTGCATGTAAACTAGGGTTTAGATTTGGGGTTAAAACCATGATTAGCAACCATGGTGGGTTAACCTATTTGTATTAAGTGTTTTGGGCTTTAGTTGAGTTTTTATTTATGTGTGTTCTTTTCTTTTATGAGAAATGATGTGGACCTTGTTGACTTGGTGAGAGAGAAAGAGTATGGGCTTCATGGTTGAGCCATGCTCATTAAATGAAGAGAGAGAGAGAGAGGGGGGTCTTTGACTTGTGCTCTCATTTCCCTCCTCATTCTCATTCTCACAACTCTCTCACACACACACACTCAGCTGAGAGAGAGAGAGAGAGAGAGAGAGAGAGAGAGAGGCAGCAGCTGCAGAGGCAGCATCAGCAGCAGCAGTGGCAAGCAATAACAATAACAGCAGCAGGCAGTGGCAGCAGCAACAACACCAACAGCAGCCCCCAGCAGCTGCAGCAGCACTCCCATCTTCTCCACCTCCTTTCTCCTTGCACCTAGGGTCTTATAAGGTATAGAATCCGAGCCCAACTTCTTGTTTGTTTAACGTATGTGTAGTTTAGCTTTGGTTTGTGTAAAAAGTGAGATTTTGTACTTGAAATGGTGATTTGTGTGGACTTATGGTTTAGTGCTGTTAATATTGGTTAACCTAGCCTAATTAGGTGTTATTAAGGCCATGTAAACCTAGTTAGACCCTAGATTACACCAAAATACCATAGGGTTTCTAATTGTGTAAATTTAGTGTTTTTAAGTGAACTTTTTGGATTTCTGTGATCTGCTATAGGCCCGAGTAGTTCAGGTTGAAATTGAGTTAACTGGAGCTTGTATACAAGGCATAGACCACACCACCAGAGCCCGAGACCCCCACCCCATAGCGAGGCCGCCGATTTATTGTTTCTGGCCGCAATTTGCAGCCAGATAGGGGAATTTTTGGGTGATGTTTGGATGGGTAGGAGTCCGTTGTTATTTTTAGGCCAGTGGTATGTATAGTTTTGTAAGTTGTTAGCCTGGGTAGAATCTGGGACGTTATATCGTATTTCTAGTACGTTTGGTTCGCGCGATACGCGAGAGGGTTCCATGATTCAGCGTATCGCGGCGTATCGGGGTTAGTTTTAGACGCGTGCACACGTTTAGCGTATCGTACACACGCGCGTTTAGTTCAAGACGCGAGCGTATCGTTTGACGTCGATATCACGTTTTGCGAGATATTTGCTTATATATGGATTCTTGTGTAATTCCAGGTTCGCAGGCGGGTACGTCGGACGAAGCTAAGAAAGGGAAGCAGGTGGTCGGCTACGAGTAGCGCACGACCAGGTGAGTAGATTTAACATCTACGGGGAAATCGCCCGTATGGCGTTAAGCGTCAGGGCGAGTTAGGATTGTTAGTTATATGTATGCCCTAGAGGCCATTACTATACATAGGATGTATATTGTAGTGGATGCTTGGACATATATAGGGAGGACTTTCTTGCTCGACATGATAGTATGCTATCTGGTTGATCTTTACCTTAACGTGTATACTGATTGTCTCTCTGTTACATGTTGGTAAAGCCCTTAGGATGTGTACTTGACTACCTGGACTATAATGCGGATCATACTAGTGGGGACATGGTAGTCCATAAGTACATCCTTCAAGGTCCCTAGTCGTGGGTATATCGAGACGGGGCATCGATATACCAGAGTAGACTAGCGTATACCTTCTCGACCCATACAGATGGGCGATGGATGATCCCATATCCATTGGTGTTTGACATCATAGATGATATACGGGTGCTCAGTAGAGACTGGGTACACTGGACGGACTCGCCGAGAACTCCCAGATGGTATTATACCTTACGTCAGATGGCAGTTCTCTGGTGACACTGGTACAGAGTAGTCTGTTGACCCGAGATCGTCATAGAGTCTTGTGTGGTTCCCACTGTGCTTTGATTTCCACCTTACCACGTCCAAGAGGGCGTGCAAAACGGTGGTTTTTGGGTACAGTCCCGAATCACATGGAGGCAATGAGCGATAGGAGGGGATTCGTCTCTCCCGGTATAGGGAGTTGATGTTGCGCTGTGTTCGATTGGCTATAACCAGAAATCCCTGGCTAGGGTTGCTGAGATTTACTGGTAAGTGTTACCAGTAGTTTCTCGAATTGTTATAGACCTCATATCGACACAACTTATCGAGCTATTGGGGTCTGACGTTTACCACCCCTAGGCAAGGTATGCGACATATCAGACGATCAGACCAGACTGTACGGTAAGTGTTACTGGTTGGATTCACAGGAGTGTGAGCGGGCTTGCTCGTTGATCTTCTCGTCGCTCAATACCCGGGTGGCCGTTACGTTTAGCAGACCGCTTGCGGCTTGTGGGTGTTTGATATGATCATCACCTGCTGCCGGCGTATTGACGAGTCTTTAGAGTCCTACACAGAGGTTTCCTGGCTCAAGCGAAAAGAAATAGGAGCGCATATGAGATATGTGCGGGACCGAGAATAATGCGTGTATGTGATACCGTATTCTATTCTCGCGATGAATGTATCGAATGGTTGTATGCGATATAACCTAGTTATCGAATCGAGGATTGATTCGATAAGCCGATGCATTGGATATTAGTCGGTCATATGCGATATGACCGGATCGTTAAATCAAGTGTTGATTTAATGATTTAATGTATAATTATATATTTGATATATTACTTTGCATTAACTAATATTGGTTCACTTTAAATGGATTTTCTCACTTGAAGTTCACAAGTTGTATATGTGATATACTTTTGTGCACTTGATTGTATCATGTTTGATGATACATGCTTACTTGAGTTTGTGTAAAGATTAAACCATGGTTATATGAGTGGTTAGGGTTTTGTTTATTTACTTATTCATTTATTTATTTCTTTTGTTCATTTTGGCAAAAGAAAATGATAAAGAGAAAATGGTGGCTTTCTTTGTTTGATATTGAAGCTTCATGAAGCTTTGACTAAGTCACCATTTTGTCTCATGCTTAACCCTAACCATTCCACTTAACCCTAGTTCATTCTCTACACTTGACCATGGTTGGTTTATGATAAGTATTCTTTTTATTTTCTTTTTGAGATATACTCATCATAATATTCATCTTCATCTTCTTCTTCTTCTTCACATGAAGAAGCTTGCTACCAACAATGGCAAAGTGAGAAAAAGAGTGAGAAATCCAATTCTAAAGTGAACCCACTTCCTATTTCTTCATCCTTTACCTCTTGCCAAGTAGTATAGGGTGTTTTCTTCACAAGTTTTATGACTTGGTGAAGTGGGAGCTTGAACTTGTGATGCCTCGACGTAGATCATCTTCGGCATCGTAGTCGATGACCTAGCCCGACCATTTCTCCGATAAAGCCGACGCTAGAGCCCGGGATTTGATTTGGACAGCAAGGGGACTTCATCATGGAGCTATGGAGGTGGAGAACCGGATCTACAAAGGTTGTATTTCCGTTCTTGTAGTTAAGTTGTTAACTAGTTTCCTTTGTCGCCTAAAATTCTAGTTAACGATCCGTGTTAGGGTTTCTCGGCACCCGTAAAATTTGAAATTGGCATGGTTGATGCCTTGTGAGACCTCATTAGTGTGCCTAGGAACCCTACAGTGGTATCAGAGCCTAGCTAGAGCCTTAGGCGATGCGTAGACGGAGTTTGAAGTCCGATTAAACCGAAACCCTAACACAAATTTGCTCTCTGGACTTTTTCCAAAAATTGGGTTTTTTCCAGATTAAAAATATGCAGAAAATTCAACAGGAAATTCTAAGAATTACGGTGCAAAAATTACCTAATGATCATTCTAAAGTGCGGCGGAACCGCGGCATTAGCGTGCTAATGCGGCTGTTCCACGGCCATTTTGTCTCTTCTCCTATTGAATTTTGCACAGTAATTCCTATTTTGAAGTGTTGGTTTTCCTGGGATATTTTTTTTTCTGAACTCAAGAGTTGAGTTTTCTGGGTTGTATTGGGGACTCGGTGTTTCGATCGGATTGTCTAATTTTGTCTATGTGAATTTCCGGATATTTTAAAATATGTTAAAAAGTTCGACTGGATATAAATACCCAACTTTTCCCCTGTCGGGAAATTTCCAAGTGTTGGATCTTTCCGTGGTTTAATAACGTTCTAAGTAGTGCAAGTAACGCGATGGTCCCTCTAGAAGACAACAAACCTTAACTCGATTATGTGACCGTCTTGAACTGCCCTTTGAACCTTCGGGTTTGGGGCAGTACGGCGTGCCACATGTGAGGCGTTGGCTTGACCCTTCTACGGCTGGACCGTTGGTACTGAGGCACGAAGTGAATGTCTTTGAACTTATTTCATGAGTTGAGCTGTTTCGGGAAAACTTGGGTGTTCGATTTTTCGATCGGAAAGTTTAACATTTTCTATCTTATTCGGAATGTGATATAATAATTGGAATTCACAAAAGTTATGAGATAACTGAATGAATGTTATAAATCTAGCAATTTAGTCTCACATGATCGGTTGCTACGGAATTTTGATGCGATCAAAAGTCCGTTGCAATCACATAGCGTACGCGGATACTCGCCGGGTAAACTTAATAGACAGCTACATCCCTTAGCCCCGACCAAGTGACTGTAGGAGAACCCCGTCGCCGAAAGCATCCATCTGGGTGCTCGCGGCAGCGGTGTTCCGCCTTGGTGCACTTCGTCGACGGCATCGGGGGTGCGGCCGTCTACTGAAGTTTGCGATGAGCATTCGATCAGGATGTCGGGAATCTTGTTGAATTGCCCGACTTGATATTGAAAAGAGTTTTCGATTTTGAGACTAAAATGCGGGGTTTATAATTGTTAGGCATGCGATGTCTAAGTAATTCATTTGATTAGGCATGCGATGTCTAAAAAGGTTGCGGATTCCAACTGTTGTAGTTTTACACTTTCTTTTCTGTGACCGTAAGTGTAATATGTGATATCGCCGGTTTCGTTGCTATATGTCAACGACAATTGGGATGCGCATATTTACTTACGTTGATGACATGTGATGTTATGTGTTGCTGGATATGTTATATTGGATCGTCGTGTTTGAATAGCCGGGGGTTTTATGTGAGATGAGTGTTTTTCATTTTCATTCATGTAAAAACTTGTATGTAATATTCTTTTATTGGGGCACTTCCAGGTTGCGGAAGATGTCACCCTTTGTATATTATTTACTTTTCCGCACTAGGATAGACCCAAGGAGGGGAGCACAAGTAACCGGGTTCTGGAGTCCAGTGGGAGACCAACTCGAGGAGTCGAGTCCGGGTCTCCTAACTCTAGAATTGGTAGGGTTGCTTGCCGCTCTCGTAGGGGTCTAGGGGTATGGGTTTGGCTATTCATCACGACCGTGGAATCCGTGTTTTATACTGGCTCGTATTGAAAACACGGACGTCCTAGTATATCCAATATTTCATATGATTCTTCTGCTGCGATATCTGTGATGTGATCATGTGATGTTCTGTGATAGATACAGTATATAGTATATATGATATATTATATAGGCATTACTTATGTTTTACACCCGCGCTAGCCCTGCCCCGCTCTGCCGTTAGTTACCTAACCTAACGGTGCACGAGGGGACTGTTAGTTGTATGTATGCCCTAGAGGCCAGTATTGTACAGATTATGTATATTATATTGGATGCTTGGACATATATAGAGATGACTTTCTTGCTCGACATGATAGTATGCTATCTGGTTGCTCTTTATCTTAACATGTACACTAGTCTCTTTATACTGTCTTATAGTTACATGTTGGTAAAGCCCTTAGGATTTGTACTTGACTACCTGGACTATGATGCAGATCATACTAGTGGGGACATGGTAGTCCATAAGTACATCCTTCAAGGTCCCTAGTCGTGGGTGTATCGAGACGGGGCATTGATATACCAAAGTAGACTAGCGTATACGCTTCTCGACCCATGTGATGGGCGATGGATGATCCCATATCCATTGGTGTTTGACATCAGAGATGGTATACGGGTGCTCAGTGGAGACTGAGTACACTGGACGGACTTGCCGAGAACTCCTAGATGGTATTATACCTCACGTCAGATGGCAGTTCTCAGGTGACACTTGTACAGGTTAGTCTGTAGACCCGAGATCGTCATAGAGTCTTGTGTGATTCCCACTGTGCTTTGATCTCCACCTTACCACGTCCATGAGGGCGTGCAAAACGGTGGTCTTTGGGCACAGTCCCGAGTCACATGGAGGCAATGAGCGATAGGAGGGGTTTCGTCTCTCCCGGTATTGGGGGTTGATGTTGCGCAGTGCTCGATTGGCCGTAACAGGGAAGTCCCTGGCCAGGGCTGATCAGAGATTTGCTGGTAAGTGTTACCAGTAGTTTCTCGACCCGTTACGAGCCTCACATCGGCACGACTTATCGGGTTATTGGGGTCTGACGTTTACCACCCCTAGACTTGATATGCGACGTATCAGACGAAGAGACCGGACTGTACGGTAAGTGTTACTGGTCGGATTCGCAGTAGTGTGAGCGGGCTAGCTCGTCGATCTTCTGATCGCTCAATACCCGGGTGGCCGTTACGTTTAGCAGACCGCTTGCGGCTTGTGGGTGCTTGATATGATCATCATCTGCTACCGGCGTATTGACGAGTCTTTAGAGTCCTACACAGAGGTTTCCTGGTTCAAGCGAAACGAAATAGGAGCGCATATGAGATATGTGCAGGACCGAGAATAATGCGTGTATGTGATACCGCATTTCATTCTCGCGATATATGTTTCGATTGGTTATATTCGATATGACCTAGTTATCGAATCATTGATTCGATAAATCGATGCATTGAATACTAGTCGGTTATGTGCGACATGACCGGATCATTGAATCAAGTGTTGATTTAATGATTTAATGTATAATTATATATTTGATATATTACTTTGCATTAACTAGTATTGGTTCACTTTAAACGGATTTTTCTCACTTGGATTGCACATTGTATATGTGATATACTTTTGTGCACTTTTTTGTATCATGTTTGATGATACTTGATCATATGGTTAAGTGAATAGAATTAAACCATGGTTATTATGATAATTAGGGTTTTGCATATTTAGTTATTCATTTATTTAGTTATTCATTTATTTGGATAAGTTTAAGATAAGAATGGTGGCTTTATTTGTTTTATGTTGAAGCTTCATGAAGCTTTGACTTTGCTAACCATCCTTATCTTCATGCTTAACCCTTATCCATCCAAGTGACCATGGTTAATTCTCTACACTTAACCCTAGTTTAAGTTATGATAAGTATTTGATTTTCTATTTTTCTTTTAAAATAGAACTTATCATAACTATCTTGATCTTCTTCTTCTTCAAGTTTGCTACATCAATGGCAACTTGAGTTTTAGTGAGTAAAATCCAATTCCAAAGAGAACCCACCTCCTATTTCTTCACCCTCTACCTCTTGCCAAGTTGTTTTGGGTGTTTACTTCACAAGTTTCATAAGTTTGTGAAGTCGGAGCTTGAACTTGCGATGCCTCGAGGTAGATCGTCTTTGACACAAAGCCGACGACCTAGCTTGCCCGTTTCTCCGATGAAGCCAAAGTTCGAGTTTAGGAATCGAGATGGACAGCGAGAGGATGCCTTCGTGGAGCCAAGTAAGAGGATTACCGGATCTACAAAGGTTGTAGCATCTAACCTATAGTTAATTTGTTAACTAGTTTTATATTTCGCCTAGACATCTAGCAACGATCCGTAGTCTAGGGTTTCTCGGCACCATTTTTTTTAAAATTGGCATGTTCGATGCCTTGTGAGACCTCACTAGGGTGCCTAGGAACCCTACAGGGACATCGAGGCGAATGCGGATGGCATAAGTGTACGTCGTATTTATCTGTGATGTTTAGGTACTTAAATGATGGGACTTCATTAATGAGATTAATGAAATAAAAGAAACCTAAAGATGTTGTAGAATCGAATTTCAAAATAAAAAGGGTAGCTACAGTTCTTGCTTTGCACAACGGTATATATGATATATCCTGCACCTTATTCGATAAGGAAAGGACCGAGATCCCTTCACCGGGAGTGATTCCTTTAGCAATAACTGACAGATTCTATACACTCGGTTTGTCTTTTGATTGCTTTTAAGAGTTTTTTGCTTTGCACAGTGATATATATGATATATCCCGCACCTCATTCGACGAGGAAAGGACCGACGATCCCTTCACCGGGAGTGACTCCTTTAGCAAAACTAGAAAAGCCTAAAAAACACTCCATTTCAAAATTCATTCGATCCTACAACGATATCAAGTTCATTACGCAATAGGTTTTCAGAAAAACCTGTCGTAGCCCTCCGTCATTTCAGATAAGTACTAGTTAGTATTCGTGCTGCGGTAGTTTGGCCTCCGTCAAGGCGTAGTGTACGGTAGCTAACTAGTGCTTATCTGCTAGCATATGATGCGATTGGATTAGGGTATTCGTACGACGTTGTTTGGCCTCCATCAAGGGTCGTGCGGGTGGGTTTAATTCATTCAGGAAATGACGGGTTGAACTTGACTAGCGGACTATGGGTAGTTTGGCCTCCGTCAAGGTCATAGGACGCTAGGGGCAAAATATTATCGGGAATTTCAAGTGTTGAAATTTGCAATGAGATTGCATACCTTCTATGAGATAGTTGGATCCCGATACCCACTGCGAGTAAGAGTTACTCCTGGGAGAGTTTTACACATTACAATTAGCCGATCAAGTAGATGTCTAGAAAGGTGTCAACGGGGTTACGCCTCTGGGAAAACGAGGTTTACATTAATTAGGTTCGTGCGAAAGCACGGGGGACCTCCCTCAAAGTACCGACACTGGCCTGGCTGAAAGATTGGTGAACTTGTAGTGTGTAATTAATCCCGGCTAGTCTTTCCTTTTAGGGTTTGAAAGAAGATTTGATTAAAACAGTGGGAGCCATCCTGATTAGATAAAATAATAACCAATCTATTCTTGCAAGAGCGCACGCTGAGTGTTTTCTTCTCTCTCTCTCCAGGTAGCGACCATATCATGCCTTAATCAAGATAATAATACGGATATATTGACCGAACCCGCTTGTTATACTGAGCTGGGGAACGTTGGTCCCGCTCCAACTTATAATTGTTATAAGACAGAGCAGGAAATTGGGGAATACCAGAATTCCTATGCCGCCCAAACGAAGAAAGTGCATATGATGCATCTCCTTCGGGTGTGTTCATTACAAATAACTGTTTCTCTGTATCCTCTACGTCCTGGGTATTAGATACCGGATCAGGATCCCAGATATGTAATCTGATACATAGGGCTACAGAAAGGTAGAGAACTGAGAACGGGTGATAAGTTTCATGAGGAAGAAAACGGGGCAAGTGTTGCAGCCAAGTCTGTTGGTCACTGTCACCCTGTATAAACAGTACATTGATTCTGAACGAATGTTATTAGATACCGAACCTGATATACAAAATCATATCAGTCTCTTTATTTAGATAAAGAAAGGATATAATTTTGTATTGTTGGATAATATTTTGAACATTTCCTATATCAAAAGTTGATCGGTTCAGGCACGTTATCTAAAAGCATTAACGTTCTAAATCAAACTACAGTTCCTAGTATACAGAACACACACAAGAGGAAGAGTTCAGAAATGAACGAATCCTTCTTGAGGCATTGTAGACTAGGTCATATCAATGCGATCCGACTGGCTGAAGTTACATTTTAGATGCATATTTAAATCAGTTTGAATTTACATCTTGTGAAACTTGCCAGTCATGTCACAAAGATAAGATGACCATAGCTCTGTTTATTGGAAACAGAGAAAGAGTTAATGAACTCTTGGGACTGATACATGATGATGTATGTAAGGTCTCCTGTCTACACATGCCAGGACTGGTTCTTTATACTTCATTACGTTCTCTGATAATCTCTCAAGATTCAGATATATGTTCCTGTTGAAACACAAGTCCGAACCTTTTGAGATATTCACAGAATATAAGTTAGAAGTAGAGAACCAAAGAGGGTATAAGTATCATGTCCTTTGATGCGATCAGGGAGGAGAATACTTGAGCACGGAATTCCTGGACTATTCTAAAGGAGAATGAGATTCTCTCTCAGGATTACTCCTCCGTATACACCATAACACGATGGTATATCGCGGCGGAGCAATCACATCCTATATGATAAGGTGTGCTCTATGATGAGTACTACTGAGTTACCTATTTCCTTTTTGGGAGTTATGCACTTGAGAAGCTGCATACCTATTGAATAGGGTTCAAATCAAATCAGTTGCCTACCACTTCATATTTGATATGATAAGGGAAGAGCCCATTTCTTAAATTAGTTAAGATTTGGGGTTGTCCGGCCTATGTCTAAAAACAAAATCCGGACAAGCTCGAGGCAAGGTCTGTTATGTAGAACTGGAAATGTTCCAGCCATACAAACTGCAGCTGATGATTTGATAGAACCAAAGGATTCAGTAGATTCCAACGAACCTCAGCCTCTCCGCCGATCTAGTAGGGTTCCTCACCCACCTGAGAGATACTTCGGTTTCTCTATGACAGTGGGAGCGAGGATGGCATCATGAGATGATGACCCAACTAGTTTCGAGCAGGCCATCGAGAGTAGGGACTCTGTAAGAATGGCTGGATGCTTAGCGATCTGAGATGGAATCCATGTACACCCAAAAAAGTATGGACTTTGGTTGCTATATCTGAAGGGTTAAATCCCCATCAGGAGCAAGTATATCTTGAAAAGATTACTTGGTGTAGATGGAAAAGTTGAGACTTTCAAAGCTAGACATGTTAAAGGTTTTCATCATCGACCAGGCATGGATAATGATGAAACCGTTTTCAGTGGCTAAGCTTAAGTCCATCCAGATCCTACTTGCCACGGCTACATACCATGACTACGATATCTGGCGGTTGGGTGTCATGACTGCTTTTCTAAATGATGTTTTAGAAAAGGGCGTCTATAAGTACACAGCCAGAGGGCTTCGTAAACAGTGGGAGCAGCGGAAACGTGTGCAAGATGTTTTATGTGATAAAACAGGCATCGCGGAGTTGGAACATCTGTTTTGATGTAGTAGTCAAACAGTTTGACATCATCAAAATGGTAGATGAACCTTGTATATACAAAAAGGTAGTACGGAGTATGGTGATGATCCTCGTAGAGTACGTGGATGACATACTCTTGATAGGGAAGGAGTTTCCTATGCTACGCTCAGTCAATCTCCGCTTATCACAATGATTCTCCATATAGGATCAAAGTGATACCTCCTAAATCCTGGGTTTTGGATCTATGAGATAGATCTAATTGGATGTTAGGATTCTCACTAGTTGTAGTGAGATGGTATCAATCGATCCTGGGGAGAATCACTGGATGGGTTCCAGGGTGATAAGGACGACTGAAAGTCAGTCACAGGCATTGTCTTTACCCTCAGTAAAGGGACGGTATGTTGGAAGAGTTCCAAGCTAGATACCGTGGCTAACTAGACGATAAAGGCATGATACATCGCTACTTAAGATGCTACCAAAGAGGATGTTTGGGTGTATATTTGTTCATGAGATGAACTTAGTTCCTCCCATTGTGTGACAATAGAGTTGTGGCCTTTGCCAAGGAACGTCTGTCCCATCAGTGATCCAGACATATTCTAAGGCAGTATCACCTGATCATGGAGATGGTTGATCTCCAGGGTGATCAAGGTTAGGAGAGTAGACTCAGAGGACAACACGGCGGATCCACTCACAAAGGCCTTTTCCCAGAGAGAGACTTTTATGGGATGGTTGAGTATGAGATACTACAACCACTGCTATCAGATGGCCCTAGTGCAAGTGGGAGATTGTTAGTTATATGTATGCCCTAGAGGCCATTACTATACATAGGATGTATATTGTAGTGGATGCTTGGACATATATAGGGAGGACTTTCTTGCTCGACATGATAGTATGCTATCTGGTTGATCTTTACCTTAACGTGTATACTGATTGTCTCTCTGTTACATGTTGGTAAAGCCCTTAGGATGTGTACTTGACTACCTGGACTATGATGCGGATCATACTAGTGGGGACATGGTAGTCCATAAGTACATCCTTTAAGGTCCCTAGACGTGGGTATATCGAGACGGGGCATCGATATACCAGAGTAGACTAGCGTATACCTTCTCGACCCATACAGATGGGCGATGGATGATCCCATATCTATTGGTGTTTGACATCAGAGATGATATACGGGTGCTCAGTAGAGACTGGGTACACTGGACGGACTCGCCGAGAACTCCCAGATGGTATTATACCTTACGTCAGATGGCAGTTCTCTGGTGACACTGGTACAGAGTAGTCTGTTGACCCGAGATCGTCATAGAGTCTTGTGTGGTTCCCACTGTGCTTTGATTTCCACCTTACCACGTCCAAGAGGGCGTGCAAAACGGTGGTTTTTGGGTACAGTCCCGAATCACATGGAGGCAATGAGCGATAGGAGGGGATTCGTCTCTCCCGGTATAGGGAGTTGATGTTGCGCTGTGTTCGATTGGCTATAACCAGAAATCCCTGGCCAGGGTTGCTGAGATTTACTGGTAAGTGTTACCAGTAGTTTCTCGAATTGTTATAGAACTCATATCGACACGACTTATCGAGCTATTGGGGTCTGACGTTTACCACCCCTAGGCAAGGTATGCGACATATCAGACGATCAGACCGGACTGTACGGTAAGTGTTACTGGTTGGATTCACAGGAGTGTGAGCGGGCTTGCTCGTCGATCTTCTCGTCGCTCAATACCCGGGTGGCCGTTACGTTTAGCAGACCGCTTGCGGCTTGTGGGTGTTTGATATGATCATCACCTGCTGCCGGCGTATTGACGAGTCTTTAGAGTCCTACACAGAGGTTTCCTGGCTCAAGCGAAAAGAAATAGGAGCGCATATGAGATATGTGCGGGACCGAGAATAATGCATGTATGTGATACCGTATTCTATTCTCGCGATGAATGTATCGAATGGTTGTATGCGATATAACCTAGTTATCGAATCGAGGATTGATTCGATAAGCCGATGCATTGGATATTAGTCGGTCATATGCGATATGACCGGATCGTTAAATCAAGTGTTGATTTAATGATTTAATGTATAATTATATATTTGATATATTACTTTGCATTAACTAATATTGGTTCACTTTAAATGGATTTTCTCACTTGAAGTTCACAAGTTGTATATGTGATATACTTTTGTGCACTTGATTGTATCATGTTTGATGATACATGCTTACTTGAGTTTGTGTAAAGATTAAACCATGGTTATATGAGTGGTTAGGGTTTTGTTTATTTACTTATTCATTTATTTATTTCTTTTGTTCATTTTGGCAAAAGAAAATGATAAAGAGAAAATGATGGCTTTCTTTGTTTGATATTGAAGCTTCATGAAGGTTTGACTAAGTCACCATTTTGTCTCATGCTTAACCCTAACCATTCCACTTAACCCTAGTTCATTCTCTACACTTGACCATGGTTGGTTTATGATAAGTATTCTTTTTATTTTCTTTTTGAGATATACTCATCATAATATTCATCTTCATCTTCTTCTTCTTCTTCACATGAAGAAGCTTGCTACCAACAATGGCAAAGTGAGAAAAAGAGTGAGAAATCCAATTCTAAAGTGAACCCACTTTCTATTTCTTCATCCTTTACCTCTTGCCAAGTAGTATAGGGTGTTTTCTTCACAAGTTTTATGACTTGGTGAAGTGGGAGCTTGAACTTGTGATGCCTCGACGTAGATCATCTTCGGCATCGTAGTCGATGACCTAGCCCGACGATTTCTCCGATGAAGCCGACGCTAGAGCCCGGGATTTGATTTGGACAGCAAAGGGACTTCATCATGGAGCTATGGAGGTAGAGAACCGGATCTACAAAGGTTGTATTTCCGTTCTTGTAGTTAAGTTGTTAACTAGTTTCCTTTGTCGCCTAAAATTCTAGTTAACGATCCGTGTTAGGGTTTCTCGGCACCCGTAAAATTTGAAATTGGCATGGTTGATACCTTGTGAGACCTCATTAGTGTGCCTAGGAACCCTAAAAGGATATTAGATTGTAGATGTTCATATGGACTGTAGTAGCATACATTATTGTTGCATATAGAAATGATAGCACAGAACACTGCACTGTCACTAACGGTTCAAGTCGCACGAGCACGATTGATATGCTACACTCACACCGTTAGTGATTGCCATGACACTCACATTATAGGATTGCTATAAATAATATATCATACTGATTCTACCTTATTGATGTTGTCATGATTTGCCGCATAACATCATATGTTATATCCATATTTGGGCACATATGCATCACATACCCCTACTGGTACTACGTGCACACATATTGATATATTCATACCAGTGCACACATATTGAGATGTTCATACCTACGCACATGCACACTGTATATTCATACCAGTGCACACATATTGAGATGTTCATACCTGCGCACATGCACACTGTATATTCATACCAGTGCACACATATATTGATATCTTCATACCTGCACACATGCACACTGTTTATTCATACCGGTGCACACATATATTGATATCTTCATACCTGCGCACATGCACACTATACATTCATGCCAGTGCACACATATATTGATATCTTCATACTTGCTTAGATTACGCATTGAGATATGTTGTTTCCATGTTAATTCTGGATTTGGGGAACCGTGGATATTTCAAAGAGAATAGTTAATTATTTAAAAACCCGGTTTCCCTTGATATGATATTTCGGTGCGTCCATCATGTGTTTTCTCGGTACTAGAGTGATATATGTGAACCCGAATCGAGGAGTTGGATGAGGCCGATTACGGGTACATGGTGGACCCGGTATGGTACCCCGGGGCGAGAACGGTTTCGCTGTGTAGTAGACGGTGAGCCTGGCAGAGGGACTACTACCTACCGGTGATTGGTTGAACCTAGCGGTTATCCGGAGGATACCGACCAGAGACGATGGATGGATACGGGACGACTCGTACTGCCGGGGCCGAGGGCCGATACCGCAGACAGAGCCCGTGGGCTGATCCGTACTGACGGATGCCCTATACAGGAGGATTTGCGTGTCGATGCTTGGCACGAGTATTTCTTGATATTTGGGTGCCGATGTTGGGCACTCACGATTATATGAGATTTACAGGATTTGGAGGACCGAGGAGGATGACGACGCCTGAGTAGTATTGGGATTTGGGTACATTGATGGGTACCGATTTTACTTTCCACGATGACATTCCGTGTAGATGTTATATTTCCCATGCTCAGTATGTAGTAATTGATATCTCATCCTGTATCTATTATACCTGATATAGTACACCTTGCTATACCTGATCATTGCATACCCTGTTCATTCTATATAGGGTTGTTAGATTGCATTGCTATACCTGATCATTGCATACCCTGTTCATTCTATATAGGGTTGTTAGGTTGCATTGCTATACCTGATCATTGCATACCCTGTTCATTCTATATAGGGTTGTTAGATTGCATTGCTATACCTGATCATCACATTTCTTGCTCATCACATGGAGATGTTATTAGATCACACTTGTTGCATGTTTGAGCATCCAGTTCATCATATAGATGTTATCTGTTGATAGAGGTTAGAGTATCATAGCACGTGCATACTCGCGATTACCTTTATATGTTATCTTCTATTCACGAGTTGGCAACTCACCCCCGTTGTGCCACAGTGTTTGCAGGTTGCCCTTCGGAGTAGTCGCGGCAGGCTGTGTCCTTGCATCTTTTGACACAGATACCCCTACAGTTGGTGTACTATCTCTTTTGCTGATAGGTGGGTTTTGTACGGTATCTGGTTATCTTTCAGTTATGTACATTGTTGTATCTAGTACTCTCCATCTACCACTTATGTATTGACTTAGAGACCAGTTGTGAGGACGATGTATATTATTTTGTATTCTGGCGTCGAGCTCGTTGTGAGCCGACTTTACTTATGCAGTTCATTCCATCTGTGATGTTTCCCACCTGTTGCTCTTTTTCTTCGCTACGGCGTCGTATATTGTTATCTTAGTGATTGTCTACTTAAGATTTCTTGACATCTTAGTAATTAGTTCTATTAAATACTTAATTCACTCTATACTTTTACTGTTTGATTTCTGGGTTTTCGGCTTACTTAGTCGCGTTACGCCTGTAGACGTTACGTGGTTAAGTGCCGGTCACGGGCCAAACTTTGGGTCGTGACAAAGTTGGTATCAGAGCGTAGGTTTTACCTTCGGAGTGTAGGATGACCCTGGTATGATGGAGTAGGTAGCTGCAGCAGAGTGGCGTAGCGTGCGTATGTTCTGCGGCATACTCACGACACGGTACTCTGCCTAAGCGACCATAGGACTTATTGATTGAATTTCCTTTATGATCGTATATATCCTTGTGATTCGATTTTCGTATCCTCATCGAATCCTACCTTCTTTCCAGCAATTATGCCGCCAAGGACTACGAGGGTGCAGAGAGAGGTCGGGAGAGCCGAGGTTCGAGTTGATTTATCTGAGACGAGGACTGATCCAAGTAGTACCCATGTTGTACCAGGACAGATTATTTGTCCTACGACAGGTCAGATCGATAGACTAGTGGCAGAGATGCAGAGCTTGCGCCAGACGATGAGCTCATTGGTAGAGGTCGTTCGAGCGCAGCGACAGATGGTTGTCACCCCTGTTACCCAGTTGTTCCTTGCGATCATCATGCAGTATTCCGTCCCCTACATAGCACCGGTGGAGGCAGCCCCAGTTTACGAGACACGTCTTCCAGAGACCGTGAGAGTTCCGGAACAGTTGTGGAATCGTACTGGTGTACCAGCCCAGAGCAGAGGCTTAGGACGAGGACAATCGTTTGGCTTCCATCCCCAGGCAGGACAGCATTCAGTGCGTAGGTGTTTACGATGCGGAAGCCTTCAACACCTCATCAGGCAGTGTTCCTTCACAGCACGTCAGGGTCGTGTTCTGAGACGTCGTGGACGCGGAGGGTTTGCACAGAAGGGTCAGGCTAGTAGAGGAGGGGTTCGATCAGTCGCAGATGAAGGACAGGCATACGTTTTCGCTTCGACTCATCGAGACGTGCGGGCGTCCAATGCGGAGCCTACAGGTACTCTTTCAGTATGTCCTTTTGTTGCACTCGTATGTTTACACACTTCGTGCCGAGTTTAGGACGAGAGTCGTGCTGGGTAGATTAGCCGTTTGTTGTGTTGACTTCTGTCAGCAATCCTTTTGTTGCGCGACACGTACTTCGGTCGTGTGCCCATCGGATAGGAGATAGAGATTCGTCTGTCATTTTGAACCTCCTAAAGATGTTGGATTTGGCAACCTCCTGGGCACGGACTGGTTAGCTACGTGCTAGGCATTGTGGGCTACCGTGAGGAAACAGTTAGGTTTTGTTTTCCCGGGCAAGTCAGTTCTTGTTGTGCAGGTGGATAGTGGTGCCGCCTCTTATAGCTTGAATTTAGCCTTGTTCGCTAGTCGGCCCTGAAGAGATGTCGGGAATTCTTGACATTTTTCGTGATGCTGTAGCCACAGTTGGGTTGTTGGACCGGTTTTCTTTCGTGCGAGAATTTTCCCGACGTCGTTCCAAGATGAGCCGGCGAAGCTTAAGGAGCTAAGGATCTGCTGCAGAGTGGTTGTTGAGGGAGTTGTGCGTCTGAGTGTTTCGCATTTAGGAAGCTCCTATTTCTGTTCGTCCAGGAGGAAAACAACAGATTGAGGTTGTGTATTGATGGATCGTCACTTGAATCGGCTTACGGTGCGGATAAGTATCATGTACCTCGCATTGACGATTTCTTCGATCAGCACCAGAGTGCGAGACTTTGTCTAGGTTCGTTTGGGATCGGGTCATCATTGTTGTAGGTCCGGAGTGATGACATTCCGAAGACTGCCTTGTGCGTGCTACGGGCTTTGTATGTTTTGGGTGTGTCACTGGACTCACCAATGCTCTAGCAGCATTCGTAGGTGTGATGAACTGGTTTTCTTCGGGCCGTTCCTCGACCAGTTATTGTTGTGTTATTTTACAACATCCTGGTCTTTTTAGTGTGTCTTGAGGGATAGGAGTAGCACTCGAGGATCTGTTTTATGGATACTGGGAGAGCCCTAGCGGTTTGCTAGATTCTCGGAGTGTTCCCTTTAAGCTTGTTGTGCTGACTCCTAGGTTTTGTAGTTACGGAGACGAATTGGTATGGTTTCGAGGAAGATCGTGGCCGTACAGCTTAGGCCCAAATTTGTGAGCGGGACGGAGGTCCGCATATTTTTGGCTTAGCAGGTGTTACCGCCGTCTCATGCAGGATTGCTAGTGTAATGCTGCCCCGTTGACTAAATTGACCGGATTGGAGGTTTCTTTTCTTTGGACTGAGGCTTGTGTAGGGAATTTCCGCAGTTGAAGACTCGGTTAATAACTGCATCAACTCCTTCTTTGCTTTTGGTTCGGGCGACCTTGTGGTTTAACTGTGATGTTTCGTGAGTAGGACTCGAAGGTGTACCGAGGTGACACAATGGAGTTATCGCTTTTGCTTCCCTACATTTGGAGGAAGTACAAGAAGGATATCCCACTCTTGATCTGGAGATGGCCGTGATGGTTTTGCACTGGAAATTTATAGACACAACCCGTTTAAGAGTCGTGTCAGATTCTCACGGACCACCAGAGCTAAATGTACATCTTCCTGCGGTGAAATTTGATTGTGGTGATAGTCCTCCACAGATTCACAGTTCTTGTGCGATCGTTGAGTACAGAATAAGTTCATCTCTTCTGAGGAGACACCTGGCTCATGTCCGCGCCCGACCACCCTTCTTAAATCGCTTTCGCGAGGCACTGCCCGCCGACGCTCGTTCGTCAGAGATATTGGAGCCTACTAGGCTGGGTAATGCAAGGGTGTGCTAGGCTAGAGAGACACTTGTGTACCTAATGTTATGGGGAAGAGACGTGGAATCCTAGGGCAGGCACATCAGTCAACTCTCTCTACTCATTCAAGCCCCACCAACTTTTAACGTGACTTGTAAGGTAGTTACGGGTGGGCAGGGATAGAAAAAGAAGTCTTGGGATTCGTTTCAAGGTGTCTGTCTTGTTGTGTGCTTGTGTTGGGCAACTGAGACCGGCTGGAGAGTTGCAACCTTTAACCGTTCCGAAGAGGGAACGAGAGCAGATCTTCCCGAATTTTCATTATGGTGTCCACCCAGGAGTTGTCAGGATGTGACTCCATTCGGATGCTTGTCATCCGGTGATACTCAGTTGTTCTTGTTAAGTTGTGCGTATGTAGGAATTGTTGTCGGCGGTTGGGGATCGTTGTTTGCCATCGATAGGGTTCTCCTTTGATAGCAGTTATCAGGAGACACTCCAATTGGTAACCTTTAGGTTTAGAGGTTAGGTCGTGTCGATCACCAGTTTGTTTTCCTAACTCCGTGTTATAGGATTATTGGACCTCAGCTAGTTTAGAAATTTCGGAAATGACCCGGTTGTTTTGGGTCAGGATGAGAATGGTCTATTGCGGATAGAGATCGGATGCTGACCAAGAGGGTCGCAGATTCAAGTTCGCAATGGCAGATCATGTATTCCCACGGAAATTTCCGATAAATGACATGTTGAGTTTTGGAAAGTTTTCCAGGATAGTAAGTCTTTTTAGGATCCCTAAGGCGAGTTGGTTCGTTACCTTAAGTTGGGCACTTCTACCCAGATTATTGAATATTCACCCCGTATTTCCTATGTCGATACTTTGCAATTACCTTCATGACCTTTCTCATTGGATTCAGCGCCAGACCAATTAAGTTCGAGTGTGATCCTTCGTTCACCCAACAGCCAGCCGTAATTTTGGGCCGGCAGGTGAAGAAACTTCGATCGAAGGTCTTGCCATCAGTGAAGGTATTTGGGTGCATCCCAAACAGTGAAGAGGTCACCTGGGAGGCTGAGGGCGAGGTGCGGCAGAAGTTCCCTCATCCCTCTGAAGGTATGCGTAGCTTTGTATTTTAAAATTCGGGGACGAATTTTCTTTAAGGGGGGAAGATTGTAACACCTTAGGTCGTGTTTAGGGGTTAATTATATTTTTAATAGATAGTTTTGGTAAAAAGTTTACCAAATTAAGTTTCAGATAATTTATTCTAATTAATGAATATTTTATTAGGATTTTTCTAGGCACACACACACTAGTGCATGTAAACTAGGGTTTAGATTTGGGGTTAAAACCATGATTAGCAACCATGGTGGGTTAACCTATTTGTATTAAGTGTTTTGGGCTTTAGTTGAGTTTTTATTTATGTGTGTTCTTTTCTTTTATGAGAAATGATGTGGACCTTGTTGACTTGGTGAGAGAGAAAGAGTATGGGCTTCATGGTTGAGCCATGCTCATTAAATGAAGAGAGAGAGAGAGAGGGGGGGTCTTTGACTTGTGCTCTCATTTCCCTCCTCATTCTCATTCTCACAACTCTCTCACACACACACACTCAGCTGAGAGAGAGAGAGAGAGAGAGAGAGAGAGGCAGCATCAGCAGCAGCAGCAGCAAGCAATAACAACAGCAGCAGCAGGCAGCAGCAGCAGCAGCAACACCAACAGCAGCCCCCAGCAGCTGCAGCAGCACTCCCATCTTCTCCACCTCCTTTCTCCTTGCACCTAGGGTCTTGTAAGGTATAGAATCCGAGCCCAACTTCTTGTTTGTTTAACGTATGTGTAGTTTAGCTTCAGTTTGTGTAAAAAGTGAGATTTTGTGCTTGAAATGGTGATTTGTGTGGACTTATGGTTTAGTGCTGTTAATATTGGTTAACCTAGCCTAATTAGGTGTTATTAAGGCCATGCAAACCTAGTTAGACCCCAGATTACACCAAAATACCATAGGGTTTCTAATTGTGCAAATTTAGTGTTTTTAAGTGAACTTTTCGGATTTCTGTGATCTGCTATAGGCCCGAGTAGTTCAGGTTGAAATTGAGTTAACTGGAGCTTGTATACAAGGCATAGACCACACCACCAGAGCCCGAGACCCCCACCCTATAGCGAGGCCGTCGATTTATTGTTTCTGGCCACAATTTGCGGCCAGATAGGGGAATTTTTGGGTGATGTTTGGATGGGTAGGAGTCTGTTGTTATTTCTAGGCCAGTGGTATGTATAGTTTTGTAAGTTGTTAGCCTAGGTAGAATCTGGGATGTTATATCGTATTTCTAGTACGTTTGGTTCGCGCGATACGCGCGATATGCGAGAGGGTTCCATGATTCAGCGTATCGTGGCGTATCGGGGTTAGTTTTAGACGCGTGCACACGTTTAGCGTATCGTACACACGCGCGTTTAGTTCGCGACGCGAGCGTATCGTTTGACGTCGATATCACGTTTTGCGAGATATTTGCTTATATATGGATTCTTGTGTAATTCCAGGTTCGCAGGCGGGTACGTCGGACGAAGCTAAAAAAGGGAAGCAGGTGGTCGGCTACGAGTAGCGCACGACCAGGTGAGTAGATTTAACATCTACGGGGAAATCGCCCGTATGGCGTCAAGCGTCAGGGCGAGTCAGGATATTAGATTGTAGATGTTCATATGGACTGTAGTAGCATACATTATTGTTGCATATAGAAATGATAGCACAGAACACTGCACTGTCACTAACGGTTCAAGTCGCACGAGCACGATTGATATGCTACACTCACACCGTTAGTGATTGCCATGACACTCACATTATAGGATTGCTATAAATCATATATCATACTGATTCTACCTTATTGATGTTGTCATGATTTGCCGCATAACATCATATGTTATATCCATAGTTGGGCACATATGCATCACATACCCCTACTGGTACTATGTGCACACATATTGATATATTCATACCAGTGCACACATATTGAGATGTTCATACCTGCGCACATGCACACTGTATATTCATACCAGTGCACACATATTGAGATGTTCATACCTGCGCACATGCACACTGTATATTCATACCAGTGCACACATATATTGATATCTTCATACCTGCGCACATGCACACTGTATATTCATACCGGTGCACACATATATTGATATCTTCATACCTGCGCACATGCACACTATACATTCATGCCAGTGCACACATATATTGATATCTTCATACTTGCTTAGATTACGCATTGAGATATGTTGTTTCCATGTTAATTCTGGATTTGGGGAACCGTGGATATTTCAAAGAGAATAGTTAATTATTTAAAAACCCGGTTTCCCTTGATATGATATTTCGGTGCATCCACCATGTGTTTTCTCGGTACTAGAGTGATATATGTGTACCCGAATCGAGGAGTTGGATGAGGCCGATTACGGGTACATGGTGGACCCGGTATGGTACCCCGGGGCGAGAACGGTTTCGCTGTGTAGTAGACGGTGAGCCTGGCAGAGGGACTACTACCTACCGGTGATTGGTTGAACCTGGCGGTTATCCGGAGGATACCGACCAGAGACGATGGATGGATACGGGACGACTCGTACTGCCGGGGCCGAGGGCCGATACCGCAGACAGAGCCCGTGGGCTGATCCGTACTGACGGATGCCCTATACAGGAGGATTTGCGTGTCGATGCTTGGCACGAGTATTTCTTGATATTTGGGTGCCGATGTTGGGCACTTACGATTATATGAGATTTACAAGATTTTGAGGACCGAGGAGGATGACGACGCCTGAGTAGTATTGGGATTTGGGTACATTGATGGGTACCGATTTTACTCTCCATGATGACATTCCGTGTAGATGTTATATTTCCCATGCTCAGTATGTAGTAATTGATATCTCATCCTGTATCTATTATACCTGATATAGTACACCTTGCTATACCTGATCATTGCATACCCTGTTCATTCTATATAGGGTTGTTAGATTGCATTGCTATACCTGATCATTGCATACCCTGTTCATTCTATATAGGGTTGTTAGGTTGCATTGCTATACCTGATCATTGCATACCCTGTTCATTCTATATAGGGTTGTTAGATTGCATTACTATACCTGATCATCACATTTCTTGCTCATCACATGGAGATGTTATTAGATCGCACTTTTTGCATGTTTGAGCATCCAGTTCATCATATAGATGTTATCTGTTGATAGAGGTTAGAGTATCGTAGCACGTGCATACTCACGATTACCTTTATATGTTATCTTCTATTCACGAGTTGGCAACTCACCCCCGTTGTGCCACAGTGTTTGCAGGTTGCCCTTCGGAGTAGTCACGGCAGGCTGCGTCCTTGCATCTTTTGACACAGATACCCCTACAGTTGGTGTACTAGCTCTTTTACTGATAGGTGGGTTTTGTACGGTATCTGGTTATCTTTCAGTTATGTACATTGTTGTATCTAGTACTCTCTATCTACCATTTATGTATTGACTTAGAGACCAGTTGTGAGGACGATATATATTATTTTGTATTCTGGCGTCGAGCTCGTTGTGAGCCGACTTTACTTATGCAGTTCATTCCATCTGTGATGTTTCCCACCTGTTGCTCTTTTTCTTCGCTACGGCGTCGTATATTGTTATCTTAGTGATTGTCTACTTAAGATTTCTTGACATCTTAGTAATTAGTTCTATTAAATACTTAATTCACTCTATACTTTTACTGGTTTGATTTCTGGGTTTTCGGCTTACTTAGTCGCGTTACGCCTGTAGACGTTACGTGGTTAAGTGCCGGTCACGGGCCAAACTTTGGGTCGTGACCGTGTCCTCACTGTCATACTATACCAAGACGGTTAAAATGCCGGCACTTCCCTGTTTATTTATTTATTTATTTTTATTTTATTGTTAAAACAAAAATATATACAGAAAGGCCCCCCCAAACATCATTTAAACAATGTTAGACATTACTGCCAAACTTTGTATAGACCAAATGTCAACATCAACCAGTTGAAAAATTTATCTGTAAAGAGTATCAGTTGGTGGAAGAATATGTTGTACCAATCCAAAAAGAATTGGGGAAGATAGAAGAGGTGGTATGGAAAGTGTGGAAGTGAATAGACAGGAGGTGGTGATGAATCAAAACGAGAATGCGAATGATCAGCAATCAGTGGAGTATTGGCATTCTCGTAACTTATTAAAAGAAATGGGGGTGGTTCAACTTCCAAAGGAGAAGGTTGACTAACCACACTATCCCCAAGATATCTCTGTGGATCCTTCATCGACTTGGCATCATCTATCATATGCATATGATATTCAATTATGAGGGAACTAATCTCCTCGATGTCTGCCATATTCCAGCCGAGAGCTTGCCGCCTATCTTGTAAGAGCATTAAAAGGGCGTTCTCTTGCTCGAGGGCTAGAGAGGCCGATATGATAACGGGAAAGGTCTCATTCTCACCTATGTAAGCATATTTAATGTGAGACGGTAAGGGCATGAGTTCGAGTTTCGGAGGCAAAAGAATCATAGGTAAAATTGGGGAATCTACCTCGAACTCAAAGGACTCCAACACAGGTTCGAAATCACTGCAAACAACCGATTCGGATGGTTCAACTAAGTCATCCAAAAATTCAAAAGACTCATATTCGGGTTGTGAGACGTTATCAACCGAAAAAGTGAAACATTCATAATCCATATCGGTTGTGTCAACGGTGGTAGGCTCAAGGAGGGACGCACTAGTGGCGTCAAAACTGTTCTCATCAAACAAGAATCTTTCAAACTCGCAGTCCTCCTGCGTGATTTCGTGAATAGAGCAAACTTCTCGTGTACTAGTATTAGGCACGGGGGGGGGGGGCAGACTTCCTAACTTGTAAATATTGAACTCACTAGACGTCTTCCCGAAGGATAGAGTCATGGAGCCATTGCGACAGTTTATTACGGCATTGGAAGTGGCCAAAAATGGTCGACCGAGGATCACCGGAATTTGGTTCCGTGAGTTAGCAACAGGTTGTGTGTCCATAACAATAAAATCAACTGGGAATATGAACTCCCCAACTTTGATCAACACATCCTCTAGCTCACCCTTTGGATGGGTGATTGATCGATCAGCCATTTGGAGAGTACAGTGAGTGGGCTTAAGCTCTCCAATGCCTAATTGCTCATACACAGAATAAGGTAGCAAATTGACACTAGCACCAAGATCTAGTAGTGCTCTATTAATGTTCTTGTCCCCAATTGTTATCGAAATAGTAGGACAACCGGGGTCCTTTTGCTTTTGGGGTAAAGAATTGACAAGAGCATCGCTAATAGCACTAGCCACAAAAACTTTCTTTGGTACTTGTGACTTCCTCTTTTTGGTGCATAAGTCCTTTAAGATTTTTGCATATGAAGAAACTTGTTGGATTGCATCCAAAAGAGGGATATTTATGCTAACCTGTTTGAACAGCTCAACAATCCTCTCCATTTATGGGGTTGGTTTTTTGGATCTCAACCGGTTTGGAAAAGGAGCATTTTGAAATGTTGTTGAGTCCAATTTTTGCGGATCAGATTGTTGAGTTGGAACGGAACCCCGTGCAGATGTGTTCGTGTTGTGAGAAGTGGGTCCGCTTGAGCTAGAAGGAGTAGAGCCTTGTGAATGATGGAGAACAGGCTCTAACGAAGAAGAAGAAGGTGAAGAAGAACCACCGGCAGGGGTGTCATCGTGAATACCCATATTGTTTTGCAACATTTTTCCCGATCTCAACGTGGTCACAGCGTTTACGTTATGAGTTTGCTGTTGATATGCAGCATGTGCGTGACCAGGATTGGGCAATAGTTGAGTTGGGAGCTTTCCTTTTTCTTGCTCGCTCAATGCTGCATTGAGTTGTGCAATTTGTGCCTCAATAGATTTGATGCTTTGATCGTGTGAGGCACTGTTTTGCACCAAAGATTGAATAGAAGTCTCTAATCTTGCTGTAGATTGTGTAGATTGCTTTAGGAACGCATCTAGACTTCTTTCGAGCGAGCTAACCTTGTCATTATTAGGTTGAACAAAATTGTTTGGCGGGTAAGCAGTGTTAGGCACAAAATTGTTCACTTGATTAGGGTAAGGTTGCTGTTGGAAAGGTTGTTGAAATTGAGTTTGTGGAGGTGCTTGTTGTTGTGGAGGAGGAGGCCTTTGAAAATTGTTATTTCCTTGGAATTGTTGATTTTGGTTCCAAGAGAAATTTAGGTGACTCCTCCAACCCGGATTGTATGTAGAAGAGTATGGATCATTTCTTTGTCGTTGCTGAAAGGCAGCATTGACTTGATCCTGTCCTTGAGTAGATGCATTGTAAGGACACTCTTCGGTGAGATGTGATGGATCCGAACAGCAAGCACAAACAGTTCGTGGAGGCACAACAGGGGCAGGAGAAGGCGATGAGATTTTGGTCTCAATCGCTTCTAGCTTTTTCGTAAGAGCGGCCATATCGGCCTTCATAGCAATCGACATCTCTAATTGATGTATGCCTGCCCTAGACTGACCACTAGAAGAAGATGATGTGGTCTTGGTGCTCTCCCACTGAATTGTTTGTTCACTAGGCATCCTATCCTACCACGATAGTGATGATTCCTAATCATGACTGGATTGCCCATGGTTTGCCGAAGGCTAAAATCAAGAGATAACAACGGAAGGACAAGGGACAAGGAAAACGGATTTAGCGAAATGTCGTTGTAGTATAGTGGTGAGTATTCCCGCCTGTCACGCGGGTGACCCGGGTTCGATCCCCGGCAACTACGCCATCTGATTGTCACGATCTAACCGTGTCGTGTTTAAAAATAGTTTTGAAATTACCACAATCAAAACGGTGTCGCTTGTAGCGATCCGCGATGAATACGGGTCGTCCGCAGGGAGATGGTAAGTTTTTATATCTTGTTTTAACGAGTTAATACCGGGTTTTGATTTCTTGGTTAACTAATTGTCGTAACAAAGATATGAATAAAAAGGACTTGTTAAGGGTAGTAATAAGTTAGATTGTATGAAGGTGATGTTTGCCAATTCCTTATAGCCCCAACTTGGTATTGACACTAAAAAAATAGGTAACAACGCGGATTAGGGAACTTGAAATACGGTATTTGCGGCATTTCGCTAAATCCGTTTTCCTTGTCCCTTGTCCTTCCGTTGTTATCTCTTGATTTAGCCTTCGGCAAACCACGGGCAATCTGGTCATGATTAGGAATCATCACTATCGTGGTAGGATAGGATGCCTAGTGAGCAGAGTTGCGGGTGATTTGCACGAAGTTTCAATAGGCAAGTTTTAGGTTTTAAAGTTTGGACAAAAAAAATCTTCGAATACGATCTAACATATTACACCCTTAACAAGTGAAAAGATTACTCACACATATTTACAAATTAACAAGAAAGAAAAGAGAAGATACATAAAAACATGCAATGAAATAAAGAGGAAAAGAGAACCGATGAGTTCAAGCGTTTTATCTCTCAGTGTTCAATCCCCGGCAACGTGTGAGATCCAAATACCAAGCTTTAAGGTTGCAAGCTCACTTAAGAGGTTGCAAGATCAAAACAAAGAATGAATTTCACAATTGAAATCATGTAAAGTTGAACAAGACATGTAATAAAAATACGAACTTTTATTGAAGAACAAACTTGTTACAAGAGATCTTGAAGTCAAGAACCTAAGCCTTAAGCTTGCAAGTTCTAAATGAGAAGTTGCAAGGTCAAGACAAAGGGGCAAGAGCTCAAGAATGAAAAGAAAAATTACAAGAATTCTAAGATAAAAACTAAAGAAAAAAGCTACCCTTTCCTCTTGCCTCTGGTCTCTATTTATAGGCTCAGAAAGAAATATTCATATCTGTCCCATTATGGCTCATGCTGATTTGTTTGATTGCCTTTGATTTGAACACATGATTTTTAGTCTTGAATGCATATAATATCATATGCATATAAAATCATATCCTTGATTGCATATAAAATCATATCCTTGATGATTGCATATAGAATCATATCCTTGATTGCATATAGAATCATATCCTTGATTGCATATAAAATCATATCCTTGATGATTGCATATAGAATCATATCCTTGATTGCATATAGAATCATATCCATATGTGCTTAAAAGTCTTGTGTACACACTTGTTGTGTTGGACCATTTAGAAAAAAATTGTTGGACCATTTAGAAAAAAATTGTGTACACAACTTGTTGCGTAAAGGAACTCGTGAAGTATCGGTCGGTTAGCGTTTCTGGTCGCAGTGTCTTCCCTCGAGTGATATATCCATGCTGTTGGATGCATTTCCAGTATTTTGTCATGGATACGTGTAATCTGTAATGCTGAGCAGACACTGGTCAATAATACCGATAAATACAACAATTAGATAATGAATGAGCGGTATTAGAATGCAATTTTCTGATATGAACACCCCCCATTTTCCTCATTTGATTTTGTTGCAAAAATCCACCAAAATTCATTAAAAATCCAAAAAATCCAAATTAATTCATACCCTCTATTCTTTGCTCATCTTTACATGGATTTTGGAGATGGAAAGCATTCATTTTGGAGGCTTATTTTCATGTTTGGATTGCATGTTGTGGAGGTATAAATCTCATTCTTTTGGTTTATTGTTATTTAATGTTTCATTCTAGCATAATTAGATTTAATAAATAAACTCTATCTACAAGTTTTAAACTTCAAGTTAGGCTTTGTAAAATCAAGTTATGCTTTTTACTAATTAAGTGAGGTTATTATAACAAGTTTAACATTTTAGAAATGGGATAAATCATGCATGGTTGATATATTGTAATTTGTTCATTCAAATTGTCTAAATTAAGTAAATTTGTAAACTAGATTTATGTATATTATATTTATTAGTGAGATAAAATTTCAATTAATTTTTATAACACTAGAGTGTGGATTTAAAGAGGATATTAACTTGTTGGTGAAATGCAAAACTCAAGTTGGTTACTAGTTTTTATTGATAATTGATAAATTGTGATAAAAATTGCTATTTTTGCTAACTAGATTTTGGAAATTCTTAATTAAATGAAATTTAAAATCTAATTTATGGTTTCATTATGTTATTATTATCATGAATTATAGTTTAGTAAGTTAATTCATGTAAAATCATGTTTAGTTGTGATATTGTGAAATTTTGCTTAAAAGTATCGAAATCGGGAAAGTTTGCAAACTAGAATTTTCAAACTAATATAAATTAGGGTGTTAAAAATATAGTGATGGTTTATATAGTCTAGTTATGCTAATTAATGAATATTTTGACCATTGGTTTCTTTTAAACATCAAGTTTTGAAGTAAAACGGTAAATTGGCGTTTTCGGGTTTTACGGAATCGGACGATTTGATCGATTTTTAGGGTTTCGATGATTTAAATCATATTTTATATTATAAATAATGGGTTTTAAACTACAAGTTGTTTGTTGGTATTTTATCTCGATCAATCGGCGTTTGTACGCCGATACCGAGCGATATTTGGTTCTTTTGCATGAGCAGGACATAGGTTTTAACCTATGCGCGTTTCGTGTGTCGTATTGGTTTTGTCCGTGATTCAGTTTACTATATTATATGTGTTTGCGTATAGATACCCCTCACGTGGACTTCGGACGAGGAAGAAGAGGAGGGCGACATCATTTTCGACAGACAAGGACCAGGTGAGTAGATGTATATCTACGGGGGGAAGTCGGGTGGATGGCGTTTAGCATCCCCGCAAACGTAGAATAGGAATAGGTACTTATTGTGTTTAGGAAGCCAGACGTGACCTTAGAATTTCGGTGAGTAGGACCCTAGTAGCGACCTTAGGTTGGACTAGATTGATTTAGGAAGACCTTACCCGATGATGAATATCATGGAGGAGATTCGTAGGTTTCAGGTAGATACACGCACACGCACACACTGAGACTCGACGTGGTGTATACGTGTATGTGTATATATATATAGGACTAGGTGTAGGTATATATATATACACAATACGTATATGTGATATAAGGAGGTGATATGATACACGGGGATGAAACAATATAACTGGGCTTGATGCCGTGATTCTTGGTTATATGGTCGTGTTATGATGTTAGCGGATCATTAGGAAGTGAGATAATGAATAGGTATATATATAAATAATAAAGGGTGGTGCTGATATTGAAGTACATGGGACTCTAAAATAGAACCTGAACCGTAACCTGTGCCTGAAATTCTGATATGATATATGTGTGACTTGATTACGACATCATATAGGTGTGACTTGATTACGATATGATCTAAGTGTGACTTAATCGCAATATGATACATATACATGATATTTCTGAGGATAAATTAACGATGTATGTTTATACTGGCAATGATATATGATTGATGTATGCGATTATAGTATAGCATCTTGATCTTGATATGTGTTGATGATGATATTATACGAATGATGAGACACGTAGGTGATGCTTGACCCGTACCCCGATATTGGGATGCCGTACGATGGATTTTACCGTACGAGGCATAGATATGATGATTGATCCGCACTCTTGATTCGAGAAAGCCGTACTACGTACGTGACGCTATTGAGGCTGAATCGCCGACTATTAGAGATATGGATTCAGACCTTAGGTGGACTCTTATTTATTATTGACTAGTTTCTTAGGTTTAGTTCCTTAGAAGGTTTGATGGACACTAGTTTAGTCTCGAGTCATATAGTTGTAGTTATTTTTGTATATCACAGATGAGTGGTTATTACACATCCGTCTTTACATTCATACCGTAATCATAATGTGCATGTTCATCCATATGTTTCTATAATCAGCATAAAACTTTGCCTGTTAGGACACCAGCACCATTACCGATGATGCGCATATTCCACGCACACTTATTTGCCGGCTCACACACATCATCATCGGTTATTGCTATGTCACGTACACTTTAGATCATATTATCTTGTATTGATAGAATCAGCTAAAAGCTAGATCGATATAGTATTATGATTACTCTCAGATGTTAGTCTAGACATGGCATTTATTACTTAGACATTCATGCATTCATATTTTCATGTTATCATGTAGTATTACGGGGCATATGCCGACACTTATCATATACTTACTCATGATTTTATTGGGATTTTGGATTTTTATGAGATTTCTGGATTTTGGTGAAAACCGCAAGAATATATAAAAAAAACTTCTCTCTCTCTCCTCCTCTCTTTTTAAAACATAAGATGCGGTTTTCTCGTGATGTATGTGTCGTCCACCATGAGATTTCATGTTTTCTTTTGGATTTCGAGACCTGATTCGAGGAGTGGATGAACCATCTCGGGTACATGGTGGGCCCGGTATGGTACCCCGGGGTAAGAAGATCGAGTTGTATACGATGAGCCTGGCAGGGGAAGGCTACCTACCGGTGATGTCTGGCGCGGCGGATATCCGGAGGATACCGACCGTTGTCGTGATATTTGATGATATGGGCCGATCCGGACTGACGGAGCCAGAGATATTGAGACTATGAGGTATTGAGACTTGAGATTTACATGTTTTGTGTCAATGCTTGACACGGATTTCCATGGATTTCATCGATGATATTTCAGATTCTATACAAAATTTACCATGATAAAAGTTAAAGATTTTCTTTATACAGATATATATAGATTTCAGGATTGATTGTTTTACATTCATAGTGCATACATATTCATTCACATGACATATTATTACTTGAGGCACTGACACGAGCACGGAGTAGTTGCATTTACACGTAGTATCACCCTGCTATTACTAGATGATTGGGATATAGTAGTGTATTATTATGACCTAGGATAGCGTCGTGCATTCGATTTCTTTTCGCAGATATCTTCTACTCACGAGTTGGCAACTCACCCCCGTTGTGCCAAATTTTATTACAGGTTCGATGTACAGGTTTTCCTGGCAGCTTGCTGGCACATCTTTTCATTCAGGGTGATTTGCACGGTAGGTTGGTTCACTTGTATCTGGACCGCCATTGTACTTTTATTATTTCATTTGTATCTAGAAAGCTCCATCAACCAAACTTGTATTACTTGATAGTTACTGGACCGGTTATTTATTTCGACCTTAGAGTCGCGCTTGTGTTATTATGATATCTGGTGGTTTTGTTTTCTTTTGAGTTTTGAGCCTCGCCCTTTAGCGTTGTATACTATTGTGCATTGGTGCTGTTGTTTCCGCCTTTTGGCATAGAGCTAGCTCCCGTTTGGGGATGCTTTTTATTGTTTATATGTATTTATTCTTGTTTGTACCCGTTTGGGGCCAGTTTTTACAAAGGAGACTCTGCCGAAATTTTTGAGAAATTGGATGTTGCTTTTAAACTTGTTTTCTTTATGTTTTCCTTTACTTCTTCTTCTTTTATGGTTTAGATTTATGGGTTTCGGCTTACTTAGATTACGTTGCGCCTCTAGACGCTTCGTAATCTAAGTGCCGGTCACGTTCCGTACTTTCGGGTCGTGACAAAGTTGGTATTAGGGCACTAGGTTTAACCTTGTATATGTCTAGGGGTGACCCTTGGTTGATGGAGTAGGTACTTAGATAGAGTGACGTACCGTGGGTATGATCCGCAGCATACTTACGATACGCTACTCTTCTTAAGTAGCCTTAGGATGAAAATTCACTTGTTTCTACAACGTATCATGTTCATTACGCAATAGGTTTTCAGAAAAACCTGTCGTAGCCCTCCGTCATTTCAGATAAGAACTGTTTAGTATTCGTGCTGCGTTTGTTGGCCTTTGTCAAGGCGTAGTGTGTGGTAGCTGAATGGTGCTTATCTGCTTATGCATATGATGCAGATTGTTTTAGGGTAGTCATACGACCTTGTTGGCCTTTGTCAAGGGTCGTGCGGGTGGGTTTGATTCAATCAAAAAATGACGGGTTGAACTTGACTAGCATCCTATGATTTGTTGGCCTTTGTCAAGGTCATAGGGGTTAGGGGCAAAATATTATCGGGAATTTCAAGTGTTGAAATTTGCAATGAGATTGCATACCTTCTATGAGATAGTTGGATCCCGATACCCACTGCGAGTAATTGTTACTCCTGGAAGAGTTGTACACAGGACAATTAGCCGATCAAGTAGGTGTCTAGAAAGGTGTCAACGGGGTTACGCCTCTGGGAAAACGAGGTTTATTTTAATTAGGTCCGTGCGAAAGCACGGGGAGCCTCCCGCAAAGTACCGACACTGGCCTGGCTGAAAGATTGGTGAAATTATAGGGTGTAATTAATCCCGGCTAGTCTTTCCTTTTAGGGTTTGAAGGAAGATTTGATAAAAACAGTGGGAGCCATCCTGATTAGATAAAATAATAACCAATCTGATCTTGCAAGAGCATACGCTAAAGAGTTTTCTTCTCTCTCTCTCTCCAGGTAGCGACATATCATGCCTTGATCAAGATAATAATATGGATGTATTGACCGAACCCGCATATTATACTGTGCTGGGAAACGTTGGTTCCGTTCTTACTTATAAGAGTTATAAGACTGAACAGGATATAGGGGAATACCAGGATTCCCATGCCACCCGAATGAAAAAGTACATGTTGATGCATTTTCTTCGGGTGTGTTCGTTACAGAGAACTGTTTCTTCATTTGCTCTACGTCCTGGGTATTAGATACTGGGTCAGGATCCCATATATATAATCAGTTACATGGGTTGAGAAAAGGTAGAGAACTTGGAGAAGGTGATAAAGACATAAGGGTTGGAAATGGTGCAATTGTTGCAGCTAAATCCGTCGGGGAATATCACCTTGTATTACCAACTGGTAATACATTGATTCTGAACGAATGCTATTACATGCCGAACCTGATATTCAACATTATATTGGTTTCTTTATTAAGTAAAGAGGGATATAATTTTGTATTACAGGATAATGTTATGAACATCTTCTTAAACCAAAAGTTGGTTGGATCAGGCATGTTGTGCAATGGCATTTATGTTCTAAATTAATCAATGGTTCTGAGCATAACAAACACACACAAGTGGAAGAGTTCAAAAATGAACGAATCCTTCTTGTGGCATTGTAGACTTGGTCATATCAATGCGACATGGCTAGCTAAGTTGCATAAGGATGGATATTTGAATCCGTTCGAATTCTCATCTTATGACACTTGTCAGTTATGTCTCAAAGGCAAGATGACCAAAACTCCGTTTACGGGACACGGAGAAAAAGTTACGGAACTCTTGGGACTGATACATAGTGATGTATGCGGTCCCATGTCTACACATGCCAGGGATGGTTATGCGTACTTCATTAAATTCACCGACGATCTCTCTAGATTCGGATATGTGTTCCTGATGAAACACAAATCAGAAGCTTTTGAGAAATTTAGAGAATATAAACAAGAAGTCGAGAACCAAACCGGGAAAAGTATTAAAATCCTTCGATCTAATCGAGGAGGTGAATACTTGAGCAATGAATTCCTGGACTTCCTAAAAGAGAATGGGATTCTCTCTCAGCTGACTCCTCCATATACACCACAGTACAACGGTGTATCGGAACGGAGGAACCGCACCCTATTAGATATGGTGCGCTCTATGATGAGCACAGCTGAGTTACCTATTTCCTTCTGGGGGTATGCGCTGGAGACAGCGGCATACCTATTGAATCAAGTTCCATCTAAATCTGTACCTACCACACCATATGGGATATGGAGTGGGAAAAGACCATGTCTTAAACGAGTTAAGATATGGGGTTGTCCGGCCTATGTCAAAGGATAAAATCCGGATAAACTCGAGGCACGGTCAGTTCTATGCAAGTTTGTGGGATATCCCAAACATTCACATGGATATCTTTTCTACCATGGCGAGGAACAAAAGGTGTTTGTTTCTCGACATGCCACCTTTTTAGAAAAGGAATTTCTTGCAAAAGAAATTAGTGGCAACGAGGTAGAACTGAAAGAAATTCCGGCTACACAAACTCAAACTAAAGATTTAGTGGAACCCGAGGATTCGATAGTACCTAACGAACCTCAGCCTCTCCGCTGATATAGTAGGGTTCCTCACCTATGTGAGAGATACTACGGTTTTCTCATGGATGGTGGGAGCGAGGATTGCATCATGGAGGATGATGACCCAAATAGTTTCGAGCAGACCATCACGAGTGGTGACTCAGTGAAATGGCTGGATGCAATGCAGTCCGAGATGGAATCCATGTACACCAACAAAGTATGGACTTTGGAAGATACTCCTGAAGGGGTAAAACCCATTGGGAGAAAGTGGATCTTCAAGAAGAAACTTGGTGTAGATGGGAAAGTGGAGACTTTCAAAGCTAGATTTGTTGCAAAGGGTTTTCGTCAATGACCAGGCATCGATTATGATGAAACCTTTTCTCCAGTGGCTATGCTTAAATCCATCCGGATCATGCTTGCCATCGCTGCATATCATGACTATGAAATCTGGTAAATGGATGTTAAGACCACCTTTCTAAATGGTGATTTAGAAGAGAGCGTGTACATGACTCAGCCGGAGGGCTTCGTAGCTAGTGGGAGCAGCGGGAAGGTGTCCAAGATGCTTAAATCCATTTATGGATTAAAGCAAGCATCGTGGAGTTGGAACATCTGCTTCGATGTCGTTATCAAAGAGTTTGATTTCGTCAAAAACGTAGATGAACCTTGTATATACAAGAAGGTGGCAGAGAGTAAGGTTGTCTTCCTCGTATTGTACGTGGACGACATACTCTTGATAGGAAATGACATTCCTATGCTGCAATCGGTCAAGCTCTTCTTATCACAAAGATTCTCAATGAAAGATCTAGGGGATGCCTCCTGTATCTTGGGGATTAAGATCTATAGAGATAGATCTAAACGGATACTAGAATTGTCCCAATACAGGTACATTGACACCATATTAAAGATGTTTAGTATGGAAGAATCTGTAACGTTTTGAAAATCGTTTAGGTGAAATTTTGGAAAATCGGTAAAATAACGGGTGTTTTCCGTAAAAAAATCAAGATATAAATATCTTTCATCATAAAATCAAATATACATATTCTAACTATATAATTGCTAGTATTTGGTGTTTATTGAGCCACTTGTAAAATTTCTAGTTTACTGAAATTTTTTCCGAAATTAATTATTTTAATATTATATTAAGCCGTCACTAATACATTTAATTAGGGATAATTACAAATTGGAATGGGTTGATACAAATTTTGTGTATCATGACACATTAAACTAACATGTAAAATATTGTTTTTGAAATGAAAAGAAATTATTAAGATGGTTTTAGAAAATATAAACTATAAAGGCTTAAATGGTGAAAAATAGCTAAATAGAATTGAGGTATGGTTCTAGGTTGACTTGGGATATAATATTTATCATTTTTCCTAACCATACAAACCCATACACCCCCCTAGTGGGCTGGCCGAAATCTGTAAGAACCGCCCCCCCCAAAGTTTTCCCCACTTAAAGAAAAAGTCAAAGAAAAGAAAAGGGAATTAATAAAGAATGAAGCATGACTTTGTTGACTTGGAAATTGTATCATTCATTCAACCCACACCCTCTCTCCTCTCCCTCATCATGCTGGCCGAGCTCCTCTCTCCCCAAAACTGCAGCAGCCCCTCCCCTCTCTTCTCCTGTTAGTTATATGTATGCCCTAGATGCCATTACTGTACATACGATGTATATTGTAGTGGATGCTTGGACATATATAGGGAGGACTTTCTTGCTCGACATGATAGTATACTATCTGGTTGCTCTTTATCTTAACATGTACTCTGATTGTCTCTATATTACATGTTGATAAAGCCCTTAGGATGAGTACTTGACTACCAGGACTATGATGCAGATCATACTAGTGGGGACAGTGTAGTTGCTAAGTACATCCTTCAAATGTTCCTAGTCGTAGGTGTATCGAGACAGGGCATCGATATACCAGAGTAGACTAGCGTATGCGCTTCTTGACCCATATGATGGGCGATGGATGATCCCATATCCATTGGTGTTTGACATGAGAGAAGGTATACGGGTGCTCAGTGGAGACTGGGTACACTAGACGGACTCGCCGAGAACTCCCAGATGGTATTATACCTCACGTCAGGTGGCAGTTCTCTGGTGACACCGGTACAGGTTATTCTATAGACCCGAGATCGTTATAGAGTCTTGTGTGATTCCCACTGTGCTTTGATTTCCATCATACCACGTCCAAGAGGGCGTGCAAAACGGTGGCTTTTGGGTACATTCCCGAATCGCATGGAGGCAATGAGCGATAGGAGAGCTTTCGTCTTTCCCGGTATAGGGAGTTGATGTTGCGCTGTGTTCGATTGGCTGTAACTGGAAATCCCTAGCCAGGGTTGCTGAGATTTACTGGTAAGTGTTATCAGTAGTTTCTCGAACTGTTATGGACCTCATATCGACACGACTTATCAAGCTACTGGGGTCTGACGTTTACCACCCCTAGGTGAGATATGCGACATATCAGACAAAGAGACCGGACTGTACGGGAGTGTTACTGATTGGATTCACATGAGAATGTACAGGCTTGCTTGTTGATCTTCTGATCGCTCAATACCTGGGTGGCTGTTACGTTTAGCTGACCGCTTGCAGCTTGTGGGTGTTTGATATGATCATCACCTACTGCCGGCGTATTGACGATTCTTTAGAGTCCTACATAGAGGTTTCCTGGCTCAGGCAAAATGGAGTAGGAGCACATATCTGATATGTGCGGGACCGAAAACAATACGTGTATGTGATACCGTATTAGATTCTCACGATATGTGATATCGGCCGGGTATATGTGATATAGCTGGGTCATCGGATCAAATGTTAATTCGATGAACTGATACAGATAATATTAGTCGGTTATTTGAGAAATAGCCGGATTATCGGATCAAGTGTTGATTCGATAATTTAATGTATAATTATATATTTGATATATTATATTACATTAACTAATATTAGCTCACTTAAAAATTCTTTTTCTCACTTGGATAATACATTGATATATATGTGATATATGTTAATTGTATTATTTTATTTTGTTACAATAAATACTGTATATGTGATATATATTATTGTAACAAGTTAGGGTTACAAATGCAACATGTTTTGTGGAGTTTAAATATGGTTAGGGTTTGGATTAGGGTTAAGCTTGGATGAAGTTTTCAAGAAGCTTCATGAAGCTTTGACTTTGACTTATGATATTTTGTGTAGATATTTCTTAACCCAACCCAAATTCTTTACCATAGTTAGTTCTCTACAAGGGTTAAGTCTTCATTCTTAACCCATGGTTGCAATTCTAACCTCACACAATGATTTCATTATTCATCACAAAGAGATTTCTTCTTCTTCTTCCTCTTGAAAAAGCTTTCTTGCTTTTTGTGAAGTGATGATAATGAGTGAGAAATTGAAAACAAATGAGAGATAAATTCATACTTCATCATCCTCATCTATTCTAGCTACTTAGATTAGGGTGTTTGCTTTGCTAATACTTGATTAGTGAAGCAAGAGCTTGGGTTTGAGTTTCTTCAAGGTAGATCATCTTCGAAAAGGAAGAGTTCTAGCAAGCATGCATCATTCGACTTGTGGAGCCTCTCTTGAGTTCGGGAGTTCATGGATCGCGGCGAAGGGACTACTACTCGGAGCTTATGAAGCGAAGAAACGGACTACAAAGGTTGTAATCCCTTTCTCATAGAAGTAAAGTTGTTTACTTGCTCTTTGTTTCCCCTAATCTCTAGTCTAAGATCTTGCTTAGGTTGTTCGGCACTTGAAAATTTTGATTTTGGCATGGTTGATGCCTTGTAGAACCTTGTTCTAGTGCCTAATAACCCTACAGTGGTATCAGAGCCAAGCTAGAGCTTTAGGCGTTGTCTAGACGAAGTTATAAGTCTGATCGAACCTCGAAACGTCATATTTTGACCCCTCTCTGGAAATTTTCTAAAAAGTTGATTTTTTCCACATTAAAAATACTTAAAAAATCAGCAGGTAATTTTATGGATTACTGTGAAATACGAGTCACTGTAGCCTTTAAGTCGCCGCGGAACCGCGGCCATACCATGCTTTTGGCGGCGGTTCCGCGGCTGTACTTGGGTGTCAGGGATAGTTATTTCTAGGGTTCATCCATATGTATTACTACATATTGTTGGAGATAGTGCCCTCAGAGTCAATTATTGGATCACAGGAACGTGATTGCAATGATTGAGGGAGGACCTGTCCCAGTAGGACAGTCTTACTCGAGATGATAGTATGCTATCTGGTTTATCTTTATCATCGTGTACTGCTTTTGGTGACCTGACATGTCGCTATTACACGTTGATAGAGCCCCTAGGATTCTTGCTTGACCACCAGCAGTATGAGGGCGATCATATAAGTGGGAGCTGGGGTCTATAAGCACATCCTTAAAAGGTCCCTAGTCGTGGGAGTTTCGAGACAGGGCATCGATACTCCAGAGTAGACTAGTGTGTACATTCGAGACCCCGACGAGGGGCGGTGGCCGGTCTCACAAGTCACTGGTGTCAGTTGGTTCACCTAAGATGTATACAGGTGCTCATTGGGTTATGAGTACACCGGACAGGACTCGCCGGGAACCTGCTAGTTGGTCTTATACCTGACGTCAGATAGCAGTTCCCTGGTGACATGTGTACAGGTTAGTTCATCGACCTGAGGATCGTCATTTGTCTCGTGTGAGTTCCCACTGTACTTTGATTACTACCGTACCACGCTCAAAGGAGACGTGCAAACAGGTTTTAGTTGGGTACAGTCCCGAGCCACATGGAGGCAGTGAGCGGTTCTTCAGGGGTTCGTCTCTCCCGGTATTGGGGGTGAGGTCGTGCTGTGTCTAGGAGAACCAGAACATGAAAAGTCCTTGTCCAAGGCAGGAGATTTACTGGTAGGTATTCCGGTAGTATCTCAGGGTGTTCTGGGCTGATCTCTGACACGACTTGTACCGCTTTTGGGGGTCTGACTTTTACCAACCCCCTAGGCCCGCCATGCGATGCTCATAGACAAACGGACCGGACTGTACGGATATTGTCACTGTCAGGCTCAGTAGGGTGTCAGGATGAGTTCGCTCATCGACGTCCCTTTCGGTCAATAGCTGGTGGCCCGTCATGTATGGCTAATACCTCTGACGTGCTAGTGGTTAAATCCATAACCAAGGTGTTGACGAGTCTTTAGAGTCCCCCACATTCAGTTGCTCAAGTTTTCGGGCGAAACGCTGTAGAGGTCGTATGGAGATATGGCAGGGTTCGATCAGATACGTGCGGTATTGCACGGATCAGCATTGGACGGTTAGAACTAGAGGCCGTATGGAAATATGGCAGGGTTCGATCAGATACGTGCGGTATTGCACGGATCAGGATCGAACGGATTTTACTAGCCGGCTTTGGTTTAAGCCGGATCCTAGTATAGTACAGTGTAGATTTTGTCTCATTGTATTTGTATTTCGGTCGGAATACAGATGCGGGTGTGTATGCACAGTAGCGGGGTTTTTCCTGTAATTTATTACGGGACCAGTTTTCTGGAGTTGCCAGTTTGCTTTCCGTTTCGGCCATTTTCATTTGTATCTTTCATTGGCCGAAGATTGGTGGAGGAGGGCTTATTTGCATTTGTGAAAATAAGCATTTGTGGAGGGTGTTCTTTGCGTTATTATTGTATCATGATGGTGCACCATCCATTGACCTTGCTTGACTTCTTGACTTCATGATGGTTCATGATAGTTGGACTTTTGTTTTGTGATGAGTGTTAGTTGAGTGAGGATCTTGGTTTATGATCATTGCTTTTTTCTTTTGCATTATGAGTGTGGCTCCATGATTCATTCACCTAACTCTCATTCTCACTCTCCCCTCTTTTTGCATGGCCGGCCACTTCCTCAAGTGGGCTGTCCCATTTTTTTTGTGGAGGGATTTCATCTCTTTTGGCTTGTAAAAAATCACATAGCTCCACAAAAATTCCATAACTCATCCCTCCACCAAATGGCAACCTCCATGAACCCCAAATGAGACATATAGATCTTCACTATATTCTACAGCAAATCTTGGGCACGTCGACTCGCCAGCTTCGTGCCCGAGTTGCCTCGGTATAGAGGTGGGAGCCCGTAAAAGAAGCCGACGACGTGGTGCCCTTTCCGGCGAGGAGGTGGAGACCGGACATTCCGCGGGAGATCGGGACGATGACGAGAAGACCGGAGGACACGGATCGCTCGGTATATCTCTCTTCCCCATCTTGTAGTTAGCTAGAACTAGTTAATGGCCCGATCCGGGTTTTAGTGCGCGGTGGTGCCGGTTTGAAAAATTAAAGTTAACCATCGCTTCCGCATTTGGCCTCGGGATGGAGGCCGGGGCGCCGCCGTGCACTTACAGTGGTATCAGAGCCTCGCCATTAACATAGTCTAGATTTGTCTAATGTGTTTTACATTTCCGATCGAACAATTTTCCAAAAACCGTATTTTTCTTCACATCAGTTTCTGTCGAAATTTTTTGGAGTCCAAAATTTTTTCAGTATGTTGCAGAATGATGTGCAGGGAATCCTAAGAACACTGTAGAATTTTGGTCACCTGATCCTTCCGTACGACCGCGGAACCGCGGCCATAACCCCACTTTGGCCGCGGTTCCGCCGCAAGAATTTGGATTCACGTCACCAATTTTTTGCAGTGGGCTTGTGGGCTGAAAATAGGGGTTTTGGTATACTTTGTTTGGGCCCAGAATTTCTTTAACTGCTACAGTATTGCTTGGGGCCCACTTGGGTAAATTTTGATCGATCGGATATTTTAAACACATTAGTTCACAGTATTTACATTATATCTGCGACCGTGAATGTCACTTGATCGGTAAATCCTGTCTAACTGCTATAGCCCGGTATAACCCTTCGAAAATCGTTTAGGCAGTTTTTCGGTAATCGGCTAATTTTTCGGCTTTTTCCGTAAAAAGTCGAAATAGGTATTTTTCATTGTAGATCTAATTATACAAAATTTAGATAAGATATTACTATAATTTTGTCACTAAAATGTCACTTATAATTTTCTAGTTAAATAATTTTTTTTCGTAATTAATTAATTTTTTTTAATTTTTTTAAGCTTTTTAAAATACATTTAATTAGGGATAAATACAAATTTAATTAGGTAAATTTCTTAATTAGGAGTCTTTATAAGCTAAAATATGGTGTTAATAAAATTGTATCATGTCTTGTAAACTTTTGGTTTAAAGGTGGGAAATTTAATGAAAAATGAGGTAAAAAATGGGTTTTTTTTGCAAAAAGGTTGACATGAAAGCATTAAATGATAATATGGGGTGTTATTTGACCTAGAATCTTCTCAAATTTTCCCCACTTCCTCTCCCATACTGCTGGCCGACCCCTCTTGCTGCAGATTTCCCCACTTCATCACTTCATTTTGCTTCTTTTTCTTTGCTAAAAATCCATTTAAATTCATAAATTTCCATCTCCATTCAAACCCAAACCCTAAACCACTCTCTCTTCTACCCAAATTGGTTCAAAAACTAGATGAAAGGAGGCTTCTTGGTGACTTGATCAAGCTAGGGTTCAAGCTTGAGAGGTGAAAATTCTAATCTTTTTGTTAACTTGTGGTTTAATTATGCTAGAATTGAAATTCTAAATATTAGTTTAGTGGTAAATGTTGTTTAGGAAAAATCAAGAGAAGGATTGATTTTAAAACTAGGGTTTGAAGCATAGTTGTTAGGATTAAATTAGGGCTTTGGGTTTCTAATTGGTTGTAGTGGTTAATGGTGTATTTATGCGCTCGCTAAATCGTTAAATTTCGATATTTGCATTGAATCGGCGTTGAATTTGCTTGCTAGATTTTTACGAAAAATAGAATGCGTTCAATTTGCGTTAGGTTAGCAATATTATTAGCTTCGTATAGGATTATTAGAATGCGCGAACGCGGGGTTTCGTCTGGTCGGGTTGTAGTTTTGTCGATTTCCCCGAAATGACAATTCTAGTTAAAGGTTAGCGATTTTCGTGCGTTTTTCCGCGCACCGAGTGCATGCTATGATTAATACGAGGGCGTGGATAATTGTATGTTGTGACTTGCATTGTGTTAGGTTTTGTAATCTTATGCTTGATATTGTGCAAATATAGGATCGATCGGGGAAATATCGGACACGGCGCGAAAAGGCAAGGCGGTGGCCGGATCAGATTAGCGGAGATTTCAGGTGAGTAGATGTATTCATCTATGGGGGAATCGTCTGAATAGCGCGAGGCGCCCCCCTAGTTAGGATTACCCTACTTTATGCAAGATTTATATTATTAGCTAACTTATCCATTCATGTACACTGCATACCCTTATAGCAAACAGTATATTACATTGCATGGACATTCATCTATACTTATGCGATATCACTTCGTAGGGCACGAACACCATTACCATTGGCATCTGTTGCACGCGCACTAATCATGTGACACACACGCCTTTGGTAATTGCCATGCCACGTGCACTATAGAACCTGTTTAACTTAATAACGTCATTGCATTCATACATGATATATGGAGTCGCATAGCATGCATATACCTCGCATTACCATCATATCTACATAGATTTCTAGCCAAAACTCACATCATATATATTGATATCATAGACATTTATCATATATAACATGTGAACATTATGATTTTCTCGAGGATTTCAGTATTTCTGTGATTTCTGGATTTTTGGGGAAAACCGCAAGAATTTAACAAAAGCTTATATTTATCGTTTTTAAAACAAAGTTGCGGTTTTCTCGTGATGTATGTGTCGTCCACCATGAGTTTTCATGTTTTATGTTGGATTTCGAGACCCGATTCGAGGAGTGGATGAACCGTCTCGGGTACATGGTGGGCCCGGTATGGTACCCCGGGGCAAGAAGATCGAGTTGTAGACGATGAGCCTGGCAGGGGAAGACTACCTACCGGTGATGTCTGGCGCGGCGGATATCCGGAGGATACCGACCGTTGTCGTGAGATTTATGATATGGGCCGATCCGGACTGACGGAGCCCGATATTGAGACAGATATGATTCCTATTTGGTGTCGATGCTTGACACGGGTTTTCAGATGATTTCTTGATGATACTTAGCTATTGTACAGATATTCATTTTCTAAAAAGTTAAGAATGCAGTAACCTTAACATTTAAAACACTTAAGGAGTTAGAAAAGACATTGCATACATGTTCATGCATACTAGAGATATTATATCACATATGGACATACAGGTTGTTCCGCATTGCGTGCATTCTTACGATTGCCTTACTAGATGTTATATTTACTCACGAGCTGGCAACTCACCCCCGTTGTGCCACAGTGTCTTGCAGGTCGGACCCGTCACTCTTGTAGCGGCGGCTATCTTATCATCAGCTCCTTTTGTGCAGACTCGCGACATCGCCCGTAGGTGGGTTGCGAGCATATTTTATATCTTTTGCTTTATCATTGTATCTAGTATTCTCCATCTACCACTTTATATATTGTATATGCGACATAGTAATGAGACTGAGAGATTTGTATATTGGTGGTTTCTTTTGGGTCGAGCTCACTTGAGCCGGCGTTGCGTTTTCTGATATTTTGGGTTTCTTCTATGCTCTTTTCTTGGTATTGCTTATATATTGCATGTGGTTGTGATCCGCCTTGGGCGAAGAGCTAGCTCCCGCTTGGGGATGCCATTTTTATGATTTCATATGTATTATCTTGTTGTACCCATTTTGGGGGATAGAAAATACAGGGGAGACTCTGCCGAAATTTTCGGAAATTTTTGATGTTTTAAAAAGGGATTCTATGCAACTTAAATGATTTTAAAACCGTTTTCATTAAAGGTTTTCCTTCACTCTCTTTTGATTCTGGTTTAGATTTTCTGGGCTTTGGCTGACTTAGGTTACGGTACGCCTTTAGACGTCTCGTAATCTAAGTGCCAGTTACGTTCCGTACTTTCGGGTCGTGACAAAGTTGGCATCAGAGCGTAGGTTTTACCTTTCTGAGTGTAGGACGACCTTGGTAGATGGAGTAGGTGACTTAAGCAGAGTGGCGTAGCGTGGGTATGATCCGCGGCATACTTACGATACGGTACTCCGCCTAAGTGACCTTAGGACATAATTGCTTGTATTTCCTTTCTTGATTCCTTGCATTCCTTGATTCAATTGCAATGATCTTATCAGTCCTGTTTCTTATTCCAGCTTCGATGCCGCTAAAGACTACGAGAGCTCAGCGGGCTGCCGCTAGGGATGAGATTCGAGCGGGCCCGTCTGAGGCGAGGATCGAGCGGGAGGATACGCCTACCCCTCAGGGTCATACTGATCCGCCTTATCCTGACCGTATTGCCAGACTAGAGGCTGGCATGCAAGAGTTGCGGCAGATGATGGGATCTTTAGTTGAGTCCAGCCGGGCACAGAGATCAGAGGACGTTCCTTCCACCGGACAGACCACGATTGTACCTGCTGCACAGATGGTCACTCCTGCTGCTACTACGGAGACTATCCCTGTTTCACTACAGGAGTTCATGAGATTGAGACCTCCAGCTTTTACCGGTACAGATGCGACAGAGGATCCACAGGCATTTCTGGATAGGATGGCTCGGATTTGCCGTTCGTTGAGGTGTTCTGATGATAGATTGGTGGAGTTTGCGAGTTTTCGTCTGGAGGGTCTTGCCCAGACATGGTACGATTCAGTAGAGGGAGGCCGAGCTGCAGGTCTGCCTTCTATGACCTGGGATGAGTTTACATCTGCATTTCTTGCCCGTTTTCTTCCGGAGAGTGTCCGAGATGCTCGCGCCCGTAGTTTTGAGTCTTTGCGCAAGACTCCTGGGATGACGGTGTCGGAGTATGATATACAGTTTACCCAGTTGTCTCGATATGCTCCGTACCTAGTCGACACAGAAGAGAAGTGAATAAAGAGGTTTGTACGAGGGCTTGACACACAGCTATTCCTTGCCATCGGCACCCAGCATTTTGACACATACGCAGCCGCGATGGATGCAGCCTTACTTTTGGAGGAGCGTATTTCTGAGACTCCGGTAGTTTCTGGGCTGAAGAGGATCCGCACCGATACGCCAGCTCAGCGGCAGATGGGTAGACACCGCGATAGATTGTTTCCTGGAGATGGTGGAGGCAGAGGATTGAGACGAGGTCAGTTATTTGGTTCATATCCACAGACCCAGCAGTCGTCTCCAGGATGTTTTCGGTGTGGGAGTCAGTACCACCGTGTCAGAGACTGTACCATGGGACGCCAGGGCGCGGCGACAGTCCCGCATGTGACTTTACCACCCTCACCACCTTCTCAGAGAGCTTTACTTCCTACTCCTGATGATGCTCCACGTCAGTCAGATGCTTCTAGAGGCCGTGGGCGTGGCGGTCCAGTTCCGAGAGGACGAGGCGACAGAGGCAGAGGCAAAGGCCGAGGTAGAGGCAGATGACAGCCAGCTATTAGTGGTGGACAGGCCCGAGTGTTCGCGTTGACTCCTCAGGATGCACAGGCATCCAATGCCGTCGTGACAGGTACTCTGCCAGTATGTTCTTTTGATGCACGGGTATTATTTGATCCAGGCTCCACACATTCCTATGTTTCCACGTATTTTGCACCGAGGTTGGGCCGAGAGTCTTCTTCGTTAGATCAGCCGCTTGTCATTATTACCCCGGTAGGCGAGTCTTTTGTTGCCCGTTTTGTGTATCGATCGTGTTTCGTTCGTATCGGGGAGAGAGATTCTTCAGTTGATTTGATTCTCCTCGATATGCTAGACTTTGACGTTCTTCTTGGTATGGACTGGCTAGCCACCTGTTATGCATCTGTGGACTGCCGTGAGAAAGCAGTCAGATTCAGTTTTCCTGGTGAGCCGGTTCTTATTATTCAGGGAGATCGTAGCGCTACCCTTCCCAGCTTGATTTCTTCTCTTCGCGCTGGTCAGCTCTTAAGGAAAGGGTGTCAGGGATTCTTAGCTTATGTTTGTGATACTAACTCCACAGAGGTTCCGTTGGACCAGGTCCCTGTTGTGAGAGAGTTTCCTGATGTATTTCCTGACGAGCTGCCTGGTCTGCCACCAGAGCGCGAGATTGAGTTCTGTATTGACTTGATCCCCGGCACGGGGCCTATCTCTATACCGCCTTATCGGATGGCCCCGGCAGAGCTGAGAGAGCTAAAGGATCAGTTACAGGACTTGCTGGACAAAGGGCTTATCCGACCGAGTGTGTCACCTTGGGGTACTCCCGTCCTGTTTGTTAAGAAGAAGGACGGAAGTATGCGTTTATGCATTGATTATCGTCAGCTGAACCGGGTTACTGTGCGGAACAGGTATCCCCTACCCCGCATTGATGACTTATTTGATCAGCTCCAGGGTGCAGGGTTTTTCTCGAAGGTTGATTTACGGTCAGGTTATCACCAGTTGCGGGTTCGAAAGGAGGATATTCCGAAGACAGCTTTCCGTACTCGATGTGGTCATTATGAGTTCTTGGTGATGTCGTTCGGGCTCACCAATGCCCCGGCAGCTTTTATGGATTTGATGAACCGCGTATTCAGGCCGTATCTCGATCAGTTCATCATTGTGTTCATTGACGACATCTTGGTTTATTCTCGGAGCCGGGAGGAGCATGAGCAGCACTTACGTGTCACATTGCAGACTTTGAGGGAGCATCAGCTGTTCGCCAAATTCTCCAAGTGCGCATTCTGGTTAGACAGTGTAGACTTCTTGGGTCATGTGGTGACGAGAGATGGTATTTGTATGGACCCGAAGAAGATCGAGGCAGTTCAGCGTTGGCCTAGACCAGTATCAGTTACAGAGGTTCGCAGCTTTCTAGGTCTGGCCGGCTATTATCGACGTTTCGTCCAGGATTTCTCCCGCATTGCTGCACCTTTGACCGGGTTGACCCGGAAGGGGGTTCCTTTTGATTGGACCCAGGCATGTGAGGATAGCTTCCAGCAGTTGAAGACTCGTCTGACTACTGCACCAGTGTTAGCATTGCTTTCAGGATCAGGCGGGTTCGTGGTATATTGTGATGCTTCTAGAGTGGGGCTGGGCTGTGTATTGATGCAGCACGACAGAGTTATCGCGTATGCTTTTCGGCAGCTGAGGAAACACGAGCAGAACTACCCCACCCATGATTTAGAGATGGCTGCAGTGGTATTTGCACTCAAGATCTGGAGACATTACCTATACGGTGAGTCGTGCCAGATATTCACTGACCACAAGAGTTTGAAGTATATCTTCCAGCAGCGAGATCTGAACCTGAGACAGCACCGTTGGATGGAGTTGGTGAAGGATTATGACTGCGAGATTCTATACCATCCGGGCAAGGCGAATGTGGTGGCAGATGCTTTGAGTAGGAGGCCCGGAGGTAGCCTATCTTGTTTGAGCGCAGTACAGATGCAGTCGACGGCGGATTGGCAGGTGTTATGTGACAGCAGAGTGCAGTTCGAGTTTACTTCTTCAGGGGGACAGCTGGCCCATTTCAGAGCACGCCCACAGTTACTTGACCGTATCCGCGAGGCACAGTCCGGCGATGCCCGTACATTAGAGATTATTGAGCAGATTCGGCAGGGCAGAGTTTCTGAGTTCGTGATTGATGATCAGGGGATACTTCGATTTGGGACTCGACTGTGCGTGCCAGATTCAGAGGGACTGAGGCGTGATATTCTCGAGGAGGCACATAGATCAGTATACAGTGTGCATCCGGGTTCCACCAAAATGTACCGTGATTTGAGAGAGGTTTACTGGTGGGACGGGATGAAGAAGGATATTGCAGACTTTGTGTCGAGATGCCTGACTTGTCAGCAAGTCAAGGCCGAGCACCAGAGGCCAGCCGGCGAGTTACAGCCTTTGCCCATCCCTGAGTGGAAGTGGGAGCAAGTCTCCATGGACTTCATTGTCGGTCTACCCAGGACTAGTCGAGGGTATGACTCTATATGGGTGATTGTTGATCGACTGACGAAAGCGGCCCACTTTCTGCCAGTGAAGACCACTTTTAGATTTTCTCAGTACGCCCAGGTTTATATTGATGAGATAGTGCGACCTCATGGTGTTCCGACTTGCATCGTGTCCGACCGTGGCACCCAGTTTACCAGCCGATTATGGCAGAAACTACAGGAAGCTTTGGGCACCCGATTGAGTTTTAGCACAGCCTTTCATCCGCAGACTGACGGTCAGTCGGAGCGTACGATTCAGACTCTTGAGGACATGCTCAGAGCTTGTGTTTTAGATTTCGGCGGTAGCTGGGATCGTCATTTGCCTTTGATCGAGTTTTCCTACAATAATAGCTTCCAGGAGACGATTCAGATGGCACCTTTTGAGGCTTTATATGGGAGGAGATGTCGATCGCCTGTATGTTGGACAGAGCTCAGGGAGAGCTGTATTTTGGGGCCGCAGATCGTACAGGAGACGACCGAGAAGATACAGCTGATTTGGGACAGGATGAGAGCGGCACAGAGCAGGCAGAAATCATATGCTGACAGGCGCCGTCGCCGACTCGAGTTCGCTATTGGTGATCATGTTTTCCTGAAGGTCTCTCCGATGAAAGGTGTGATGAGATTTGGGCGGAAAGGGAAACTGAGTCCTAGATATGTTGGTCCTTTCGAAATCCTAGAGCGTGTTGGTCCAGTCGCTTATCGGTTAGCTTTTCCGCCCAGCATCCCCGATGTTCACCCCGTATTCCATGTCTCAATGCTCCGCAAGTACCTTCATGATCCTTCCCAGGCGATTCAGCACCAGACGATCCAGTTAGACCGTGATCTTTCTTTCACCGAGCAGCCGGTTGTCATCTTGGATCGGCAGGTGAAGAAATTGAGGTCGAAGGTTATACCGTCCGTCAAGGTCCTTTGGCGTGGCCCGAACAGCGAGGAGGTCACCTGGGAGACCGAGGTCGAGATGAGGAAGAGATATCCCCATCTTTTTGAAGGTACGCGTAGTTAAATTTTAAATTCGGGGACCGAATTTCTTTAAGGGGGGAAGATTGTAACCCTTCGAAAATCGTTTAGGCAGTTTTTCGGTAATCGGCTAATTTTTCGGCTTTTTCCGTAAAAAGTCGAAATAGGTATTTTTCATTGTAGATCTAATTATACAAAATTTAGATAAGATATTACTATAATTTTGTCACTAAAATGTCACTTATAATTTTCTAGTTAAATAAATTTTTTTTCGTAATTAATTAATTTTTTTTATTATTTTAAGCTTTTTAAAATACATTTAATTAGGGATAAATACAAATTTAATTAGGTAAATTTCTTAATTAGGAGTCTTTATAAGCTAAAATATGGTGTTAATAAAATTGTATCATGTCTTGCAAACTTTTGGTTTAAAGGTGGGAAATTTAATGAAAAATGAGGTAAAAAATGGGTTTTTTTTGCAAAAAGGTTGACATGAAAGCATTAAATGATAATATGGGGTGTTATTTGACCTAGAATCTTCTCAAATTTTCCCCACTTCCTCTCCCATACTGCTGGCCGACCCCTCTTGCTGCAGATTTCCCCACTTTATCACTTCATTTTGCTTCTTTTTCTTTGCTAAAAATCCATTTAAATTCATAAATTTCCATCTCCATTCAAACCCAAACCCTAAACCACTCTCTCTTCTACCCAAATTGGTTCAAAAACTAGATGAAATGAGGCTTCTTGGTGACTTGATCAAGCTAGGGTTCAAGCTTGAGAGGTGAAAATTCTAATCTTTTTGTTAACTTGTGGTTTAATTATGCTAGAATTGAAATTCTAAATATTAGTTTAGTGGTAAATGTTGTTTAGGAAAAATCAAGAGAAGGATTGATTTTAAAACTAGGGTTTGAAGCATAGTTGTTAGGATTAAATTAGGGCTTTGAGTTTCTAATTGGTTGTAGTGGTTAATGGTGTATTTATGCGCTCGCTAAATCGTTAAATTTCGATATTTGCATTGAATCGGCGTTGAATTTGCTTGCTAGAATTTTACGAAAAATAGAATGCGTTCAATTTGCGTTAAGTTAGCAATATTATTAGCTTCGTATAGGATTATTAGAATGCGCGAACGCTGGGATTCGTCTAGTCGGGTTGTAGTTTTGTCGATTTCCCCGAAATGACAATTCTAGTTAAAGGTTAGCGATTTTCGTGCGTTTTTCCGCGCACCGAGTGCATGCTATGATTAATACGAGGGCGTGGATAATTGTATGTTGTGACTTGCATTGTGTTAGGTTTTGTAATCTTATGCTTGATATTGTGCAAATATAGGATCGATCGGGGAAATATCGGACACGGCGCGAAAAGGCAAGGCGGTGGCCGGATCAGATTAGCGGAGATTTCAGGTGAGTAGATGTATTCATCTATGGGGGAATCGTCTGAATAGCGCGAGGCGCCCCCACTAGTTAGGATTACCCTACTTTATGCAAGATTTATATTATTAGCTAACTTATCCATTCATGTACACTGCATACCCTTATAGCGAACAGTATATTACATTGCATGGACATTCATCTATACTTATGCGATATCACTTCGTAGGGCACGAACACCATTACCATTGGCATCTGTTGCACGTGCACTAATCATGTGACACACACGCCTTTGGTAATTGCCATGCCACGTGCACTATAGAACCTGTTTAACTTAATAACGTCATTGCATTCATACATGATATATGGAGTCGCATAGCATGCATATACCTCGCATTACCATCATATCTACATAGATTTCTAGCCAAAACTCACATCATATACATTGATATCATAGACATTTATCATATATAACATGTGAACATTATGATTTTCTCGAGGATTTCAGTATTTCTGTGATTTCTGGATTTTTGGGGAAAACCGTAAGAATTTAACAAAAGCTTATATTTATCGTTTTTAAAACAAAGTTGCGGTTTTCTCGTGATGTATGTGTTGTCCACAATGAGTTTTCATGTTTTATGTTGGATTTCGAGACCCGATTCGAGGAGTGGATGAACCGTCTCGGGTACATGGTGGGCCCGGTATGGTACCCCGGGGCAAGAAGATCGAGTTGTAGACGATGAGCCTGGCAGGGGAAGACTACCTACCGGTGATGTCTGGCGCGGCGGATATCCGGAGGATACCGACCGTTGTCGTGAGATTTATGATATGGGCCGATCCGGACTGACGGAGCCCGATATTGAGACAGATATGATTCCTATTTGGTGTCGATGCTTGACACGGGTTTTTAGATGATTTCTTGATGATACTTAGCTATTGTACAGATATTCATTTTCTAAAAAGTTAAGAATGCAGTAACCTTAACATTTAAAACACTTAAGGAGTTAGAAAAGACATTGCATACATGTTCATGCATACTAGAGATATTATATCACATATGGACATACAGGTTGTTCCGCATTGCGTGCATTCTTACGATTGCCTTACTAGATGTTATATTTACTCACGAGCTGGCAACTCACCCCCGTTGTGCCACAGTGTCTTGCAGGTCGGACCCGTCACTCTTGTAGCGGCGGCTATCTTATCATCAGCTCCTTTTGTGCAGACTCGCGACATCGCCCGTAGGTGGGTTGCGAGCATATTTTATATCTTTTGCTTTATCATTGTATCTAGTATTCTCCATCTACCACTTTATATATTGTATATGCGACATAGTAATGAGACTGAGAGATTTGTATATTGGTGGTTTCTTTTAGGTCGAGCTCACTTGAGCCGGCGTTGCGTTTTCTGATATTTTGGGTTTCTTCTATGCTCTTTTCTTGGTATTGCTTATATATTGCATGTGGTTGTGATCCGCCTTGGGCGAAGAGCTAGCTCCCGCTTGGGGATGCCATTTTTATAATTTCATATGTATTATCTTGTTGTACCCATTTTGGGGGATAGAAAATACAGGGGAGACTCTGCCGAAATTTTCGGAAATTTTTGATGTTTTAAAAAGGGATTCTATGCAACTTAAATGATTTTAAAACCGTTTTCATTAAAGGTTTTCCTTCACTCTCTTTTGATTCTGGTTTAGATTTTCTGGGCTTTGGCTGACTTAGGTTACGGCACGCCTTTAGACGTCTCGTAATCTAAGTGTCAGTTACGTTCCGTACTTTCGGGTCGTGACACCCGGTTAGACGGATTTGCGAACGTGACCTTCACATTGATGTTCTGTGTTATGCTGTGATGTTTCGGATCGGTCGTGGGGATAGCCTGGTTGCAGTGGTAGTACAGTTATGTTGTATTATATACATTTGATATTGCGGGGTGAGCGTCCGACATGTGGACTGCCGTCACTGCATGTTTGTATTATTATTTTGGGGCACGACCAGGTTGCGGTCGATGTACCCGTTGTATGTATATTTTACTTTCTGTACTAGGATTGCCCCGCGGAGGGATGCACGGGTAGCCGGGTTCTAGAGGGCAACAAGCCCGCATTTCATGGCATTGAGACGGAGGGGGCTTCACTCTAGAATTGGCGGGCTATTCGCCGCACTCGTAGGGGGTACAGGTTGACCCAGGAGGGGTGCCCAAGTTGCCGGATTCCGTGAAGTGCTGGGTGGTCCATTCACGTTGCTGAAGGGGGCTGCCTCGCTTCAGGTTTTGGCGGGTAACTTGCCGCGCTCGTAGGGGTCTAGGATTTCATTGCACAGGCTATCCACACGACCAGGGGAACGTCGGGTTTCAGCAGTGGCTCTGTGAAACCCGGGGATCCCAGATATTTGTATTGTTCTGTGATGCTGTACATTTCTGTGATGTTGCATTTTTATCACGCCTTGAGCGAATATTATATATTGGTATATATATTAGTAGATGTTGTATATGTTTTGCATCCACGCTAGTCCAGTCCCCGCTCTGTCGTTAGTTAGCTAACCTAACGGGTAATGACGGGACCCAGTGGCGAATGCGGATGGCATATACGTACATCAGTAAATTCTCGTTCTTTGTGGTGTGATCAATTGATGGGACTGTATTGATTCGGATCAATGCAAGTTAAAAACAAACCTAATCTGATGTTGTTGGAACATTTTTCAAAAAGTTGTTATTTGCAAGGACGTTCACTTTTGTTTTGCATCGTGGTATTCAGTTGGAATATCCTGCTCCTCAGTCGACGAGGCAAGGGCCGAGATCCCTTCACCGGGAGTGACCCCTTGGACAAAAAGTTTGCGTCAGGGCAATAACTTCACTATAGCCGATTACTTTTACTTTGCATCGTGGTATTCAGTTGGAATATCCTGCACCTCATTCTACGGGGAAAGAGCCGAGATCCCTTCACCGGGAGTGACCTCTTTAGCAAAGGTTTTCGTTACTATATTTTTATAAAAGCTATCCAGTTCCTTCAACGATATCAAGTTCATTACGTTAAAGGTTTTCGCCAGAAACCATTCGTAGCCCTCCGTCGTTTCAGACGGGTAGCACGTAGTATTCATGCACTGTTTGTTGGCCTTCGTCAAGGCATAGTGTATGGTAGCTGCTTGTTACCTTTCTGCTGCATAGATAGATGCGTTGGTTTGGGACAGTCGTATAGCCTTGTTGGCCTTCGTCAAGGGCTTGTACGGGTGGGTTCAAATTAACCTGGATAATGACGGGTAGAACTTGACATGTGACTTATGATTTGTTGGCCTTCGTCAAGGTCATAAGAGCATGGGGCAAAAATCACATCGGGAGTTTTTAAAGAAACTGAAACTTGCCAGATATGCGCATACTTTTTGGAGTGTGATAGCGTGAGCGGATTCCGTCACGTTATCATGCGATGATAGTTGGATCCCGATTCCCACTGATGAGTTGGTTTACTCCTCGGGACATCCCGACTAATTCTTCTTTTAGGTTTGGAGGAGAATTTGACGGTACAGTAGGAGGTTTCCAGATTAGATAAATTGGTAACCATTCTAATCTAGGTTAGAGTGCACGCTGAGTGTTTCTTTTCTCTCTCTCTTTGGCAGCGACCATTGACCCGACCCTAAGACTATGACTCAGTGACCAAAATTAACCGAACCTTCATAAACATTGGCTTTTGGATTGTCAGAGTTGCAAACTTCTTTACCACTCCTACTTTTACCCTTTTCTCCAGGACACCCCATATTACTACGAACGTCCACTTCCATTGGACAAAACCATCGTATGGTTAGATACGAACTCGAAGGAATTTATTCGAGGATGGTTTCCGGTTTTGGAGAAAACGAATAGGACTATTCAGTTGTCTTTTCCTTTTACCTTCTCTCAGGTTGAGAGTACTCCTTGGTTTAGGAGATAGTACACCTATTACGCAAATTGGATAGTCTTCTTCCAAACCATAGGCAGGTGCCGACCGGTAGGGAATGAAGAAAACCAATTAGCCTAACGATGGTGTACAGAAGGTATTAAGTTAAGACAAAGCAAGGGATTAGTAAGAGGGCAAAGTAAATTGCAACTAATATTCACGACCAAACCAGGTATTTCATTACCACTCCCACTTCACCTTTGTATTTCTCCAGGACACTCCGTATCACTACGAAGATCCACAGTTTATTGGATACTCCATCGTATGGTTATATACGAACTCGAAAGGAACTTGTTCCAGTTCGGGGATGGATTCTGGTTCAGGAGAAATAGGAATAAGGTTTATTCGGTTGTCTTTTATCTTCACCTTCTCTCGCATTGCGAGTGCTCCTAGGATTAGGACAGTAAACCCATTATGCTTATTGGATAGTCTTCTTCCAAACCATAGGCTGGTGCCGAACGGTAGGGAAGGAAGAAAACCATTTGGCCTAAAGGGGTGTACAGAAGGTAATGACTAAAGACATATGAAGGGATTTGGAGAGGTGGCAGAGATTTATACGGTTACAGTTGTGAATCTGGAAGAGGCATTACTAGGAATACCAAGATACCCCTACGAAACATTTCAATGTTTCAGTTTCACTGTGTACTGTTAAAAGAAAACTGATTTCCCGATTAGATACTTACTCCAGGGTATGTATTTACCAGGTATGATTCTCACATCTGTATGGTTTTACAGATGATGAGTGGGAGTAAGTTATTGGGAATTGGGTGATCATCCTCATTATATCGGGATTCGTTGTAATCGATGATATTTGAGGAAGTCACCTGGGTTGTTTGCCGGACGGCAAATATTTGGTTTTGAATATCCGCTGTCATGCACCAATTTCAAATTGATATATCTGTACGTCTAGTTTTATAGAGTGAGATATACCTTATTGAAATTATGTCTGTGACATTTACCTATATCAGTGGATGGTTAGGTAAGGAGCATTAAACAGCGGTGTAATTCTTCTTAACCATAAGTACAGTTTTCAACCTACGACACACAGTGAATGAGTTATCAGACTCAAGGGACTTATACAGAGTATTGTATGTTGTCCAGGGTCCATCAGGACAGAGGGGTTGGTCCTCGTACTATATTCGGTTTACTTATGACTTCTCTAGTTTTTAGACAGGTGTTTCGTGGAAACACAGGGTCCGAATTTTGAGAAGTTATAGGTATTTGAATAAAGTAGAGAACCAGGTGTTGCAAGTATCGAGATTCTTCAAGGAGATCGAAGATGTAGATACTTGTGTATGGTATTCAGGTGATAGTAATGATTAAGAGAACTTGCTTCTCTTTCAGGTTACTCGTAATTGGAAGCACTCCTAAGTTGAGTAACGCTGATCGGCCTCTCTTCCATTTAGTTGACATGCATTGGAAACAGCTGCATGATTTGAATCTGGTTCAATTAAATCAGTGCCTCTGGTTCTATATTGGATATAGAACAGTTCATATCTTAACATTGTTAAGGTACGGGGAGTTGTCCGGCTTATGATTAAAACCAGACACTGGACAACTCAAGGCACGTTTCTGTAATGGCTGTTTGTGGGTTGAACCAGGCTATGATGAGGGTTGACTTTCTACCATCTGGAAGATCAATAGTGATATTGTTCTAGACTCGCCACAGTTTTAATAAAAATGGATTTTTTCAGAAAACAGTAGTGGGAGTATGGTAGAATTGGAAGTGATTCCAGAACCACAAACGATTACTGAAGATTTGATAAGGAACCTAAAGATTCAATCTGGTTTGACATTCCATTGGCCACTCCGCAGATACGGTGGGTAACTTCAGGCACCCGAGATGTACTCCTGTAGCCTCAAGGACGGTAACAGGGAAGTTCTTGTTTACCCAGACTTGCCATTGCTGTTGTTCCAGACCGTGAGACCCGGCAGGAGGATGAGTATAGCGTTGTTCTAAACTAGCTTTAGAAGTGTACGTCTATATGACTTTGCCAGAGGGTTGTCGTAGTCAGTGGGAGCAGTGGAAGCATTGGTGGACAGGTAGCTTATGTCTATTTATAGACTAAAGCAGATGTAGCGGAGATAGATCATCTATTTCTGATGTGACAGTCATAGGTTTGACTTCATCAGAATAGGGGATGGATCTGTTAAGAAGACAGTAGTGTGTGATGTCCTGGTATTTGGATGACATACACAGAGTAGGAAGTGAAATTCCTATACTACGATCGGTTATGCTTTGGTTGTCACACAGTGGTTTCTCCACAAAGGATATTGATATTATATCAGACATTCTGGTTACTAGATCTATTGTTTTAGATCTAGATTTGGGTAGTTTCCCAATTAGGGTACTTAGACAGCATTCTAAAAGTATTTAGAATGGACGACTCCTGGCACGGTAGTGTACCTGCAGGTGATGGAGTCACCCTCTCTAAAGGTGTCTTACAGACTAAAGGGGTGAGGGATGTGCATGATTGGCAGATCACTTGCTTAGGCAATTGAGTCAATCATGAGATGTCAAGTACCACACCAGATGTTGTTCTTGCACTAGATGCAATAAGTTGACATTGATCCAATCCTGAAGAAACAATCGGAAGCAGCTTTAGAACATAAGTGGACGTTCTAGGGATATGATAACGACAGCCTCATTCGGGAGACAGTTATCATTCCAGGCTTCCAAGGTGACCTGGACGATAAGGAGGTTGTCAGAGTTATAGTTTTTCCTTCTGACGAGGGGCAGTATTTTGGACAGGTGGTCCAAGGCAATACTGAGGGAGGCATGGCGCAGGATACTGATTAAGTTCAGTTGACGATACAGTCTAAGAAGTTTGGATTTAGAGTTCATTTATGAGCTAGGTCCCATCAGACATCCAGACACATTCTAAGACAGGTATTGCTCATTTCGGGAGATGGCTTTCTCCGCGAACTTGAGATATAGAGTGACATAGAAAGAAACATCAAAGCGGATCCACTCACTGAGGCTATTCCTCGAACGCAATAGTTTCGCAAACGGGCTTTGTGAGACTGACTGGTAGAGGAGTTGGGTGTTCGGTATCACACGGGCTGTGAGTATGCGACATCGCAATAATTAGCCTTGAGTGCAAGTGGGAGATTGTTGGAGATAGTGCCCTCAGAGTCAATTATTGGATCACAGGCACATGATTGCAATGATTGAGGGAGGACCTGTCCCAGTAGGACAGTCTTACTCGAGATGATAGTATGCTATCTGGTTTATCTTTATCATCGTGTACTGCTTTTGGTGACCTGACATGTCGCTATTACACGTTGATAGAGCCCCTAGGATTCTTGCTTGACCACCAGCAGTATGAGGGCGATCATATAAGTGGGAGCTGGGGTCTATAAGCACATCCTTAAAAGGTCCCTAGTCGTGGGAGTTTCGAGACAGGGCATCCATACTCCAGAGTAGACTAGTGTGTACATTCGAGACCCCGAAAAGGGGCGGTGGCCGGTCTCACAAGTCACTGGTGTCAGTTGGTTCACCTAAGATGTATACAGGTGCTCATTGGGTTATGAGTACACCGGACAGGACTCGCCGGGAACCTGCTAGTTGGTCTTATACCTGACGTCAGATAGCAGTTCCCTGGTGACATGTGTACAGGTTAGTTCATCGACCTGAGGATCGTCATTTGTCTCGTGTGAGTTCCCACTGTACTTTGATTACTACCCTACCACGCTCAAAGGAGACATGCAAACAGGTTTTAGTTGGGTACAGTCCCGAGCCACATGGAGGGAGTGAGCGGATCTTCAGGGGTTCGTCTCTCCCGGTATTGGGGGTGAGGTCGCGCTGTGTCTAGGAGAGCCAGAACATGAAAAGTCCTTGGCCAAGGCAGGAGATTTACTGGTAGGTATTCCGGTAGTATCTCAGGGTGTTCTGGGCTGATCTCTGACACGACTTGTACCGCTTTTGGGGGTCTGACTTTTACCAACCCCCTAAGCCCGCCATGCGATGCTCATAGACGAACGGACCGGACTGTACGGATATTGTCACTGTCAGGCTCAGTAGGGTGTCAGGACGAGTTCGCTCATCAACGTCCCTTTCAAGCAATAGCTGGTGGCCCGTCACGTATGGCTAATACCTCTGACGTGCTAGTGGTTAAATCCACAACCAAAGTGTTGACGAGTCTTTAGAGTCCTCCACATTCAGTTGCTCAAGTTTTCGGGCGAAACGCTGTAGAGGCCGTATGGAGATATGGCAGGGTTCGATCAGATACGTGCGGTATTGCACGGATCAGGATCGGACGGTTAGTACTAAAGGCCGTATGGAAATATGGCAGGGTTCGATCAGATACGTGCGGTATTGCATGGATCAGGATCGAACGGATTTTACTAGCCGGCTTTGGTTTAAGCCGGATCCTAGTATAGTACAGTGTAGATTTTGTCTCATTGCATTTGTATTTCGGTCGGAATACAGATGCGGGTGTGTATGCATAGTAGCGGGGTTTTTCCTGTAATTTATTACGGGACCAGTTTTCTGGAGTTGCCAGTTTGCTTTCCGTTTCAGCCATTTTCATTTGTATCTTTCATTGGCCGAAGATTGGTGGAGGGGGGCTTATTTTCATTTGTGCAAATAAGCATTTGTGGAGGGTGTTCTTTGCATTATTATTGTATCATGATGGTGCACCATCCATTGACCTTGCTTGACTTCTTGACTTCATGATGGTTCATGATAGTTGGACTTTTGTTTTGTGATGATTGTTAGTTGAGTGAGGATCTTGGTTATGATCATTGCTTTTTTCTCTTGCATTATGAGTGTGGCTCCATGATTCATTCACCTAACTCACATTCTCACTCTCCCCTCTTTTTGCATGGCCGGCCACTTCCTCAAGTGGGCTGTCCCATTTTTTTTGTGGAGGGATTTTATCTCTTTTGGCTTGTAAAAAATCCCATAGCTCCACAAAAATTCCACAACTCATCCCTCCACCAAATGGCAAGCTCCATGAACCCCAAATGAGACATAGATCTTCACTATATTCTACAGCAAATCTTGGGCACGTCGACTCGCCAGCTTCATGCCCGAGTTGCATCGGTATAGAGGTGGGAGCCCGTAAAAGAAGCCGGCGACGTGGTGCCCTTTCCGGCGAGGAGGTGGAGACCGGACATTCCACGGGAGATTGGGACGACGACGAGAAGACCGGAGGACACGGATCGCTCGGTATATCTCTCTTCCCCATCTTGTAGTTAGCGAGAACTAGTTAATGGCCCGATCCGGGTTTTAGTGCGCGGTGGTGCCGGTTTGAAAAATTAAAGTTAACCATCGCTTCCGCATTTGGCCTCGGGATGGAGGCCGGGGCGCGGCCGTGCACTTACACATACTTCTGGGAATTTTTAATATTACTCAAGTATTGAGTTTTCTGGATATCTTTTGTTTTCGTTGATTCGATCGGAAATTTTAACATCGTTTAGTTTTTCGGGTAATTTAGAACGTGTTAAAAAGTTCGAACGGATATCAATAACTCATTTTTTCCCGACACGGAAAATTTTCAAGTGTTGGATTTTTCCTGAGTTTAAAACTTTCAGAAAATCATGCAAGCGAATCTGTGGACCCTTTAGAAGAACGTAACCTTAACTCGATTATGCGACCGTCAAAACTGCTACTGAACCCTAGGGTTTGTGGTAGTTTAGCGTTGCCACATGTGAGGCGTTGGTTTGACCCTTCTACGGCTGGTTCATTGGGGCTGTGACATGTTCTGGGATTTTTGAACTCCGCTCAAGTGTTGAGCTATTTGGGAAATCTTGGGTGTTTGATTATTCGATCGGAAAGTTTAACATTGTCTATTTATCTGGATTGTGTTACAATATTTGGAATCCACATGTAGTTATGAGATAACTAATTTGAATGTTATAAATCTAGCAGTTTAGTCTCAGATGATCGGTTGCCACGGGATTTTGATGTGATCAAAAGTCCGTCGCAATCACGTAGCATACGCGGATACTCGCCGGGTAAACTTAATAGATAGCCACGCCCCATAGCCCTGACCAAGTGATTGTAGGAGAACTCCGTCGCCAAAAGCATCCGTTCGGGTGCTCGCGGCAGCGGTGTTCCGCCTTAGTGCACTTCGTCGACGGCATCGGGGGTGCGTCCGTCTACTAAAGTTTTCGACAAGCATTCGATCAGGATGTCGGGAATCTTGTTAAATTGCCCGACTAAATATTGAAAAGTGTTTTCGATAGCGAGACTAAAATACGGGGTTTATAATTGTTAGGCATGCGATGTCTAAGGAATTAATTTGGTTAGGCATGCGATGTCTAAGGAGGTCGCGGATTCCAACTGTTGTAGTTTTACACTTTCTTTTCTGAGACCGTAAGTGTAATATGTGGTGTATCGCCGGTTTCGTTGCTATACATTAACGACAACTGGGATACGCATATTTACTTACGTTGATGCTATGTGATATTATGTGTTGCTGTGATATGCTATATTGGATCGTCGTGTTTGAATAGCCGGAGGTTTTATATGAGATGAGAGTTTTTCATTTTCATTCATGTAAAATTCATTGTATGTAATATTCTTTTATTGGGGCACTTTCGGGCCGAGGATGATGTCACCATTGTATATTATTTACTTTTCCGCATTATGATAGACCGAAGGCGGGGGGCACAAGTAACCGGGTTCTAGGGTCCAGTGGGAGACTATCTCGAGGAGTCGAGACCGGGTCTCCTAACTCTAGAACAGGCAGGGTTGCTTGCCACTCTCGTAGGGGTCTAGGGGTGTGGGATTGGCTATTCATCGCGACCGTGGAATCCGTGTTTTATACTGGCTTGATATAAAACACGAAAATCCTAGTATATCTAATATTTCATATGTTTCTTCTGCTGCAATGTTCTGTGATGAGATCATATTACTGCCTGAGACGAATGTTTATATTATATATATGAGATATATATTATATAGTGTCGATTTCGTTTCATATCTAATGCTTGTGGAGAATAATAAAATGGGAATTCATTAATGAGATTAATGAAACTAAAAGAAACCTAAAGATGTTGTAGAAACTTGTCTTAAAAACTGGTAGCTCTAGTTCTTGCTTTGCATAGCGGTGTTCCTTGCAGAATATCCAGCACCTTATTCGATAAGGAAAGAGCCGAGATCTCTTCACAGGGAGTGACCTCTTTAGCGAAACCAGCAGATGCTACATACTCGGTTTGTCTTTTGATTACTTTTATAGTTCTTGCTTTGCATAGTGTATTTGTGAAATATCCAGCACCTTATTCGATAAGGAAAGAGTCGACGATCCCTTCACCGGGAGTGATCTCTTTAGCAAAACTAGAAAAGCCTCAAAAACATTCCATTCAAAATCACTCGATTCTACAACGATATCAAGTTCGTTACGCAAAAGGTTTTCTTAAAAACCTGTCGTAGCCCTCCGTCATTTCATATAAGTACTACTTAGTATTCGTTCTACGTTTGTTGACTATGTTAAGGCGTAGTGTGCGGTAGCTGATTAGTGCTTATCTGTATAAGCATATGATGCGATTGGATTAGGGTAGTCATGTGACTTTGTTGACTATATTAAGGGTCGTGCGGGTGGGTTTAATTCAATCGGGAAATGACGGGTTGAACTTGACTAGCACTTATTATTTGTTGACTATGTTAAGGTCATATAGCTGCTAGGGGTAAAATATTATTGGGAATTTCAAGTGTTGAAATTTGCAATGAGATTGCATACCTTCTATGAGATAGTTGGATCCGATACCCGCTGCGAGTAAGAGTTACTCCTGGGAGAGTTTTACACATTACAATTAGCCGATCAAGTAGGTGTCTAGAAAGGTGTTAACGGGGTTACACCCCTAGGAAAACGAAATTTATTTTAATTAGGTCCATGCGAAAGCACGGGGAACCTCCCTCAAAGTACCGGCACTAGCCTGGCTGAAAGATTGGCGAACTTGTAGCGTGTAATTAATCCCGGCTAGTCTTTCCTTTTAGGGTTTGAAGGAAGATTTGACTAAAAACAGTGGGAGACATCCTGATTAGATATATTAATAACCAATCTAATCTTACAAGAGCATACGCTGAGTGTTTTCTTCTCTCTCTCTCCAGGTAGCGACCATGTCACGTCTTAATCAAGATAATAATACGGATGTATTGACCGAACCCGCTTGTTATACTGCGCTAGGGAACGTTGGTCCCGCTCTAACTTATAATTGTTATAAGACAGAGCAGGAAATAGGGGATTACCAGAATTCCCGTGCCGCCCAAACGAAGAAAGTGCATGCTGATGCATCTTCTTCAGGTGTGTTCATTAGAGAGAACTGTTTCTCAGTATCCTTTACGTCCTGGGTATGAGATACCGGATCAGGATCCCGCATATGTAATCTGTTACATGGGCTACAGATAGGTAAAGAGCTGAGTTCGGGTGATAAGTTTCAAGAGTTGGAAACGGTGAAATTGTTGCAAGCCAAGTCTATTGGCAGTTATCACCTTGTATTAACAAATACATTGATTCTGAACGAATGTTATTAGATACCGAACCTGATATACAACATCATATCAGTCTCTTTATTTATTAAAGAAGGATATAATTTTGTATTGTTGGATAATGTTTTGAACATTTCCTATATCAAGAGTTGATCGGTTCAGGAACGTTATCTAAAAGTATAGACGTTCTAAATCAAACTACAGTTCTTAACGTACAGAACACACATAAGAGGAAGAGTTCAGAAATGAACAAATCCTTCTTAAGGTATTGTAGACTAGGTCATGTCAATGTGACCCGACTAGCTGAAGTTACATCAAGATGCATATTTAATTCATTTTTAATTTACATCTTATAAATCTTGCCAGTCATGTCACAAAGATAAGATGACCACAGCTCTGTTTATTGGAAACAGAGAAAGAGTTATTGAACTCTTGGAATTGATACATGATGATGTATGTACGTCCCCTGTCTACACATGTCAGGACTGATTCTTTGTACTTCATTACATACACTGATTATCTCTTAAGATTCGGACATATGTTCCTGTTGAAACACAAGTCTGAACCTTTTGAGAAATTCAATGAATATAAGTAAGAAGTAGAGAACCAAAACGGGTATAAGTATTATGTCCTTTAATGTGATCAGGGAGGAGAATACTTGAGCACAGAGATCCTGGACAATTCTAAAGGAGAATGAGATTCTCTCTTAGCATTACTTTTCCGTATACACCACAGCACGTCGGTGTATCGGGGTGGAGCAATCGCACCCTATGAGATATGGTGTGCTCTATGATGAGTACTACTGAATTTTCTATTTCCTTTTGGGAGTTATGCACTTGAGAAGCTGGATACTTATTGAATAGGGTTCCAATCAAATCAGATGCCGACCACTCCATATGTGATATGGTATGGGAAGAGCCCATCTCTTAAGGATATTAAGATTTGGGGTTGTCCGGCCTATGTCTAAAAAGTAAAATCCGGACAAGCTCGAGGCAAAGTCAGTTCTGTGAAAGTTTGTTGGATATCCTAAGCATTCACAAGGGAATATCTTCTACCTAACCGAGGAACAAAAGGTGTTTTGTTTCTCATCATGCCACCTTTGAGAAAGGGAATTTCTTGTGAAGAAATTAGTGGTCATGAGGTAGAACTGGAAAAAGTTCCAGCTATACAAACTGCAGCTGATGATTTGGTAAACCCGAAGGATTCAATAGTTTCTAATGAACCTCAGTCTCTCCGCCGATCTAGAAGGGTTCCTCACCCACCTGAGAGATACTTCGGTTTTCTCTATGACAGTGGGAGCGAGGATTGCATCATGAGATGATGACCCAACTAGTTTCGAGCAGGCCATCAGGAGTGGGGGACTCTGTAAGAATGGCTGGATGCTGAGCGATCTGATATGGAATCCATATACACCAACAAAGTATGGACTTTGGTTGCTTTATCTGAAGGGTTAAATCCCCATCAGAAGCAAGTATATCTTAAGAAGATTACTTGGTGTACATAGAAAAGTTAAGGCTTTCAAAGCTATGCTTAAGTCCATCCAGATCCTACTTGCCACTACTACATACCATAACTACGATATCTGGCGGTTGGGTGTCATGACTGCTTTTCTAAATAGTGATTTAGAAGAGAGCGTCTATAAGAACACAGCCAGAGGGCTTCGTAGACAGTGGGAGCAGCGGAAACGTGTGCAAGTTGCTTTATGGGATAAAGCAGGCATCGCGGAGTTGGAACGTCTGTTTTGATATGGTAGTTAAAGAGTTTGACTTCATCAAAATGGCAGATGAACCTAGTATATACAAAATGGTAGTAGGGTGTATGGTGGTGATCCTCGTATAGTACGTGAATGACATGCTCTTGATAGGGAAGGAGTTTCTTATGCTACGCTCGGTCAATCTCCTCTTATCATAAGGATTCTCCATATAAGGATCAAAGTGATACCTCATAAATCCTAGGTTTTATATCTATGAGATAGATCTAATTGGATGTTAGGATTCTCACTAGTTGTAGTGAGATAGTATCAATCGATCCTGGGGAGAATCACTGGAATGGTTCCAGGGTGGTAAGGTCGACTGAATGTCAGTCACAGGCATTGTCTTTCCCCTCTACGGAGGGAGGGTATGTTGGAAGAGTTCCAAGCTAGATACCGTGACATACTAGACGACAAAGGCAGGATAAATCACTACCAAGGATGCTACCAAAGAAATAGTCTGGATGTACACTAGTTCATGAGATGAACTTCGTTCTTACCATTGTGTGACAATGGAGTTTTGGTTTTTGCCCAGGAAACACCATCCCATCTGTAATCCAGACATATTCTAAGGCAGTATCACCTGATCATGGAGATGGTTGATCTCCAAGGAGATCAAGGTTAGGAGAGTAGACACAGAGGACAACAGCGCGGATCCACTCACAAAGGCCTTTTTCCCAGAAGAGACTTTATGGGATGGTTGAGTATGAGATACTTCAACCACAGCTGATTGTTGGGTATGTGATACCACAACAGATGGCCTTAGTGCAAGTGGGAGATTGTTAGTTATATGTATGCCCTAGAGGCCATTACTGTACATACGATGTATATTATAGTGGATGCTTGGACATATATAGGGAGGACTTTCTTACTCGACATGATAGTATGCTATCTGGTTGCTCTTTATCTTAACATGTACTCTGATTGTCTCTATGTTACATGTTGATAAAACCCTTAGGATGAGTACTTGACTACCAGGACTATGATGCAGATCATACTAGTGGAGATAGTGTAGTCGCTAAGTACATCCTTCAAATGTTCCTAGTCGTAGGTGTATCGAGACAGGGCATCGATATACCAGAGTAGACTAGCGTATGCGCTTCTTGACCCATATGATGGGTGATGGATGATCCCATATCTATTGGTGTTTGACATCAGAGAAGGTATACGGGTGCTCAGTGGAGACTGGGTACACTGGACGGACTCGCCGAGAACTCCGAGATGGTATTATACCTCACGTCAGATGGCAGTTCTCTGGTGACACTGGTACAGGTTAGTCTGTAGACCCGAGATCGTCATAGAGTCTTGTGTGATTCCCACTGTGCTTTGATTTCCATCATACCACGCCCAAGAAGGCATGAAATGTTAGTTATATGTATGCCCTAGAGGCCATTACTGTACATATGATATATATTGTAATGGATGCTTGGACATATATAGGGAGGACTTTCTTGCTCGACATGATAGTATGCTATCTGGTTGTACTTTATCTTAACATGTACTCTGATTGTCTCTATGTTACATGTTGATAATGCCCTTAGGATATGTACTCGACTACTGGGACTATGATGAGATCATACTAGTGGGGCCACGGCAGTCGACGAGTACATCCTATAACTGTTCTTAGTCGAGGGTGTATAGAGACAGGGCATCGATACACCAGAGTAGACTAGCGTATACGCATCTTGACCCATATGATGGGCGATGGATGATCCTATATCCATCGGTGTTTGACATCAAGGATGGTGTACGGGTGCTCAGTGGAGACTGGGTACACTGGACGGACTCGCCGAGAACTCCCAGATGGTATTATACCTCACGCCAGATGGCAGTTCTCTGGTGACACTGGTACAGAGTAGTCTGTAGACCTGAGATCGTCATAGAGTCTTGTGTGATTCCCACTGTGCTTTGATTTCCATCATACCATGTCCAAGAGGGCATGCAAAACGGTGGCTTTTGGGTATAGTCCCGAATCACATGGAGGCAATGAGCTATAGGAGGGGATTCGTCTCTCCCGGTATAGGGATTTGATGTTGCGCTGTGTTTGATTGGCTATAACTGGAAATCCCTGGCCAGGGTTGCTGAGATTTACTGGTAAGTGTTATCAGTAGTTTCTCGAACTGTTATAGATCTCATATCGACACGACTTATCAAGCTACTGGGGTCTGACGTTTACCACCCCTAGGCAAGATATGCGACATATCAGACGAAGAGACCGGACTGTACGGGAGTGTTACTGATTGGATTCGCAGGAGAATGTACAGGCTTGCTTGTTGATCTTCTGATCCTCAATACCTGGGTGGCTGTTACGTTTAGCTGACCGCTTGCAGCTTGTAGGTGTTTGATATGATCATCACCTACTGCCGGCGTATTGACGATTCTTTAGAGTCCTACACAGAGGTTTCTTGACTCATGCAAAACGGAGTAGGAGCACATATATGATATGTGCGGGACCGAGAACAATACGTGTATGTGATACCGTATTAGATTCTCACGATATGAGATATCGGCCGGTATATGTGATATAGCCGGGTCATCGGATCAAGTGTTGATTCGATGAACTAATACAGATTATATTAGTCGGTTATTTATGAAATAGCCGGATTATCGGATCAAGTGTTGATTCGATAATTTAATGTATAATTATATATTTGATATATTAAATTACATTAACTGATATAAGCTCACTAAAAGATTCTTTTTCTCACTCGGGTAATACATTGATATATATGCGATATATGTTAATTGTATTATTTTATTTTGTTACAATAAATATTGTATATATGATATATAATATTGTAACAAGATATGATTACTAATGCAACATATTTAGTGGAGATTAAACAAGGTTAGGGTTTGATTTGGGTTAGTTCTTTCTTGAACCTTCTAGAAGGTTTCCTTTTGTTTCTTGCAAAGATATTATGATGGATATTTTGTGAGATATTTTCCTTACCCAAACTACACCCTTAACCCTAGTTAACTCTCTACATGGGTTAGCCTTTTCATATTGAACCATGGTTGCATTTGTAATCATCATTACATTTTCATTATTCATCACAAAAGGGATTTCCTTCTTCTTCTTCTTCTTTTTCTTCTTCCTTGAGCTTTGAGAAAGCTTTCTAGGTTTTCTTTATGTGATGATTTAGTGTGAGAAATAGAAAATAAATGAGAGCATAAATCCTACTTCATCATCCTAATCTATCCTAGCCATTTAGGTTAGGGTGTTCACTTCATTTAGTGAGTGAGAGCTTGTGTTAAAGAAACTTCATGGTAGATCATCTTAGTTATCGAAGATCGGAAGCAAGCTTGCATCTTTCTCTTCGTGGAGCCTCTCTAGAGTCCGGGAACATGATGATCGCAGGGAAGGGACCTCAACATGGAGCTTTAGAAGTGAAGGACCGGACTACAAAGGTTGTAATCCCAAACTCTTAGTGTTAAAGTGTTTAACATGCTTTGTTTCGCCTAATCTCTAGTTTAAAGATCTTGGTTAGGGTTGTTCGGCATGTCTAAATTTTAAATCGGGCATGGTTGATGCCTTATAGACCCTTATGAGAGTGCCTAGTAACCTTACAGTGGTATCAGAGCCAAGCTAGAGCTTTAGGCGAAGTCTGGGCGATGTTTAAAGTCCGATCGAACTCCGAATACCCGTAAAACCCTAGTTTCTGGAAATTTTTCAAAAATGTTGATTTTTTCATATTAAAAATACTCAGAAAAATCAGCAGGGTATTTTAGGAATTACTGTGAAAAACGAGAATCTGATACCATTAAAGCGCCGCGGAACCGCGGCCGTACCATGGCTTGTGCGGCGGTTCCGCGGCTAAACAGTAACATTAGGGTTTGGGTTTTGTACAGTAACATCCGTTGGTACTCCTGCATGTTTCTGGGAATTTTTAAATTATACTCAAGTGTTGAGTTTTCTGGGTTGTATTGGGAACTCGTTGATTCGATCGGAAAGTTTAATTTCGTTTAAGTTTTTCCGGGTAAATTTTAGAACGTGTTAAAAAGTTTAAACGGATATCAATAACTCACTTTTTTCCCTGTCGGAAAATTTTCAAAAGTTGGATTTTTTCGAAGTTTAAGAACGTTCTAAGTCGTGCAAGTAACGCGGTGGACCCTCTAGAAGAACACAAACCTTAACTCGATTATGTGACCGTCTGAACTGCCTCTAAACCTTACGGTTTGGGGCAGTACGGCGTTGCCACATGTGAGGCGTTGGTTTGACCTTTCTACGGCTGGACCATTGGTACTGTGGCATGTGATGGATACTTTTTGAACTCCACTCAAGTGTTGAGCTATTTGGGAAATCTTGGGTGTTTGATTATTCGATCGAAAAGTTTAACACTGTCTTTTTATCTGGAATGTGATACAATATTTGGAATCCACAGGTAGTTATGAGATAACTAATTTGAATGTTATAAATCTAGCAGTTTAGTCTCAGATGATCGGTTGCCACGGGATTTTGATCCGATCAAAAGTCCGTCGCAATCACGTAGCGTACGCGGATACTCACCATGTAAACTTAATAGATAGCCACACCTCATAGCCCCGACCAAGTGACTGTAGGAGAACCCCGTCGCCAAAAGCATCCGTTTGGGTGCTCGCGGCAGCGGTGTTCCGCCTTAGTGCACTTCGTCAACGGCATCCGGGGGTGCGCCCGTCTACTAAAGTTTGCGACGAGCATTCGATCAGGATGTCGGGAATCTTGTTGAATTGCCCGACTAGATATTGAAAAGAGTTTTCGATAATGAGACTAAAATGCGGGGTTTATAATTGTTAGGCATGCGATGTCTAAGTAATTCATATGGTTAGGCATGCGATGTCTAAGGAGCTTGCGGATTCCAACTGTTATAGTTTTACACTTTTTTTTTGCGACCGTAAGTGTAATATGTGGTGTATCGCCGGTTTCGTTGCTATACATCAACGATAATTGGGATACGCATATTTACTTACGTTGATGATATGTGATATTATGTGTTGCTGTGATATGTTATATTGGATCGTCGTGTTTTGAATAGCCGGGGGTTTTATGTGAGATGAGAGTTTTTCTTTTTCATTCATGTAAAATTCATTTGTATGCAATATTCTTTTATTAGGGCACTTCCGGGCTGAGGATGATGTCACCATTGTATATTATTTACTTTTCCGCATTAGGTAGACCCAAGGCGGGGAGCACAAGTAACCGGGTTCTAGGGTCCAGTGGGAGACCATCTCGAGGAGTCGAGACCGGGTCTCCTAACCCTAGAATTGGAAGTGTTGCTTGCCGCTCTTGTAGGGGTCTTAGGATGTGGGTTTGGCTATTCATCGCGACCGTGGAATCCGTGTTTTATACAGGCTCGTATTAAAACACGGACGTCCTAGTATATCCAATATTTCATATGTGTTCTTCTGCTGCAATGTTCTGTGATGAGATCATATTACTGCCTGAGACGAATGTTTATATTATATATATGAGATATATGTTATACTGCAGATTTTGTTTCAAAAGTGATGCTTGTGAAGCATATTAAAATGGGACTTCATTAATGAGATTAATGAAAATAAAAGAAACCTAAAAATGTTGTAGAAACTTGTTTAAAAACTGGTAGCTCTAGTTCTTGCTTTGCATAGCGGTGTTCCTTGTAGAACATCCAGCACCTTATTCGATAAGGAAAGAGCCGAGATCCCTTCATCGGAAGTGATCTCTTTAGCAAAACTGGCAGATGCTACAAACTCAGTTTTTCTTTTGATTGCTTCTATAGTTTTTGCTTTGCATAGTGGTATTTGTGAAATATCCTGCACCTTATTCGATAAGGAAAGAGCCGACGATCCCTTCACCGGGAGTGACCTCTTTAGCAAAACTAGAAAAGGCCTCAAAAACATTCCATTCAAAATCACTCGATTCTACAACGATATCAAGTTCATTATGCAAAGGGTTTTCTTAAAAACTTGTCGTAGCCCTCCGTCATTTCAGATAACTACTACTTAGTATTCGTGCTGCGGTAGTTTGGCATTCGTCAAGACGTAGTGTACGGTAGCTAACTAGTGCTTATTTGCTAGCATACGATGCGATTGGATTAGGGTATTCATACGGCGTTGTTTGGCATTCGTCAAGGGTCGTGCGGGTGGGTTTAATTCAATCAGGAAATGTACGGGTTGAACTTGACTTGCGGACTATGGGTGCTTTGGAACTCGTCAAGGTCATAGGACGCTAGGGGTAAAATATTATTGGGAATTTCAAGCGTTGAAATTTGCAATGAGATTGCATACCTTCTATGAGATAGTTGGATCCCGATACCCGCTGCGAGTAAGAGTTACTACTGGGAAAGTTTTACACATTACAATTAGCCGATCAAGTAGGTGTCTAGAAAGGTGTTAACGGGGTTACGCCCCTGGGAAAACGAGGTTTATTTTAATTAGGTCCGTGCGAAAGCACGGGGAACCTCCCTCAAAGTACCGGCACTGGCCTGGCTGAAAGATTGGTGAACTTGTAGAGTGTAATTAATCCCGGCTAGTCTTTCCTTTTAGGGTTTGAAGGAAGATTTGACTAAAACTGTGGGAGACATCCTGATTAGATAAATTGATAACCAATCTAATCTTTTAAAAGCGCACGCTGAGTATTTTCTTCTCTCTCTCTCCTGGTTGCGACTATGTCACTCCTTAATCAAGATAATAATACGGATGTATTGATCGAACCCGCTTACTATGCTGTGCTAGGGAACGTTGGTCCTGCTCCAACTTATAATTGTTATAAGACAGAGCAGGAAATTGGGGATTACCAGAATTCCCGTGCCGCCCAAACGAAGAAAATGCATGCTGATGCATCTTCTTCGGGTGTGTTCATTACCGAGAACTGTTTCTCAGTATCCTTTACGTCCTGGGTATGAGATACCGGATCAGGATCCCGCAAATGTAATTTGTTACATGGGCTACAGAAAGGTAGAGAACTGAGAACGGGTGATAAGTTTCAAGAGTTGGAAATGATGCAAGTGTTGCAGCCAAGACTGTTGGCAGTTATCACCCTGTATTATCAGAATACATTGATTCTGAACGAATGTTATTAGATACCGAATCTGATATACAACATCATATCAGTCTCTTTATTAGTAAAGAAGGATATAATTTTGTATTGTTGGATAATATTTTGAACATTTCCTATATCAAGTGTTGATCGGTTCAGGCACGTTATCTAAAAGCATAGACGTTGTAAATCAAACCACAGTTCTTAATGTACAGAAGACACACAAAAGAGGAAGTGTTCAGAAATGAACGAATCCTTCTTGAGGCATTGTAGACTAGGTCATATCAATGCGACCCGACTAGCTAAAGTTACATATAGACGCATATTTAAATTAGTTTGGATTTACATCTTGTGAAACTTGCCAGTCATGTCACAAAGATAAGATGACCACAGCTTCGTTTATTGGAAACAGAGAAAGGGTTAGTGAACTCTTGGGATTGATACATGCTGATGTATGAAGGTCCCCTGTCTACACATGCCATGACCGGTTCTTTGTACTTCAATACATTCACTGATTATCTCTCAAGATCCGGACATATATTCCTGTTGAACTTTTAAGAAATTCAATGAATATAAGTTAGAAGTAGAGAACCAAAAACGGGTATAAGTATTATGTGCTTTGATGAGTTCAAGGAGGAGAATACTCGAGCACGGGATTCCTGGACTATTCCAAAGGAGAATGAGATTCTCTCTCAGCATTACTCCTCCGTATACACCACAACACGTCGGTGTATCGGGGCGGAGCAATCACACCCTATTTGATATGGTGCGCTCTATGATGAGTACTACCGAGTTTCCTATTTCCTTTTGGGAGTTCTGCACTTGTGAAGCTGCATACCTATTGAATAGGGTTCCAATCAAATCAGGTGCCTACCACTTCATATGTGATATGGGATGGGAAGAGCCAATATCTTAAGTTTTTTAAGATTTGGGGTTGTCCAGCCTATGTCTAAAAGCATAATCTGGACAAGCTCGAGGCGAAGTCAGTTCTGTAGAAGTTTGTTGGATATCTTAAGCATTCGCAAGGGAATATCTTCTACCAAACCGAGAAACAAAAGATGTTTTGTTTCTCAGCATGCCACCTTTGTGAAAGGGAATTTCTTGTGAAGAAATTATCGGTCATAAGGTAGAACTGGAAAGAGTTCCAGCTATACAAACTGCAGCTGATGATTTGGTAGAACCAAAGGATTCAATAGTTTCCAATGAACCTCAGCCTCTCCGATCTAGTAGGGTTCCTCACCCACCTGAGAGATACTTCGGTTTTCTCTATGACAGTGGGAGCGAGGATTGCATCATGAGATGATGACCCAACTAGTTTCGAGCTGGCCATCAGGAGTGGGACTCTGTAAGAATGGCTGGTTGCTTATCGATCTGAGATGGAATCCTTATACACCAACAAAGTATGGACTTTGATTGCTTTATCTGAAGGGTTAAATCCCCATCAGGAGCAAGTATATCTTGAGAAGATTACTTGGTGTACATGGAAAAGTTGAGACTTTCAAAGCTATGCTTAAGTTCATCCAGATCCTACTTGCTACGGCTGCATACCATGACTATGATATCTGGAGGTTGGGTGTCATGACTGCTTTTCTAAATGATGATTTAGAAGAGAGCGTCTATAAGTTCACAGCCAGAGGGCTTCGTAGACAGTGGGAGCAGCGGAAACGTGAGCAAGATGTTTTATGTGATAAATCAGGCATTACGGAGTTGGAACGTCTGTTTTGATGTGGTAGTCAAAGAGTTTGACTTCATCAAAATGGTAGATGAACTTTTTATATACAAAAAGGTAGTAGGGAGCATGGTGGTGATCCTCATAGAGTACGTGGATGACATACTCTTGATAGGGAAGGAGTTTCCTATGCTACGCTCGGTCAATCTCCGCTTATCACAAGGATTCTCCATATAGGATCAAGGTGATACCTCCTAAATCCTAGGTTTTATATCTATGAGATAGATCTAATTGGATGTTAGGATTCTCACTAGTTGTAGTGAGATGGTATCAATCGATCCTGGGAAGAATCACTGGAAAGGTTCCAGGGTGATAAGGACGACTGAATGTCAGTCGCAGGCATTATCTTTACCCTCAATGGAGGGACGATATGTTGGAAGAGTTCCAAACTAGATATCGTGACTTACTAGATGATTAAAGGCAAGATACATCGTTACCAAGGATGCTACCAAAGAGGCAGTCTGGATATATATAAGTTCATGAGATGAACTTAGTTCTTACCATTGTGTGACAATGGAGTTGTGGCTTATGCCTAGGAACCCCCATCCCATCAGAAATCCAGATATAATTCTTAGGCAGTATCACCTAATCATGGAGATGGTAGATCTCCAGGGAGATCTAGGTTAGGAGAGTAGACACAGAGGACAACAGCGCGGATCCACTCACAAAGGCCTTTTTCCCAGTAGAGACTTTTATGGGATGGTTGAGTATGAGATACTTTAACCACAGCTAATTGTTGGGTATGTGATACCACAACAGATGGCCCTAGTGCAAGTGGGAGATTGTTAGTTATATGTATGCCCTAGAGGCCATTACTGTATATATGATGTATATTGTAATGGATGCTTGGACATATATAGGGAGGACTTTCTTGCTCGATATGATAGTATGCTATCTGGTTATACTTTATCTTAACATGTACTCTGATTGTCTCTATGTTACATGTTAATAAAGCCTTTAGGATATGTAATCGACTACTGGGACTATGATGAGATCATACTAGTGGGGCCACGGTAGTCGACGAGTACATCCTATAACTGTTCCTAGTCGAGGGTGTATCAAGAAAGGGCATCGATACACCAGAGTAGACTAGCGTATACGCATCTTGACCCATATGATGGGCGATGGATGATCCCATATCCATCGGTGTTTGACATCAAGGATGGTGTACGGGTGCTCAGTGGAGACTGGGTATACTGGACGGACTCGCTGAGAACTCCCAGATGGTATTATACCTCACGTCAGATGGTAGTTCTCTGGTGACACTGGTACAGAGTAGTCTGTAGACCCGAGATCGTCATAGAGTCTTGTCTAATTCCCACTGTATTTTGATTTCCATCATACCACGTCCAAGAGGGAGTGCAAAACGGTGGCTTTTAGGTACAGCCCCGAATCACATGGAGGCAATGAGCGATAGGAGGGGATTCGTCTCTCCCGGTATAGGGAGTTGATGTTGCGCTGTGTTCGATTGGCTATAACTGGAAATCCCTGGCCAAGGTTGCTGAGATTTACTGGTAAGTGTTATCAGTAGTTTCTCAAATTGTTATAGACCTTATATCGACATTACTTATCAAGCTACTGGGGCCTGACGTTTACCACCCCAAAGCGAAATATGCGACATATCAGACGAAGAGACCGGACTGTACGGGAGTGTTTCTGATTGGATTCGCAGGAGAATGTACAGGCTTGCTTGTTGATCTTCTGATCCCTCAATACCTGGGTGGCTGTTACGTTTAGCTGACCGCTTGCAGATTGTGGGTATTTGATATGATTATCACCTACTGCCGGCGTATTGACGATTCTTTAGAGTCCTACACAGAGGTTTCTTGACTCAGGCAAAACGGAGTAGGAGCACATATATGATATATGCGGGACCGAGAACAATACGTGTATGTGATACCGTATTAGATTCTCACAATATGAGATATCGGCCGGGTATATGTGATATAGCCGGGTCATCGGATCAAGTGTTGATTCGATGAACTGATACAGATTATATTAGTCGGTTATTTGTGAAATAGCCGGATTATCAGATCAAGTGTTGATTCGATAATTTAATGTATAATTATATATTTGATATATTAAATTACATTAACTGATATAAGCTCACTAAAAGATTCTTTTTCTCACTCGAGTAATACATTGATATATATGCGATATATGTTAATTGTATTATTTTATTTTGTTACAATAAATATTGTATATGCGATATATAATATTGTAACATGATATGATTACTAATGCAACATGTTTAGTGGAGATTAAACAAGGTTAGGGTTTGATTTGGGTTAGTTCTTTCTTGAACCTTCTAGAAGGTTTCCTTTTGTTTCATGCAAAGATATTATGATGGATATTTTGTGAGATATTTTCCTTACCCAAACCACACCCTTAACCCTAGTTAACTCTCTACATGGGTTATCCTTCTTATATTGAACCGTGGTTGCATTTGTGATCATCATTACATTTTCATTATTCATCACAAAAGGGATTTCCTTCTTTTTCTTCTTCTTCCTTGAGCTTTGAGAAAGCTTTCTAGGTTTTCTTTATGTGATGATTTAGTGTGAGAAATAGAAAATAAATGAGAGCATAAATCCTACTTCATCATCCTAATCTATCCTAACCATTTAGATTAGGGTGTTCACTTCATTTAGTGAGTAAGAGCTTGTGTTAAAGAAACTTCGAGGTAGATCATCTTAGTTATCGAAGATCGGAAGCAAGCTTGCATTTTTCTCTTCGTGGAGCCTCTCTAGAGTCCGGGAACATGATGATCGCAGCGAAGGGAGCTCAACACGGAGCTTTAGAACTGAAGGACCGGACTACAAAGGTTGTAATCCCAAACTTTTAGTGTTAAAGTGTTTAACATGCTTTGTTTCGTCTAATCTCTAGTTTAAAGATCTTGGTTAGGGTTGTTCGGCATGTCTAAATTTTAAATTGGGCATGGTTGATGCCTTATAGACCCTTGTGAGAGTGCCTAGTAACCCTATATGAAAAACGACGGCTTTTGTCTACAGTCCCGAATCGCATGGAGGCAATGAGCGATAGGAGGGGTTTCGTCTCTCCCGGTGTAGGGAGTTGATGTTGCGTTGTGTTCGATTGGCTATAACTGGAAATCCCTGTCCAGGGTTGCTGAGATTTACTGGTAAGTATTATTAGTAGTTTCTCGAACTGTTATGGACCTCATATCGACATGACTTATCAAGCTACTGGGGTTTGACGTTTACCACCCCTAGGCGAGATATGCGACATATCAGACGAAGAGACCGGACTGTACGGGAGTGTTACTGATTGGATTCGCAGGAGAATGTTCAGGCTTGCTTATTGATCTTCTGATCGCTCAATACCTGGGTGGCTGTTACGTTTAGCTGACCACTTGCAGCTTGTGGGTATTTGATATGATCATCACCTACTTCCGGCGTATTGACGATTCTTTAGAGCCCTACACAGAGCTTTCTTGGCTCAGGAAAAATGGAGTAGGAGCACATATGTGATATGTGCGGAACCGAGAACAATACGTGTATGTGATACCGTATTAGATTCTCGCGATATGTGATATCGGCCGGGTATATGTGATATAGCTGGGTCATCGGATCAAGTGTTGATTCGATGAACTGATACAGATAATATTAGTAGGTTATTTGAGAAATAGCTGGGTCATCGGATCAAGTGTTGATTCGATAATTTAATGTATAATTATATATTTGATATATTATATTACGTTAACTAATATTAGCCCACTTAAAGATTCTTTTTCTTACTTGGATAATACATTGATATATATGTGATATATGTTAATTGTATTATTTTTTTTTGTTACAATAAATATTGTATATGCGATATATAATATTGCAACAAGTTAGGATTACAAATGCAACATATTTTGTGGAGTTTAAATATGGTTAGGGTTTGGATTAGGGTTAGGCTTGGATGAAGCTTTCAAGAAGCTTTGACTTTGACTTATGATATTTTGTGTAGATATTTCTTAACCCAACCCAAACCCTTTACCATAGTTAGTTCTCTACAAGGGTTAAGTCTTCATTCTTAACCCATGGTTTCAATTCTAACCTCACACAATGATTTCATTATTCATCACAAAGAGATTTCTTCTTCTTCTTCCTCTTGAAAAAGCTTTCCAGCTTTTTGTGAAGTGATGATAATGAGTGAGAAATTGAAAAGAAATGAGAGCTAAATTCCTACTTCATCATCCTCATCTATTCTAGCCACTTAGATTAGGGTGTTTGCTTTGCTAATACTTGATTAGTGAAGCAAGAGCTTGGGTTTGAGTTTTTTCAAGGTAGATCATCTTCGAAAAGGAAGACTTCTAGCAAGCATGCATCATTCGACTTGTGGAGCCTCTCTAGAGTTCGGGAGTTCATGGATCGCGGTGAAGGGACTACTACTCGGAGCTTATGAAGAGAAGGAACGGACTACAAAGGTTGTAATTCTTTTCTCTTAGAAGTAAAGTTGTTTACTTGCTCTTTGTTTCGCCTAATCTCTAGTCCAAGATCTTGCTTAGGTTGTTCGGCACTTGAAAAATTTGATTTTGGCATGGTTGATGCCTTGTAGAATCTTATTCTAGTGCCTAATAACCCTACATCTCCTTCTCATTTCACCTTAAAAATTCCACAAAATGCCCAAAAATCAACACAAAAACCTCACAAAATCAAAATTTAATCCCTACCCATTTTTAATTGGCAATTCTAGTATGGATCTAGGGAACAAGATTGCAATTTGAGAGGCTAGATTTCAAGTTTGATCTATGGGTTGTATGGTATAAATCTTGACCCTTTTGTTAAATTGTTTGTTATTACTTCAATGTTAGCAAATTAGATGCTTAATTTGGTTTTAATTTCAAATCTTGGAAATTCAAGAAAGGGTGCTGATTCGCGTCCAGCTCAAAATGTGTGATCAAGCTAGGGTTTTTATAAATTGTTCATGGTTTTAATGAGGAGATTAACATGTTAATGGAATGAAAAACCAAATCTAGTTACTAGTTGCTAATTGTTAGTTTAAAATTATGCTAATGTTGCAAACTAGGTTTTTAGAGATTGATTAAATAATTGAGTTTAAAATCTAATTACGGTTTTCATGACATTATTAACATTTTAATTTGTTGTTTAGCAACTTAGATCATGCAAAACTTAGTTTAGTTAATGATTTGTGAATTTTGCTTTAAAAGTGTTAAAATTTGATAATTTTACAAACTAGAATTTTGGATTCAATGAAAATTGATGAGATTAAATTATAGAAATGGTTTGGGTGGCTTAATCAAGATATTTAGTGAAAATTGTAGCCGCTAGAATTATTAAAACAACCAGATTTGAACTAAATTGGCAATTGTTGCTTACTAGAGTTTCGGAAAAATAGCTTTTAAAGCGAATTTGATGTTTTGATGATTTAAACCCTATTTCATTTATATATTTAGTGTGTTGTGAAACCACGAATGGTGAGTTTGAGGTTTTCTCGATCACTCGGCGTTTGTACACCGATGTTGAGGGTTTTTGGGTTGATTTGAGAAAGCAAATCATAGGTTTTGACCTATGTGTGATTCGTGTGTCGTTTTGGTCATGAGTCGTATTTTAATGCGATACGATGTGTTATGATGTATAGGTACCCTCACGAGGACTTCAAGATGACAAGCAAGCGCGTGGCGACATCGGCATCGGCAAGCAAAGATCAAGGTGAGTAGATTATGTCTACGGGGGAAGTCGGATGGATGGCGTATAACACCCCCGCAAAGTTGTGAGAAACGATGTGATGTAATATAGATATACGTTTACATGTTATTGTGAGATATGAAAACTTAGTAAGAAAAGCCTTAGGAGATGATGGATTAGTGTTAGCGAGAATTGAAGAAAGGACTTAGACGGGTTCTAAGTCGCGAACCTTAGTGTAAAGATTTGTATACACGCACACATGCACCCTCGCATACATTTACATTCTTATGCGTTTATGGGGATACATATATATATATATACATAGGTATGGGACTATGTATATATATACGTATACCTATACTTGGATGATGAGGATATTATATGGTATTTGGAGATGAGTTGATGAGATTGGGCTTGATGCCACGAGATCGGTGATGTGATTTGAATCGTATTATGAGATGCGACATATGATGATAGCGGATCGGTAGGCGGTGTGTTTCATACACGCATATATATATATATATATATATATATATATATATATATATATAGATGATATCAGTATTGTACTAGACGTAGGTCAGTACCCAGTTCACGGTTCGTGATGATAAGGATACCAGATGAATAATGAGATAAATATGATATTGACCCGTACCCAGATTGGGATGCCGTACGATGGATTTACCGTACGAGCTATATATTGATGATAGACTCGCACTCTTGACTCGAGGATGTCATACGATATATTGTATCGTATGTGGTACTATTGAGGCGGGATCACCGACTATAATATATATGTATATGTATATCGACTCAGATTTAGGTGGTTTCCATACTCATTTCGATTGGTTGTTAGTTAGATCTGTAGTTTTCCTAGTAGATGTTAGACCGGACCCGAGTCATACCTATTTCCAAAACTAACGAATCGTGAGAATTTTAAAGACATACCAAGGGATACTACAGATATTTCAAAAGATGTATCTTTCTTAAAAACACCGTAGCCCTATTTTGAAAACACCACGATTCGTATTATTTCAAATGGCAAAACAGTATGACACATGTATATCGATGTAGATTCCTTATTGTTACGTTATTATTCATGTTCCGCATTTTATTGTTGCATTTACTATTTATTTGCCTTTATTAGGTTGTTATCGCCTCATTCCATATTATTGTGTACTTAGTGATTATGAAACCATACTGTTAGGACACCAGCACCATTACCGATGACGCGTATGCTCCACGTACACTCACTTGCCGGCTCACACACCTCTTCATCGGTAATTGCCATGTCACGTACACTTTAGAGAATACTATTTTCATGGACATAGCTTGCTAGCTGATAGTCACAACATGTTATAGCTTCCATATGCTAGTTTAACTATTGCATTCATTGCATGATATCAGTTGCATTCCTATACTCATTGGTCATGCAGCATTATGGAGATTTATGCTGATATTCACTGTTTACTTACTTTTGATTCTTGGATTTCGGATTTCCATGAGATTTCTGGATTTGGAGGAAAACCGCAAGAATATATATAAACTTCTCTCTCTCTCTCCCTCTTTCTAAAATGCAAGTTGCGATTTTCTCGTGATGTATGAGTCGTCCTCTATGAGTTTCATGATTGCTGTTGGATTTCGAGACCCGATTCGAGGAGCCGGATGAACCATTTCGGGTACATGGTGGACCCGGTTTGGTACCCGGGGTAAGAAGATTGAGTTGTAGACGATGAGCCCGGCAGGGGCAGACTGCCTACCAGTAATTTTACCTGGCGCGGCGAATATCCGGAGGATACCGTTCGTGGTCGTGTGATTGATGATATGGGCCAATCCGGATTGACGGAGCTCGAGGTATTGAGATATTGAGATTGAGATATTGAGATTTGAGATACAGAGATATTGAGATATTGAAATTGAGATACTGAGATTTATGTTTTATGTCGATGCTTGACACTGATTTCTCTGTTGATTTCATTGATGATACCCGATTTATATACATACAGAAATCTCATTAAATAAAGAAACAGTTGTCTCATTCATGATGTATTCTGTTTTTATTCATCATGCATTCATACATCATATATCTGATATGTAGCTATTTAAGGCACTGACACGAGCACGTAGTATTGCACTTACATGTAGATGGATCTGGATATTATTTGAGGATATTACTTGATATGACCTAGGATAGCGTCATACATGTGATTTCTGCTCTGTGATGTTTTCTACTCACGAGTTGGCAACTCATCTACGTTGTGCCACAATTCCTTGCAGGTTTTGCCGTACAGGTTTCATTGCGGCTTTGCTGGAACACTGTTCCTTCCAGGTGATTGCTTTGACATGTGGGTTCTTTGCATCAGGACCACCATTGTATATTTGTTATTTCAGTTATATCTAGTAAAACTCCATTAACCAGATTGTATATTTGATAGAGATAGAAGACCAGACTTGTTATTATTTCGATCTTAGAGTCGCGCGTTGTATTATTATGGTTTTCATGTTGATTTTGGGTTTCTTTTGAGTTTTGATAATATTGCTTGCATGGTTGTGATCGTCGATTGACGAAGAGCTAGCTCCCGCTTGGGGATGCCTTTATTCATTATATATATGCTTTATCAGGTTTGTAGCCGTTTTGGGTCAGTTTTTACAAAGGAGACTTTGCCGAAATTTTTAAAAAAGACTTGAGATTTTAAAATGCATATTTCGGCTTAGGTTGCTAAACTACTTGATTTAAATTGGTTTTTCCTTCACTCTACTGATTTATTTGGTTTTGTTTTCTGGGTTTTGGCTTACTTGGATTACGTACGCCTCGAGACGTTCCGTAATTTAAGTGCCGGTCACGTTCCGTACTTTTCGGGTCGTGACAAAGTTGGTATCAGAGCGTTAGGTTTTACCTTCGGAGTGTAGGATGACCCTTAGTTGATGGAGTAGGTGAATTTAGTAGAGTGACGTATCGCGTATATGTTTCGCGGCATACTTACGATACGATACTCCGCTTAAGAAGCCTTAGGATGTACATTTCTTTGCACAGTATTATATTCATTCCTATGATCTATCCTCATCAGTACCAGTTATTGTTTTGTTACTACGGTTGCATAGGCAGAGAGAGCTGCGGCTAGAGTTGTGGTCAGCACGAGCTCGTCACGGACGAGGACTGACCAGGGCGTGATTCCAGGGACATACGTTTGCATAGAGGCGCCATTTTATTATGTTTTCGCGCAACGAGCGTTTGATGGATCGCTTTTACGATATTTCTCGGACATGCAGATCAGCACCAGAGGATTGTGCCACTTCAAGAGGTCAGCCAGATTGTGATGACCGTCAGAGCACAGATTATTTTGATGATTGAGGCACTGTTCAGCATGCGGACGAATGAGCTAGTGATTTCGGCGAATGAAAAGATATCGTTCCAGATGTTTGAAGCTAATGCCGCACGAGTTATACTTCGAGATATGATAGAAGATCGCTAGTCACCAAAGATGAAAGACTAGGACATGTGATTCATTGCCTACCCCGATACGAGGTCATCAGATAGATTGATTCCAGCTAGAGACGACTTTACGCTGATACGTTGAGAGTCGATAGAGACGATCGAATGTCAGGAACCCATTTTCCAAGTTTAAAGTATTCGGAAAATATTGCAAGAAATTCTACGGACCCTCTAGAAGAATGAAACCCTAACTCAATTTAATGACCATGGACGCCGGTGAACCTTAGGGTTTGCGGCAGTTCAGCGGTGCCATTAGTGAGGCTTGGATTTTCCCTTCTACGGTTGGTCCATAGGTGCTGTGGCATATATTCAATACTATTAAACTGTACCCAAGATGTTGAGCTCTTGGGGGATTATAGAACCTTGACGAATCGATCGAAAAGTTCGACATCATTCGGATATCATGTGATGGGATGCATTGCTTGGGAGACTCTAGATACGAGTATAGCCGTTGGAGCACAGTCCATGCAGCCACGAGGAGACGAGTCCGAAGCAGTCGACATTAGAGAAAAGTGGAATAAGAGGTTCGTATGAGATCTTGATGAGATGACGTTCCACTCCGCTGACATCAGAGATGTGATACGCATGCAGAGGCGTTGTACATGAATATATCTTCCAGGAGGAGTCGCGATGAGTATGCAGCCGTTCCGGAACAAGATACAGATTTAGTAAGAGATGATAACTTCCGGGCAGTTCGGCAGAAACGAGATTGGGAGAGACCCCGACAAGATCTTTCTGGAAATACTAAACGAGAAGACCTGGACCCAGGAGCGGTCATATGACGCACACCCAGTAGGCCAAAGCTCGGCATCGCCGACGAGATATGTTATGAGTGACCATGACTGTCGGCCAGAGATCTTTAGAGGATGTGCTGGAGCGGGACTATTTCCGCCATCTTTGATTTTGATATTTGGATGATTTATTCGCATGATTGAGATTTTGTGCACCGCAGTTGCACTTGACTTCGATTTGATGTCATTTGAGATGTTGATTTTGATTTCATGCTTATGGTATGCATGTGATTTGACATATGCTTTCGGCATAGTTTTCATGCACTTTTAGCATTTTGATTTGATTTTGTGCACTCTGATGCACATAGTCATGAGATTATATACCATGGTATACCTGATTTGGATTTGGATTGAGATGTGTTTTATACCGTCGATTTCAATTTTGATATTCGATATTTATTTCCGTGCACCTTGTGCACTTGATTTGGATTCTTGCGCATATTTGACGCGCTTGATGCGATTTTGGTGCACATCAGATGCACCAAATCGAGATTCTTCATGCATACCAGATGCACCTGATTTTGCTGTCCGGCACACCCGTTGCCCTGGACAGGTGTTTCGTGCACACCCGTTGCACTTAGATTTTGCTTCCGTGAACATGTATGGCACATTCATGGATTTCGATTTCCGTGCACATCAGACGCACGTGGCATTCATATATATATTTGGGATTGATTTCTTTTGTAGTAGTATGTTTTTGATACTTACTATTTGGTATAGTAGCTGAGCAGGACTAGTCCGAGGACAGTACCTGATTTGTGTTTTGCATATATCGATAGTTATTGAAGGGATTTCCAAAAGAGAGCTATAGTCTCAGTATTTACCTACGTGTCTGAGAAGACACGAAACTTTTTACAAGGGAAACCCTTCTAAATTATTTTTCTAAACGGCGGGGCGTGCTTATTAAACAATATATATATATATATATATATATAGTTATTTTCTTATAATAGTCGTCCGCCACTGTGGAGTATTGCGAGCATCGGACAGAGACTTAAAGGGTTTGGCATGCATTTCTTTCAGATTTTTTAAAGATGTTTACATGTTTAGTTGAGGTATCTCATGTTGGTTTTCTTATTGGATCTAGACTTCGTGTCTTCACCATAACTCCGATGATTGCGGGATGCTTGACGGAGTTTTGATTTTGGTTTATATACCCATTTTTCGTGCGCATGCATTGCGCTACGATGTGTTTAATGTATTTATGATTTCGGAGCCCCGACGACTTGATTGTTTTGCTGAAATGTTTTAGTATTTGGGGGAGTTTTAATTTACGGGGACCGAATTTCTTTAAGGGGGGAAGATTGTAACGTTTTGAAAATCGTTTAGGTGAAATTTCGGAAAATCGATAAAATAACGGGTGTTTTCCGTAAAAAAAATCAAGATATAATTATCTTTCATCATAAAATCAAATATACATATTCTAGCTATGTAATTGCTAGTATTTGGTGTTTATTGAGCCACTTGTAAAAATTTTAGTTTACTGAAATTCTTTCCGAAATTAATTATTTTAATATTATATTAAGCAGTCACTAATACATTTAATTAGGGATAATTACAAATTGGAATGGGTTGATACAAATTTTTTGCATCATGACACATTAAACTAACATGTAAAATATTGTTTTTGAAATGAAAAGAAATTATTAAGATGGTTTTAGAAAATATAAACTATAAAGACTTAAATGGTGAAAAATAGCTAAATAGAATTGAGGTATGGTTCTAGGTTGACTTGGGATATAGTATTTATCATTTTTCCTCACCATACAAACCCACACACCCCTCCCCTAGTGGGCTGGCCGAAATCTGTAAGAACCCCCCCAAGTTTTCCCCACTTAAAGAAATAGTCAAAGAAAAGAAAAGGGAATTAATAAAGAATGAAGGATGACTTTGTTGACTTGGAAATTGTATCATTCATTCAACCCACACCCTCTCTCCTCTCCCTCCTCATGCGGTCTGAGCTCCCCTCTCCCCAAAACTGCAGCAGCCCCTCCCCCCTCTTCTCCTTCTCATTTTACCTAAAAAATTCCACAAAATGCCCAAAAATCAACACAAAAACCTCACAAAATCAAAATCTAATCCCTAACCATTTTTAATTGGTTATTCTACTATGGATCTAGGGAACAAGATTGCAATTTGAGAGGCTAGATTTCAAGTTTGATCTATGGGTTGTAAGGTATAAATCTTAATCCTTTTGTTAAATTGTTTGTTATTACTTCAATGTTAGCTAATTAGATGCTTAATTTGGTTTTAATTTCAAATCTTGGAAATTCAAGAAAGGTTTTGTGATCAAGCTAGGATTTTTATAAATTGTTCATGGTTTTAATGAGGAGATTAACATGTTAATGGAATGAAAAACCTAATCTAGTTACTAGTTGCTAATTGTTAGTTTAAAATTATGCTAATTATGCTAATGTTGCAAACTAGGTTTTTAGAGATTGATTAAATAATTGAGATTAAAATCTAATTATGGTTTTCATGACATTATTAACATTTTAATTTGTTGTTTAGCAACTTAGATCATGCAAAACTTAGTTTAGTTAATGATTTGTGAATTTTGCTTTAAAAGTGTTAAAATTTGATAATTTTGCAAACTAGAATTTTGGATTCAATGAAAATTGATGAGATTAAATTATGGAAATGGTTTGGGTGGCTTAATCAAGATATTTAGTGAAAATTGTAGCCGCTAGAATTATTAAAACAACTAGATTTGAACTAAATTGGCAATTGTTGCTTACTAGAGTTTCGGAAAATAGCTTTTAAAGCGAATTTAAAGTTTTGATGATTTAAACCCTATTTCATTTATATATTTAGTGTGTTGTGAAACCACGAATGGTGCGTTTGAGTTTTTCTCGATCGCTCGGCGTTTGTACGCCGATGTCGAGGGTTTTTGGGTTGATTTGAGAAAGCAAACCATAGGTTTTGACCTATGTGTGATTCGTGTGTCGTTTTGGTCATGAGTCGGATTTTAATGCGATACGATGTGTTATGATATGTAGATACCCTCACGAGGATTTCAAGACGACAAGCAAGCGCGTGGCGACATCGGCTTCGGCAAGCGAAGATCAAGGTGAGTAGATTATGTCTACGGGGGAAGTCGGGTGGATGGCGTATAGCACCCCCGCAAAGTTGTGAGAAATGATGTGATGTAATATAGATATACGTTTACATGTTATTGTGAGATATGAACACTTGGTAAAAAAAGCCTTAGGAGATGATGGATTAGTGTTAGCGAGAATTGAAGAAAGGATTTAGACGGATTCTTAGTCGCGAACCCTAGTGTAAAGATTTGTATACATGCACTCATACACCCTCGCATACATTTACATTCTTATGCGTTTATGGGGATACGTATATACACAAACACACACACACACAGGTATGGGACTATATATATATATATATATATATATATATACGTATACCTATACTTGGATGATGAGGATATTATATGGTATTTAGAGATGAGTCGATGAGATTGGGCTTGATGCCACGAGATCGGTGATGTGATTTGGATCGTATTATGAGATGCGATATATGATGATAGCGGATCGGTAGGCGATGTGTTTCATACACGTGTATATATATAGATAGATGGTATCAGTATTGTACTAGACGTAGGTCAGTACCCAGTTCACGGTCGTGATGATAAGGATACCAGATGAATAATGAGATAAATATGATATTGACCCGTACTCAGATTGGGATGCCGTACGATGAATTTACCGTACGAACTATATATTGATGATAGATCCACACTCTTGACTCGAGGATGTCATACGATATATTGTATCGTACGTGGTACTATTGAGACGGGATCACCGACTATAATATATATGTATATGTATATCGACTTAGATTTAGGTGGTTTCCATACTCATTTCGATTGGTTATTAGTTAGACCTGTAGTTTTCCTAGTAGATGTTAGACCGGACCCGAGTCATACCTATTTCCAAAACTAACGAATCGTGAGAATTTTAAAGACATACCAAGGGATACTACGGATATTTCAAAAGACGTATCTTTCTTAAAAACACCGTAGCCCTATTTTCAAAACACCACGATTCGTATTATTTCAAATGGCAAAACAGTATGACACATGTATATCGATGTAGATTCCTTATTGTTACGTTATTATTCATGTTCCGCATTTTATTGTTGCATTTACTATTTATTTGCCTTTATTAGGTTGTTATCGCCTCATTGCATGTTATTGTGTACTTAGTGATTATGAAACTATGCTGTTAGGACACCAGCACCATTACCGATGATGCGTATGCTCCACGTACATTCGCTTACCGGCTCACACACCTCTTCATCGGTAATTGCTATGTCACGTACATTTTAGAGAATACTATTTCATGGACATAGCTTGCTAGCTGATAGTCGCAACATGTTATAGCTTCCATATGCTAGTTTAACTATTGCATTCATTGCATGATATCAGTTGCATTCCTATACTCATTGGTCATGCAGCATTATGGAGATTTATGCCGATATTCACTGTTTACTTACTTTTGATTCTTGGATTTCGGATTTCCATGAGATTTCTGGATTTAGGGAAAAACCGCAAGAATATATATAAACTTCTCTCTCTCTCCCTCTTTTTAAAATGCAAGTTGCGGTTTTCTCGTGATGTATGGGTCGTCCACCATGAGTTTCATGATTGCTGTTGGATTTCGAGACCCGATTCGAGGAGCCGGATGAACCGTCTCGGGTACATGGTGGACCCGGTATGGTACCCCGGGGCTAGAAGATCGAGTTGTAGACGATGAGCCCGGCAGGGGCAGACTGCCTACCGGTGATTTTACCTGGCGCGGCGGATATCCGGAGGATACCGTTCGTGGTCGTGTGATTGATGATATGGGCCGATCCGGACTGACGGAGCCTGAGGTATTGAGATATTGAGATTGAGATATTGAGATTTGAGATACAGAGATATTGAGATATTGAAATTGAGATACTGAGATTTATGTTTTGTGTCGATGCTGGACACTGATTTCTCTGTTGATTTCATTGATGATACCCGATTTATATACATACAGAAATCTCATTAAATAAAGAAACAGTTGTCTCATTCATGATGTATTCTGTTTTTATTCGTCATGCATTCATACATCATATATCTGATATGTAGCTATCTGAGGCACTGACACGAGCACGTAGTATTGCACTTATATGTAGATGGATCTGCATATTATTTGAGGATATTACTTGATATGACCTAGGATAGCGTCATACATGCGATTTCTGCTCTGTGATGTTTTCTACTCACGAGTTGGCAACTCACCCCCGTTGTGCTACAGTTCCTTGCAGGTTTTGCCGTACAGGTTTCATTGCGGCTTTGCTGGCACACTGTTCCTTCCGGGTGATTGCTTTGACATGTGGGTTCTTTGCATTAGGACCACCATTGTATATTTTTTATTTCAGTTGTATCTAGTAAACTCCATCAACCAGATTGTATATTTGATAGAGATAGAAGACCAGACTTGTTATTATTTCGATCTTAGAGTCACGCGTTGTATTATTATGGTTTTCATGTTGATTTTGGGTTACTTTTGAGTTTTGATCCTCGCCCTTCGGCGTTGTATATTATATTTCTTGCGTGGTTGTGACTGTCGATTGACGAAGAGCTAGCTCCCGCTTGGGGATGCCTTTATTCATTATATATATGCTTTATCAGGTTTGTACCCGTTTGGGGTCAGTTTTTACAAAGGATACTCTGCCGAAATTTTTAGAAAAGACTTGAGATTTTAAAATGCATATTTCGGATTATGTTGCTAAACTACTTGATTTAAATTGGTTTTTCCTTCACTCTACTGATTTATTTAGTTTTGTTTTCTGGGTTTTGGCTTACTTGGATTACGTACGCCTCGAGACGTTCCGTAATTTAAGTGCCGGTCACGCTCCGTACTTTTCGGGTCGTGACAGAATCCAAGTGTGGGTTTTTACCCACGATCTTAGGACTCACTCTCTCCAAAGAGATGTCTCCCAAGACTGATTTAGAGAGAGCTCACATGCAAGGGATACCCTATGCTTCGGCAGTAGGCTCTATCATGTATGCGATGCTATGTACCAGACCCGATGTAGCACACTCACTAAGTGTAATGAGTAGGTGTCATGTAGATCCTGGAGAGAGTCACTGGACACTTGTGAAGAGCATTCTCAAGTACTTACGAAGGACTAAAGAGATACTCTTGGTGTATGGTAATGGAGAACTCCAAGTGGAGTCCTTTACCGATTCGAGCTTCCAGAGTGATAAGGACGACTCTAAGTCGCACTCGGGATTTGTCTTTACCATCAATGGAGGGACGGTATGCTGGAAGAGTTCCAAGCAGGAAACCGTGGCAGACTCGACGATGGAGGCTGAATACATCACTGCCAACGATACTGCCAAAGAGGCTGTCTGGATCAAGAAGTTCATAACTGAACTTGGTGTGGTTCCATCCATTGAGTATCCAATACCTTTGTATTGTGATAACAATGGAGTGGTGGCTTTGGCCAAGGAACCCAGGTCCCATCAGCGATCCAGGCATATTCTGAGGCGGTATCACCAGATCCGGGAGATAGTTGATCGCCGGGAGATCGAGGTCAGGAGGGTTGACACGAAGAACAACACAGCGGATCCACTCATGAAGGCCATTCCCCAGATACAGTTCGAGAGACTCTTCGGGATACTTGGTATGCGATACTACAGCAGGTGGCCCTAGTGCAAGTGGGAGATTGTTAGTTGTATGTATGCCCTAGAGGCCAGTATTGTACATATGATGTATATTATATTGGATGCTTAGACATATATAGAGAGGACTTTCTTGCTCGATATGATAGTATGCTATCTGGTTGCTCTTTATCTTAACATGTATACTTGTCTCTTGATACTGTCTTATGGTTACATGTTGGTAAAGCCTTTAGGATGTGTACTTGACTACCAGGACTATGATGCAGATCATACTAGTGGGGCCATGGTAGTCCATAAGTTCATCCTTTAACGTTCTTAGTCGTGGGTGTATCGAGACAGGGCATCAATATACCAGAGTAGACTAGCGTATTCGCTTCTCGACCCATGAGATGGGCGATGGATGATCCCATATCCATTGGTGTTTGACATCAGAGATGGTATACGGGTGCTTAGTGGAGACTGGGTATACTGGACGGACTTACCGAGAACTCCCAGATGGTATTATACCTCACGTCAGATGGCAGTTCTCTGGTGACACTTGTACAGGTTAGTCTGTAGACCCGAGATCGTCATAGAGTCTTGTGTGATTCCCACTGTGCTTTGATTTCCACATTACCACGTCTAAGAGGGCATGCAAAACGGTGGTTTTTAGGTACAGTCCCGAGTTACATGGAGGCAATGAGCGATAAGAGGGGTTTCATCTCTCCCGGTATTGGGAGTTGATGTTGCGCTGTGCTCGATTGGCCATAACAGGGAAGTCCCTGGACATGGCTGATTTAGTGATTTACTGGTAAGTGTTACCAGTAGTTTCTAGACCCGTTATGAGCCTCACATCGGCATGACTTATCGGTTATTGGGGTCTGACGTTTACCACCCCTAGACTTGAAATGCGACATATCAGACAAGGAGACCGGACTGTACGGCAAGTGTTACCGTCAGGCTTTTGCAGGAGTTGGAGCAGAGTCACGCCCCGCTTCCCAGTGTACGGTGAAAGGGACGCGACGAGGTCCGCTATGTATATACTCAGATGTACATACGCTAAGCGTATCTAAGCAATATAAAATAAATACACAAGAGACAAGAAATAAAAGAATAACAACTTTTATTTATTAACATTCTTTGTACAATGCATGAAAGGAAATACAACTGGAATAAAAGATGCCTAAACAGTGGCATAACAGGAAATGAAAAGTATTGAAAAGAAAAGTGTACAATGAAACTACTGTGCAGGGTCTTCAGTAAACTGCTCCAAGTCTTCTTGCGATGGCTCAACTTCTGCCGGATCCAAACCACCTGACGACATTCAAAGAAGAGAGAAACAGAATGTCGTCAGTGAACAGGTCGCTCGGTAAGTCCCAAAGATAAGGGAAGAATAGAATAGACAGAAAGTAAGAGAGAGAGATAGAGAGAGTTGCTTTTATAGTTGTATTATATTGTTATATTGTTGTAGTATTGTGTTAACGCTGTTGTTGTAGCTTGGTATAGAAGGATGCTAGTGTATACGAGAGGAGTCTCTATATGCCAGAGACTAGGGTAAATGGAAGTACAAGGCTCCGTTATACAACCCGGAACAACAGCAATTGGATTCATGTTAGGTGTCTTAATCTTACCGTCTCGTGCCACCTTTAACACCTTCCGTACCAATCTACCCTTTAAACCCCGCGATGTCTTGTTTGTATTGTTATCTTGTAAATTGTGTTGGCTGTATGATTGATTGACTGACTGACCGAAACCATGATATCAGGAAACGGTTATAACCGTAGAGTCATGTAAAAGGAATACTGGGAATCATGTAAAAGGAATACATATCCATGGTTCGGTTCAGTCAAGTTGTATAAACTGATAATTGTATTCATGGATTCATGTGTTAATATTGAATTGGAAATTTGTAGATTTTGGATTGACTTGAATCATATTCAAGTCAGATTAATCAGACTCAAAGCCGAGTCAGACAATCATAAATGTGAAACGAAGTCTTATAACTGCTAGGGTCCTTAGGGTAATTTATAAAACTTGAGGGGTTTTTATGTAAATATACTTTTATATACTTTTCAAAATATACCTCAAGTATTTATTACTCGTCTTTAGAGTTGTGGATTTTATGTTGTGACATTTCTAATGAAAATATCCTAGTTTCATAAATAATGGTATTTATCTGTAATATTGATTATTTGAAGTTCATGGTATTTTTAGTGTAACCTTTATTCTTTTATGATTTTTAGAAAAAAGTAGAAAATTTATATTATAATAAAATAGATATTTAAATGATAAATATGCATATATTTATACAAAAATAGTTTTAATAAATATTTTATATTTCAAAAAATCTCATTTTCTTAAGATGTCGTATTTTAAACCTTTCGAGACCGAATGCTCCTTGCGGAGGTCTGAATCTCGCACTACTAGGCCGAGGGTGCGCGATAAACCGCATGATCCCGAACGGGTTCCCCAAAGATGGGTTGTAGCGGCGCTTTGCAAAGATCGTAAAACACTAATCTTTTAGAAAACAGTTTTATAAAATAAAAGGTATTTATTCGCAAAGTGTAGTTTTCCGTATTTTAGATTCTAGCGTTTCCTATGCCAACTAGCCTATTTCTAAAAGGTCTAAACGACAAGTCGTTAGAAGCCTCAAATCGCCTCTTCACCGCCAATTATGGCCAGGTAAGTACAAGTGAGGAAGGAGGGATCCGCTCACGAATCGTGAGGCGGGCCTTTTAAAGTTACCCAAACTCACTTTCCTAGCCTAGACACCACAAAGTCAGTTTAGATAAACGATCGATGTCCACAACTTATCGTATTTTCCTAGTAAGAAATATTTACTTAAAAGTGTAACAATATGAAACCTTTAAGAATGGTTTTATGAAGATTATGGTATTTTAATGAAAATTTCATTTTATCGTATTCTAAATTTTGATGATATCATTTTAAGGTTTGTATTTACGTGTGGGTGGAGGTTGGTCGTTATCTTGTGCTCTACTTTAAATGTATATTAAGGTTAAGGGGTTAAATGTGAAATTGAAACTTCATGGTATTAAAATGAAAATACGGTAAATTGAAAAGGTTATCATTTCATGTGTAAAAACTTATTCAAATTGATTTTTACAAGTTTAATGGTCAAGATAGAGATGTTTAGGAATGATTCAGTTGATTAGAAGAAGAAAAATAAACATTATGGTATTAAAGCGAAAAGGAATACGATATTGCAAAAGCTTATCATTTCATGCGCGAAACTTTGTCCAAATTAATTGTTATGTGATTAATAGTCAACATGGATGAGTTTAGGTATTATGCAATTAGTGACAAGTGAGATTTTGTAGAAAAACCGAATCAGAAATCGGTTTGTTCCGATTTCCGTCGGGTTTCACAAGTTCGTATTTTTGAGGATTAGAAAGAAGAAAAGAACGGGACTTACGGGTTTCGATCTATACTAAAGAGTATAGAGGAACTAGGGGAGTGGCCGAGGCGTTGTTTCGTCGCCGGTTGTTTCAAAGAATGTCGCCGGAATTCCGTCAGCGCTTCGCCGTGAACTCGGTTTCAAAGCACACCCTTGTGAAAATTTCAAGAGAGTAAATCTAGTGTTTTGGAATGAGAGGATAGGGGGTAGGGGTGTCTATTTATAGGGTAGGCTAAGGTAGGGTAGGTGAAAGGTTTTTATTTAAAAAAATTGTAAAAATTTAAGAAAAATCATTAAAATTTGTATTAAATAGGATGTATTTATCATTAGGGAACCGATCTATTAAAATGGAGTAAACAGGGGGTTATAGAAGACGAAAAGACAAAATTTTCGTGTTGGCGACTTGGCCGATCCCGGCCGAGTCCGGGTGTCGTCGGGCGTGGGTTCGCCTAATGTAGGCTCTGGTATACTCACTTTTTAGGATTCAGTTCAACTTTTGGGAGTTATGGCCTGTGGACTGTTGGGCTTCCAAGAATTTTAAAAGAAAAATAATCTAAAAATAATGTGGGGCATGGGATTCGAACTCTGGTGACTTGGTTCAGCAGTGCAAGGTATAACCAATGAGCTACAAGCTCCTTCTTGTAATTATTGTGTTATTTAATTACTTAAAACGATAGCAGCAAGAGTAAATACTCCAAGTATACATTAAATTTTAAAGTAATTTCTTGTACACTAAAAATGGAGTTATTTCATTCCTGTAGCTTGTAATTAAAAACAAAATAATTACCTATCTCTTGTGCTCAGGTTAAAATACCCCTTTGTTGATTTTTGAAAAAAATATTTGAAAAATTTTGTATAGGAAATTTAGGGTTGTTACAAGCGGGCTTGCTTGCTGATCTTCTGATCGCTCAATACCCGGGTAGCCGTTACGTCCAGCTAGTACCGCTGACGGCTTATGGGTGCTTGATGTGATCATCACCTACTGCCGGCGTATTGACGAGTCTTTAGAGTCCTACATAGAGTTTTTATTGGCTCGGGCAAAACGAAATAGGAGCACATATGTGATATGTGCGGGACCGAGAATAATGCGTGTATGTGATACAATATTCTATTCTCGCGACTTTTGTATCGGTCGGTTATATGTGATATAGCCGGGTTATCGAATCAAGTGTTGATTCGATAAGTCGATACATTAATTGTTAATCGGTTATATGTGATATAGCCGGATTATTAAATCAAGTGTTGATTTGATAATTTAGTGTATAATTGTATATTTGATATACTAATTTACATTAACTAACATTTGCTCACTTAAGCATTTATTTTCTCACACGTGCACACTTAATATATATGTGCGATATATATTAATTTGTGTTTTGTTTTTGTATCATGGTTGTTGATACAACATACATGGGTGTATAAGACTTACACCATGCTAATTATGATGTTGGGTTTAATATTTAAAGTAATTACAAAATTCGTGGATTATTGGAAAAATGCATGAAGCTTACCGAAGCTTGTGGATGTATTGACTAAGTCCACTAGGTTTGTTTTACTTTAGATATTTTGTTAACCTAACCATTTTAATTAGCCATGGTTATGTCTCTACATGAGTTAGTATATGATACACACTAACCCATGGTTCACTCTCTCACTTGATCATTATTTCATTCTCTTCTTCTTTCTTCATCTTCTTCCTCCAAAAGAAAAAGCTTATTAGGGTTTGAAAAAGTGAGAAAGTATTGTGAGAATAATAATTATAAAGTGAGCCCACTTCCTACTTCATCATCCTCTACTAGATTAGCATTTTAGTATAGGGTGTTAGCTTCACTAATCCTTCATTAGTGAAGTAGAAGCTTGAGCTAGTATTCCTTCGATGTAGATCATCTTCGGCCTCGAAGACTTCAAGCAAGATTGCTTTTTCCCCCTCGTGAAGCCATGCAAAAGTCCTGGAGTTCAACGATCGCATCGAAGGGACTACTACAAGGAGCTTTAGAAGTGAAGGACCGATTTACAAAGGCTGTATTTCTATTTCACTTAGAAGTAAAAAGGTTTACTTATGTTTCCGTATTGTTTTCTAGTTAACGATTCTAGTTTAGAGTTCCTTGAAACGGCAAATTTTTTAAAATGGCATGGACGATGCCTCCCGAAACCTTGCTGCCGTCGATAGGAACCCTACAGTCTTACCTTTTAGGGTTTGAAGGAAGATTTGATAAAAACAGTGGGAGCCATCTTGATTAGATAAAATAATAAACCAATCTAATCTTGCAAGAGCATACGCTAAAGTATTTTCTTCTCTCTCTCCAGGTAGTGACCATGTCAGGCCTTAATCAAGATAATAATATAGATGTATTGACCGAACCCTCTTGTTATACTGAACTAGGGAACGTTGGTTCCGTTCTTTCTTATAATTGTTATAAGACAGAGCAGGAAATAGGGGAATATCCGGATTCCTACGCCACCCAAACGAAGAAAAAGCATGTTGATGCATCTTCTTCGTGTATGTTAGTTACCGAGAACTGTTTCTCAGTTCACTCTACGTTCTGGGTATTAGATACCGGATCGGGATCCCACATATATAATATGTTGCATGGGCTAAGAAAAGGTAGAGAACTGGGAGAGGGTGATCATTCCGTAAGAGTAGGGAATGGTGCAAATGTTGCAGCCAAAGCGGTTGGCGAATATCACCTTGTATTACCAAATGGTAATACATTGATTCTGAACGAATGCTATTACATACCGATCCTGATATGCAATCTTATATCAGTTTCTTTATTAAGTAAAGAAGAAAATAATTTTGTAGTACAGGATAATGTTATGAACATCTTCCTAGATCAAAAGTTGATTGGATCAGGCTCGTTAAATAATGGCATATACGTTCTAAATCAAACCACAGTTCGCAGCGTACAAAACACACACAAGAGAAAGAGTTCAGAAATAAACGAATCCTTCTTGTGGCATTGTAGACTAGGTAATATCAATGCGACACGACTAGCTAAGTTACATAAGGATGGATTTTTGAATCCGTTCGAATTATCATCTTATGAAACTTGCCAGTCATGTCTCAAAGGCAAGATGACCAAAACTCCGTTTACTGGACACGGAGAAAGAGTTACGGAACTCTTGGGATTGATACATAGTGATGCATGTGGTCCCATGTCTACACATGCCAGGAATGGTTCCTCGTACTTCATTACATTCACTGATGATCTCTCAAGATACGGACATGTGTTCCTGTTGAAACACAAGTCTGAAACTTTTGAGAAATTCAAAAAATATAAGCACGAAGTCGAGAACCAAATAGGTAAAAGTATTAAAATCCTTCGATTTGATCGACGAGGAGAATACTTGAGCAATGAGTTCTGGGATTATCTAAAGGAGAATGGGATACTGTTGGGATTCCTCAGCACCTAGCCTCGGGTTTGCAAGCATCACATATGCTACAACAGGAATTTAAATGGGGTGCTAAGCAATCATCCAAGGATGCAACTAGAAAACTAGGGTAACAAGAAACATGTAATCAAACATTACAAAAGAAGTGATCAAGAATACAACCTTTGTAGACCCGGTCCTTCACTTCTAAAGCTCCGTGTTGACGTCCCTTCGCTTCGATCATCTATTCCCGAACTCAAGTATGGATTTTCTCGGAGAACTGAACAAGATTGCTCGTAGTCTTCGAGGCCAAAGATGATCTACGTCGAGGAGACTCAAACTCAAGCTAACCCTTCACTAGGTCATGAACTTTGTGAAGAGAACACCCTAAACTAAATGGCAAGTAGTAGAGGATGATGAAATAGAAAGTGGGCTCACTTTAGATTTTATTTTTCTCATCAGGATTCTTCATATCTCAAAACCCTAGAGAGCTTTTGAGCTTTGAGCTTATGAAGAAGATGAACATTGAGAATGAATAAAATGAAAATGAGAATGAGGTTAGAAAATCAACCATGGGTGAGTATTTGTCGTCACAAACCTTTGTAGAGAATAAACCATGAGTTAAGAGAATGGTTGGGTTAATAAATATCTAGGATAATACAAAAATGGGTGGAAAAAGTCAAGGAAACTACAAGCTTCATTAAGCTTCCAAATCCTTGTCATTCTCCACTTGATTTTGCATTTATCCTTAATAATTAATTACCTCCATTATCTTAAATATGGTGTAATTCTAATACACCCATGTTTGATGTATAACCAATGATATAATACATATCACATATATATCATTCATGCACTAGTGAGAAAAGAAATGGTCAAGTGAGCTAAATATTAGTTAATGTACAAAGTAATATATCATATATATAATTATATATTAAATCATTAAATCAACACTTGATTTAATGATCCGGTCATATCACATATAACCGACTAATATCATGCGTATCAATATATCGAATCAACACTTGATTCGGTAACCTGGTTATATCGCATATAACCGACCGATGATACAAATCGCGAGAATAGAATACGGTATCACATACTCGTATTATTCTCGGTCCTGCACATATCTCATATGTGCTCCTATTTCGTTTCGCTTGAGCCAGGAAACCTCTGTATAGGACTCTAAAGACTCGTCAATACGCCGGCAGTAGGTGGTGATCATATTAGTCACCCACAAGTCGCAAGCGGTCTGCTAAACGTAACGGCCACCCGGGTATTGAGCGATCAGAAGATCAACGAGCAAGCCTGCTCACACTCCTGCGAATCCAATCAGTAACACTTACCGCACAGTCCGGTCTGTTCGTTTGATATGTCGCATATCTCGCCTAGGGGTGGTAAACGTCAAACCCCAGTACCTTCATAAGTCATGCCGATGTATGGTCCATAACAAGCGTGAAACTACTGATAACACTTACCAGTAAATCACATCAATCTTGGCCAGGGATTTCCAGTTATGGCCAGTCGAGCATAGCGCAACATCAACCCCCAATACCGGGAGAGTCGAATCCCCTCCTATCGCTCATTGCCTCCATGTGAATCGGGACTATACCCAAAAACCACTTGTTTGCATGACTCAGTAGAGCCATGGTAGGATGGAAATCAAAGCACAGTGGGAGACACACAAGACTCTATGACGATCTCGGGTCAACAGACTAAGCTGTACCAGTGTCACCAGAGAACTGTCATCTGACGTGAGGTATAATACCATCTGGGAGTTCTCGGCGAGTCCGTTCAGTGTACCCAGTCTCCAATGAGCACCCGTATACCATCTCTGATGTCAACCACCAATGGATATGGGAACGTCCATCGCCCATCTCATGGGTCGAGAAGATATACGCTTGTCTACTCTGGAATATCGATGCCCCGTCTCGATATTCCCTCGACTAGGAACATTGAAGGATGTACTCATGGACTACCCAGGCCCCACTAGTATGATCTGCATCATAATCCTGGAAGTTGAGTACACATCCTAAGGGCTTTATCAACATGTAACAGAGAGACAACAAGTGTACATGTTAAGATAAAGAGCAACCAGATAGCGTACTATCATGTCGAGCAAGAAAGTCCTCCCTATATATGTCCCAGCATCCACTACAATGTACATCTCATGTACAGTAATGGTCTCTAGGGCATACATATAACTAACAATCTCCCACTTGCACTAGGGCCATCTGTAGCAGTGGTTGCAGTATCTCATACTCAACCATCCTATAAAAGTCTCTCTCTGGGAAAAGGCCTTTGTGAGTGGATCCGCCGTGTTGTCTTCTGAGTCTACTCTCCTAACCTCGATCTTCCTGGAGATCAACTATCTCCATGATCAGGTGATAATGCCTTGGAATATGTCTGGGTCACTGATGGGACCGGGGTTCCTGGGCCAAAACCTCACTTCCATTGTCACACAATGGTCATAACCTAGTTCATCTCATGAACTAATATACACCCAAACTTCCTATTTGGTAGTATCTTTGATAGCGATGTCACCAGCCTTTATCTTCTAGTTTGCCATGGTATCTTAGCTTGGAACTCTTCCAACATACCGTCACTCCATTGAGGGTAAAGACAATGCCTGCGACTGACATTCAGTCGTCCTTACCACCCTGGAAGCTATCCAGTGATTCTCCCCAGGATCGATTGATACCATCTCACTACACCTAGTGAGAATCCTAACATCTATTTAGATCTATCTCATAGATCCATAACCCAGGATTTAGGAGGTATCATCTTGATCCTATATGGAGAATCAATGTGATAAGAGGAGATTGACCGTGCGTAGCATAGGAAACTCCTTTCCTATCAAGAGTATGTTGTCCACGTATAATACGAGGATGACCACCTTACTCTCTACTTCCATTTTGTATATACAAGGTTCATCTACCATTTTGATGAAGTCAAACTCTTTGACTACTACATCAAAACAGATGTTCCAACCCTACGATGCCTACTTTATCCCATAAAGCATCTTGCACACGTTTCCGCTGCTCCCACTGTTTACGAAGCCATCTGGCTGTGTTCTTATAGACGCTCTCTTCTAAATCAATATTTAGAAAAGCAGTCATGACACCCAACAACCAGATATCTTAGTCATGGTATATAGCAGTGGCAAGTAGGATCCGGATGGACTTAAGCACAGCCACTGGAAAAGGTTTCATCATTATCCACGCCTGGTCGATGACGAGAACCTTTAACAAGTATAGCTTTGAAAGTCTCAACTTTTCTATCTACACCAAGCAATCTTCTCAAGATATACTTGCTCCTGATGGGGATTTAACCCTTCAGATATAGCAACCAAAGTCCATACTTTGTTGGTGTATATTGATTCCATCTCAGATCGCTACGCATCCAGCCATTCTTACAGAGTCCCACTCTCGATGGCCTGTTTGAAACTAGTTGGGTCATCATCTCATGATGCATTTCTCGCTCCCACTGTCATCGAGAAACCGAAGTATCTCTCAGGAGGATGAGGAACCCTACCAGATCGGCGGAGAGGCTGAGGTCGGGGACTATTGAATCCTTTGGTTCTATCAAATCATCAGCTGTAGTTTGTATAGCTGGAACTCCTTCCAGTTCTACAGAACTGACCTCGCCTCGATTTTGTCCGGATTTTGCTTTTAGACATAGGCCGGACAACCCCAAATCTTAACTCACTTTAGAGATGGGTTCTTCCCATACCATATCTCATATAGAGTGGTAGGCACTGATTTGATTCGAACCCAATTCAATAGGTATGCAGCTTCTTAAGTGCATAACCCCCAAAAGGAAACAGGTAACCCAGTAGTACGCATCATAGAGCACACCATATCTAATAGGGTGTGATTGCTCCGCCCCGATACACCGACGTGCTGTGGTGTATACGGAAGAGTAATGCTGAGAGAGAATCTTATTCTCCTCTAGAATAGTCCAGGATCTTAAAGCCTAAGTATTCTCCTCCTTGATCTCATCACAGGACCTAATACTTATTCCTATATTGGTTCTCTACTTCTATCTTATATTCTTTGAAGTTCTCGAAAGCTTCAGACATGTGTTTCAACAGGAACATGTGTCCGAATCTTGAGAGATCATCAGTGAATGTAAGGAAGTATAAAGAACCAGTCCTAGCATATGTAGACTGGGGACCTTCATACATCATCATGTATCTGTCCCAAGAGTTCACTAACTCTTTCTCTGTTTCCGGTAAACGGAGCTATGGTCATTTTATCTTTGTGTCATGACTGGCAAGTTTCACAAGATGTAAATTCAAACTGATTTAAATATGCATCTAAATGTAACTTAGCTAGTCGGGTCGCATTGATATGACCTAGTCTATAATGCCTCAAGAAGAATTCGTTCATTTCTGAACTCTACCTCTTGTGTGTGTTCTGTACGTTAAGAACTGTGGTTTGATTTAGAATGTATATGCTTTTAGATAACGTGCCTGATCCGATCAACTCTTGATATAGGAAATGTACAGAACATTATCCAACAATACAAGATTATATCCTTTCTTTAGTAAATAAAGAGACCGATATGTTGTTGTATATCAGGTTCGGTATCTAATAACATTCGTTCAGAATCAATGTATTTAGTAATACAGGGTGATAACTGCCAACACTTTGGCTGCAACAATTGCAACGTTTCCAACTCTTGAAATTTTATCACCCGTTCTCAGTTCTCTACCTATCTGTAGCCCATGTAACGGATTACATATCTGGGATCCTGATCCGGTATCAAATACCCAGGACATAGAGGATACTGAGAAACAGTTCTATGTAATGAACACACCCGAAGAAGATGCATCAACATACACTTTCTTCGTTTGGGCGGCATGGGAATCCTGGTATTCCCCTATTTTCAGCTCGGTCTTATAATAGTTATAAGTTGGATCGGGACCAACGTTCCCCAGCTCAGTATAACAAGCGGGTTCGGTCAATACATCCATATTATTATCTTGATTAAGGCGTGACATGGTCGCTACCTAGAGAGAGAGAGAAGAAAATACTCTGCGTGCGCTCTTGTAAGATTAGATTGGTTATATATTTTATCTAATCAGGATGGCTCTCACTGTTTTTATCAAATTTTCCTTTAAACCTTAAAAGGAAAGACTAGCCGGGATTAATTACACTCTACAAGTTCGCCAATCTTTCAGCCAGGCCAGTGGCGGTACTTTGAGGGAGGTTCCCCGTGCTTTCGCACGGACCTAATTAAAATAAACCTCATTTTCCCAGGGGCGTAACCCCGTTGACACCTTTCTAGACACCTACTTGATCAGCTAATTGTAAAGTGCAAAACTCTCCCAGGAGTAACAATTTCTCACAGTGGGTATCACGATCCAACTATCTCATAGAAGGTATGCAATCTCATTGCAAATTTCAACACTTGAATCTCCCGATAATGGTTTTTACCCTAGTACTTATGACCTTGACTATGATCAACATATCACAAGCACTAGTCAAGTTCTACCCGTCATTTCGTGATTAATTAGACCCACCCACATGACCTTGACTATGATCAACATATCATATGACTGTCCTAACTAATCACATCATATGCTGTGTAGGAAGACATCACTTAGCTATCGTACACTGCGCCTTGACTATGATCAACATACGCAGCACGAATACTAAGTACTCTACTTCCTAAAATGACGGAGGGTTGCGGATGGTTTTTAAGAAAACCTTTAACGCTTTGAACTTGATATCGTTGTAGAATCAAATGGTTTAAAATGGAGTGTTTTTGAGGCTTTTGCTAGTTTCGCTAAAAAGGTCACTCCCGGTGAAGGGATCTCGGCTCTTTCCTCATCGAATGAGGTGCAGGATATTCACAATACCACTGTGCAAAGCAAGAACTAGAAAAGCAATCAAAAGACAAATGGAAGGCTGTAGCATCTGCTAGTTACTGCTAAAGAGGTCACTCCTGGTGAAGGGATCTTGGCTCTTTCCTCATCGAATGAGGTGCTGGATATTCTACAAGGAACACCGCTATGCAAAGCAACAACTAGAGCTACCTGATTTTTTGAAATTCGATTCCACAACATCTTTTAGGTTTATTTTCTTTCATTAATCTCATTAATGAATGTCCCATCAATTAAGTCACCTAAACATCACAGATAAATACAACGTAAGCTTATGCCATCCGCATTCGCCTCGATATCCCGTTATGCACTGTTAGGTTAGGTAACTAACGGCAGAGCGGGGCAGGGCTAGCGCGGGTGTAAAACATAAGCAACGTCTATATAATATATCATATATACTATATGCAGTATCTATCTGATCATATCACATGATCACATCACAGATATCGCACCAGAAGAAATATATGAAATATTGGATATACTAGGACGTCCGTGTTTTATTCTGAGCCTGTATAAAACACGGATTCCACGGTCGTGATGAATAGCCAACCCCACATCCCTAGACCCCTACGAGAGCGGCAAGCAACCCTACCAATTCTAGAGTTAGGAGACCTGGACTCGACTCCTCGAGATGGTCTCCCACTGGACCGCAGAACCCGGTTACTTGTGCTCTCCTCCTTGGGTCTATACTAATGCGGAAAAGTAAATAATATACATCAACGGTGACATCTTCCTCAACCTGGAAGTGCCCCAAATAAAAGAATATTACATACAAGTTTTTACATGAATGAAAATGAAAAACTCTCATCTCACATAAAAAACCCCCGGCTATTCAAACACGACGATCCAATATAACATATCCAGCAACACATAACATCGCATGTCATCAACGTAAGTAAATACGCGTATCCCAATTGTCGTTGACGTATAGCAACGAAACCGGTGATACCCCACATATTACACTTACGGTCGCAGAAAAGAAAATGAAAAACTATAACAGTTGGAATCCGCAACCACCTTAGACATCATAAACCCGTAATATCTCATATTGCGGATTTCATGCCTAACAATATGAATTCCTTAGACATCGCATGCCTAACAATTATAAACCCTGCATTTTAGTCTCGATATTGAAAACACTTTCCAGTAATCAGTCGGGCAATTCAACAAGATTCCCGACATTCCGATCGAATGATCGTCGGAAACTTTAGTAGACGGCCGCACCCCCCGATACCGACGACGAAGAGCACTTAGGTGGGACACCGTAGCCACGAGCACCCGGACGGATGCTTTTTGGCTACGGAGTTCTCCTATAGTCACTTGGTCGAGGTTATGGGGCGTGGGTATCTAGTAATGTTGCCCGGCGAGTATCCGAACACACAAAGTGATTGCGACGGACTTTTGATCACATCAAAATCCCGTGGCATCCAATCAAATGAGACTAAATTGCTAGACTTATAAAATTCAAATGTTGTTGATTCCAAGTATTGTATCACATTATACTAGACTATATTAAACGTTTCGAACGAATCAACAAATCTCCACAACTCCTAATGAACTCAACACTAGAGCAAGTTAAAGTACCTAAAACGTGCCACAGTACCTACGATCCAGCCGTAGAAGGGTCAAACCAACGCCTCACCTATGACACCGCGGAACCACGGCAAACCCTAAGGTTCAAACCGTGGTTCCGAGGGCACAGAATCGAGTTAAGGTTTATGTTCTTCTAGAGGGTTCATAGAGTTACTTGCACGAACATTGAATATAATTAACTTGGGAAAATTTCCAACACTTGGAAATTTCAGAGAGGGTCATGGGGTGAAGTTTAAATTTCGTTCGAAATGTTAAATAAGGTCTAGGTTACCAATACAATGCTAAAAATACGAATACGAAATACTCCGCAAAGAGTCCATAATACATTTATCATCACATGAAAATTTGGACTAAATAAACAATACCAGAAAACCCAAAATAGGAGTAAAAGATCACAGTTGCAACACGAGGAGGAGGGGAGTCAAAAGGGTCGGCGACGCCGGAATTTCTTGAGCCGTCGCCGGTTTTTGTCCGAGCCCCCCCTCCGTATTCCACCTGTATTCTTAAAACATACTAAATATCACTCTGCAGTTGTTTAAATAATTTTTAGAGCACTTTTTAAAAAATTTCCAGAGAACAATATCAAGGGGTTTCCAAAATCGTATTTTGCGGGGTTTTTCGTTTTCGCATTAACTTAACATCGTCTAAGTTTCTAGTTAGGCTCTGATACCATGTTGGGATTTCTCAGCACCTAACTTAAGTACATCCTTCAAATGTTCCTAGTCGTGGGAGTACCGAGACAGGGTATTGATACTCCAGAGTAGACTAGCGTATGCGCTTCTTGACCCATATGATGGGCGATGGATGATCCCATATCCATTGGTGTTTGACATCAGAGAAGGTATACGGGTGCTCAGTGGAGACTGGGTATACTGGACGGACTCGCCGAGAACTCCCAGATGGTATTATACCTCACGTCAGAATGCAGTTCTCTGGTGACACTGGTACAGGTTAGTCTGTAGACCTGAGATCGTCATAGAGTCTTGTGTGATTCCCACTGTGCTTTGATTTCCATCATACCACGTCTAAGAGGGCGTGTAAAAATGTGGCTTTTGGGTACAGTCCCGAATCACATGGAGGCAATGAGCGATAGGAGGGGATTCGTCTCTCCCGGTATAGGGAGTTGATGTTGCGCTGTGTTCGATTGGCTATAACTGGAAATCCCTGGCCAGGGTTGCTGAGATTTACTGGTAAGTGTTATCAGTGGTTTCTCGAACCGTTATAGACCTCATATCGACAAGACTTATCAAGCTACTGGGGTCTGACGTTTACCACCCCTAGGCGAGATATGCGACATATCAAACGAAGAGACCGGACTGTATGGGAGTGTTACTGATTGGATTTGCAGGAGAATGTGCAGGCTTGCTTGTTGATCTTCTGATCGCTCAATACCTGGGTAGCTATTACGTTTAGCTGACCACTTGCAGCTTGTGGGTGTTTGATATGATCATCACCTACTGCCGGCGTATTGACGATTCTTCAGAGTCCTACACAGAAGTTTCCTGGCTCAGGCAAAACGGAGTAGGAGCACATATGTGATATGTGCGGGACCGAGAATAATACGTGTATGCGATACCGTATTAGATTCTCGCGATATGTGATATCGTCCGGGTATATGTAATATAACCGGGTCATCGGATCAAATGTTGATTCGATGAACTGATACAGATTATATTAGTCGGTTATTTGTGAAATAGCCGGATTATCGGATCAAGTGTTGATTCGATAATTTAATGTATAATTATATATTTGATATATTAAATTATATTAACTAATATAAGCTCACTTAAAGATTCTTTTTCTCACTCGGGTAATACATTGATATATATGTGATATATGTTAATTGTATTATTTTATTTTGTTACAATAAATATTGTATTTGTGATATATAATATTGTAACATGTTATGGTTATAAATGCAAAATGATTAGTGGAGATTAAACATGGTTAGAGTTTGATTTGGGTTAATCTTTTCTAGACGCTTCTAGAAGCTTTTGTTTTGTTTCTTGCAAAGATATTTTGTAAAGATATTTTGCAGATATTTGTTTAACCCAACCCAACCCTTTAACCATAGTTAATTCTCTACATGGGTTAAGTTTTCTTTCTTAACCCATGGTTGCATTTCTAACCTCACTTGATTCATTATTCATCACAAAAGGATTTGATCATCTTCTTCTTCTTCTTCCTTTGAGAAAAGCTTTCTAGCCTTTTCTAATGTGATGAAAATGAGTGAGATAAAGAAAACAAATGAGAGTTAAATTCCTACTTCATAATCCTAATCTATTCTAGCCACTTAAATTAGGGTGTTTGCTTTGCTAATACTTGATTAGTGAAGCAAAAGCTTGGGCTTGAGTTTCTTCAAGGTAAATCATCTTTGTTATCGAAGATCGGAAGTAAGCTTGCATCTTTCTCTTCATGGAGCCTCTCTAGAGTCCGGATACTCGATGATCGCAACAAATGCAATAAGCAACCCTAAGTCTAGTGGTCACCTAGGTCAAGGCTTTAGAACGCTCCTAACTGCCAAAAGACAAGTCGCAGGATCAATCCTCCACTGCCTCTTTGTCTCCCCTGTGGCCAGGTAAGTGCCAGGTAAGTGGGAGGTTCTCCACTACGTAAGTTGTGGGCCTAATTAAGTAACCACTAGCCTTCGACACACTTTCCTTAGACACCAAAAAATAAACGCGGATAAGCAATGAATTACCCACGGCCTTTTCTTTTCTAAGTGAGCGCGACGGTCTTTAGAGTCATCTCTAGATATTTTTTAGTTAATGAGGGTAATGCGGATGCAAGTTTGTGATTTTTGGGGCTTAGGAAGGGTAATGAACTCCCCACCTAATCTGGATTTGGTCTTTGCCCCTTAATTTCCGTATTATTATGCAAACAACCAAGAAATCAAAACACGCACAAATTTATTTTGGTTTTTGCGGCGCTGCGATTTATTTGCAAAGAAACCTGCACAAAATTGTTATTGGAGCAGATTTAGGAAGAGATAAGAAAGTCAGGGGGTTACAGAGCAAATTTGGTGGAGTGATGACGTCAGCACGTGGCGGTTCCGCCGCGGGAGCTTGCTAATACCGCGGAGTTGCGGTCTTATGAACAGATCTCTACACAAACTTTTAGGCAAATGCTTCTGTTGCTCCACTTAGCTCTCTGGAATATTCAGAAATTTTTTTCCACAGCTCCACAAGTTCCAGATTTCCTCGCAACAAATCACAACAACACGTTTAGGGTTTTTGCGAATTTAGATCTAAAAATATAGATGGAATAAACTTTTCAACTCAAATTTCAAAATACGAACAATTAGCGCACAATCCCCGGCAACGGCGCCATTTGATTGAATACGATTTCGGATTGTGTATGTTTAGAAAAATGTATAGAAATCACAACCAAAAATATTTTGACCGCAATCAATAACGGTGTTGAATGTAGCGCGTTAGTAAGTGCGGATCGTCCACAGGGAAAGTGTAATCGTTCGGGTTTCGAATTAGATGAGTTGAAACTTTAAAGAAAAGAAAAGAAAACAATTCATGATTTGTAATTGAATTTCAAGAATTAGAAAATCGAGATCTAATAACAAGAAAACGATAAAATCAAGAATTGAGATGTTTGTGATGATTTCCAATCCAAATATCAAGAATCGAAATGAGGCTCATAGGAATCGATCGGATCTATAGATGTGATGAAATCTAGCGATTACATATTCTTATCCTTCGATGAATTGATACTAGATCGATGACGATCGACGAGAATTAGGGATTTTTAGTGAAACTAGGGTTTCATCATTTATCCCTTGTTCCTTCGTCGATATCATTCACATTCTAGCCTCTAGTAAATTCAAGAATCGATCGTGGATCCCTAATTTCGGGCGATCACAATCAAGAAAGCATCGCAACGAAACTAGGTCGTCGATTCTTCAATTTGCTAGGGTTTACAAAACTCGTAGGACTTAAGAATCGTTTTAAGATTTGTTACATCATCATTCTATTGATCGTCTCGACTCCTTTACGAGCGGAGTTTTACTCAAACATCACAACAAGAACCATAATCACAAATTGAGATCGAATTATGATGCAAGAATTTAAAGAAAGCAAGATTAAAGAATTTCACCTTTTATTTATATCAACAATTCCGTTACAAATCGCTCAAGAACTACAAGAGGAAGAACTCGATCGTCGATTTGGCTTCGCTCGTCTCCTTGAGTCGCGGATTGGCTTGGATCACTTGCTCGATTGAAGATCGGCTCCGCTCCTAAAAGGTTGAAGGCTTCTCGCTTGAATGGTACTCGGGATCTTGAATTTGGCTTGGATTTAGAATTAAGGCTACAAAACGTGTCACTCAACTTGTAGGAGGATTTTGCGGAAGATGAAGAACTAATGATTAACCTTTAATCTTAGATCTAGGCTCTCTTTTATAGACCATCCAAAACCCTAGATCTAGAATTCAAAATTTGAATTTCCCTCCAAAAGTTTGTTAGCAAGAGAGGCTTCTAGAAGTAATTTGTTAGGAGGGAGCTTCTAGAACTAGTTTATTGGGAGCTTAATCATGATTAGCTTGCTTAATGATCTTTGCTGATCTGGCAGAAGCTTCGAGGGTAATCTGGAATTTGAAGCATATGAAATGAATGTGGGCCCTGAGAGAGTAGTACTGGAGCAAATTTTGATTGATGACGTGTCCAAGATGCCGCGGATCCGCGGCACATGCCTCCTTATGCCGCGGATCCGCGGTCACGTGAGGGGCTCACTGTGCCAATTTCCTTATGGTGCTTTGGGAGACTTTTGGGGTATTTATCTGATATGTTGAATTGTGTAATTCCCTCTATATTAATACCAGATCTCAAGTCCTTGAGTTGGCGTAATTCTTGATCAGCACTATGAAAATTTTGGCCCTGTTTCTGGAATTTCCTGCACAGACTTCGAAACACATGTTGCGCTACATAAGAATGATGCAATGCCATGAAACACAGTTAATTTCCCTTAAAGTGCCGGTTTTAGAGTATAACACATGCAATCTGTTATTTTACAACTGTTTTGCTAATATGTGCAATATGAATGCGGAACATCTCTAGATGAATGCAATAGATAGAGAAATTGCCGTGTTAAAAATGCAGTATTTTCGACTGATCACTTAGTCAAGGTCATAAATCGCTTGGGGCAAAATATTATTGGGAATTTCAAGTGTTGAAATTTGCAATGAGATTGCATACCTTCTATGAGATAGTTGGATCCCGATACCCGCTGCGAGTAAGAGTTACTCCTGGGAGAGTTTTACACATTACAATTAGCCGATCAAGTAGGTGTCTAGAAAGGTGTTAACGGAGTTATGCCTCTGGAAAAACGAGGTTTATTTTAATTAGGTCCGTGCGAAAGCACGGGGAACCTCCCTCAATGTACCGGCACTAGCCTGGCTGAAAGATTGGCGAACTTGTAGCGTGTAATTAATCCCGGCTAGTCTTTCCTTTTAGGGTTTGAAGGAAGATTTGAGAAAAACAGTGGGAGACATCCAGATTAGATATATTAATAACCAATCTAATCTTGCAAGAGCATACGCTGAGTGTTTTCTTCTCTCTCTCTCCAAGTAGCGACCATGTCACGCCTTAATCAAGATAATAATACGGATGTATTGACCGAACCCACTTGTTATACTACGCTAGGGAACGTTGGTCCCGCTCCAACTTATAATTGTTATAAGAGTGAGCAGGAAATAGGGGATTACCAGAATTCCCGTGCTGCCCAAACGAAGAAAGTGCATGCTGATGCATTTTCTTCGGGTATGTTCATTACAGAGAACTGTTTCTCAGTATACTTTACGTCCTGAGAAAGAGATAACGGATCAGGATCCCAGATATGTAATCTATTACATGGGTTACAGATAGGTAGATAACTGAGTACAGGTGATAAGTTTCAAGAGTTGGAAATGGTGCACGTGTTACAGCCAAGTTTGTTGGCAGTTATCACCCTGTATTACCAAATACATTAATTCTGAACGAATGTTATTAGATACCGAGCCTGTTATACAACATAATATCAGTCTCTTTATTAGTAAAGAAGGATATAATTTTGTATTGTTGGATAATGTTTTGAACATTTCCTATATCAAGAGTTGATCGGTTCAGGCACGTTATCTAAAAGCATAGACGTTCTAAATCAAACCACGGTTCTTAACGTACAGAACACACACAAGTGAATGAGTTCAGAAATGAACGAATTCTTCTTGAGGTATTGTAGACTAGGTCATATCATGGTGACCCGACTAGCTGAAGTTACATTTAGATGCATATTTAAATCTGTTTGAATTTACATCTTGTGAAACTTGCCGGTCATGTCACAAAGATAAGATGACCACCGCTCTGTTTATTGGAAACAGAGAAAGAGTTAGTGAACTCTTGGGATTGATACATGATGATGTATGTAAGGTCCCCTGTCTACACATGCCATGACCGGTTCTTTATACTTCATTACATTCACTGATTATCTCTCAAGATTCGCACATGTGTTCCTGTTGAAACACAAGTCTGAACCTTTCAAGAAATTCAATGAATATGAGTTAGATGTAGAGAACCAAAACGGGTATAAGTATTATGTCCTTTGATGTGATCAGGGAGGAGAATACTTGAGCACGGGATTCCTGGACTATTCTAAAGGAGAATGAGATTCTCTCTCAACATTACTCCTCCGTATACACCACAGAACGTCGGTGTATCGGGGCGGAGCAATCACACCCTATTTGATATGGTACGCTCTATGATGAGTACTACTGAGTTTCCTATTTCCTTTTGGGAGTTATGCACCTGAGAAGCTGCACACCTATTGAATAGGGTTCTAATCAAATCAGATGCCTACCACTTCATATGTGATATGGAATGGGAAGAGCCCATATCTTAAGTAAGTTATGATTTGGGGTTGTCCGGCCTATGTCTAAAAGCATAATCCAGACAAGCTCGAGGCAAAGTTAGTTCTGTGGAAGTTTGTTGGATATCCCAAGCATTCGCAAGGGAATATCTTTTACCACTTCGAGAAACAAAAGATGTTTTGTTTCTCAGCATGCCACCTTTGTGAAAGGGAATTTCTTGTGAAGAAATTAGTGGACATGAGGTAGAACTGGAAAGAGTTCCAGCTATACAAACTGCAGCTGATAATTTGGTAGAACCAAAGGATTCAATAGTTTCTAACGAACCTCAGCCTCTCCGCCGATCTAGTAGGGTTCCTCACCCACCTGAGAGATACTTCGGTTTTCTATGACAGTGTGAGCAAGGATTGCATCATGAGATGATGACCCAACTTGTTTCGAGCAGGCCATTAGGAGTGGGACTCTGTATGAATGGCTGGATGCTAAGTGATCTGACATGGAATCCTTATACACCAACAAAGTATGGACATTTGTTGCTTTATCTGAAGGGTTAAATCCCCATCTGGAGCAAGTATATCTTAAGAAGATTACTTGGTGTACATGGAAAAGTTGAGACTTTCAGAGCTATGCTTAAGTCCATCCAGATCCTACTTGTCACTGCTACATACCATGACTACGATATCTAGCGGTTGGGTGTCATGACAGCTTTTCTAAATGATGATTTAAAAGAGAGCATCTATAAGTACACAGCCAGAGGGCTTCGTAGACAGTGGGAGCAGCAGAAACATGTGCAAGTTGTTTTATGCGATAAAGCAGGCATCGCGGAGTTGGAACATCTGTTTTGATGTAGTAGTCAATGAGTTTGACTTCATCAAAATAGTAGATGAACCTTGTATATACAAAAAGGTAGTAGAGAGTATGGTGGTGATCCTCGTATTGTACGTGGATGACATACTCTTGATAGGGAAGGAGTTTCCTATGCTATGCTCGGTCAATCTCCTCTTATCATAAAGATTCTCTATATAGGATCAAGGTGATACCTCCTAAATCCTGGGTTTTATATCTATGAGATAGATCTAATTGGATGTCAGGATTCTCACTAGACATAGTGAGATGGTATCAATCCATCCTGGGGAGAATCACTGGAATGGTTCCAGGGTGGTAAGGTCGACTGAGTGTCAGTCACAGGCATTGTCTTTACCCTCAGTGGAGGGACGGTATGTTGGAAGAGTTCCAAGCTAGATACCGTGACACACTAAACGATTAAAGGCAAGATACATCGTTACCAAGGATGCTATCAAAGATATAGTCTGGATGTACACTTGTTCATGAGATGAACTTCGTTCCTACCATTGTGTGACAATGGAGTTGTGGCTTTTGCCAAGGAACCCCCCGTCCCATCTGAGATCCAGACATATTCTTAGGCAGTATCGCCTGATCATGGAGATGGTTGATCTCCAGGGAGATCGAGGTTAGGAGAGTAGACCAAGAGGACAACAGCGCGGATCCACTCACAAAGGCCTATTTCCCAGTAGAGACTTTTATGGGATGGTTGAGTATGAGATATTTCAACCACAGCTGATTGTTGGGTATGTGATACCACAACAGATGGCCCTAGTGCAAGTGGGAGATTGTTAGTTATATGTATGCCGTAGAGACCATTACTGTACATACGATGTATATTGTAGTGGATGCTTGGACATATATAGGGAGGAATTTCTTGCTCGACATGATAGTATACTATCTGGCTACACTTTATCTTAACATGTACTATGATTGTCTCTATGTTACATGTTGATAAAGCCCTTAGGATGAGTATTTGACTACCAGGACTATGATGCGGATCATACTAGTGGGGACAGTGTAGTCACCATGTACATCCTTCAAATGTTCCTAGTCGTGGGAGTACCGAGACAGGGCATCGATACTCCAGAGTAGACTAGCGTATGCGCTTCTTGACCCATATGATGGGCGATGGATGATCCCATATCCATTGGTGTTTGACATCAGAGAAGGTATACGGGTGCTCAGTGGAGACTGGGTACACTGGACGGACTCGCCGAGAACTCCCAGATGGTATTATACCTCACGTCAGATGGCAGTTCTCTGGTGACACTGGTACAGGTTAGTCTGTAGACCCGAGATCGTCATAGAGTCTTGTGTGATTCCCACTGTGCTTTGATTTCCATCATACCAAGTCTAAGAGGGCGTGCAAAAAGGTAGCTTTTGGGTATAGTCCCGAATTACATGGAGGCAATGAGCGATATCTCTCCCGGTATAGGGAGTTGATGTTGCGCTGTGTTCGATTGGCTATAACTGGAAATCCCTGGCCAGGGATGCTGAAATTTACTGGTAAGTGTTATCAGTGGTTTCTCGAACCGTTATAGACCTCATATCTGTAAGTGCACGGCGGCGCCCCGGCCGTCAATCCGACGCCGGAATGCGGAAACGAAAAACTTTTCAACCTAGAAAACTGGCACCACCGCGCACAAAAATCCCGGATCGGGCCATTAAACTAGTCCTAGATAACTAAAGAATGGGTAGAGAGATATACTGAGCGATCCGTGTCCTTCGGTCTTCTCGTTATCGTCCCGATCTCCCGCGGAATGTCCGGTCTCCACCTCCTCGCCGGAAGGGCACCACGTCGCCGGCTTCTTTTACGGGCTCCCACCTCTGGACCGAGGCAACTCGGGCACGAAGTTGGCGATTCGACGTGCCCAAGATTTGCTGTAGAATAGTGTAGAACTCATGTCTCATTTGGGGTAGTGCAAGTTGCCATATGGTGGAGGAAATGAACTGTGCTTTTGAAAGTGGTGCTATGGGATTTTGTATGAGCAAAAGAGATAAAAATCCCACACTAAAAGTTTTGGACAGCCCCTCATCTATTTTGGCCGGCCATGGCTCATTGTGGAAGTGAGTAATGGAGAGAGAGAGAGAACCTCACAAGAATAATGCAAGAGAGAAGTAAAATGTTATCATGAAACATGATCACAATCAAAGTCCAATACTCCAACAACCAATCATCACACCCATAGTCAAGCAATGATGAAGTCAAGAAAGTCAAGGTAGGGTGCAACCATCATGACACTACAACTTGCAAAGACAACCCTCCAAAATACTCATTTGCACAAATGCAAATAAGCCCTCCTCCACCAATCTTCAGCCAATGAAAGATACAAAGAAAATTGGCCGAAACGGAAAGCAAACTGGCAACTTCATAAAACTGATCCCGTAATAAATTACAGGAAAACCCCGCTACTGTATATACATACCCGCATTTGTATTCCGACCGAAATACAAATGCAATGAGACAAAATCTACACTGTACTATACTAGGATCCGGCTTAAACCAAAGCCCGCTAGTATTAACCGTCCGATCATGATCCGTGCAATACCACACGTATCTGATCGAACCCTGCCATATCTCCATACGGCCTCTACAGCGTTTCGCCCGAAACTTGAGCAACTGTCTGTGCGGGACTCTAAAGACTCGTCAACACCTTGGTTGTGGATTTAACCACTAGCACGTCAGAGGTATTAGCCTATACGTAACGGGCTACCAGGTATTGACCAAAAGGGACGTCTGTGAGCGAACTTAGCCAGACACCCTACTGAGCCTGTCAGTGACAATATCGGTACAGTCCGGTCCGTTCGTCTATAAGCATCGCATGGCGGGCCTAGGGGGTTGGTAAAAGTCAGACCCCCAAAAGCGGTACAAGTCGTGTCGGAGTGTAGTCCAGAACACCCTGAGATACTACTGGAATACCTACCAGTAAATATCCTGCCTCGGCCGAGGTCTTTGTGTAATGGCTCTCCTAGACACAGCGCGACCTCACCCCCAATACCGGGAGAGACGAACCCCTGAAGATCCGCTCACTGCCTCTATGTGGCTCGGGACTGTACCCAACTAAAACCAGTTTGCACGTCTCCTTTGAGCGTGGTAGGGTAGTAATCAAAGTACAGTGGGAACTCACACGAGACAAATGACGATCCTCAGGTCGATGAACTAACCTGTACACATGTCACCAGAGAACTGCTATCTGACGTCAGGTATAAGACCAACTAGCATGTTCCCGGCGAGTCCTGTCCGGTGTACTCATAACCCAATGAGCACCTTTATACATCTTAGGTGAACCAACTGACACCAGTGGCTTGTGAGACCGGCCACCGCCCCTCGTCGGGGTCTCGACTGTATACACTAGTCTACTCTGGAGTATCGATGCCCAGTCTCGAAACTCCCACGACTAGGGACCTTTTAAGGATGTGCTTATAGACTACCAGCTCCCAAGTATATGATCGCCCTCATACTGCTGGCAGTCAAGCATGAATCTTAGAGGCTCTATCAACGTGTAATAGCGACCTATCAGGTCACCTAAAGCAGTACACGATGATAAAGATAAACCAGATAGCTTACTATCATCTTGAGTAAGACTGTCCTACCGGAATAGGTCCTCCCTCAATCATTGCAATCACGTGCCTGTGATCCAATAATTGACTCTGAGGGCACTATCTCCAACAATCTCCCACTTGCACTCAAGGCTAGTTATTGCGATGTCGCATACTCACAGTCCGTGTGATACCGAACACCCAACTCCTCTACTAGTCAGTCTCATAAAGCTCGTTTGCGAAACTATTGCGTTCGAGGAATAGCCTCAGTGAGTGGATCCGCTTTGATGTTTCTTTCTATGTCTCTCTTTATCTCAAGTTCGCGGAGAAAGCCATCTCCCGAAATGAGCAATACCTGTCTTAGAATGTGTCTGGATGTCTGATGGGATCTAGCTCATAAATGAACTCCAAATCCAAACTTCTTAGACTGTATCGTCAACTGAACTTAATCAGTATCCTGCGCCATGCCTCCCTCAGTATCCCCTTGGACCACCTGTCCAAAATACTACCCTTCGTCAGAAGGAAAACTATAACTCTCTGTCAGGCAGGTCACTTTGGAAGCCTGGAATGATAACTGTCTCCCGAATGAGGCCGTCGTTATCATATCCCTAGAACATCCACTTATGTTCTAAAACTGCTTCCGATTGTTTCTCCAGGATTGGATTAATGTCAACTTCTTGCATCTACTGCAAAAACAGCATCTGGTATGGTACTTGACATCTCATGATTGACTCAATTGCCTAAGCAAGTGATCTGCCAATCATGCACATCCCTCTCCACTTTAGTCTGTAAGACACCTTCAGAGAGGGTGACTCCATCACCTGCAGGTACACTACCGAGTCTGGAGTCGTCCATTCTAAAACACCTTCAGAATGCTGTCTAAGTACCCTGATTGGGAAACTACCCAAATCCAGATCTAAAACCATAGATCCAGTAACCAGAATGTCTTGATATTATATCCAAGTCCCATGTGGAGAAACCACTGTGTGACAACCAAAGTATAACCGATTATAGTATAGGAATTTCACTTCCTACTCTGTGTGTGTCATCCAAATACCAGGACATCATACCCTACTACCTTCTTAACAGATCCATCCCCTATTCTGATGAAGTCAAACCTATGACTGTCACATCAGAAATAGATGATCTATCTCCGCTATATCTGCTTTAGTCTATAGACATAAGCTACTTATCAACCAATGCTTCCGCTGCTCCCACTGACTACGATAACCCTTTGGCAGAGTCATATAGACGTACACTTCTAAAGCCAGTTTAGAACGACGTTATACTCATCCTCCTGCCGGGTCTCACAGTCTGGAATAACAACAATGGCAGGTCTGGGTAAATAAGAACCTCCCTGTCACCGTCCTTGAGGCTACCTGAGTACCTCTCGGGTGCCTGAGATTACCCACCATATCTGCGGAGTGGCCAATGGAATGTCAAACCAGATTGAATGTTCAGGTTCTTATCAAATCTTCAGTAATCGTTTGCGGTTCTGGAATCACTTCCAGTTCTACCATACTCCCACTACTGTTTTCTCAAGAAAAAAAATCCATTTTTATTAAAACTGTGGCGAGTCTAGAACAATATCACTATTGATCTTCCAGATGGTAGAAAGTCAACCCTCGTCATAGCCTGGGTCAACCCACAAACAGTCATTACAGAAACGTGCCTTGAGTTATCCAGAGTCTGGTTTTAAGCATAAGCCGGACAACTCCCCATACCTTAACATCGTTAAGATACGAACTGTTCTATATCCAATATAGGACCAGAGGCACTGATTTAATTGAACCAGATTCAAATCATGCAGCTGTCTCCAGTGCATGTCAAGCAAATGGAGAGAGGCCGATCAGCGTTACTCAACTTAGGAATGCTTCCAATTATGAGCAACCTGAAAGAGAATCAAGTTCTCTTAATCATTACTATCAATTGAATACCACACACAAGTATCTACATCTTCGATCACCTTGAAGAATCCCGATACTTGCAATACCTGGTTCTCTACTTTATTCATATACCTATAACTTCTCAAAACTCAGACCTTGTATTTCTACGAAAAACCTGTCTAAAAACTAGAGAAGTCATAAGTAAACCGAATATAGTACCAGAACCAACCCCTCTGTCCTCATGGACGCTGGACAACATACAATACTCTGTATAAGTCCCTTGAGTCTAACAACTCATTCCCTGTGTGTCGTAGGTTGAAAACTGTATTTATGGTTAAGAAGAATTACACCGCTGTTTAATGCTCCTTACCTAACCATCTACTGATATAGGTAAATGACATAGACATAATTTCAAAAAGGTATATCTCACTATATGAAAATAGACGTACAGATATATCAATTTGAAATTGGTGCATAGCAACGGATATTCAAAACCAAACATTTGTCGTCCGGCAAACAACCCAGGCGATTTCCTCAAATATCACAAATTACAACGAATTTCGATATAATGAGGACGATCACATAATTCCCAATAACTTACTCCCACTCATCATCTGTAAAACCATACAGATGTGAGATTCACACCTGGTAAATACATACCCTGGAGCAAGTGTCTAATTGGGAAATCAGTTTTCTTTTAACAGTACACAGTGAAACTGAAACATTGAAATGTTTTGATTGGGTATCCTGGTATTCCTAGTAATGCCTCTTCCATTATCAGATTCACACCTGTAACCGTATATTTCTTTGCCATTTCTCCAAATCCCTTCATATGTCTTTAATCATTACCATCTGCACACCCCTTTAGGCCAAATGGTTTTCTTCCTTCCCTACCGTTCGGCACCAGCCTATGGTTTGGAAGAAGACTATCCAATAAGCCTAATGGGTGTACTGTCCTAATCCTAGGAGCACTCGCAATGCGAGAGAAGGTGAAGATAAAAGACAACCGAATAAACCTTATTCCTATTTCTCCTGAACCAGAATCCATCCCTGAACTGGAACAAGTTCCTTTCGAGTTCGTATATAACCATACGATGGAGTATCCAATAAACTGTGGATTTTCATAGTGATACGGAGTGTTCTGGATAAATACAAAGGTGATTTTAGGATTGGCGAAGAAATACTTGGTTTGGTCGTGAATATCAGTCGCAATTTACTTTGCCCTCTTACTAATCTCTTGATATGTCTTTACTTAATACCTTCTGTACACCATCGTTATGCTAATTGGTTTTCTTCATTCTCTACCGTTCGACACCAGCCTAAGGTTTGGAAGAAGACTATCCAATTTGCGTAATAGGTGTACTATCTCCTAAACCAAGGAATACTCGCAACCTGAGAGAAGGTAAAAGGAAAAGACAACTGAATAGTCCTATTCGTTTTCTCCAGAACCGGAAACCATCCTCGAATAAATTCCTTCGATTTCATATATAACCATATGATGGTTTTGTCCAATGGAAGTGGACGTTCGTAGTAATACGGGGTGTCCTGGAGAAAAGGGTAAAAGTAGGAGTGGCAAAGAGGTTTGCAACTCTGTCAATCCAAAAGCCAGTGTTAAAGAAGGTTCGGTTAATTTTGGTCACCGAGTCATAGTCTTAGGGTCGGGTCAATGGTCGCTGCCAAAGAGAGAGAGAAAAAAAACACTCAGCGTGCACTCTAACCTAGATCAGAATGGTTACCAATTTATCTAATCTGGAAACCTCCCACTGTACCGTCAAATTCTCCTCCAAACCTGAAAGAAGAATTAGTCGGGATCACCCGAGGAGTAAACTAACTCATCAGTGTGTCACGACCCGAAAGAGCACGTGACTGGCCCTTGAACCATATGAAGTCTATAGGACCCCATCTGATCCAAGTAAGCCAAAAGCCCAGCAATCTAAAACCATTTAAAGAGTAAATAAGGAAAAACTATTTTTGAAAAGTAAGGAAATCATGTTTGGAGATCAAAGTTTTTAAATAACTAAGCCGAATATGCATTTTTTTAAAATGTGAAACCTTTCCTGAAAATTTCGGCAGAGTTTCCTTTGTAAAAACTAGCCCCGAACGGGGTACAACAAGAATAATATATATGAAATGATAAAAGGCATCCCCAAGCGGGAGCTAGCTCTTCGTCCATCGATGGTCACAACCACGCAAGCAATAATAATATACAACGCCAAAGGGCGAGGATCAAAACCCAAAAAAAAAGAAACTCAAAACAGCCAGAAAACCGTAATACTACTAGCGCGACTCTAAGGTCGAAATAAAACAACACTGTTTTCTAAGTCTGAAACAATATACAAGTTTTGGTTGATGGAAATTCTAGATACAATAAATGATACATGAACAATGGCGGTTCTGATACAAAAGAACCCACCTATCCAAGCAAGTCACCCATAAGGAAGCAGTGTGCCAGAAATGCCGCTATGGAATCTGTACGGCAAAAACCTGCAAGGACTGGGGCACAACGGGGGTGAGTTGCCAACTCGTGAATAGAAAATATCTACAAGCAGAGATCGAATGCATGACCCATCCTAGGTCAATACGATCAGATATAAATAAACCTCAATATGAATAAAGCTGAAGCATGCTAAACTGGCAATGTAATCTCTACATGAGTGTAATGCCAAGTGCTCGTGCTAGTGCCTCAGGTAATAGCATGTCATGAATATGAGGTATGATCAATGTAATCAAATCTGCACACATGTGGATCCCGTCCACTCGTCACCCAATGACAATAACCATCATGCAAGTAAATATCATGAAACCTGTGCATGGAAATATGAGGATATAACCCACCCGTGTCCCTCGCGACACGTCAAAATCATGGAACCGGAGTGCCCAGCATCGGCACTCGAAAACATCATGAAAACTGTGCCCAGCATCGGCACATAAATCCTCATATATCGGGCTCCGTCAGTCCGGATCGGCCCGCAGGCTCTGTCTGCGGTATCGGCCCTCGGCCCCGGCAGGACGCCCAAATCTATCCATCGACTCTGGTCAGTATCCTCCGGATAACCGCCAGGTCCAACCAATCACCGGTAGGTACACGCCCGCCTCCAGGCTCAATCGGCAAAGCTCATCGATCATCTTGCCGAGGGGAACCATACCGGGTCCACCATGTACCCGCAATCGGCTCATCCACTCCTCGATTCGGGTTTCAAATGTCGCTCTCAGCACCGAGAAAACACATGGTGGACGCACTGAAATATCATATCAATGGTAACCGGGTTTTTAAAGCAATGACTTATTCTCTTTTGAAACACTCTCGGTTCCCAAATCCAGAAATATCATAGAAACAACATATCTCAATACGTATAGTCAAAAGAATGAAGTATGCGACATGTAAAGGAAGGTATGCACATCATCATGTCATGCAAGGATCATATACTGAATGCAATAGTACTACAGTGTAGTGACATGGCAATTATCGATGATGAGTGTGTGAGCCGGCAACAAGTGTACGTGGAACATATGCATCATCGATAATGGTGCTGGTGTCCTAGCAGCATGACTGAAATATAACCACAGTACAAGCGATGCAATGCAAATAGCATGAATATGCGGAATCGAATAATCAACGCAAAAGTAAAGAATCTACACCAATCTGTACAAGTCATGCAGGGGTGCTATTTGAAATAAGACGAATCAGGGCTTTTGGAAAAACAAGGGCTACGGTGTTTTAAGAAAAGATACATCATTTGAAAATATCCGTATGACCCTTCTGCCTATCTTTAAAATATCCCCGATTCGTTAGTTTGAAATAGGTATGACTCGGTCCAGTCTAATGTCTACTAAGTAATCTAGACAGGAGGGGTAAGAAACCACATAATCTGAGTCAATACATATAGATATGATAGTCGGTGATCCCGCCTCAATAACATATCGTAAGATATCCTCGAGTCATGAGTGCGGATCTATCATCAATATCGGCTCGTACGGTAGATCGTCGTACGGCATCCCAATAGCTGGGTAGGGGTCAATATCATAGTACCTCATCACATATCAGGTATCACTATCATCAGATCGCATAATCTGGGGTACTACTCTAAGTCTAGTACAAATCGATACCATCTATGAAAATATGAATGCGGGTAAAGCACATGTCCAAAGGCCCGCTAAAACTATCATATCGCACCTCGAAGACAAGCTATGTCACATCGCCGATCTCACGGCCTCACATCAAGTATCATCTCAAACCACGTATCATCCTCAAATCCCGTATATAAACACATAGTCCCATACCCATGTGTAGATATACGCACCATCATATGCACTCTAATAAATGAAAGAATGAATACAAGTATGTGTGTAAATGTATGTGTGAGTGCAACCACTACTCTAGGGTTCGCACTATACTAAACCAATATATTCTTATCATCAAAATATCATTATTACCATCAATAACCCTAAACAACACAATATAAATATTCGTGTGTATACGTATTCGTATACATCACCACGGACTGCGGGGGTGCTATACGCCATCCACCCGACTTCTTCCCGTAGATATAAATCTACTCACCTTACTTCTCGTGTGCCAAAGCCGATGTCTCTATCTTCACCTCCTTTGCCTCAACATCACGCGGGGTACCTACAAGTATATCACATTGCTAAAGCACATGAAAATCACATCGGAAACCAAAATAGCACACGCTACCCGCATAGGTAAAAACCTATCGACTCGCATGTAAACACAATCAAAATCCACTTGTCGTTGACATCCAAACGCCACCCGACAGGAATGAATCACCAAATACCAAAATCCATGCTAAAACAAGTCCCAAATTATACACCAACATAGGAAAATCAACCCAGATTTCACCCTAGATGGAATCAGTCAAAACTAGACATACTCAGGGTCAAAACTAGAGGAAATGGGGGCATGCACAGAAAACGAGGCAATTCCTTAAAATACCTTATTTTAGAATTTTCCATAATTTTTCCCCATTTATCTGTATTTAATTATACCAGAATATTAAAATATTCATTAAAATAATATTAAATTATAAAATATCCCAAAAATCATATTTTTTTATTTTGAAGACGTTACAATCTACCCCCCTTAAAGAAATTCGGTCCCCGAATTTAAATTTAAACCCCCAAATACTAAAATATTTCAATACAAATTCCAAGTCATCGGGGCTCCGAAATCATCTATACATAAAACATCATAGCGCAATGCATGCGCATGAGTACTGAGCAGATAACTCAAAAGCAACACTCCATCAAGCATCCGCAATCATCGGAGTCATGGTAACGACACAATGTCAAATCCAATACAAAATCAATATGATATGGACCAAGACTATACATGTAGACACCCAATCTATACATGTAATTAGCTGATGCAACTGTATGCCAAATCTTTTTAAGTCGCTGTGCGATGCACGTAACACTGCACAGTGGCGGACGTTTCTCATAAGAAAATAACTATATATGTGTATATATATCCTTTGTTTAATAAGCACGTTCCACCATTTTGAAAATAATCAGAAGGGTTTCCTTGTTTTTAAAACGTTTTGTGTCATATCGGACACGTAGGTATATACTGAGACTATAGCTCGCTTTTCGGAAATCCCTTCGATAACTATCGATGCATGCAAAATATATCCAGGCACTGTCCACTGACTAGTCCTGCTCAGTATGAAAGCAAATATCCCACATCATAAAAATGTACTGCTCCTAAAGGAATAAATTCCAAAAATGCACATAACACCACCCTGTGCGTCTGACGCGCACGGAAATCAAAATCCATATATGCGCTAAACATGTGCACAAAACAACATCTAGGTGCAACGGGTGTGCACGAAGCATCTGTCATAGGCAACATGTGTGCCTGACAGCCAAAACAGGTGCATCTGACATGCACGAAGAATCTCGATTTAGTGCATCTGGTGTGCCCCAAAATCGTATCTCAAAACATGTTAGTGTATATGCCCTAGAGGCCATTACTGTATCATACTAGTATGTATATTACTTGATGGAAGCTTGGGATATTCACAGTTGTACAGACAATCTTGCTCAATATAGTAGTATGCTACTTGGTTTGTCTCTGCTTTAATGTGTACATGTGTGTTTATTTATTATATCACCTATACGCATTAGTACAGCCCTTAGGATCTTTGCTTGATTACCGGCGTTGTGATGGCGATCACACTCGTGGGGGCTGGGTAATCTACAAGCACATCCTTATACACGTCCCTAGTCGTGGGAGTATCGAGATAGGGCATCGATACTCCAGAGTAGACTGGCGTATGCGCTTCTCATCCCAGCACGGGAGACGGTCTGTCCCACAGCCGTCAGTACGTCGTACTTGAGATAGTATGCGGGTGCTCGTTAGGTTACGAGTACACTGGACAGGACTCGTCGGGAACTGATGGTTGGTATTATACCTATCGTCAGTTATCAGTTCCCAGGTGACATGAGTACAGCTTAGTCCGCTGACTTGACACTGTCACTTCGCCTCGAGTGTGTTCCCACTGTTCTTTGATTACTACCCTACCACGGCTCTACTGAGTCGTGCAAACAGGTAGTAGTTGGGAGCAGTCCCGAAGCACTTGGAGGCAGTGACGGTTAGACAGGATTCGTCTCTCCCGGTATTGGGGGTTGACATCGCGCTGTGTCTAGGAGAGCCATTACACAAGTAGTCCCTGGCCAGGGCAAGCGAGATGTACTGGTAGGTTCCAGTGTTATCTCAGGGTGTATTGGGCTTCACTCCGACACGACTTGTATCGCTATTAGGGGACTGACGTTTACCGCCCCCCTAGGCCCGCCATGCGATGTATCAGACGAACAGACCGGACTGTACGGAGATTGTCACATACAGGCTCAGTAGGAGTTCGGATGGGTTTACCTCGTCGGCCTTCTTATCGACATCTACCTGGGGACCGTTACGTACAGCTAGTGCCGCTTGCGGTCTGTGGTTAAACTCACTGCCAGCGTAGTGTCGAGTCTTTAGAGTCCCACACAGAGAGTTTCCCTGCACTGAGCGAAACGTGTAGAGGCCGTATGTTTTTACGGCAGGGCTGCGATCACTTACGTACACTTGTGTGCGTATGGTGTTCGGGCAGGCAGTACTAGTAGGCTTTGGTTTAAGCCGGATCCTAGTATTGCACGGATGGATTTGTTTTGTCTTCTGTGCATCCGCATTCTACGGAATACGGATGCAGGTGTGTATGCACAGTTTTTTCGGAGTGATGAAGGAGGAGGTGCCTCATTAGGGTTTTGACAGTTCGTTTGGTCAAAACCATTATGAGCCGCGAACATCATTTACTAATCCTATTAGTGATAATCTTATGATGGCTAATTGCATTGACCATTTGACCCCGTTGACCTCTCTTGACTTTGTTGACCGGTTGACCGGGTTGACCATTGACTTTCAAGAGAGTTCTACACTTTTCTTTTCTTTTCCTTTTTCTTTTGGATTATGATAATGGTCATTTCAAAGTAGCCATCAACTTTATCTTGATGGGATTAGTAATGATGTTGTTTTGCATTATTTGCAACCATGGTTCTTTTCTTTTGTATCATAATATTATTCTCATTCTCTCTCTTGAAATGAGAAGCTCCATGGTTGCTAGAAAATCTCCTTCTTCTTCCTCCTCTTGATTTCTCCTTTGATCTCATGTGTTGAGAGAAAAAGGATTCTACTTGACAAACACATCCATACATCTTCTCTACACCACCTAGGGCTTCTAGATTAGCAATCTCCTTGCCCTAGTTACCGCGGCTTGAGGTGGAGCTCGGTGTACATCTCTCGGGTGGATCGTCTTCGACTCAAGGAGGCCGCGGAGGTGACCGAAGTCCGGATCAACCATTGAGCAAGCAATGAGAAGAACAACAAGAAGAGAAGAACATCAAAGAAGAACAACAACAAGAAGAGAAGGAGTTCAAGTTGAGGTATAACCCCTAACCGAGTAGATACATCTCATGTTAGGATGCTAGTATATTGTTTAGCAAAGATCCGGCTTTTACGGTCCATGTTACAAAGTTTAGAAAATTTTTGATTTACCGTTTCCGCAACCCCGAAAGTACCGGGAGAGGTAACGTGGACCTAACAAAACATGCGCCCAACATGCGCGAAAATCCAAATCGGTGCATCCATCATGCACGAATGAAAATCTAGACCCTGCGCACTCAATATGCACGGAATCACAAAATCCAATAGCAACGTCGAATATGCGTAAGTCCAGTCAAAAGCACGGAGTGCAAGAATCCACATCAATATCACAATCAAAATCGACATACCGAAAGGCATCAAATCGAAGTCAGGTGCAATCGTAATGCACAAAATATAAATCCGGTGCAACAAAGGCACGAAATATAAATCTGATGCGATAAACGCAAGAAACATAAAACTGGTGTGACAAATGCACGAAGTATAGAACTGGTGCGTCCCATGCACAAATACCAAGCAATAACTCAAATACGTAAGCAGCAACACCAAGTGTATCCAGATATGAAGAAAATCATAAACGTGTGCAGCTGCGGGCACAAAACACATATCGATGCACTACAAGCACATATAAGCTATACCGAGTGCAAAATCAAACACTAAAATTACATGAAACTCTGCTGGAAGCGTAAATCAAATCACCAGCATAAAATAGGCATGAAATCGCAATCAACAGCTCAAGAGTAATAACTATGTACAAGGTATAAATACCCAGTAGGTGCAACCATGGTGCACAAAATCAAATATCATGAAACTCAGTCATCAAGACTAAATCATGCGAATAGATCGCCCAAAATACCGAAATCCAAAGCAACGGATACGTGATAATCAAATCACAAAATCACAAATCATAATTACCGTCGTCGGTATACCCTCCTTCAGGGTCGAGAAGGTACCGGTACATCCGATGCTAGCGGCGCAAGATATCTACTTGCCTCTTGCTCGCGGCTGGCGTCCTCTGCCTCTGGTTCCTGATCTTTCCTGTAGATTACCAACTCGCAATCCATCGGCTCATCGGCACGGTCAGGTGTGCTGACAGGAACGATTCCGTTCTTGCACTTCCCTGGTCATCTCTCGGTCAATCCTCACGACCGCTCGTAAAGCAGCACATCTCTGGCGCCGACCTCGGGTCCTCTGAATGCATATCACACATCCGATCCTGGGTGCAACTCTTATTGCAGCAGTGTACTGGAAGGAATCCTACTCAAGGTCTCTTCTGATCTTGCCTAAGCCAAACTGTAAGGAGGCTGGTACTCTGGCGTAATCTTTTCTCGCTCTCTGGACCTCTGCGTCCTTAGTACAACATCTCCTCGGAAGCTGGTCGCATCTCTGCGCCTCTGTATGCATGTCCGGCCTTTAATCTTAACGGGGTGTAGTAACAGCTCGTCTGCCTCTCGCACGAACTTCTTGTCCCGCTTGTCTGTATCATCGACCATTCGACGTCGCGTCTTTATCTGCACACTGCAATGTCCTCGGCTACGGTCCACCCGAAGTCTCTAACACGGACTCGAAATCACGAACTCAGTATCTTCATCACTCAGTAGAAGATATCTAGCCGAACACATCCTCAGCGTGCATATCGCATCTCTGATGTCAGCGGAGTGGAACGTCATCTCGTCGAAATCTCGTGCAAACTCTTTACTCCACCTTGCTCCACTATCGACTGATTCGGACTCATCTCATCATGGCTACACAGACTGCGCTCCGATGGCTATGCTCGTATCTGGAGTCTCCCAAGCAGTGTCCCATCACATGATATCCGAATGATGTTGAATCATCCGATCGACTCGTCAGAACCTCACAATCCCCCAAGAGCTCAACATCTCGGGTACAGTTTAATAGTATCGAGTACATGCCACAGCGTCGGTGGTCCAGCCGTAGAAGGGCAAACCCAAGCCTCACTAATGGCGCCGAGGAACTGCCGCAAACCCTAAGGTTCAAAGGCTTTCACACGGTCATTAAGTCGAGTTAGGGTTTCATTCTTCTAGAGGGTCCATAGAATCACCTGCATGTCTTTCCGTATACTTTAAACTTGGAAAATGGGTTTCCTGACCTTCGATCGTCTCAATCGACTCTCAACGAATCTGCGGGAAGTCGCCTCTAGCTGGAATCAATCTATCTGATGACCTCGCATCGGGGTAAGCGAACGAACCACATGTCCTAGTCATTAATCCTCGGTGACTAGCGACTCACTATCACATCTCTAAGAATATGCTCATGCTGCAGTAGCTCCAATCATCTGGGCGATATCTCATCACTCGCAGCAGCAACTGGCTCATTCGTCGGTACGCTAAGCAGCGCCTCAACCATCATGAATAAGTGATACATCAACGGTCATCACATCCTGGCTGGCCTCTATCAGTGGCTCAATCCTCTGGTACCGTCCGGTACATCCTAGAAATCTCACAGCAGCGATCTGTCAAACGCCCATAGTGCGGAAACACAAAATACGAAGCCTCAATGCAACCGTATGTCCCTGGAATCACGCCCCGGTCAGTCCTCGTCCGCGACGAGCTCATGCTGACAACTCGAGCCGTAGCTCACTCTGCCCGTGCAATCGCGGCAGCAAAACCATAACCAGTATCGATGAAGATAGATCATAGGAAGGAATATGACACAATGCAAGGAAATGTACAACCTAAGGTTTCTTAAGCGGAGTGGCGTGTCGTAAGTATGCCGCGGAACATACCCACGGTACGTCACTCTACTTTAGTCACCTATTCCATCAACCAAGGGTTATCCTACACGACGAAAGTTCGGGTCTAATACCCCCTCGACCAAGTCTAAGTTCCGTAAGGTCAAGCCTAAGTTCCTTATATAGATAACGCCCTAGGCTCCACATAGTCAAACTTAGACTCGAACCAAGGTCAACCTAGCGCTCTTATACCAACATTGTCACGACCCGAAAGAGCACGTGACTGGCCCTTGAACCATATGAAGTCTATAGGACCCCATCTGATCCAAGTAAGCCAAAAGCCCAGCAATCTAAAGCCATTTAAAGAGTAAATAAGGAAAAACTGTTTTTGAAAAGTAAGGAAATCATGTTTGGAGATCAAAGTTTTTAAATAACTAAGCCGAATATGCATTTTTTTAAAATGTGTAACCTTTCCTGAAAATTTCGGCAGAGTTTCCTTTGTAAAAACTGGCCCCGAACGGGGTACAACAAGAATAATATATATGAAATGATAAAAGGCATCCCCAAGCGGGAGCTAGCTCTTCGTCCATCGACGGTCACAACCACGCAAGCAATAATAATATACAACGCCAAAGGGCGAGGATCAAAACCCAAAAAAAAAGAAACTCAAAACAGCCAGAAAACCGTAATACTACTAGCGCGACTCTAAGGTCGAAATAAAACAACACTGTTTTCTAAGTCTGAAACAATATACAAGTTTTGGTTGATGGAAATTCTAGATACAATAAATGATACATGAACAATGGCGGTTCTGATACAAAAGAACCCACCTATCCAAGCAAGTCACCCATAAGGAAGCAGTGTGCCAGAAATGCCGCTATGGAATCTGTACGGCAAAAACCTGCAAGGACTGGGGCACAACGGGGGTGAGTTGCCAACTCGTGAATATAAAATATCTACAAGCAGAGATCGAATGCATGACCCATCCTAGGTCAATACGATCAGATATAAATAAACCTCAATATGAATAAAGCTGAAGCATGCTAAACTGGCAATGTAATCTCTACATGAGTGTAATGCCAAGTGCTCGTGCTAGTGCCTCAGGTAATAGCATGTCATGAATATGAGGTATGATCAATGTAATCAAATCTGCACACACGTGGATCCCGTCCACTCGTCACCCAATGACAATAACCATCATGCAAGTAAATATCATGAAACCTGTGCATGGAAATATGAGGATATAACCCACCCGTGTCCCTCGCGACACGTCAAAATCATGGAACCGGAGTGCCCAGCATCGGCACTCGAAAACATCATGAAAACTGTGCCCAGCATCGGCACATAAATCCTCATATATCGGGCTCCGTCAGTCCGGATCGGCCCGCGGGCTCTGTCTGCGGTATCGGCCCTCGGCCCCGGCAGGACGCCCAAATCTATCCATCGACTCTGGTCAGTATCCTCCGGATAACCGCCAGGTCCAACCAATCACCGGTAGGTACTCGCCCGCCTCCAGGCTCAATCGGCAAAGCTCATCGATCATCTTGCCGAGGGGAACCATACCGGGTCCACCATGTACCCGCAATCGGCTCATCCACTCCTCGATTCGGGTTTCACATGTCGCTCTCAGCACCGAGAAAACACATGGTGGACGCACTGAAATATCATATCAAGGGTAACCGGGTTTTTAAAGCAATGACATATTCTCTTTTGAAACACTCTCGGTTCCCAAATCCAGAAATATCATAGAAACGACATATCTCAATGCGTATAGTCAAAAGCATGAAGTATGCGACATGTAAAGGAAGGTATGCACATCATCATGTCATGCAAGGATCATATACTGAATGCAATAGTACTACAGTGTAGTGACATGGCAATTATCGATGATGAGTGTGTGAGCCGGCAACAAGTGTACGTGGAACATATGCATCATCGATAATGGTGCTGGTGTCCTAGCAGCATGACTGAAATATAACCACAGTACAAGCGATGCAATGCAAATAGCATGAATATGCGGAATCGAATAATCAACGCAAAAGTAAAGAATCTACACCAATCTGTACAAGTCATGTAGGGGTGCTATTTGAAATAAGACGAATCAGGGCTTTTGGAAAAACAAGGGTTACGGTGTTTTAAGAAAAGATACATCATTTGAAAATATCCGTATGACCCTTCTGCCTATCTTTAAAATATCCCCGATTCGTTAGTTTGAAATAGGTATGACTCGGTCCAGTCTAATGTCTACTAAGTAATCTAGACAGGAGGGGCAAGAAACCACATAATCTGAGTCAATACATATAGATATGATAGTCGGTGATCCCGCCTCAATAACATATCGTAAGATATCCTCGAGTCATGAGTGCGGATCTATCATCAATATCGGCTCGTACGGTAGATCGTCGTACGGCATCCCAATAGCTGGGTAGGGGTCAATATCACAGTACCTCATCACATATCAGGTATCACTATCATCAGATCGCATAATCTGGGGTACTACTCTAAGTCTAGTACAAATCGATACTATCTATAAAAATATGAATGCGGGTAAAGCACATGTCCAAAGGCCCGCTAAAACTATCATATCGCACCTCGAAGACAAGCTATGTCACATCGCCGATCTCACGGCCTCACATCAAGTATCATCTCAAACTACGTATCATCCTCAAATCCCGTATATAAACACATAGTCCCATACCCATGTGTAGATATACGCACCATCATATGCACTCTAATAAATGAAAGAATGAATGCAAGTATGTGTGTAAATGTATGTGTGAGTGCAACCACTACTCTAGGGTTCGCACTATACTAAACCAATATATTCTTATCATCAAAATATCATTATTACCATCAATAACCCTAAACAACACAATATAAATATTCGTGTGTATACGTATTCGTATACATCACCACGGACTGCGGGGGTGCTATACGCCATCCACCCGACTTCTCCCCGTAGATATAAATCTACTCACCTTGCTTCTCGTGTGCCAAAGCCGATGTCGCTATCTTCACCTCCTTTGCCTCAACATCACGCGGGGTACCTACAAGTATATCACATTGCTAAAGCACATGAAAATCACATCGGAAACCAAAATAGCACACGCTACCCGCATAGGTAAAAACCTATCGACTCGCATGTAAACACAATCAAAATCCACTTTTCGTTGACGTCCAAACGCCACCCGACAGGAATGAATCACCAAATACCAAAATCCATGCTAAAACAAGTCCCAAATTATACACCAACATAGGAAAATCAACCCAGATTTCACCCTAGATGGAATCAGTCAAAACTAGACATACTCAGGGTCAAAACTAGAGGAAATGGGGGCATGCACAGAAAACGAGGCAATTCCTTAAAATACCTTATTTTAGAATTTTCCATAATTTTTCCCCATTTATCTGTATTTAATTATACCAGAATATTAAAATATTCATTAAAATAATATTAAATTATAAAATTTCCCAAAAATCATATTTTATTATTTTGATTTAATGATTTAATGTATAATTATATATTTGATATATTACTTTGCATTAACTAGTATTGGTTCACTTTAAATGGATTTTCTCACTTGGATTGTGCACATTGTATATGTGATATACTTTTGTACACAAGTTTGTATCATGTTTGATGATACATGCTAACTAGGGTTTGTGTAAAGATTGAACCATGGTTATATGAATGGTTAGGGTTTTTTTTTCTTATTCATTTATTTGTTTATTTATTCATTTTTGGCAAAAGGAAAATGGTGGCTAATTTGGATATATGTTGAAGCTTCATGAAGCTTTGACTTAGTCACCATTTTTGTCTTCATACCTAACCTAACCATTCACTTAACTTGAGTTTAGTCTCTACACTTAACCATGGTTGATTATGATAAGTATTCTTTTATTTTTCTATTTTCAAATAGAACTTATCATAACACTTTCATCTTCTTCTTCATCTTGACACATGAAGAAACCTTACTTCATCAATGGTGATTGATGAAAACAAGTGAGAAATCCAATTCTAAAGTCTATCCACTTCCTATTTCTTCATCCTCTACCTCTTGCCAAGTAGTAGAGTGTGTTTCCTTCACAAGTTTTCTTGACTTGGTGAAGTTGGAGCTTGATTTAGCGATGCCTCGACGTAGATCATCTTCGTTACGTCGTCGATGACCTAGCCAGCTCTTTCTCCGATAAGTCCGACGCTAGAGCCCGGGATTTGATTTGGACAGCGGAGAGGACCTCATCACGGAGCCATGGAGGTGGAGGACCGGATCTACAAAGGTTGTATTTCCGTATTCTTATAGTTAAGTGTTAACTAGTTTGCTTTGTCGCCTAGAAATCTAGCCAACGATCCGTTCTAGGGTTTCTCGGCACCGTTTAAATTTGAAATTGGCATGGTTGATGCCTTATGAGACCTCATTAGGGTGCCTAGGAACCCTACAGTGGTATCAGAGCCTAGCTAGAGCCTTAGGCGAAGTCTAGACGCAATTTGAAGTCCGATCGAACCGAAAATTAGAACCCAAAATAGCTCTCTGGACTTTTTCTAAAATCGTGGTTTTTTCCAAATTAAAAATATGCAGAAAAACCAGCAGGGATATCTAAGAGTTACGGTGAATTTTGATGACCTAATTCCATCATTACGCCGCGGATCCGCGGCACGAGCATGGCTCGTGCGGCGGGTCCGCGGCCGTTTTGTCGTATTGTTCATCGAAATTTGCACCATAATCAATAATAGTCAGTGCTGGTTTTCCTGGGAATATTTTAATATTTATTCCAGAGTTTTATTTTCTGGGTTGATTTGGGGATTCGGAGTTTCGATTGGAGTATCAAATTTTGTCTGTGTGGCTTTCCGGATAATTTTTAGAATATGTTAAAAAGTTCGACCGGATATAAATACCCAATTTTTCCCCTGTCGGGAAATTTCCAAGTGTTGGATTTTTCCGTAGTTTAACGACGTTCTAAGTAGTGCAAGTAACTCGATGGACCCTCTAGAAGACAACAAACCTTAACTCGATTATGTGACCGTCTTGAACTGCCCTTTGAACCTTCGGGTTTGGGGCAGTACGGCGTGCCACATGTGAGGCGTTGGCTTGACCCTTCTACGGCTGGACCGTTGGTACTGAGGCACGAACTGAATGTTGTTAGACTTATTTCATGTGTTGATCTGTATCGGGAAAACTTGGGTGTTTGACTGTTCGATCGAAAAGTTTAACATTTTCTATTTATCTGGAATGGGATACAATAATTGGAATTCACAATAGTTTTGAGATAACTGAATGAATGTTGTAAATCTAGCAATTTAGTCTCACTTGATCGGTTGCCACGGAGTTTTGATGTGATCAAAAGTCCGTCGCAATCATGTAGCGTACGCGGATACTCGCCGGGTAAACTTAATAGACAGCCTCACTCCATAGCCCCGACTAAGTGACTGTAGGAGAACCCCGTCGCCGAAAGCATCCGTTCGGGTGCTCGCGGTAGCGGTGTTCCGCCTTGGTGCACTTCGTCGACGGTATCGGGGGTGCGGCCGTCTACTGAAGTTTGCGAAGAGCATTCGATCAGGATGTCGGGAATCTTGTTGAATTACCCGACTTTATATTGAAAAGAGTTTTCAATAATGAGACTAAAATGCGGGGTTTATAATTGTTAGGCATGCGATGTCTAAGGAATTCATTTGGCTAGGCATGCGATGTCTAAAGACTTTGCGGATTCCAACTGTTGTAGTTTTACACTTTCTTTTCTGTGACCGTAAGTGTAATATGTGATATCGCCGGTTTCGTTGCTATATGTCAACGACAATTGGGATGCGCATATTTACTTACGTTGATGACATGTGATGTTATGTGTTGCTGGATATGTTGTATTGGATCGTCGTGTTTGAATAGCCGGGGGTTTTTATGTGAGATGAGTGTTTTTCATTTTCATTCATGTAAAAACTTGTATGTAATATTCTTTTCTTGGGGCACTTCGAGGTTGCGGAAGTTGTCACCCTTTGTATATTATTTACTTTTCCGCACTAGGATAGACCCAAGGAGGAGGGCACAAGTAACCGGGTTCTGGAGTCCAGTGGGAGACCAACTCGAGGAGTCGAGTCCGGGTCTCCTAACTCTAGAATTGGTAGGGTTGCTTGCCGCTCTCGTAGGGGTCTAGGGGTGTGGGTTTGGCTATTCATCACGACCGTGGAATCCGTGTTTTATACTGGCTCGTATTGAAAACACGGACGTCCTAGTATATCCAATATTTCATATGATTCTTCTGCTGCGATATCTGTGATGTGATCATGTGATGTTCTGTGATAAATACTGTATATAGTATATATGATATATTATATAGGCGTTACTTATGTTTTACACCCGCGCTAGCCCTGCCCCGCTCTGCCGTTAGTTACCTAACCTAACGGTGCACGAGGGGACATCGAGGCGAATGCGGATGGCATAAGTGTACGTCGTATTTATCTGTGATGTTTAGGTAATTTAAATGATGGGACTTCATTAATGAGATTAATGAAATAAAAGAGACCTAATGATGTTGTAGAATCGAATTTTAAAATAAAACAGGTAGCTACAGTTCTTGCTTTGCACAGAGGTATATGTGATATATCCTGCACCTTATTCGATGAGGAAAGGACCGAGATCCCTTCACCGGGAGTGACTCCTTTAGCAATAACTGGCAGATGCTACACACTCGGTTTGTCTTTTGATTGCTTTTAACAGTTTTGCTTTGCACAGCGGTGTATATGATATATCCTGCACCTTATTCGATAAGGAAAGGACCGACGATCCCTTCACCGGGAGTGACTCCTTTAGCAAAACTAGAAAAGCCTCAAAAGCACTCCATTTTAAAATCATTTGATTCTACAACGATATCAAGTTCATTACGCAATAGGTTTTCAGAAAAACCTGTCGTAGCCTTCCGTCATTTCAGATAAGTGGTAGTTAGTATTCGTGCTACGTTTGTTGACCTCCGTCAAGGCGTAGTGTGCGGTAGCTAACTAGTATTTATCTGCTTATGCATATGATGTAGATTGGATTAGGGTAGTCGTGCGACCTTGTTGACCTCCGTCAAGGGTCGTGCGGGTGGGTTTAATTCGATCAAGAAATGACGGGTTGAACTTGACTAGTAGCCTATGGTTTGTTGACCTCCGTCAAGGTCATAGGGTGCTAGGGGCAAAATATTATCGGGAATTTCAAGTGTTGAAATTTGCAATGAGATTGCATACCTTCTATGAGATAGTTGGATCCCGATACCCGCTGCGAGTAATTGTTACTCCTGGGAGAGTTTTACACATTACAATTAACCGATCAAGTAGGTGTCTAGAAAGGTGTCAACGAGATTACGCCTCTGCGAAAACGAGGTTTACATTAATTAGGTTCGTGCGAAAGCACGGAGGACCTCCCTCAAAGTACCGACACTGGCCTGGCTGAAAGATTGGCGAACTTGTAGCGTGTAATTAATCCCGGCTAGTCTTTCCTTTTAAGGTTTGAAGGAAGATTTGATAAAAAGCAGTGGGAGCCATTCTGATTAGATAAAATAATAACCAATCTGATCTTGCAAGAGCGCACGCTGAGTGTTTTCTTCTTTCTCTCTCTCCAGGTAGCGACCATATCACGCCTTAATCAAGATAATAAAACGGATTATTTACCGAACCCGCTTGTTATACTGAGCTGGGGAACGTTGGTCCCGCTCCAACTTATAATTGTTATAAGACAGAGCAGGAAATTGGGGAATACCAGAATTCCTATGCCGCCCAAACGAAGAGAGTGCATGCTGATGCATCATCTTCGGGAATGTTCATTATACAGAACTGTTTCTCAGTATCCTTTACGTCCTGGGTATATGATACCGGATCAGGATCCCACATATGTAATATGTTACATGGGCTACAGATAGGTGAAGAACTGAGAACGGGTGATAAGTTTCATGAGGCAGAAAACGGGGCAAGAGTTGCAGCCAAGTCTGTTGGTCACTGTCACCCTGTATTACAAATACATTGATTCTGAACGAATGCTATTAGATACCGAACCTGATATACAAAATCATATCAGTCTCTTTATTAGTAAAGAAATGATAAAATTTTGTATTGTTGGATAATGTTTTGAACATTTCCTATATCAAAAGTTGATCGGTTCAGGAACGTTATCTAAAAGCATTAATGTTCTAAATCAAACTACAGTTCTTAGTATACGGAACACACACAAGAGGATGAGTTCAGAAATGAACGAATCCTTCTTGAGGCATTGTAGACTAGGTCATATCTATGTGACCCTACTAGCTGAAGTTACATGAAGATGCATATTTAAATAAGTTTGAATCTACATCTTGTGAAACTTGCCAGTCATGTCACAGAGATAAGATGACCACAGCTCTGTTTACTGGAAACAGAGAAAGAGTTAGTAGACTCTTAGGATGATACATGTTGATGTATGTAAGGTCCCCTGTCTACATATGCCAGGACTGGTTCTTTGTACTTCGTTACATTCTCTGATAATCTCTCAAGATACAGACATATGTTCCTGTTGAAACACAAGTCCGAACCTTTTGAGATATTCACAGAATATAAGTTAGAAGTAGAGAACCAAAACACGGGTATAAGTATTATGTCCTTTGATGAGATCAAGGAGGAGAATACTTGAGCATGGAATTCCTGGGCTTTTCTAAAGGAGAATGAGATTCTCTCTCAGCATTACTTCTCCGTATACACCATAGCACGATGGTATATCGGGGTGGAGCAATCACACCCTATGTGATAAGGTGTGCTCTATGATGAGTAATACTGAGTTACCTGTTTCCTTTTTGGGAGTAATGCGCTTGAGAAGCTGCATACCTATTGGATAGGGTTCAAATCAAATCAGTTGCCTACCACTTCATATGTGATATGGAAAGGGAAGAGCCCATCTCTTAAGTTGGTTAAGATTTGGGGTTGTCCAGCCTATGTCTGAAAAGCAAAAACCGGACAAGCTCGAGGCAAGGTCTGTAATGTAGAACTGGAAAGGTTCCAGCTATACAAACTACAGAAGATGATTTGATAGAACCAATAGGATTCAGTAGATTCCAACGAACCTCAGCCTCTCCACCGATCTAGTAGGGTTCCTCACCCACCTAAGAGATACTTCTGTTTCTCTATGACAGTGGGAGCGAGGATTGCATCATGAGATGATGACCCAACTAGTTTCGAGCAGGCCATCGAGAGTGAAGACTCTGTAAGAATGGCTGGATGCTTAGTGATCTGAGATGGAATCCTTATACACCAACAAAGTATGGACTTTGGTTGCTATATCTGAAGGGTTAAATCCCCATCAGGAGCAAGTATATCTTGAGAAGATTACTTGGTGTACATCGAAAAGTTGAGACTTTCAAAGCTAGACTTGTTAAAAGTTTGCATCAGTGACCAGCTGTGGATAATGATAAAACCTTTTCAAGTATCTATGCTTAAGTCCATCCAGATCCTACTTACCACGACTACATACCATGACTACGATATCTGGTGGTTGAGTGTCATGACTGCTTTTCTAAATGATATTTTGGAAGAGAGCGTCTATAAGTACACAGCCAGAGGGCTTCGTAGACAGTGGGAGCAGCGGAAACGTGTGCAAGATGCTTTATAGGATAAAGCAGGCATCGCGGAGTTGGAACATCTGTTTTGATGAATTAGTCAAAGAGTTTGACATCATCAAAATGGTAGATGAACCTTGTATAAACAAAAAGGTAGTAGGGAGTATGGTGATGATCCTCGTAAGGTACGTGGATAACATACTCTTGATAGGGAAAGAGTTTCCTATGCTACGCTCGATCAATCTCCGCTTATCACAATGATTCTCCACATAGGATCAAAGTGATACCTCCTAAATCCTGGGTTTTTGGATCTATGAGATAGATCTAAATGGATGTTAGGATTCTCACTAGTTGTAGTGAGACGGTATCAACCGATCCTGGGGAGAATCACTGGAAGGGTTCTAGGGTGATAAAGACGACTGAGTGTCAGTCACAGGCATTGTCTTAACCCTCAGTGAAGGGACGGTATGTTGGAAGAGTTCCAAGCTAGATACCGTGACATACTAGATGATAAAGGCAGGATATATCGCTACTTAAGATGCTACCAAAGAGGCAGTCTGGGTGTATATTAGTTCATAAGATGAACTTTGTTCCTCCCATTGTGTGACAATGGAGTTGTGGCTTATGCCAAGGAACGCCGGTCCCATCAGTGATCCAGACATATTCTAAGGCAGTGTCACCTGATCATGGAGATGGATGATCTCTAGGGTGATCGAGGTTTGGAGAGTAGACTCAGAGGACAACACAGCGGATCCACTCACAAAGGCCTGTTCCCAGAGAGAGATTTTTATGGGATGGTTGAGTATGAGATACTACAACCACTGCTATCAGATGGCCCTAGTGCAAGTGGGAGATTGTTAGTTATATGTATGCCCTAGAGGCCATTACTATACATAGGATGTATATTGTAGTGGATGCTGGGACATATGTAGGGAGGACTTTCTTGCTCGACATGATAGTATGCTATCTGGTTACTCTTTACCTTAACGTGTACACAGATTGTCTCTCTATTACATGTTGGTAAAGCCCTTAGGATGTGTACTTGACTACCTGGACTATGATGCGGATCATACTAGTGGGGACATGGTAGTCCATAAGTACATCCTTGAAAGTCCCTAGTCGTGGGTGTATCGAGATGGGGCATCGATATACCAGAGTAGACTAGCGTATACCTTCTCGACCCATACAGATGGGCGATGGATGATCCCATATCCATCGGTGTTTGACATCAGAGATGATATACGGGTGCTCAGTGGAGACTGGGTACACTGGACGGACTCGCCGAGAACTCCCAGATGGTATTATACCTTACGTCAGATGGCAGTTCTCTGGTGACACTGGTACAGAGTAGTCTGTTGACCCGAGATCGTCATAGAGTCTTGTGTGGTTACCACTGTGCTTTGATTTCCATCTTACCACGTCCAAGAGGGCATGCAAAACGGTGGTTTTTGGGTACAGTCCCGAGTCACATGGAGGCAATGAGCGATAGGAGGGGATTCGTCTCTCTCGGTATAGGGGGTTGATGTTGCGCTGTGTTCGATTGGCTATAACAGGAAATCCCTGGCCAGGGTTGCTGAGATTTACTGGTAAGTGTTACCAGTAGTTTCTTGAATTGTTATAGACCTCATATCGACACGACTTATCGAGCTATTGGGGTCTGACGTTTACCACCCCTAGGCGAGATATACGACATATCAGACGATCATACCGGACTGTACGGTAGTGTTACTGGTTGGATTCACTGGAGTGTGAGCGGGCTTGCTCGTCGATCTTCAGATCGCTCAATACCCGGGTGGCCGTTACGTTTAGCAGACCGCTTGCGGCTTGTGGGTGTTTGATATGATCATCATCTGCTGCCGGCGTATTGACGAGTCTTTAGAGTCCTACACAGAGGTTTCCTGGCTCAAGCAAAACGAAATAGGAGCGCATATGAGATATGTGCGGGACCGAGAATAATGCATGTATGTGATACCGTATTCTATTCTCGCGATGAATGTATTGATTGGTTGTATGCGATATAACCTAGTTATCGAATCAAGGATTGATTCGATAAGTCGATACATATGATACTAGTCGGTTATATGCGATATGACCGGATCGTTAAATCAAGTGTAGATTTAATGATTTAATGTATAATTATATATTTGATATATTACTTTACATTAACTAGTATTGGTTCACTTTAAATGGATTTTCCCACTTGGATTGTGCACATTGTATATGTGATATACTTTTGTACACAAGTTTGTATCATGTTTGATGATACATGCTAACTAGGGTTTGTGTAAAGATTGAACCATGGTTATATGAATGGTTAGGGTTTTGTTTTCTTATTCATTTATTTGTTTATTTATTCATTTTTGGCAAAAGGAAAATGGTGGCTAATTTGGATATATGTTGAAGCTTCATGAAGCTTTGACTTAGTCACCATTTTTTTCTTCATACCTAACCTAACCATTCACTTAACTTGAGTTTAGTCTCTACACTTAACCATGGTTGATTATGATAAGTATTCTTTTATTTTTCTATTTTCAAATAGAACTTATCATAACACTTTCATCTTCTTCTTCATCTTGACACATGAAGAAACCTTACTTCATCAATGGTGATTGATGAAAACAAGTGAGAAATCCAATTCTAAAGTCTATCCACTTCCTATTTCTTCATCCTCTACCTCTTGCCAAGTAGTAGAGTGTGTTTCCTTCACAAGTTTTCTTGACTTGGTGAAGTTGGAGCTTGATTTAGCGATGCCTCGACGTAGATCATCTTCGTTACGTCGTCGATGACCTAGCCCGCTCTTTCTCCGATAAGTCCGACGCTAGAGCCCGGGATTTGATTTGGACAGCGGAGAGGACCTCATCACGGAGTCGTGGAGGTGGAGGACCGGATCTACAAAGGTTGTATTTCCGTATTCTTATAGTTAAGTGTTAACTAGTTTGCTTTGTCGCCTAGAAATCTAGCCAACGATCCGTTCTAGGGTTTCTCGGCACCGTTTAAATTTGAAATTGGCATGGTTGATGATTTATGAGACCTCATTAGGGTGCCTAGGAACCCTACATTATCACACTCCAGAAGGTATGCGCATATCTGGCAAGTTTCAGTTTCTTTATAAACCCCCGATGTGATTTTTGCCCCATGCTCTTATGACCTTGACGAAGGCCAACATATCATAAGTCACATGTCAAGTGTAGGGTTCCTAGGCACTCTAAGGAGATTACACAAGGCATCAACCATGCTAAATTCAAAAATTTCCGGTGCCGAGAAACCCTAATGCGATCGTTGACTAGAGTTTAAGGCGAAACATGCAACTAGTTAACAACTTAACTAAGAGTGAACGGAAAATACAACCTTTGTAGATCCGGTCCTCCACCTCCATAGCTCCGTGACGATGTCCCTTCGCTGTGATCATCGGATCTCGGACTCTAGTGTTGATTCCATCAGAGAAATGATCGGGCTAGGTCGTCGACTTCGATGCCGAAGATGATCTACGTCGAGGCAACTCAAGATCAAGCTCTAACTTCACCAAGTCATGAAACTTGTGAAGAAAACACCCTATACTACATGGCAAGTGGTAGAGGATGAAGAAATAGGAAGTGGGTTCACTTTGGATTTTGATTTCTCACTTGGATTCATCACTTAGAATTTTTGAAGCAAGCTTTTCTTTTCTTTCTCAAGAAGAAGAAGAGAATGAAAAAGAATTATGAATTAATTCCAAAAAGAAAAATGAAGTGATGGTTATCATTATGCAACCATGGTTAAGTGTAGAGAATAAACTAGGGTTAGGTGAATGGTTAGGTTAAGCAAAAGAAACAAAATGGTCAAAGCTTCTTGAAGCTTCAAAGATAAAACAAACAAGCCACCATTTTATTTTCTTTTGCCAAAAAAAGAATAAAGTAAATAAATAAATAATTAAATCAAAACCCTAACCATTAACATAACCATGGTTTAATCATACACACCCAAGTTTGCATGTATCATCAAACATGATACAAACTAGTGCACAAAACTATATCATATATACAATGTGCACATCAAGTGAGAAAATCCATCTTAAGTGAACAAATACTAGTTAATGTAAAGTAATATATCAAATATATAATTATACATTAAATCATTAAATCAACACTTGATTTAACGATCCGTTCATATCGCATATGACCGACTAATATCCAATGTATCGACTTATCGAATCAATCTTTGATTCGATAACTAGGTTATATCGCATACAACCATTCGATACATTCATCGCGAGAATAGAATACGGTATCACATACACGCATTATTCTCGATCCCGCACATATCTCATATGCGCTCCTATTTCGTTTTGCTTGAGCCAGGAAACCTCTGTGTAGGACTCTAAAGACTCGTCAATACGCCAGCAGTAGGTGATGATCATATCAAACACCCACAAGCCGTAAGCGGTCTGCTAAATGTAACGGCCACCCGGGTATTGAGCGATCAGAAGATCAACGAGCAAGCCCGCTCACACTCCTGTGAATCTAACCAGTAACACTTACCGTACAGTCTGGTCTGATCGTCTGATATGTCGCATATCTTGCCTAGGGGTGGTAAACGTCAGACCCCAGTAGCTCGATAAGTCGTGTCGATATGAGGTCTATAACAGTTCGAAAAACTACTGGTAATACTTACCAGTAAATCTCAGCAACCCTGGCCAGGGATTTCCGGTTATAGCCAATCGATCACAGCGCAACATCAACTCCCTATACCGGGAGAGACGAATCCCCTCCTATCGCTCATTGCCTCCATGTGATTCGGGACTGTACCCAAAAACCACCGTTTTGCACGCCCTCTTGGATGTGGTAAGGTGGAAATCAAAGCACAGTGGGAATCACACAAGACTCTATGATGATCTCGGGTCAACAGACTACTCTGTACCAGTGTCACCAGAGAACTGCCATCTGACGTAAGGTATAATACCATCTGGGAGTTCTCGGCGAGTCCGTCCAGTGTACCCATTCTCTACTGAGCACCTGTATATCATCTTTGATGTCAAACACCAATGGATATGGGATTATCCATGGCCCATCTGTATGGGTCGAGAAGGTATACGCTAGTCTACTCTGGTATATCGATGCCCCGTCTCGATACACCCATGACTAGGGACCTTGAAGGATGTACTTATGGACTACCATGTCCCCACTAGTATGATCCGCATCATAGTTCAGGTAGTCAAGTACACATCCTAAGGGCTTTACCAACATGTAACAGAGAGATAATCAGTATATACGTTAAGGTAAAGAGTAACCAGATAGCATACTATCATGTCGAGCAAGAAAGTCCTCCCTATATATGTCCAAGCATCCACTACAATATACATCCAATGTACAGTAATGGCCTCTAGGGCATACATATAACTAACAATCTCCCACTTGCACTAGGGCCATCTGTAGCAGTGGTTGTAGTATCTCATACTCAACCATCCCATAAATGTCTTTCTCTGGGAAAAGGCCTTTGTGAGTGGATCCGCCGTGTTGTCCTCCGAGTCTACTCTCCTAACCTCGATCACCTTGGAGATCAGCCATCTCCATGATCAGGTGATACTGCCTTAGAATATGTCTGGATCACTGATGGGACGGACGTTCCTTGGCATAAGCCACAACTCCATTGTCACATAATGGGAGGAACGAAGTTCATCTCATGAACTAATATACATCCAGACTGCCTCTTTGGTAGCATCTTAAATAGCGATGTATCCAGCCTTTATCGTCTAGTTTTCCACAGTATCTAGCTTGGAACTCTTCCAACATACTGTCCTTTTACTGAGGGTAAAGACAATGCCTGTGACTGACGTTCAGTCGTCCTTATCACCCTGGAACCTTTCCAGTGATTCTCCCCAGGATCGATTGATACCATCTCACTACAACTAGTGAGAATCCTAACATCCAATTACTTGTATCTCATAGATCAAAACTCAGGATTTAGGAGGTATCACTTTGATCCTATATGGAGAATCCTTGTGATAAGCGGAGATTGACCGAGCGTAGCATAGGAAACTCCTTTCCTATCAAGAGTATGTCATCCACGTACTCTATGAGGATCACCACCATACTCTCTACTACCTTTTTGTTTATACAAGGTTCATCTACTATTTTGATGATGTCAAACTTTTTGACTAACTCACCAAAACAGATGTTCCAACTCCGCGATGCCTGCTTTATCACATAAAATATCTTGCACACGTTTCCGCTGCTCCCACTATCTACGAAGCCTTCTGGCTGTGTACTTATAGACGCACTCTTCTAAAACATTATTTAGAAAAGCAGTCATGGCACTCAACCGCCAGATATCGTAGTCATGGTATGTAGCCGTGGCAAGTAGGATCTGGATGGACTTAAGCATATCCACTGGAAAATGGTTTCATCATTATCCACGCCTGGCCAATGACGAAAATCTTTAACAAGTCTAGCTTCGAAAGTCTCAACTTTTCCATGTACACCAAGTAATCTTCTCAAGATATACTTGCTCCTGATGGGGATTTAACCCTTCAGATTAAGCAACCAAAGTCCATACTTTGTTAGTGTATAAGGATTCCATCTCAGATCGCTAAGCATCCAGCCATTCTTACAGAGTCCCACTCCTGATGGCCAGCTCGAAACTAGTTGGGTCATCATCTCATGACGCAATCCTCGCTCCCACTGTCATAGAGAAACGGAAGTATCTCTCAGGTGGGTGAGTATCCCTACTAGATCGGCGGAGAGGCTGAGGTTCGTTGGTAACTATTGAATCCTTTGGTTCTTCCAAATCATCAGCTGCAGTTTGTATATCTGGAACCTTTCCAGTTCTACATAACAGACCTTGCCTCGAGCTTGTCCGGATTATACTTTTAGACATTGCCCGGACAACCCTAAATTTTAACAAACTTAAGATATGGACTCTTCCCTTTCCATATCTTATATGGAGTGGTAGGCACTGATTTGATTCGAACCCTATTCAATAGGTATGCAGCTTCTCAAGTGCATAACACCCAATAGGAAAAAGGTAACTCAGTAGTACTCATCATAGAGCACACCATATCAAATAGGGTGTATCTGCTCCGCCCCGATACACCGACGTGCTGTGGTGTATACGGAGGAATAATGCTGAGCGAGAATCTCATCTCCTTTAGAATAGTCCAAGAATTCTATGCACAAGTATTCTCCTCCCTGATCTCATTATAGGACATAATACTTATACCCGTATTTTGGTTCTCTACTTCTAACTTATATTCTGTGAATATCTCAAAAAGTTCGGACCTATGTTTCAACAAGAACATATGACTGAATCTTGAGAGATTATCAGAGAACATAATGAAGTATAAAGAACCAATCCTAGCATGTGTAGACAGGAGACCTTACATACATCATCATGTAATAGTCCCAAGAGTTTACTAACTCTTTCTCTGTTTCCAGTAAACGGAGCTATGGTCATCTAATCTTTGTGACATGACTGGCAAGTTTCAAAAGAAGTAAATTCAAACTGATTTAAATATGCATCTAAAATGTAACTTCAGCCAGTCGGGTTGCATTGATATGACTTAGTCTACAATGCCTCAAGAAGGATTCGTTCATTTCTGAACTCTTCCTCTTGTGTGTGTTCTGTATACTAAGAACTGTAGTTTGATTTAGAACATCAATGCTTTTAGATAACGTGCCTGAACCGATCAATTTTTGATATAGGAAATGTTCAAAACATTATCCAACAATACAAAATTTTATCATTTCTTTACTAATAAAGAGATTGATATGATTTTGTATATCAGGTTCGGTATCTAATAGCATTTGTTCAGAATCAATGTATTGGGAATACAGGGTGACAGTGACCAACAGACTTGGCTGCAACACTTGCACCGTTTTCTGCCTCATGAAACTTATCACCCGTTCTCAGTTCTCTACCTTTCTGTAGCCCTATGTAACAGATTACATATCTGGGATCCTGATCCGGTATCAAATACCCAGGACGTAGAGGATACAGAGAAACAGTTCTTTATAATGAACACACCCGAAGGAGGTGCATCACATGCACTTTCTTCGTTTGGGCGGCATAGGAATTCTGGTATTCTCCTATTTCCTGCTCTGTCTTATAACAATTATAAGTTGGAGGGGGACCACCGTTCCCCAGCTCAGTATAACAAGCGGGTTCGGTCAATACATCCGTATTATTATCTTGATTAAGGCGTGACATGGTCGCTACCTGGAGAGAGAGAGAAGAAAACACTCAGCGTGCGCTCTTGCAAGATTAGATTGGTTATTATTTTATCTAATCAGGATGGCTCTCACTGGTTTTTATCAAATCTTCCTTCAAACCCTAAAAGGAAAGACTAGCCGGGATTAATTACCCGTTACAAGTTCTCCAATTTTTCAGCCAGGCCAGTGTCGGTACTTTGAGGGAGGTTCCCCGTGCTTTCGCATGGACCTAATTACTGTAAACCTCATTTTCCCAGAGGCGTAACCCCGCTGACACCTTTCTAGACACCTACTTGATCGGCTAATTGTAATGTGTAAAACTCTCCCAGGAGTAACAATTACTCGCAGTGGGTATCGGGATCCAACTATCTCATAGAAGGTATGCAATCTCATTGCAAATTTCAACACTTGAAATTCCCGATAATTTTGCCCCTAACCTCCTATGACCTTGACAAAGGCCAACAAACTATAGGTTGCTAGTCAAGTTCAACCCGTCATTTCCTGATTGAATTAAACCCACCCGCACGACCCTTGACAAAGGCCAACAAGGTCGCACGACCACCCTAACCCAATCTGCAACATATGCATAAGCAGATAAGCACCAGTCAGCTACCGCACACTACACCTTGACAAAGGCCAACAAACGCAGCACGAATACTAACTACTACTTATCTGAAATGACGGAGGGCTACGACAGGTTTTTCTGAAAATCTATTGCGTAATGAACTTGATATCGTTGTAGAATCAAATAATTTTAAAATGGAGTGTTTTTGAGGCTTTTCTAGTTTTGCTAAAGGGGTCACTCCCGGTGAAGGGATCGTCGGCCCTTTCCTCGTCGAATGAGGTGCGGGATATATCATATATATCACTGTGCAAAGTAGAAACTATAGAAGCAATCAAAAGACAAACCGAGGGTTGTAGCATCTTCCAGTTATTGCTATAGGAGTCACTCCCGGTGAAGGGATCTCGGTCCTTTTCTTATCGAATAAGGTGCAGGATGTTCTACAAGGAACACCGCGGTGCAAAGCAAGAACTGTAGCTACCTGTTTTTGAAAATTCGATTCCACAACATCTTAGGTTTCTTTTCTTTCATTAATCACATTAATGAAGTCCCATCATTTAAATCACCTAAACATCACAGATAAATACGACGTACACTTATGCCATCCACATTCACCTCGATGTCCCCTCGTGCACCGTTAGGTTAGGTAACTAACGACAGAGCGGGGCAGGGCTAGTGCGGGTGTAAAACATAAGTAACGTCTATATAATATATCATATATACTATATACAGTATCCATCACAGCATATCAAATGATCACATCACAGATATCGCAGCAGAAGAAACATATGAAATATTGGATATATTAGGACGTCCGTGTTTTCAATACGAGCCAGTATAAAATACGGATTCCACGGTCGCGATGAATAGCCAAACCCACACCCCTAGACCCCTACGAGAGCGGCAAGCAACCCTACCAATTCTAGAGTTAGGAGACCCGGACTCGACTCCTCGAGTTGGTCTCCCACTGGACTCCAGAACCCAGTTACTTGTGCTCCCCTCCTTGGGTTTATCCTTGTGCGGAAAAGTAAATAATATACAAAAGGTGACATCTTCCGCAACCTAGAAGTGCCCCAATAAAAGAATATTACATACAAGTTTATACATGAATAAAAATGAAAAACACTCATCTCACATAAAAACCCCCCGGCTATTCAAACACGATGATCCAATATAACATACCCAGCAACACATAACATCACATGTCATCAACGTAAGTAAACATGCGTATCCCAATTGTCGTTGACATATAGCAACGAAACCGGCGATATCACATATTACACTTACGGTCACAGAAAAGAAAGTGTAAAACTACAACAGTTGGAATCCGCAACCTCCTTAGACATCGCATGCCTAACCAAATGAATTTCTTAGACATCGCATACCTAACAATTATAAACCCCGCATTTTAGTCTCATTATCGAAAACTCTTTTCAATATCAAGTCGAGCAATTCAACAAGATTCCCGACATTCTGATCGAATGCTCGTCGCAAACTTTAGTAGGCGGCCGCACCCCCGACGCCGTCGACTAAGTGCACCAAGGCGGAACACCGCTGCCGCGAGCACCCGAACGGATGCTTTCGGCGACGGGGTTCTCCTACAGTCACTTGGTCGGGGCTATGGGGCGTGGCTGTCTATTAAGTTTACCGGCGAATATCCGCGTACACTACGTGATTGCGACGGACTTTTGATCGCATCAAAATTCTGTGGCAACCGATCAAGTGAGACTAAACCGCTAGATTTATAACATTCATTCAGTTATCTCATAACAACTTGTGATTTTCAATTATTGTATCACATTCCAGATAAACAGAAATGTTAAACTTTCCGATCGAACAGTCAAACACCCAAGTTTTCCCGAAACAGCTCAATACATGAAATAAGTTTAAAAACATTCCCTTCATGCCTCAGTACCAACGGTCCAGCCGTAGAAGGGTCAAGCCAACGCCTCACATGTGGCATGCCGTACTTCCCCAAACCCTAAGGTTCAAAGGGCAGTTCAAGACGGTCACATAATCGAGTTAAAATTTGTTGTTTTCTAGAGGGACCATCGCGTTACTTGCACTACTTAGAACGTCATTAAACGTCGGAAAAATCCAACAATTGGAAATTTCCCAGCAGGGCAAAAAGTGGGTATTTATATCCGGTCGAACTTTTTAACATATTCTAAAATTACCCGGAAAAACACATAGACAAAATTAGACAATCCGATCGAATCTTCGAACTCCCAATACAACCCTGAAAACTCAACTCTTGAGTAGAAGTTAAAAATTCCCAGAAAATACAGCACTAGAATATAGGAATTACTGTGCAGTTTCCAAATGCAGATGTGACAATATTGCCGCGGAACCGCCACACGAGCCATGCTCGTGCCGCGCTTCCGTGGCGCTTTAGAGGATTTAGGTGCACGTGCTTCACAGTAATTCATAAAAACACCTGCTGATTTTTCTGCATATTTTTAATTTGGAAAAAACCCAGTTTTGAAAAAATGTACAGAGAAGGGTTTCAGATTAGGGTTTCGGGTTCGATCGGGTTTCTAACATCGTCTACGCATCGCCTAAGGCTCTAGCTAGGCTCTGGTACCACTGTAGGGTTCCTAGGCACTCTAAGGAGGTTCCACAAGGCATCAACCATGCCAAATTCAAAAATTTCCGGTGCCGAGAAACCCTAATGCGATCGTTGACTAGAGTTTAAGGCGAAACATGCAACTAGTTAACAACTTAACTAAGAGTGAACGGAAAATACAACCTTTGTAGATCCGGTCCTCCACCTCCATAGCTCTGTGACGATGTCCCTTCGCTGTGATCATCGGATCTCGGACTCTAGTGTTGATTCCATCGGAGAAATGATCGGGCTAGGTCGTCGACTTCGATGCCGAAGATGATCTACGTCGAGGCAACTCAAGATCAAGCTCCAACTTCACCAAGTCATGAAACTTGTGAAGAAAACACCCTATACTACATGGCAAGAGGTAGAGGATGAAGAAATAGGAAGTGGGTTCACTTTGGATTTTGACTTCTCACTTGGATTCATCACTTAGAATTTTTGAAGTAAGCTTTTCTTTTCTTTCTCAAGAAGAAGAAGAGAATGAAAAAGAATTACGAATTAATTCCAAAAAGAAAAATGAAGTGATGGTTATCATTATGCAACCATGGTTAAGTATAGAGAATAAACTAGGGTTAGGTGAATGGTTAGGTTAAGCAAAAGAAACAAAATGGTCAAAGCTTCTTGAAGCTTCAAAGATAAAACAAACAAGCCACCATTTTATTTTCTTTTGCCAAAAAAAGAATAAAGTAAATAAATAAATAATTAAATCAAAGCCCTAACCATTAACATAACCATGGTTTAATCATGCACACCTAAGTTTGCATGTATCATCAAACATGATACAAACTAGTGCACAAAACTATATCATATATACAATGTGCACATCAAGTGAGAAAATCCATATTAAGTGAACAAATACTAGTTAATGTAAAGTAATATATCAAATATATAATTATACATTAAATCATTAAATCAACACTTGATTTAACGATCCGGTCATATCGCATATGACCGACTAATATCCAATGTATTGACTTATCGAATCAATCTTTGATTCGATAACTAGGTTATATCGCATACAACCATTCGATACATTCATCGCGAGAATAGAATACGGTATCACATACACGCATTATTCTCGGTCCCGCACATATCTCATTTGCGCTCCTATTTCATTTCGCTTGAGCCAGGAAACCTCTGTGTAGGACTCTAAAGACTCGTCAATACGCCGGCAGCAGGTGATGATCATATCAAACACCCACAAGCCGCAAGCGGTCTGCTAAACGTAACGGCCACCCGGGTATTGAGCGATCAGAAGATCAACGAGCAAGCCCGCTCACACTCCTGTGAATCCAACCAGTAACACTTACCGTACAGTCCGGTCTGATCGTCTGATATGTCGCATATCTTGCCTAGGGGTGGTAAACGTCAGACCCCAGTAGCTCGATAAGTCGTGTCGATATGAGGTCTATAACAGTTCGTGAAACTACTGGTAACACTTACCAGTAAATCTCAGCAACCCTGGCCAGGAATTTCCGGTTATAGCCAATCGATCACAGCGCAACATCAACTCCCTATACCGGGAGAGACGAATCCCCTCCTATCTCTCATTGCCTCCATGTGATTCGGGACTGTACCCAAAAACCACCGTTTTGCACGCCCTCTTGGACGTGGTAAGGTGGAAATCAAAGCACAGTGGGAATCACACAAGACTCTATCACGATCTCGGGTCAATAGACTACTCTGTACCAGTGTCACCAGAGAACTGCCATCTGACGTAAGGTATAATACCATCTGGGAGTTCTCGGCGAGTCCGTCCAGTGTACCCAGTCTCTACTGAGCACCCATATATCATCTCTGATGTCAAACTCCAATGGATATGGGATCATCCATCGCCCATCTGTATGGGTCGAGAAGGTATACGCTAGTCTACTCTGGTATATTGATGCCCCGTCTCGATACACCCACGACTAGGGACCTTGAAGGATGTACTTATGGACAACCATGTCCCCACTAGTATGATCCGCATCATAGTCCCGGTAGTCAAGTACACATCCTAATGGCTTTACCAACATGTAACAGAGAGACAATCAGTATACACGTTAAGGTAAAGAGTAACCAGATAGCATACTATCATGTCGAGCAAGAAAGTCCTCCCTATATATGTCCAAGCATCCACTTCAATATACATCCAATGTACAGTAATGGCCTCTAGGGCATACATATAACTAACATCAAGTTCTACCCGTCATTGTCCAGGTTAATTTGAACCCACCCGTACATACCCTTGACGAAGGCCAAAATAGTAGTACGACTATCCTAAACCAACGCATCTATCTATGCTGCAGAAAAGTAACAAGTAGCTACCATACACTATGCCTTGACGAAGGCCAACATACATAGCATGAATACTAAGTGCTACCTTTCTGAAATGACGGAGGGCTACGAATGGTTTCTGGCGAAAAACTTTTAACGTAATGAACTTGATATCGTTGAAGGAACGGATAGCTTTTTAGAAAAATATAGTGACGAAAACTTTTGCTAAAGAAGTCACTCCCGGTGAAGGGATCTCGGCTCTTTCCCCGTAGAATGAGGTGCAGGATATTCCAACTGAATACCACGATGCAAAGCAAAAGAAAACGACTATAGTGAAGTTATTGCCCTGACGCAAACTTCTGTCCAAGGGGTCACTCCCGGTGAAGGGATCTCGGCCCTTGCCTCGTCGACTGAGGTGCTGGATATTCATAACCGAATACCACTGTGCAAAATAAAAGTGAACGTTCTTGCAATAATAGCTTTTTGAAAAGTGTTCCAACAACATCAGATTAGGTTTGTTTAACTTGCATTGATCCGAATCAACGCAGTTTCATCAATTGATCACACCAATAAAGAACGAAAATAATGACGTACGTATATGCCATCCGCATTCGCCACTGGGTCCCGTCATTACCCGTTAGGTTAGTTAACTAACGACAGAGCGGGGACTGGACTAGCGCGGATGCAAAACATATACAACATCTACTAGTATATATATCAATATATAATATTTCGCTCAAGGCGTGATAAAATGCAACATCACAGAAATGTACAGCATCACAGAACAATACAGATATCTGGGATCCCCAGGTTTCACAGAGCCGCTACTGAAACCCGACGTTCCCCTGGTCATGTGGATAGCCTGTGCAATGAAATCCTAGACCCCTACGGGCGCGGCAAGTTACCCGCCAAAACTTGAAGCGCGGCAGCCCCCTTCAGCAACGTGAATGGACCACCCAGCACTTTACGGAATCCGGTAACTTGGGCACCCCTCCTGGGTCAACCTGTACCCCCTACAAGTGCGGCGAATAGCCCGCCAATTCTAGAGTAAAGCCTCCTCCGTCTCAATGCCATGAGATGCGGGCTCGTTGCCCTCTAGAACCCGGCTATCCGTGCACCCCTCCTTGGGGTAATCCTAGTACAGAAAGTAAAATATACATACAACGGGTACATCGACCTCAACCTGGTCGTGCCCTAAAAGAATAATATACAAACTGGCAGTGACGGCAGTCCACATGTCGGACGCTCGCCCTGCAATATCAAATGTACATAATACAACAAAAACTGTACTAGCATTGCATCGAGGCTATCCCCCACGACCAATCCGCAACATCACAGCACAACACAGAACATCAACGTGAATGTCACGTTCGCAAATCCGTCTAACCGGGCTATAGCAGTTAGACAGGATTTACCGATCAAGTGACATTCACGGTCGCAGATATAATGTAAATACTGTGAACTAATGTGTTTAAAATATTCGATCGATCAAATTTACCCAAGTGGGCCCCAAGCACTACTGTAGTACTCACAGAAGTCTGGGCCCAAAAAGAATGTTCCAAAACCCCTATTTTCAACACAGAGACACTCTGTAGAAATTTGACACACTGAACAGTAAGGACTGCGGCGGAACCGCGGCCCAAGCATGGGTTTGGCTGCGGTTCCGTGGTCGTATAGTGTGTTCACGTGATCAAATTTCTACAGAAGTCTTAGAATTCTCTGCACATCATTCTGCATCTACCTGACAAATTTTTGGATCCAAAAAAAATTCGACAGAAACTGATGCACATGAAAATGCGGTTTTTGGAATTTTGTTCGATCGGAAATGTAAACACATTAGACAAAGCTAGACTAGGTTAATGGCGAGGCTCTGATACCACTGTAAGTGCACGGCGGCGCCCCGGCCGTCAATCCGACGCCGGAATGCAGAAACGAAAAACTTTTCAAACTAGAAAACCGGCACCACCGCGCACAAAAATCCCAGATCAGGCCATTAAACTAGTCTTAGCTAACTAAAGAACGGGTAGAGAGATATACCGAGCGATCCGTGTCCTTCGGTTTTCTCGTTGTCGTCCCGATCTCCCACAGAATGTCCGGTCTCCACCTACTCGCCGGAAGGGCACCACGTCGCCGGCTTCTTTTATGGGCTCCCACCTCTGGACCGAGGCAACTCGAGCATGAAGTTGGCGAGTCGACGTGCCCAAGATTTGCTGTAGAATAGTGTAGAACTCATGTCTCATTTGGGGTAGTGGAAGTTGCCATATGGTGGAGGAAATGAACTGTGCTTTTGAAAGTGGTGCTATGGGATTTTGTATGAGCAAAAGAGATAAAAATCCCATACTAAAAGTTTTGGACAGCCCCTCATCTATTTTGGCTGGCCATAGCTCATGGTGGAAGTGAGTAATGGAGAGAGAGAGAGCCTCACAAGAATAATGCAAGAGAGAGGTAAAATGTCATCATGAAACATGATCACAATCAAAGTCCAATACTCCAACAACCAATCATCACACCCATAGTCAAGCAATGATGAGGTCAAGAAAGTCAACGTAGGGTGCAACCATCATGACACTACAACTTGCAAAGACAACCCTCCAAAATGCTCATTTGCATAAATGCAAATAAGCCCTCCTCCACCAATCTTCAGCCAATGAAAGATACAAAGAAAATTGGCCGAAACGGAAAGCAAACTGGCAACTTCATAAAACTGATCCCGTAATAAATTACAGGAAAACCCCGCTACAGTATATACATACCCGCATTTGTATTCCGACCGAAATACAAATGCAATGAGACAAAATCTACACTGTACTATAGTAGGATCCGGCTTAAACCAAAGCCCGCTAATATTAACCGTCCGATCATGATCTGTGCAATACCGCACGTATCTGATCGAACCCTGCCATATCTCCATATGGCCTCTACAGCGTTTTGCCCGAAACTTGAGCAACTGTCTGTGGGGGATTCTAAAGACTCGTCAACACCTTGGTTGTGGATTTAACCACTAGCACGTCAGAGGTATTAGCCTATACGTAACGAGCTACCAGGTATTGACCAAAAGGGACGTCTGTGAGCGAACTCAGCCTGACACCCTACTGAGCCTGTCAGTGAAAATATCTGTACATTCCGGTCCGTTCGTCTATGAGCATCGCATGGCGGGCCTAGGGGGTTGGTAAAAGTCAGACCCCCAAAAGCGGTACAAGTCGTGTCGGAGTGTAGTCCAGAACACCCTGAGATATTACTGGAATACCTACCAGTAAATCTCCTGCCTCGGTCGAGGGCTTTGTGTAATGGCTCTCCTAGACACAGCGCAACCTCACCCCCAATACCGGGAGAGACGAACCCCTGAAGATCCGCTCACTGCCTCCATGTGGCTCGGGACTGTACCCAACTAAAACCTGTTTGCACGTCTCCTTTAAGCGTGGTAGGGTAGTAATCAAAGTACAGTGTGAACTCACACGAGCCAAATGACGATCCTCAGGTCGATGAACTAACCTGTACACATGTCACCAGGGAACTGCTATCTGACGTCAGGTATAAGACCAACTAGCATGTTCCCGGCGAGTCCTGTCCGGTGAACTCATAACCCAATGAGCACCTGTATACATCTTAGGTGAACCAACTGACACCAGTGGCTTGTGAGACCGGCCACCGCCCCTCGTCGGGGTCTCGACTGTATACACTAGTCTACTCTGGAGTATCGATGCCCAGTCTCGAAACTCCCACGACTAGAGACCTTTTAAGGATGTGCTTATAGACTACCAGCTCCCACGTATATGATCGCCCTCATACTGCTGGCTGTCAAGCATGAATCCTAGAGGCACTATAAACGTGTAATAGCGACCTATCAGGTCACCTAAAGCAGTACACGATGATAAAGATAAACCAGATAGCATACTATCATCTTGAGTAAGACTGTCCTACCGGAATAGGTCCTCTCTCAATCATTGCAATCATGTGCCTGTGATCCAATAATTGACTCTGAGGGCACTATCTCCAACAATATCGACACGACTTATCAAGCTACTGGGGTCTGACGTTTACCACCCCTAGGCGAGATATGCGACATATCAGACGAAGAGACCGGACTGTACGGGAGTGTTACTGATTGGATTCGTAGGAGAATGTACAGGCTTGCTGGTTGTTCTTCTGATCGCTCAATACCTGGGTGGCTGTTACGTTTAGCTGGCCGCTTGCAGCTTGTGGGTGTTTGATATGATCATCACCTACTGCCGGCGTATTGACGATTCTTTAGAGTCCTACACAGAAGTTTCCTGGCTCAGGCAAAACGGAGTAGGAGCACATATGTGATATGTGCGGGACCGAGAATAATACGTGTATGCGATCCGTATTAGATTCTCGCGATATGTGATATCGGCCGGGTATATGTGATATAGCCGGGTCATCGGATCAAGTGTTGATTCGATGAACTGATACAGATTATATTAGTCGGTTATTTGTGAAATAGCCGGATTATCGGATCAAGTGTTGATTCGATAATTTAATGTATAACTATATATTTGATATATTAAATTACATTAACTAATATAAGCTCACTTAAAGATTCTTTTTCTCACTCGGGTAATACATTGATATATATGTGATATATGTTAATTGTATTATTTTATTTTGTTACAATAAATATTGTATTTGTGATATATAATATTGTAACATGTTATGGTTATAAATGCAAAATGATTAGTGGAGATTAAACATGGTTAGGGTTTGATTTGGGTTAATCTTTTCTAGAAACTTCTAGAAGCTTTTGTTTTGTTTCTTGCAAAGATATTTTGTAAAGATATTTTGTAGATATTTGTTTAACCCAACCCAACCCTTTAACCATAGTTAATTCTCTACATGGGTTAAGTTTTCTTTCTTAACCCATGGTTGCATTTCTAACCTCACTTGATTCATTATTCATCACAAAAGGATTTGATCATCTTCTTCTTCTTCTTCCTTTGAGAAAAGCTTTCTAGTTTTTTCTAATGTGATGAAAATGAGTGAGATAAAGAAAACAAATGAGAGCTAAATTCCTACTTCATCATCCTAATCTATTCTAGCCTCTTAGATTAGGATGTTTGCTTTGCTAATACTTGATTAGTGAAGCAAAATCTTGGGCTTGAGTTTCTTCAAGGTAGATCATCTTTGTTGTCGAAGATCGGAAGCAAGCTTGCATCTTTCTCTTCATGGAGCCTCTCTAGAGTCCGGATACTCGATGATCGCAGCGAAAAGAACTCAACATGGAGCTTTAGAAGTGATGGAACGGTCTACAAAGGTTGTAATCCCAAACTCTTAGAAGTAATGTTGTTTACTTGCTTTGTTTCACCTAATCTCTAGTATAAGATCTTTGTTAGGGTTGTTCGGCACTTGAAAAATTTGATTTTGGCATGGTTGATGCCTTGTAGAACTTTGTGACAGTGCCCAGTAACCCTATAATCACATACTCGTATTATTCTCGGTCTCGCACATATCTCATATGTGCTCCTATTTCGTTTCGCTTGAGCTAGGAAACCTCTGCGTAGGACTCTAAAGACTCATCAATACGCCGGCAGTAGGTGGTGATCATATCAGTCACCCATAAGCCGCAAGCGGTCTGCTAAAGGTAACGACCACCCGGGTATTGAGCGATCAGAAGATCAATGAGCAAGCCTGCTCACACTCCTGCGAATCTAATCAGTAACATTTATCGCACAGTCCGGTCTGTTCGTCTGATATATCGCATATCTCGCCTTGGGATGGTAAACGTCAGACCCCAGTAGCTTGATACGTCATACCGATGTATGGTCCATAACAAGCGTGAAACTACTGATAACACTTACCAGTAAATCACATCAACCCTGACCAGGGATTTCTAGTTATGGCCAGTTGAGCATAGCGCAACATCAACCCCCAATACCGGGAGAGATGGATCCCCTTCGATTGCTCATTCCTCCTTGTGAATCGGGGCTGTACCCGAAAACCACCTGTTTGCATGACTCAGTAGAGCCGTGGTAGGGTGGAAATCAAAGCACAGTGGGAGACACACAAGGCTATGACGATCTTGGGTCAACAGACTAAGCTGTACTAGTGTCACCAGAGAACTGCCATCTGACGTGAGGTATAATACCATCTGGGAGTTCTCGACGAGTCCGTTCAGTGTACCCAGTCTCCACTGAGCACCCGTATACCATCTCTGATGTCAAACACCAATGGATATGGGAACATCCATCGCCCATCTCATGGGTCGAGAAAATATACGCTAGTCTACTTTGGAATATCGATGCCCCGTCTCGATATTCCCTCGACTAGGAACATTGAAGAATGTACTCATGGACTACCCAGGCCCCACTAGTATGATCTGCATCATAATCCTGGAAGTCGAGTACACATTCTAAGGGCTTTATCAACATGTAACAGAGAGACAACAAGTGTACATGTTAAGATAAAGAGCAACCAGATAGCGTACTATCATGTCGAGCAAGAAAGTCCTCCCTTTATATGTCCCAGCATCCACTACAATGTACATCTTATGTACAGTAATGGCCTCTAGGGCATACATATAACTAACAGATTCTCTCTTAGCTTACTCCTCCGTATACCCCATAGCACAACGGTGTATCGTCGTGGAAGAATCGCACCATATTGGATATTGTGCGCTCTATGATGAGCACTACTGAGTTGCCTATTTCCTTTTGGGGGTATGCGCTTGAGACAGCCATACACCTATTAAATATGGTCCCTACCAAATCTGTGCCTACCACTCCATATGAGATATGGAGGGGGAAGAGACCGTGTCTTAATTATATTAAGATATGGGGTTGTCCGGCTTATGTTAAAACGCAAAATCCGGACAAGCTCGAGGCAAGATCAGTTCTGTGTAAGTTTGTTAGATATCCTAAAAATTCACGTGGGTATATCTTTTACCGTTCCGAGGAACAAAAAGTGTTTTTTTCTCGCAATGCCACCTTTTTAGAAATGAAATTTCTTGAAAAAGAAATTAGTGGCAAGGAGGTAGAACTGGAAGAAGTTCCAGCAGCACAAACTACAATAGAAGATTTGGTGGAACTAGAGGATTCAGTAGTTCCCAATGAACCTCAGCCTCTCCGCCGATCTAGTAGGGTTTCTCATCCACCTGAGAGATACTACGGTTTTCTCATAGACGGTGGGAGCGAGGATTGCATCATGGAAGATGATGACCCAACTAGCTTCGAGCAGGCCATCACAAGTGGGGACTTTGTGAAATGGTTGGATGCAATGCGATCTGAGATGGAATCCATGTACACCAACAAAGTATGGACTTTGGAAGTTTCTCCTGAAGGGGTAAAACCCATTGGGAGCAAATGGATCTTTAAGAAGAAACTTGGTGTAGATGGAAAAGTTGAGACTTTCAAAACTAGACTTGTTGCAAAAGGTTTTCGTCAACAACCAGGTGTGGATTATGATGAAACCTTTTCTCCAGTGGCTATTCTTAAGTCCATCCGGATCCTACTTGCCATTGCTGCATACCATGACTACGAAATCTGGCAAATGGATGTTAAAACCGCCTTTCTAAATGGTGATTTAGAAGAGAGCATGTAAATGACTCAGCCAGAGGGCTTCGTAGATACTGGGAGCAGCGGGAAGGTGTGCAAGCTGCTTAAATCCATCTACGGGTTGAAACAGGCATCGTGGAGTTGGAACATCTATTTTGATGTCGTAGTCAAAGAGTTTGACTTCGTCAAAAATGTAGATGAACCTTGTATATACAAGAAGGTGGCAAAGAGTAAGGTTGTCTTCCTCGTATTGTACGTGGATGACATACTCTTGATAGGAAATGATATTCCTATGCTGCACTCGGTCAAGCTCTTCTTATCACAAAGATTCTCAATGAAAGATCTAGGTGATGCCTCCTACATCTTGGGAATTAAGATCTATAGAGATAGATCTAAACGGATACTGGGATTGTCCCAATCCAGATACATTGACACCATACTAAAGAGGTTTAGTATTGACGAATCCAAGCGTGGGAATTTACCCACGATCTCAGAACTCACTCTCTCCAAATAGATGTCTCCCAAGACTGATTTGGAGAGAGCTCGCATGCAAGGGATACCCTATGCTTCGGCAGTAGGCTCTATCATGTATGTGATGCTATGTACCAGACCTGATATAGCATACTCACTAAGTGTAGTGAGTAGGTATCAAGCAGATCCAGGAGAGAGTCACTGGACAGCTGTGAAGAACATTCTCAAGTACTTGAGAAGGACTAAAGAGATGTTCTTGGTGTATGGTAACGGTGAACTCCAAGTGGAGTCCTTTACCGTTTCGAGCTTCCAGAATGATAAGGATGACTCTAAGTCGGTCTCGGGATTTGCCTTTACCCTCAATGGAGGGGCGGTTTGTTGGAAGAGTTCCAAACTGGAAACCGTGGCAGACTCGACGATGGAGGATGAATACATCGCTGCCAACTATGCTACCAAAGAGGCTGTCTGGATGAAGAAGTTCATAACTGAACTTGGTGTGTTTCCATCCATTGAGCGTACAATACCTTTGTATTGCGATAACAATGGAGCAGTGGCCTTGGCCAAGGAACCCAGGTCCCATCAGCGATCCAGGCATATTCTGAGGTGGTATCACCTGATCCGGGAGATAGTTGATCTTCGGGAGATCGAGGTCAGGAGAGTTGACATGAAGGACAACACAGCGGATCCACTCACTAAGGCCATACTCCAGATACAATATGAGAGACTCTTCGGGATGTTGGGTATAAGATACTACAACAATTGGCCTTAGTGCAAGTGGGAGATTATTAGTTATGTATATGCCCTAGAGGCCTTTATTGTACATGAAATGTATATTATAGTGGATTCGTGGATATATATAGAGAGGACTTTCTTACTCGACATGATAGTATGCTATCTGGTTGTTCTCTGTCTTAACATGTAGACTTGTATTGTGATACTGTCTTGCTCTCACATGTTGATAAAGCCCTTAGGATGTGTACTTGACTACCAGGACTACGATGGAGATCATACTAGTGGGGCCAAGGGTAGTCCACAAGTACATCCTATAATTGTTCCTAGTCGAGGGTGTATCGAGACAGGGCATCGATATTCCAGAGTAGACTAGCGTATACGCATCTTGACCCATATGATGGGTGATGGATAATCCTACATCCATTGGTGTTTGACATAAAAGATGGTATACGGGTGCTCAGTAGAGATTGGGTACACTGAACGGACTCGCCGAGAACTCCTAGTTGGTATTATATCTATCGTCAGATAGCAGTTCTCTGGTGACACTGGTACAGAATAGTCTGTCGACCCGAGATCGTCATAGAGTCTTGTGTGATTCCCACTGTGCTTTGATTTCCATCATACCACGTCCAAGAGGGCGTGCAAAACGGTGGCTTTTGGGTATTGTCCCGAATCACATGGAGGCAATGAGCGATAGGAGGGGATTCGTCTCTCCCGGTATAGGGGGTTGATGTTGCGCTGTGCTCGATTGGCCATAACGATAAGTCCCTGGCCAGGGCTGCTACGGAGATTTACTGATAAGTGTTATCAGTAGTTTCTCGACTCGTTATGAGCCTTACATCGGCATGACTTATCGATTACCGGGGGTCTGACGTTTACCACCGCTAAACTAGATATGCGACATATCAGACGAAGAGACCGGACTGTACGGTAGTGTTACTGACAGGCTTTACAGGAGCTAGAGTGGGCTTGCTTGTTGATCTTATGATCACTCAATACCCGGGTAGCCGTTACGTCCAGCTAGTACCGCTGACGGCTTGTGGGTTCTTGATATGATCATCACCTACTGTCGGCGTATTGACGAGTCTTTAGAGTTCTACACAGAGCTTTACTTGCTCAGGCAAAACGAAGTTGGAGCTTATATGTGATATGTGCGGGACCGAGATTAGTACGAGTACATGATACCGTATTATATTCTCGCGATACTTGTATTGGTCGGTTATATGTGATATAGCCGGGTTATCGATTCAAGTGTTGATTCGATAACATGATACATATGATATTAGTCGGTTATATGTGATATAGCCGGATTATTAAATCAAGTGTTGATTTGATAATTTAATGTATAATTGTATATGTGATATACTAGATTATATTAACTAATATTAGCTCATTTAAATATTTCTTTTTCTCACTTGTGTGCATATAGTATATATGTGATATATATTAATGTACATTTTTGTGTCATGCTTGATGATACACACTACATGGGTGTATGAGACTTATACCATGCTTATGATAATTCTGAGGATTATTTATTTTAAGTAAATCCAAAATTAGATGGAAATTAATCACATGCATGAAGCTTGTGGAAGCTTGTAGATGCATTGACTTAGTCCACTAATTTTGTTTTACCTAAAATATTTAATAACCTAACCATCATCAATTAGCCATGGTTATGTCTCTACATGAGTTAGTATATGATACAAACTTACCCATGGTTTTCATTCACTCTATCATCCATTATTTCTTCATCTTCTTCAAGCTCAAGAAAAAGCTATCTAAGTTTTTGAGAGAAGAAGAAAAAGAGTGAGAAAATTAATTCTAAAGTGAGCAAAAATCCTACTTCATCATTCTGTACTAGATTAGCCATTTAGTTTAGGGTGTTAGATTCACTAATCCCACATTAGTGAAGAGGTAGCTTGGGTTAGTGTCTCCTCGACGTAGATCATTTTCGGCCTCGAAGACTTCGTGCAGGCTCGTTCCTTTCTTCTTGTGAAGCCATGCTAGAGTCCGGAAGATCACTACTTGGAGCGAAGGGACTACTACACGGAGCTATTGAAGTGAAGGACCGGTCTACAAATGTTGTATTCCGAGTTCACTTAGTTGTAAAGTTGTTTACATTTTGTTTTCGTATGATTCTCTAGTTAAACATCCTAGGTTAGGGTTCTTTTAGCATGGAAATTTTTTAATTTGGTATGGAATATGCCACCCGAAATCTTGCTGTCGTGCTTAGAAACCCTACAGATATGGAGGCTTGTAAGTCATGCATCAAGGGTATGCAATGTATGCAACTTTTACGATGTTTTAACTATCTTTTGCGCCCGTGATATCCATAGCTTAGAAGCGTCTAAATTGTCTAAATTTTTGTACACGTATATTGATTGACATGTAGAACAAGTTGTATGGAGCCGATCATCATTTTGATTTATGGATGATGGTCAGAATTTTCCATCTCACTTTAAGAATCCTATCTCACTCACCATCCCCCCCATATATATATATATATATGGAGATTAATGGAGGAAAGAGGCTATAGGAGGGAATTTCCTCCTATGCCGTCAAAAAAATACACCCTCTCTTATTTTTTCCGATGATTGGCACCCACCATCTTCATCGTTATCATCTAAGATGTGAGTACACCAAATTTCATATGATTCTATAACTTTTTCACTGTTGATTTAGTGGGTTCAAAATTAACGGTTTGCCGACAATAGAACTTTTTACATTGCTAAATCAACGGTGAAAAGGTTGTAGAATCACATGAAATTTGGTGTACCGACATCTTAGATGATAACGATGATGATGATGGATGCTGATCGTCGGAAAACATGGTGGAGGTTGTATTTTTTCGACGCCATATGAGGAAGTCTCCTCTTATATATATATATAGAGAGAGAGAGAGGAAAGAGGCCATAGGAGGGGATTTTCTCCTATGGTGTCGAAAAAATACAGCCTCTACCATTTTTCCGACGATCGGCACCCATCATCTTCATCGTTATCATCTAAGATGTGCATACACCAAATTTCATGTGATTCCACCACTTTTTCACCGTTGAATTAGAAATGTAAAAGTTCTATTGTCAGTAAACCATTAATTTTGCACCAACTAAATCAACGGTGAAAAAATGGTATAATCACATGAAATTTGGTGTATCCACATCTTAGATGATAAAGATGGAGGTGATATATGTCGATCGTCGAAAAAAATCATGGAGGGTGCATTTTTCCGATGCCATAGGAGGAAATTCCCTCTTGTGGCACCTTACCTCTATTAACCTCATATATATGTGTGTCTTAAGCTGCTTTTTGGTTAGGTGGTATCAAAAGAGTACACTCTCCACCATTTTATTCAACGATCGATACCTTCCATATTAATTTTCATCGTCTAATATGTTAATACACCAAATTTCATGTGATGTCAACATCTTTTCACCATTGATTTAGCAATGTAAAAAGTTCTATTGTCGGTAAACCGTTAATTTTGCACCCACTTAATTAACGGTGAAAAAGTATTAGAATCAAATAAAATTTGGTGTATTGACATATTAGACGATGAAGATCAAAATGGATGATCCCGATTATCGAAAAAAGTCTCGTAGGACCCCTTTCCTCCATTACACACACTAGCATCGATCTCATGCATAACGCATGGAATCAGAATTGATCTAATCGAAACCGAAAATAAAAAGGCTAAAAATTATTTTAGAAAACTCAGATAATACAATTTTTAACCGATTATTTCATTGACGCTACCTTGATAGGTTATTTAATTTTATGTAATAAAGAACTTGGTATAAATGATACTTTGATAATTGTCGTCGTTAAATTGAAAAACCAGAAAAACATTCCTAATCGATTCAAATGAGTTTGTATGTATATTTTTGGGTATTTTCACAAATTTATATTTTAATAGTTAATATAAAACTAAAAAAATATATTAAGTATTTAATTTCTCATGTAGTTAACATTTTTTTGGATGTCATGTAGTTAACATTAGATGCAAACAGTCATGGGTCATGTTTGTCATTATCCAAAATGATCAATCTTGCTCAAAATGACCAAATTTGATATCAAATTAATGTCCAGTACCGAGATTTTAAATCTTAATACCGAAAGACAAAATGATTGTCCAAGTAATGCTATTGATGGTTTAGGCCAATGTAAGATTTGGTTTTCCAATATATATATATATATTTTAAATTAAAATGTATTTAAAAAGAATTTAATCTAGATATCCTACTCTAATGCATGTTAAAAAATTTACAGTGGTTTTTACGGCTTTAACTTGACTACAACATGTCATATATCAAATTGTAAAGAAAAGTTAAATTGAATTTAGTTTTAAAATTAATTACCAATAATTTTCTTATTTTTCACCAAAAAAATCTACTTCTTGCATAAATTAAACAAAAATCCTAAACAACAAATATTGAGTAATTTGGAATAAAAATGAAAGAGGATACTGGTTTTTTATTGCAGTGTAATTAATTACATTTAAGATATTTAAATCTCTATTATAGTGCAAAATGCAGGGTTCTTCAATTTTGAAATTGATTTTGAGCTTTAGCGGTCTAATTTGCAAGATAAATTTAATAAAATAATATAAAATCAAATATAAAATTGTAATCGCAACAAACCACATATATCTGTTCTAATAACTACCTCCACAAATTTCTCTCGGTAACTAACTTTACACACACATTTTTTTAATTACACCACGTGCATAGCATGTGCAAAACATTAGTCCAAGTAGAAGAAAATATCAAATGTAATAATATTATTTTATTTTTATTTTGCTATAAAATTCATAAAATTTCCAAAACCAAATAGAATGGCAAAATTGAGAAAACATATCTTACATATCTAACATAAGGATAGCATGGGAACTTGAAAAATAGTGTTACGAGGGAATAATCCCTTTTAAGTGTAATATGCCCAAGAAAACCCTTTAATGTATTATATTAACACGCGTGCGCGAGAGAGAAAGAGAGTAATAAAGGAAAGAGGCTCTATGAGGGGTTTTTGTCAGGTGGTGTCGAGAAAATAAACTTTCCAATATTTTATTTATCGATCGGCACCCATCATCATCATAATCATCTTTATAATCTAAGATGTAGATACATCAATTTCATATGATTCTATCACTTTTCACCGTTGAATTAGCAATGTAAAATTTTCTATTGTCGGTAAACCCATTAATTTTGCATCCACTAAATCAATGGTGAAAAGGTGATAGAATCATATAAAATTTGGTGGTGTATTCACATCTCAGATGATAAAAATAAAGATAATATATATATATATATATATATATATATTGTCACGACCCGAAATGGCACGTGACTGGCACTTGAATCATATGAAGTCTATAGGACCCCATCTAATTCAAGTAAGCAAAAAATACCAGAAATCTAAACCATTTTAAGGAAGAAGTGAAGAAAACACGTTTTAAAATAAATGGTTTTAATAACATAAGCCGAAGTATGCATTTTTAAAATCTCAAGATTTTTCTGAAAATTTCGACAGAGTTTCCTTTGTAAATACTGGCCCCAAAAGGATATAACATGCATAATATATATAAAGGCATCCCCAGGCGGGAGTTAGCTCTTCGTCAATTGACGGTCATAACCACGCAAGCAATATAATATACAACGCCAAGGGCGAGGATCAAAACTCTAAAGGAAACTCAAAATTATCAAGAAAACCATAATAATACAATGCGCGACTCTAAGGTCGAAATAATATACAACTGGTTTTCTAAGTCTGAAATAAATATACAAATTTGGTTGATGGAGTTACTAGATACAACAGAAATATAATAAAGGTACAATGGTGGTCACGATGCGAGCGAACCCACCTACCAAAGCAATCACCCGGAATGGAAGCAGCGTGCCAGAAAGCAGCAATGAAACATGTACGGCAAAAACCTGCAAGAACTGTGGCACAACGGGGGTGAGTTACCAACTCGTGAGTAGAAAAAATCACAGAGCAGAAATCGTATGTATGACTCAATCCTAGGTCAATACGATCAGTAAAATATATAACCTCAAAATGATAAAGTCTGAAGCATGATAAGGTGGCAAGGGTAAACATCTATACAAAAGTGTAATACCAAGTGCTCGTGTCAGTGTCTCAGGTAGCAACATATCATAAATATGTGGTATGAATGCAATATAATGAATACAGAATACATCATTGATCAGTCGAAAATATTGCATTCTCAACATGACAATTTCCTTATTCTTTCTAATCCTCCAAAGGTGTTTGGTATAAATATAACACATATTAGCAATTCGTCTGGAAAATACCAAATATCACGTGTTACAGTTATAACCGAAACTCTAGAGGGAAATTGATGTGTTTATTACTACACGCATGATATTGTATATCTCAACACATTTTATCAAGATTGTGTGCAGAAAATTCTTCAGGTCAAAGAACTGGAATTGCAAAATTGCCGATAAATGCAGCAAGTCAAAGACTTGAAATCTGGCAGCAACAAAGAAAGAATTATAATATTCCAGACATGAAAACAACACCCAAAGACCAACACCAAGATACCCCAGAAATATGATGTAGAGATCCAGTCATATGGCCACGGAACCGCGGCCGAGTTGGCCGAGTTGCCACAGATCCGCGGCCGAGTAGGGTTTTCAGCAGTCAAAATCTCTCCAGAAGCTTCATTCTAACCTCCTAGCTTCCTTAAGATGCTTAATTGCCACGTGGCTTCTTCTGGAAGGCTCTGCATAACAACCTTTTTCTAGAAGACTTCTCATAACAACCTTCTTCTAGAAGACTCCTCATAACAACCTCATTCTAGAAGGCTCTCTCTAACAACCTAGCTTTGGAGGGAAGATTCATTTGAATTTATAAGGGATCTAGATCTACAATTTGAGGGAGTTGTTCAATTAGTGGTGAGTTAGTTACACAATTGGAGCCACAATTCAAAATTCAAATTCAAGTTGAGTGACACAACTTGAGATCCAAAATCAAGATCCATTGAGAAGCAAATCAAGAAAGCAATCAACGATCCTTTATTGCAACGCCGATCATCATCCGAGCAAGAGAACCATGACGATCCGCGACTTACGGCGATCGAGCCACGCAAAGATCGACGACAAATTCACCTCTTCAAAGGAGCGATCAAGAGCTTAATTTTGTACCTCGAATTGAGGAGTTGTGTAAATTTGAAGAAGATTTAATGAAGGTGATAAATTTTTAATCCTAGTTTTCATTACATTCTTGCATTATGAAATATCTCATTTGTGATTCTTTAATTTTCATGATGTGTGAGTGAAATCTCTGCTTGTAAAGGAATCGAGAGAATCGGTAGATCTAATGATGATGAAATGCTTTTACTACTCTTAAGTCTTATGAGATTTGTGAACTCTAGGAAAAGAATCTTTGATGACCTAATTTGGAGCGAGATCACATTCTTGACAATCTCTTTGCAAATTAGGGATCAAACGATTGAAGATCCTCTTTGCTAGAGGCTAGATTTGAATGATTATCAATGAAAAGACAAGGGATGGTGAAAGAGAAACCCTAGTTTCTTCAACAGATCCCTAATCTTCATTGATCGTCATCGATCTAGCTACAATTCATCAATAGATAAGATTCGTAATTCTTAGTATTCATCATTGCTACCAATTTAATCGATTCCTACAAGCTATTCTACATAATCTTGATAATTCAAATTGATATCGAACATTTTCTTAATTTCTAATTCTTGAATGTATTCTTGATTTTCTTGAAATGACAACTCAATTAAACCTTGAATTACTTTCTTGAATTTTCTTTTATATTTTCATTTCGACTCATCTAAAGTAAGATCGAACAAGTACTCGCATCTTAGTGGATGATCCGTGCTCACTAACGATCGCTACAAGCGACACCGTTAATTGATTACAGTATAAATTTCGTTGGTTGTGAAACATTTTACCATACACACAAAAAGAAGATCAATCAATCATACATGTGAAAACTGTTTTCTCAATTTAGTGAGATTTCTGTATATTTAAATCGAGGTATCATCAATGAAATCAATATAAAATCAGTGTCAAGTATCGACACAAAACTTATATAAATCCCATATCTCAATATCTCAGGCTCCGGCAATCCGGACTGACCTGTATCCTCGAATCTCAATATCTAGGGTTCCGGCTATCCGGACTGGCCTATATCATCAAATCTCAAATCTAGGGCTCCAGCTATCCGGTCTGGCCCATACTCCGATCGGTATCCTCTGGATATCCGTCGAGTCACAATACAATCACCGGTCGGTAGTGATCCCCTGCCAGGCTCAACGCCATCATCTGCGACCATCTTGCCCCGCGGTACTACACCGGGTCCACCATGCACCCACAGACGGTTCCTCTTCCTCCTTGAATCGGGTGTATGATATCGCTCAAGAGCCGAGAAAACTCATGGTGGACATATCTCATATCATATCATGAGAAAACCACAATTTTATCTTTAAAAATGATAATTAGTTTATAAAATCCTTGCGGTTTCTCAAAATCCATAAATCTCATGGAAATCCGAAATCAACAAATCACGATGTAAATAAATAAATAAATAATGAATACTGGGCTCCGGCAATCCGGACTGGCCCAAAATGTCATGGCGAATGAATATATAAATAAACATGAAAATCACAGTAATAAATGCAATGTCTAAACTAGCATATGAAAACAATAACATATAGGAACTATCAGCTAGCAAGCTATGTCAATGAAGTAATGTTCTCTAAAGTGTACGTGACATAGCAATTGCCGATGAAGATGTGTGTGAGCCAGCAAGCAAGTGTACGTGGAGCATACACATCATCGGTAATGGTGCTCGTGTCCTAACAACATGTTTCATCATTTCTCACGAAAATACATATAGGCATGCAATGCAATGCGAACAGCAGAATAAATAGCAAATGAATAGTAAATGCAGCAATAATATGCGGAACATGAATAATAACATAACACTAAAGAATCTACATTACTATATATGTGTCATATCGTTTTGCCATTTGAAATAATACGAATCGTGGTCTCTTGAAAATAGGACTACGATGTTTTTAAGAAAAGGTACGCCCTTTGAAATATCCAAAGAATCTCTTGTCTGTCTTTAAAATATTCACGATTCGTAGGTTTTGAAATTGGTATGACTCGAGTCTAGTCTACATCTACAAGTAACTACAGGACTAAACTAACAGGCAAATCGAAAGGGTAAGGAAATCCACCTAAATCCGATTCGATATATATATATATATATATTTAATAGTCGGTGATCTTGTCTCAATAGTATCGCGTACGATACAATATATATATATCATATGACATCCTCGAGTCAAGAGTGCAGATCTATCATCATAATCATAGCTCGTACGGTAAATCCATCGTACGGCATCCCAAATCAAGGTAAGGGTCAATATCACATTTATCTCATTATCCAACTAGTATCCTTATCATCATATATCATGAGCTGGGTACTGATCTACGTCTAGTACATACTGATACCATCAATAATATATGTGCGTGTGTCTGAAAACACATCGCCTTAAGATCAGCTATAAAATCATGTCGTATCTCAAAATACGAACCAAATCACATCACCGATCTCATGGTATCATGCCCAATCTCATCGACTCATCTCCAAATTCTATATACTATCCTCATTATCCATGTATATGTATACGTATATATATATACATAGTCCCATACCTATGTGTATATATATATACATATCCCCATATACGCACAAGAAAGTAAAATGCATGCAAGTGTGTGTGTGCGTGTATGCAAAACTTAACTCTAGGGTTTCGCGACTAAGAAACTAGCTAACAGCACTATTATCCAATTACACTAAAATTTATCCACGAACTCCTAAAGTCTATCTAGATAATCATCTAGTCTCACAATAAACACACACACACACACACACACACACACACACACATATAGGTATACGTATTAGTATACAATACTACGAAACTGCGGGGGTGCTATACGCCATCCACCCGACTTCTCCCATAGATATATATCTACTTACCTTGATCCTAGCTTGCTGGAGTCGATGACGGTACGCTCTCCTCGTCGTCTCAGAATCCACATGGGGGTACCTACATATTATACATAGTATCGTAAACTGAAATCGCGAACGAAAACCAAAACGATACACGAAATGTATATAGGTTAAAACATATGGTCTAAGCATGCACGAATAACCAACAACTTTCGACGATTGACGTATACATGAATCGACCGAGATAAAACACAAATACCAAATTCCAATTCATTAAAAGCCGCAAATCGAATTCAGAAACTTCGTAAAACACTTCCAGATTTTACCCTAGGTGAAATTAGCTAATTTTGCACATATGGAGGGTCTAATTTACTGGAGATTGAGACATGAACCAAACATGAACCAATTTGGGAGTACCAAGGCCGTAATTTGCGGCCCAAATGCTTAAATCTGCGGCCTGGGTAGGGGGTTTGGGGCTCTGGTCTTCAGGGTAGCTTCTAGGTCACCTGCATGTATCACCGTGTTTTCTAAATAAATCCTAGGGTCCCCGGGTGTTAGCAGATCTCCAATAACACCTCAAATTTCCACAAATTCCCGACATCGGGGTTTCTAAGTTCACTAATTGGGGTTCTAGTATCTGGTTTAGTCCAATATATTATTACTACAGGGGTTGTATGGCCTCTACTAAGCTCAATTACACTTCACAACTCAAGAATTTCTCGAAACCCTAACTTGGAATTTTCAAACCTCACTAAACCTCACTTAATCATTTCTAAACATACATAGGTGCTAAAGTGAATGAAATACAATACTAATGGAAAAGGAATTACCTTATTTGGCAACTCAGAATTTTCTTGAGTTGCCCCAAGTGCTCAAAATCCGATTTTTCTTGGTCTAAAGGGGTTGTAGTGAGCTTGTGCATGTTTTTAATGAAGTGGAGATAAAGTTTTGAGGTGTTTTTGGTAGTGTTTGTGAAGATGAAGAGGAGGGGGAGTGAGAGGGCAGCCATGGAGGTGAAGAGGAAAGAAAATGATGAAGACCAAGGAAGAAACAATGATCAAGGTCTAAGGTTGACCCCTCACCTCTCTCACACTCTTCTCTCTCTTGCCCATACTCATTATTCTATTGAGGTATGGTGCCTTATTATATTGAGGTATGGGTTGCATGTTGCTTTGTTTCCTCACTCACACATTTCCCTCACCTTCGCACCTCCCCCCTCTCCTAGTTTCGGCTGCAGCAAACAGCCCCCCCACTCCACTTCTTCATCTTCTTTTCATTTAAAACCCCCCCACAAAACTCATTCAAAAATCCACAACTCAACTCTAATTTCTAGCTAAATCATCACAAGATTTCCTTTGTCTAAACTAAGATTGGATCTTGAAGCAAATTAGTATTTTGGGTGGCCAAAGCTAGCAAGTTAGATCTTCTAAAATCTTTGAGGTATAAAACCAAATCCTAGTTTGTTTTGTTAATATTTGCTTTAATCTAAATTTAATTAGGTGTTAACATAGTTTAATTACAAGTTTTGATTTTAAAGAGAAGGGTTTGGGTTAAAATTAAGGTTTTTATCACTTAATTAGGTTAGCTAAGTATAGTTTAAACATCTAATGGCTTTATAAATCTAATCTAGTTGATTACTTTGCTAATATGGCTTTTAATTATCTTAATTAGAGTTCATGCAATTAATTTCCTGATTAGTGTGTGTTCATATGAGATTTGATTTAATTAGTGTTGCATGGGTTGATTAGGATATTAAGTGTAATTTATGACTAATAGGCTTGCTAATCCATCTAGTTTTGCACTAAAATAGTGTAATGTTGCTTACTAGGTTTTTAAAAGAAAGGGTTTTAGTTAAGTTTTGGGTTGTGATTTGATCTACAACATTTTCCCTATTGTTGGCATTGTGTTATTTGTGCGATTCGAACGGTTAGATTCTACGTTTGGTGTTTGCTACACATAGCAACTCCTAGTTGAGGTTTGTGGCGATGTCGTGCATTCGTTTTGTGCACCAAGTGCATGCACGTCTAGCTAGTGTGCGATGGTTGCTTCGTATCGTTAAGTGTTCGCGTCTATTTAATTGTCTAGCCTTATTTATATACTATTTGTGCGGTTATAAGATCGATCGCAGAGACGTCGGACGCGGCAAGGAAGGGTAAGGCGGTGATTGGATTCGACTAGGCGAGACGTTTCCGGTGAGTAGATGTACGCATCTATGGGGAAATCACATGGATGGCGTTAAGCGCCTGATAGATAGGATTTAATTATAGTTCTTGTGTTTCATATGAGCATATCATGCTCATGTCACTTTTGTATCTTCATATACATTGATATTATAACTTAGGACACTTGCACTATTACCAATGGTTTATGCCGCACATGCACCATTTTATGTAAACACACACGCCATTAGTAATTGCTATGTCACGATACACCTTAGAACTTGCTTAATAATCGGTATCTGTGCATTTGCATCATGTATGATATGTAGTTTCTAGTCATTGTTAGTGATATGTATGCCCTAGAGGCCATTACTGTACATACGATGTATATTGTAGTGGATGCTTGGACATATATAGTGAGGACTTTCTTGCTCGACATGATAGTATGCTATCTGGTTGCTCTTTATCTTAACATGTACACTGATTGTCTCTATGTTACATGTTGATGAAGCCCTTAGGATGAGTACTTGACTACCAGGACTATGATGCAGATCATACTAGTGGGGACAGCGTAGTCGTTAAGTACATTCTTCAAATGTTCCTAGTCGTAGGTGTATCAAGACAGGGCATCGATATACCAGAGTAGACTAGCGTATGCTTCTCGACCCATGTAGATGGGCGATGGATGATCCTATATCCATTGGTGTTTGACATCAGAGATAGTAAATGGGTGCTTAGTGGAGACTGGGTACACTGGACGGACTCGCCGAGAACTCTCAGATGGTATTATACCTTACGTCAGATGGCAGTTCTCTGGTGACACTAGTACAGGTTAGTTTGTAGACCCGAGATCGTCATAAAGTCTTGTGTGATTCCCACTGTACTTTGATTTCCACCTTACCATATCCCATAGGGCGTGGAAAACGGTATCTTTTGGGTACAGTCCCGAATTACACGGAGGCAATGAGTGATAGGAGGAGTTTCGTCTCTCCCGGTATAGGGAGTTGATGTTGCGCTGTGTTCGATTGGCCATAACTGGAAATCCCTGGCCAGGGTTGCTGAGATTTACTGGTAAGAGTTATCATTAGTTTCTCGAACTGTTATGGACCTCATATCGACACGACTTATCAGTTACTGGGGTCTGACGTTTACCACCCCTAGACTGGATATGCGACATATCAGACGAAGAGACCGGACTGTACGGGAGTGTTACTGATTGGATTCGCAGGAGAATGTACAGGCTTGCTTGTTGATCTTCTGATCGCTCAATACCTGGGTAGCTGTTACATTTAGCTGACTGCTTGCAGCTTGTGGGTGTTTGATATGATCATCACCTACTGTCGGCGTATTGACGATTCTTTAGAGTCCTACAAGAGGTTTCCTGGCTCACGCAAAACGGAGTAGGAGCACATATGTGATATGTGCGGGACCGAGAATAATACTAGTATGTGATACCGTATTCTATTCTTGCGATATGAGATATCGGCCGGGTATATGTGATATAGCCGGGTGATCGGATTAAGTGTTGATTCGATGAATTGGTACATGTTATATTAGTCGGTTATATGTATTATAGCCGGGTTATCGGATCAAGCGTTGATTCGATAATTTAATGTATATTATATATGAGATATATTATATTACATTAACTAATAAAAGCTCGCTTTATTGAATTATTTTCTCACGGGATAATACATTGATGTATATGTGATATATGTTAATTGTATTATTTTCTTTTGTTACAAAATATATTATATATATGATATATAATATTGTAACATGTTAGGGTTACAAATGCAACATGCTTTGTAGAGTTTAAATATGGTTAGGGTTTGGATTAGGGTTAAGCTTGGATGACGCTTCATGAAGCTTTGACTTTTGTCACTTGCTTTGATTTTTTGTGTAGATATTTCTTAACCCAACCCAAACCCTTTACCCTAGTTTATTCTCTACAAGGATTAAGCCTTCATGCTTAACTTATGGTTGATTTGTAACCACAACATTAATTCATTATTCATCACAAAAGGATTCTTCTTCTTCTTCCTCTTGAAAGCTTACTAGCTTTTGGATTTGTGATGATATTTTGTGAGAAATTGAAAACAAAAGAGAGCAAAATTCCTACTTCATCATCCTCATCTATTCTATCCACTTAGATTAGGGTGTTTGCTTTGCTAATACTTGATTAGTGAAGCAAGAGCTTGGGTTTGAGATTCTTCAAGGTAGATTATCTTAGTTTTTGAAGATTGGAAGCAAGCTTGCATTTTTCTCTTCATGAAGCCTCTCTAGAGTCCGGGTACTTGATGATCGCAGCGAAGGGACCTTAACACGGAGCTTGTGAAGTGAAGGAACGGACTACAAAGGTTGTAATCCCTAACTTTTATATGTTAAAGTGTTAACATGCTTGTTTGGTTTGATTCTCTAGTTAAAGTTCCTAGGTTTAGGGTTATCTATAATGGAAAAATTTGAAATTGGCATGTGTGATGCCACCCGAAACCTTGCTGCCGTTGTAGGTAACCCAACAGTCATATGCTTCATTGAAATCATTCATATATAGGCTTTTAGTCATACATCGCATTACATCATGTTGATATCACGGACATTCATAGTTATCCACATATTTCTATATAATGATTTTCTTGGATATTTCCGTATTCATGAGATTTCTGGATTTGGGGAAAACCGCAAATGAATTTCATAAACTTATTATCATTTAAAAATTGAAAATTACGGTTTTCTCGTGATATGATGTGTGTGGCGTCCACCATGTGTTTTTCTCGATTCCTGAGCTATGTATGTACTTATACCCGATTCGAGGAGGGGGATGCATCGTCTGCGGGTGCATGGTGGACCCGGTGAGGTACCCCCGGGGCAATATGGACGTATTGAAAAGGCGTTGCGCCCGGCAGGGGAACATTACCTACCGGTTATTATTGACCCGGCGGTCATCCTGAGGATACCGACCGGAGTCATGTGATTTGACAGATTTGAGGGCCGATCTGAGAGACGGCTATCGAGATATGACATATATATATATGTATTTGTGTCGATATTGGCACGGTTTTCTGTCGATTTCATTTGATGATACCCCTGTTTTATGATACAAAAGTTTTACTAAGATAAGAGCACAAATTTTTCTCATATCAGATATATAACCAGATTTCGTGCTTAGTCATTCATTCATGTTGCATTCATATTAGTGAATAGCATCATTGTGGTATATACAGGTCGCGACGCGTTTGCGTGCATGCTTGTGATAGCCTTATTAGATGTTACTTACTACTCACGAGTTGACAACTCACTCCCGTTGTGCCACAGTATCTTGCAAGTTCGACCCGTCAGCATTGTAGGGGCGGGCATACTTCTTCTTCTGCTCCCTTTTACATCAACTTGCGACTTGAGCATAGGTGGGTTTTTGGGAGGATGTTCTTTTGTTCCCACCATGTATATTATTTTGTATCTAGTACACTCCATCGACCATATATGTATGTAACTTAGACTGTGAGCATGTGAGATTTGTAATTTTCTCTCTGATGTCGAGCTCAAGTGAGTCGACGTGGTACTTTCTTTTTTTCTTGCTTTTATATGCTTATTTCGCCTTATTATGATGTATCTTGCATGTGGTTGTGTTCCGCCATTCGGCGAAGAGCTAGCTCCCGCTTGGGAATGCCTTTGTTCACTACTTATATATATTCATGCGTTGTACCCATTTGGGGCCAGTTTTTACAAAAGAAACTCTGCCGAAATTTTCGGGAAAACTTGATGTTTTAAAATGTTTATTGTGACTTTATTTTGTTAAATCCACCTTTTTAAAATAAGTATTTCTTCACTCTAATTATTTAAAAGGTTTATATTTCTGGGTTTTGGCTTACTTGGATTACGCTACGCCTTTAGACGTTGCGTGATTTAAGTGACAGTCACGTTCCACACTTTCGGGTCGTGACACATAGCCCCGACCAAGTGTCTTTAGGATAACCTCATCGCCAAAAGCAGCCACTTGAGTGTTTGCGGACACGGTGTTCCGCCTAAATGCACTTGGTCGACGGCATCGGGGATGCAGCTATCTACTAAAGTTCCCGGTGAGTATTCGATCAGGTAGTCGGGAATCTTGCTGAATTACCCGACTAAGTTATTAAAAAGTGTTTTCGATATGAGACTAAAATGCATGGTATATTGGGTTCGGCATGAAATTCGGAATATGAGATATTCCGGGTTTATGATATCTAAGGAAATGCGGATTCTAATTATTGTAGTTTTTCTTTTCTTTTCTGCGACCGTAAGTGTAATATGTGGGGTATCCCAAATCTCGTTGCTATATATCAACGGAATTTTGGATACGCATATTTACTTACGTTGATGACATGTGATATTATGTGTTACTGTGATATGTTATATTGGATCGTCGTGAATGAATAGCCGGTTTTTTTATATAAGATGAGAATTTTTCAATTTTCATTCATGTAAAATTTGTATGTAATATTATTTTATTGGGACACTTCTGGGTTGAGGATGATGTCACCATTGATATATATTATTTACTTTTCTGCATTAGGATGACCCAAGGCGGGGAGCACAAGTAATCGGGTTCTGGAGTCTAGTGGAAGACCATCTTGAGGAGTCGAGACCGGGTCTCCTAACTCTAGAATTGGTAGGGTTGCTTGCCGCTCTCGTAGGGGTCTGAGGATGTGGGTTCGGCTATTCATCATGATCATGGAATCCGTGTTTTTCATTACTGGCTGAATTTAAAACACGGAGCTCCTAGTATATCCAATATTTCAAATGTTGACTTCTGCTGCCGTGTTCTATGATGTGAACATATAACTGCGTGAGACGAATGCTATATATATATATATGATATATATAATAAACGTTGCTTATATTTTGCACCCACGCTAGTCCAGCTCCCACTCTGCCGTTAGTTAAGTAACCTAACGGTACATGACGGAGCCCCGTGGCGAATGCGGATGGCATAAGCATACGTTCTATTTTCGTTTCTTTTCTGTGATGTTTAGGGAAACATAAATGATGAGACTTCATTAATGAGATTAATGAAAAGAAAAGAAACCTAAAGATGTTGTAAAATCAAAATTTTCAAAAGGTAGCTCTAGTTCTTGCTTTGCATATTCCTTGATGAATATCCAGCACCTCATTCGATGAGGAAAGAGCCGAGATCCCTTCACCGACAGTGACCTATTTAGCAAAACTAGCAAATGATACAACCCACTCGTTTTTGTTTTAATATCTTCTCTAGTTCTTGCTTTGCATAGTGGTATTCCTTATCCAGCACCTCATTCGATGAGGAAAGAGCCGAGATCCCTTCACCGGGAGTGACATCTTTAGCAAAACTAGCAAAAGCTACAGAAACACGCCTTTTCAAATCACTAGATTCTACAACGATATCAAGTTTATTAAGTTAAAGGTTTTCTTCAAAACCAGTCGTAGCCCTCCGTCATTTCAGATAAGTACTATTTAGTATTCGTACTACGTTTGTTGGCCTCCGTCAAGGCGTAGTGTGCGGTAGCTGATTAGTGCTTATCTGCAGCATGCGATGCGATTGGATTAGAATAGTCGTGCGACTTTGTTGGCCTCCGTCAAGGGTCGTGCTGGTGGGTTTAATTCAATCAAGAAATGAATGGGTTGAACTTGACTAGCAGCCTATAGTTTGTTGGCCTCTGTCAAGGTCATAGGAAGCTAGAGGTAAAAATAATATTGGGAATTTCAAGTGTTGAAATTTGCAATGAGATTGCATACCCTCTATTTGATAGCTGAATCCCGATACCCGCTGCGAGTAAGAGTTACTCCTGGTAGAGTTCTCCACTTTACAGTTGTTGGCTTCTTTAGCACGACTACTAGGTTTAGGAAGGCATCAAGCATACAATTTTATAAAAATCTAGAGTGCAAACAAACCCGAACCAAGAATTTAACTAGAGAATTAGAGTTAAACAATACAAGTAAACAACTTTACTCTAAGTGAACAAGGAATACAATCTTTGTAGACCGGTCCTTCACTTCTAAAGCTCTGTGTAGTAGTCCCTTAGCTCCAAGTGGCGGTCTCCCGAACTCTTGTTAGGCTCCACTAGGCGAAAGGAACAAGCTTGCTTAAAGATCTTCGATACCGAAGATGATCTACGTCGAAGAATCTCTAACTCAAGCTACCTCTTCACTAATTGATGAACTAGTGAAGAAACAACCTATACTAAATGGCTAGGTATAGATTGATGAAGTAGAAATTTTGCTCACTTTAGAATAATTTCTCTCTCTTTCATTTCTTCACTCAATCAAAGATAGAGAGCAAGGAAGGAGATGAAGAAAATGATCTCTAGTCATCCAGTGCGAACCATGGGTGAGTAAATATCTCATATAACTCATGTAGATACTAAACCATGACTAAAGATAATGGTTAGGTTAATAAATATCTAGAGTAAAACAAAATTAGTGGATTTTAGTCGAAGCTTCTCCATGCTTCCACAAGCATCTTAGCCATGCTAATTTCCACCTAATTTTGATTTTTCCCTTAATATTTAAACACCTAAATTATCTCTAGTTAGGTATGAGTCTTACACACCCAAGTCCAATGTATCATCTAGCATGACACAAAATAAATACATTAATATATATCACATATATATTAAATATATAAAGATAAAACATTTTCTTAAGTGAGCTAATATTAGTTAATGTATATTAATATATCAAATATATAATTACACATTAAATTATTAAATCAACACTTGATTTAATAACCCGGCTGTGTCGCATACAACCGACTAATATCATTTATATGCATATCACATATACATATAACATATCATTGAATCAACACTTGATTCAACAATCCGGTTATATCACATATAACCTGTATCACGAGATTGGAATATGGTATCACATACACGTATTAATCTCGGTCCCGCACATATCACATATGTGCCCTACTTTGTTTCGCATGAGCTAGGAAACCTCTTTGTAGGACTCTAATGACTCGTCAATATGCCGGCAGTAGGTCATGATCATATCAGTCACCCACAATCCGTCAGCGGTACTAGCTGGACGTAACGGCTACCCGGGTATTAAGCGATCAGAAGATCAACAATCAAGATTGTCCGTACTCTTATGAATCCAACAGCAACACTACCGTACAGTCCGGTATCTTCGTCTGATATGTCGCATATCGAGTCTAGGGGTGGTAAACGTCAGACCCCAATAACTTGATAAGTCGTTCCGATGTGAGGCTCATAACGGGTCGAGAAACTACTGATAACACTTACCAGTAAATCTCCATATCAGCACTGGCCAGGGACTTCCTGATATGGCCAATCGACCATAGCGCAAAATCAACCCCCAATACCGGAAGAGACAAATCCCCTCCTATCGCTCATTTCCTCCATGTGACTCGAGATTGTACCCAAAAACCACCATTTTGCACTCTCTCTTAAACGTGGTAAGGTAGAAATCAAAGTACAGTGGGAATCACACAAGACTCTATGATGATCTCGGGTCTACAGACTAACATGTACCAGTGTCACCAGAGAACTGCTATCTGACGTTAGGTATAATACCATCTAAGAGTTCTCGGCGAGTCCTGTTCAGTGTACCCAGTCTCCACTGAGCACCCGTATACAATCTTTGATGTCAAACACCAATGGATGTAGGATCATCCATCGCCCGTCAAATGGGTCAAGAAGCGTATACGCTAGTCTACTCTGGAATATCGATGCCCCATCTCGATACACCCTCGACTAGGAACAATTAAAGGATGGACTTATGGACTACCCTGGCCCTACTAGTATGATCTCCATCATAGTCCTGGTAGCCAAGTCCACATCCTAAGGGCTTTATTAACATATAACAGAGAGACAATACAAGTATACATGTTAAGATAAAGAGTAACCAGATAGCATATTATCATGTCGAGCAAGAAAGTCCTCCTTATATATGTCCAAGCATCCACTATAATATACAATCATGTACAATAATGGCCTCTAGGGCGTACATACAACTAACAATCTCCCACTTGCACTAAGGTCAGTTGTTGTAGTATCTCATACCCAACATCCCTTAAAGTCTCTCTAGGGAAAGGCCTTCGTGAGTGGATCCGCTGTGTTATTCTTCCTATCAACTCTCCTGACCTCGATCTCCCGGAGATCCACCATCTCCTTGATCAGGTGATACTGCCTAAGAATATGTCTAGATCATTGATGGGATCGGGGTTCCTAGGCCAAAGCCACAGCTCCATTGTCACCACAATGGTAGGAACCAAGTTCATCTCATGAACATCTATACCCAGACAACCTCTTTGATAGCATCGTTGGCAGCAATGTATTCACCCTTTATCGTTGAGTCTGCCACAGTATCTAGCTTGGAACTCTTCCAACATACCGTCCCTCCACTGAGGGTAAAGATAAAACCCGAGACTGTCTTACAGTCGATCTTACCACTCTGGATGCTCGAATCGATAAAGGACTCCACTTGGAGTTCACCGTTACCATACACCAAGAACGTTTCTTTATTCCTTCTCAAGTACTTAAGAATGTTCTTCACTGCTGTCCAGTGTTTCTCCCCAGGATGTAAGAGGCATCACCCAAATCCTTTATGGAGAAACATAGTGATAAGTAGAGCTTAACCAAGTGTAGCATAGGAACATCATTTCTTATCAAGAGTATGTCACCCACATACAATACGAGGAAGACAACCTTACTCTCTACAACCTTCTTGTATATACAAGTTTCATTTACCATTTTGATGAAGTCAAACTCTTTGACCGCCACATCAAAATAGATGTTCCAACTCCGCGATGCCTGCTTTAATCCGTATTTTGATTTAAGAAACTTGCATACCTTTCCGCTGCTCTCACTGTATATGAAGCCCTCTGGAAGTGTCATGTACACGCACTCTTCTAAATCACCATTTAGAAAAGCGGTCTTGATGTCGATCTGCCAGATTTCGTAGTCATGGTATGAAGCAATGGCAAGTAGGATCCGGATAGACTTAAGCATGGCCACTGGAGAAAAGGTTTCATCAAAATCCATACCTAGTTATTGACGACAACCTTTTGCAGCAAGTCTAGCTTTGAAAGTCTCAACTTTTCCATCTACACCAAGAATCTTCTCAAGATACACTTGCTCCCGATGGGTTTTACCCCTTCAGGTGCAACTACCAAATTCCATACTTTGTTGGTGTATATGGATTCCATCTCAGATCACATAGCATCCAGCCATTTCACAGAGTCCCCACTTGTGATGTCCTGCTCGAAACTAGTTGGGTCATCATCTTCCATGATACAATCCTCGCTCCCACTGTCATTGAGAAAACCGTAGTATCTCTCAGGAGGATGAGGAACCCTACTAGATCTGCGGAGAGGCTGAGGTTCGTCGGGAACTATTGAATCCTCCGGTTCTACCAAATCATCAGCCGTTAGTTTGTCTAGCTGGAACTTCTTCCAGTTCTACCTCATGACCACTAATTTCTTCCATAAGAAATTCTTTTTCTAAAAAGGTGGCATGCTGAGAAACAAAACACCTTTTGCTCCTCAGTGTGGTAGAAGATATACCATCGTGAATGTTCGGGATATCCAACAAACTTATACAGTTTTGACCTTGCCTCAAGCTTGTCCGGATTTTGCTTTTCAACATAGGCCGGACAACCCTATATCTTAACTCGTTTAAGAGATGACCTCTTCCCATTCCATATCTCATATGGAGTGGTAGACACTGATTTGGATGGAACTCTATTCAATAGGTATGCAGCTTCTTAAGCGTATGACCCCAAAAGGAAACAGGAAACTCAGCGTTACTCATCATAGAGCGCACCACATCTAATAGGGTGCGATTCCTCCGCTCCAACACACCGTTGTGTTGTGGTGTATACGGAGGAGTAAGCTGGGAGAGAATCCTATTCTCTTTTAGATAGTCACGGAATTCCGTGCTCAAGTATTCTCCTCCCCGATCAGATCATAGAATTTTAATACTTTTACCCGTTTGGTTCTCCACTTCGTACTTATATTCCTTAAATATCTCAAAAAGCTTCAGACTTGTGTTTCAACAGGAACACATGTCTGAATCTTAAGAGATCATCAATGAATGTATTGAAGTATGAAGAACCAACCCTGGCATGTGTAGACATAGGGCCGTATACATCACTATGTATCATTCCTAAGAGTTCAGTAGCTCTTTCTCCGTGTCAAGTAAACGGAGTTTTCGTCATTTTACCTTTGAGAGATAACTGGAAAGTTTCATATGATGTAAATTCAAACAGATTCAAATATCCATCTTTATGCAACTTAGCTAGTCATGTCGCATTGATATGACCTAGTTTACAATACCACAAGAAGGATTCGTTCATTTCTGAACTTTTCCTCTTGTATGTGTTCTGTACATTGAGAACTATAGTTTGATTTAGAACGTATATGCCATTATATAACGTGCATGATCCAATCAACTTTTGATTCAGGAAAATATTCATAACATTATCCTATAATACACGATTATATATTTCTTTACATAATAAAGAAAATGATATAATATTGCATATCAGGTTCGGTATGTAAAACCCACCGTTGCCGGTCCCAAGTTCGGATAAGAAAGGGTGAGGGTTATGGTAGGCTTATGACAGCCAACGTAAAACTTTGTCACATTCTATGACATGAACCATAATAAGAATATCGTTGGGGCGTCCCCTACTCAGCGACGCGCTACATCGGATCCCGGGTGTAGTGTTAAGTATGCAAGGGCTTCTAGGTCTTCGTCCAGAAACGGCGCGCTACATCGGACCCCGGGTGTAGTGACAAATAAGCAAGGGTTTCATAGGATCCGTCTAGCTTCCTGGAACATAGGTTCCCTTACAGGTAGACTATTAGAATTAGTGGAGGTGATGATTAGGAGGAGAGTTGGTATTATGTGTTTGCAAGAAACTAAGTGAGTAGGTGAAAAGAGTAGAGTCATAGAGCCTTGGGGTTATAAGCTTTGATATACGGGTAGAGATAAAAATCGTAATGGGGTAGGCATAATCATAGATAGACGGTTGCTTGAGGATGTAGTTGAGATTAGGAGAAAATGTGATAGAATTTTACTGTTTAAGGTTATTCTAGGTGGAGAGATCCTTAATGTTATTAGTGCTTATGCACCACAGATAGGTTTTGATGATGCTAGTAACCGTCTATTCTAGGAGGATTTAGATGAGATGGCGCAAAGTATACCTAGTGGAGAGAAGTTATTTATTGGTGGTGATCCCAATGGACATGTAGGTACTAGTCGTAGTGGGTTTGATACTATCCATGGAGGTTTTGGTTTTGGAAAAAGGAATGAAGTAGGTGGATCGATTCTAGATTTTGCCTTATCTTATGACTTGATCTTAGCAAACACCTGGTTTAGGAAAAGAGAGTCCCACCTTATCACTTTTAGGAGCGAATCAAGTGCTAGTCAAATAGACTTTTTTTCTGACGAGAAGAATAGATAGTGGTTGTTGTATCGACTGTAAGGTAGTGCCAGGTGAGAGTATAACCACTCAACATAGACTTTTATTTCTAGATTTTCGATTTAGAAGAGGACCTAGGAAGATTAGATATAAGGTAGAGCCTAGAATTAAATGGTGGCGATTGAAAGAAGGTAACAAAAAGGCTTTTATAGATCGTGTCGTCCAAGAAGCGGATTGGCAGTCGGAAGATGATTCAGACATAATATGGAACAAAATGGCTAGTTGTATCAAGAGGGTAGCTAGAGATCTACTTGGTGAGTCGAGAGGTGGTGCTCCACCATCTAAGGACACATCATGGTGGAATGAAGAAGTAAAGGCTGCTATTAAAATTAAAAAGGATTCTTATAAAGATTTGAAGAAAAGTAGAGATGTGGAGAGATTTGAGAAGTATGAAATGGCTAAAAAGGAAGTTAAGAAAGTTGTTCGGGAAGCTAAATCTAAGGTCTATAAGGAGGTGTACGTGAAATTAGACACTAAAGATGCTGAAAATGATATATACCGGATTGCTCGGATGCGGGAAAGGAAGACCAGAGACTTATGTGCGGTGAAGTGTGTCAAAAATGAAAATCAGAAGGTTTTAGTTCGAGATGAGAATATCAAGGAAAGGTAGAGAGATTATTCTGAAAAATTGTTCAATGAGAGCTTTACTAAGAATTTGGATGGACTTGTCATTCAATCTCAAGATACAAACCGTGATTTCATGCGTAAAATAAAACTACCTGAGATTAAAGAAGTTTTGAACAGAATGAGTTTAAGAAAAGCGGTTGGTCCTGACGGGATTCCTATCGAGGTTTGGAGATACTTAGGAGAAATATGCATTAAATGGCTGACAGATCTGTTTAATAAAATTTGGCAGATAAAAAAAATGCCAAATGAATGGAGGAAAAGTATCATTGTACTTATCTACAAGAACAAGGGTGACATTCAAAATTGCTCAAACTACCGTGGAATAAAACTTATGTTTCACACCATGAAACTTTGGGAGAGAGTGATTGAACACAGGCTAAGGAAGGATATTAAGATAACAGAGAACCATTTTGGGTTCATGCCCGGACGATCGACGACAAAGGCTATTCATTTTCTTCGTCAACTTGTCGAGCGTTTTCGAGAGAGAAGAAGAGATTTGCATATGATATTTATTGATTTAGATAAAACATACGACAAGGTATCTAGAGAGGTATTATGGGGGACAATGATGAAGAAGGGGGTCCCCGTCAAGTAAATTGACATAATTAAGGATATGTACGATGGAGTAGTAGCAAATGTCAGAACTTGCGGCGGCCAAACGAGAGATTTTCTGATTACAATTGGTTTACATCAAGGATTTGCATTAAGTCCATTCCTGTTTACCATCGTGATGGATGAGCTTACTAGAACTATCCAAGATGAGGTACCTTGGTGTATGCTATTCGCTGATGATATTGTTCTAGTAAATGAGACGAAAGCAGGGGTTAATTCCAAATTGGAATTATGGAGGAAAACGTTGGAATCTCGGGGGTTCAGATTGAGCAGGTCCAAGACAGCATATATGCATTGCAAATTTAGCAAACAGAGAAGTCAAAACCATATTGGTATAACATTGGAAGGGCAAGAGATATCACCGAGCGATCAGTTTAGATATTTAGGTTCGATCATCCAAAAGGATGAGGAGATCGATAGTGATGTTAATCAAAGGATCCAAGTTGGTTGGCTGAAATGGAGGAGTGCAACAGAGATTTTGTGTGATCGTAACTTTCCGTTAAAATTGAAAGGGAAGTTTTATCGGAGCGCTATTCGGCCTGCCTTATTATATGGTATAGAATACTGGGCTCCTAAGAAGCGTCATACACAGAAGATGCACTTAGCGGAGATGCGCATGCTTCGTTGGATGTGCGGTACTAATAGAAAAGATAAGGTGCGAAATGAGGATATTCATGCAAAAGTTGGTGTAGCACCTGTAGATGAGAAGAAGCGGGAAAACCGGCTAAGATGGTTTGGTCATGTGCGACGCGTACCTATGGAAGCACCGGTTCGACGAATAGATACTTTCGATATGGGCAATGGCAAAATGGCAAAAGGGAGACCGAAGAAAACATGGATGGAGGTGATACGAAACGATATGGTTGCCAAAGGCCTTAATGAAAGTATATTGTTCGATAGGAATGAGTGGAGGCGGAGGATTCATGTGCTGGACCAAGTGTGATTCTCATGTTGGTTCATGTAGCCTACCCCATATGCTTGGGATAAAAGGCTCGGTTGTTGTTATATCATGTTCGGTATGTAATAACATTTGTTCAGAATCAATGTATTACCAGTTGGTAATACAAGGTGATATTCACCAACTGCTTTTGCTGCAATATTTGCACCATTCCTTACTCCAGAGAATGATCACCTTTTCCCAGTTGTCTACCTTTTTTAGCCCATGTAACATATTACATATGTGGGGTCCCGATCCGGTATCTAATACCCAGAATGTAGAGTGTACTGAGAAACGGTTCTCGGTAACAAACATACCCGTAGAAGATGCATCAACATGAATATTCCTCGTTTGGGTCGCGTGGGAATCCGGATATTCCCCTATTTCTTGCTCAGACTTATAACAATTATAAAATAGAGCGGAACCAACGTTCCCCAGCTCAGTATAACAAACGGATTCGGTCAATACATCCATATTATTATCTAGATTAAGGCATGTTACGGTCGCTACCTGGAGAGAGAGAGAAGAAAACACTCTGTGTATGCTCTTGCATGATTAGATTGGTTATTATCTTATCTAATCAGGATGGCTCCCACTATTTTTATCAAATCTTCCTTCAAACCCTAAAAGGTAAGACTAGCCAGGATTAATTATGTAAGTGCACAGTAGCGCCCCGGCCGTCTGAACGAGGCCAAAATGCGGAAACAAAAACTTTTCTTTAAACAGAAACCGGCGCTACCGCGGACTATAAAATCCGGATCGGACCATTAACCTACTACTAGCTAACTAGAGAAAGGGTAGAGAGCTATACCGAGCGATCCATGTCCTTCGGTCTTCGGTCACCATCCCGATCTCCTCGCGGCATCTCCGGTCTTGATCTCTTCGTCGGAAGGGCACCACATCACCGAGTCTTTTTACGGGCTCCCACCTCTGAACCGAGGCAACTCGGACACGAAGTTGGCAAGCCGACATGTCCAAGGTTGCTGTAGACTGAGTGTAGAACGCTATGTCTCGAGGGGTTGCTTGAAGTTGCCATTTGGATGTGGAGGTGGAGTAATAAGCTTGGGAGATGAACAAAAGGATTTTGTGCAAGCAAATGAGAACAATTTTCCTCACCCAAAAATTTGGACAGCCCCACCAAGTTGTGGCCGGCCATGATCAAAAGAAGAGGGGGGAGGTGAGCACAAGGAGAGAATAATGCAAAAGAGAAATGAGTGATCATGATGAAAAGGGTCACACCAATATCCTTTTCAATCCCATCTCCAACAACCAAGTAATGATTAACCAATGAAAGTCAAAGTCAATCTAGAACCATCATGAAGCAACCACTTACAAAAAACAACCTTCACTTTGCTAATTTGCACATTTGCAAAAAGAACCCTCTCCATGGAAAATTTAGCCAAGGAAAGAAAGAAAGGAAAATGGCCGAAAAGGGAAAGCAAGCTGGCAACTTCAAAAAGCGATCCCGTAATAAATTATAGGAAAACCCCGCGACTGTATATGCATACCCGTATTTGTATTCTAACCGAATACAAATACAATGAGACAAAATCTACACTGTACAATACTAGGATCCGGCTTAAACCAAAGCCCGCTAGTATTATCCGTCCAAACTATAACACGTGCACAAGTGCACACGTACGTTTGAAACCTGCCATAAATCCATACGGCCTCTACAGCGTTTCGCCCGAAACTTGAGAAACAGTCTGTGGGGGACTCTAAAGACTCGTCAATACTTTGGCTGTGGATTTAACCACTAGCACGTCAGAGGTATTAGCCGTACGTAACGGGCTACCAGGTATTGACCACAAGGGAGGTCGATGAGAGAACTCATCCTGACACCCTACTGAGCCTGTCAGTGACAATATCCATACAGTCCGGTCCGTTCATCTATGAGCATCGCATGGCGGGCCTAGGGGGTTGGTGAAAGTCAGACCCCCAAAAGCGGTACAAGTTGTGTCAGAGTGTAGCCCAGAACACCCTGAGATACTACTAGAATACCTACCAGTAAATCTCCTGCCTCGGCCGAGGGCTTTGTGTAATGGCTCTCCTAAACACAGCGCGATCTCACCCCCAATACCGGGAGAGACGAAACCCCTGCCGATTCGCTCATTGCCTCCATGTGGCTCGGGACTGTACCCAACTAAAACCTGTTTGCAGGACTCCTTTAAGCCGTGGTAGAGTAGCAATCAAAGTACAGTGGGAACTCACACGAGACAAATGATGATCTCAGGTCGATGAACTAACCTGTACACATGTCACCAGGGAACTGCTATCTGACGTCTGGTATAATACTAACTAGCATGTTCCCGGCGAGTCCAGTCCGGTGTACTCATAACCCAATGAGCACCTGTATACATCTTAGGTGAACCAACTGACACCAGTGGCTTGTGAGACCGGCCACCGCCCCTCGTCGGGGTCTCGACTGTATACACTAGTCTACTCTGGAGTATCGATGTCCAGTCTCAAAAACTCCCACGACTAGGGACCTTTTAAGGATGTGCTTATAGAACCCAGCTCCCACGTATATGATCGCCATCATACTGCTGGTCATCAAGCAAGAATACTAAGGGCTCTATCAACGCGTAATAGTGACCTGTAAGGTCACCTAAAGCAGTACACGATGATAAAGGTAAACCAGATAGCATACTATCATCTTGAGTAAGACTGTCCTAGCGGCATAGGTCCTCCCTCAATCATTGCAATCACGTGCCTGTGATCCAATAATTGACTCTAAGGGCACTATCTCCAACAATCTCCCACTTGCACTCAAGGCTAATTATTGCGATGTCGCATACTCACAGCCAGTGTGATACCGAACACCCAACTCCACTACTAATCAGTCTCACAAAACCCGTTTGCGAAACTAATGCGCTCGAAGAATAGCCTCAGTGAGTGGATCCGCTCTGATGTTTCTTTCTATGTCTCTCTTAATCTCAAGTTCGCGGAGAAAGCCATCTCCCGAAATGAGCAATACGTGTCTTAGAATGTGTCTGGATATCTGATGGGACCTAGCTCATAAATGAACTCCAAATCCAAACTTCTTAGACTGTATCGTCAACTGAACTTAATCAGTATCCTGCGCTATGCCTCCTTCAGTATCCCCTTGGACCACCTGTCCAAACTACTGCCCCTCGTCAGAGGAAAAACTATAACTCTGACAGTCACTCTGTCATACAGGTCACCTTGAAAGCCTGGAATAATAACTGTCTCCCGAAGGAGGATGTCGTTATGATTTCCCCAGAACATCAACTTAAGTTCTAAAGCTGCTTCCGAATGCTTCTCCAGGATTGGATCAACTTATTGCATCTAGTGCAAAAACATCTGGTGTGGTACTTGACATCTCATGATTGACTCAATTGCCTAAGCAAGTGATCTGCCAATCATGCACATCCCTCACCCCTTTAGTCTGTAAGACACCTTTAGAGAGGGTGACTCCATCACCTGCAGGTACACTACCGTGCCAGGAGTCGTCCATTCTAAATACTTTTAGAATGCTGTCTAAGTACCCTAATTGGGAAACTACCCAAATCTAGATCTAAAACAATAGATCTAGTAACCAGAATGTCTGATATAATATCAATATCCTTTGTGGAGAAACCACTGTGTGACAACCAAAGCATAACCGATCGTAGTATAGGAATTTCACTTCCTACTCTGTGTATGTCATCCAAATACCAGGACATCACACACTACTGTCTTCTTAACAGATCCATCCCCTATTCTGATGAAGTCAAACCTATGACTGTCACATCAGAAATAGATGATCTATCTCCGCTATATCTGCTTTAGTCTATAAATAGACATAAGCTACTTACCCACTATGCATCCGCTGCTCCCACTGACTACGACAACCCTCTGGCAGAGTCATATACACGTGCACTTCTAAAGGTAGTTTAAAACGACGCTATACTCATCCTCCTGCCGGGTCTCACAGTCTGGAACAACAGCAATGGCAATTTTGGGTAAACAAGAACCTCCCTGTCACCGTCTTTGAGCATACCGAAGTACCTCTCGAGTGCCTGAGGTTACCCACCATATCTGCGGAGTGGCTAATAGAATGTCAAATCAGATTGAATCTTTAGGTTCTTATTAAATTTTCAGTAATCGTTTGCGGTTCTGGAATCACTTCCAGTTCTACCATACTCCCACTACTGTTTTCTGAAAAAGTCCATTTTTATTAAAACTGTGGCGAGTCAAGAACAATATCACTATTGATCTTCCAGATGGTAGAAAGTCAACCCTCGTCATAGCCCGGGTCAACCCACAAACAACCATTACAGAAACGTGCCTTGAGTTATCCAGAGTCTGGTTTTAAGCATAAGCTGGACAACTCCCCGTACCTTAACAATGTCAAGATATGAACTGTTCTATATCCAATATAGAAACAGAGGCACTGATTTAATTGAACCAGATTCAAATCATGCAGTTGTCTCCAGTGCATGTCAACTAAATAGAGAGAGGCCGATCAACATTACTCAACTTAAGAGTGCTTCCAATTATGAGTAACCTGAAAGAGAAGCAAGTTCTCTTAATCACTACTATTAACTGAATACCACACACAAGTATCTACATCTTCGATCACTTTGAAGAATCCCGATACTTGCAATACCTGGTTCTCTACTTTATTCATATACCTATAACTTCTCGAAACTTAGACCTTGCATCTCTCCGAAACATATGTCTAAAAACTAGAGAAGTCATAAGTAAACAGAATATAGTACGAGTACCAACCCCTCTGTCCTAATAGACACTAGACAACATGCAATACTCTGTATAAGTCCCCTGAGTCTAATAACTCATTCCCTGTGTGTTGTAGGTTGAAAACTGTACTTATGGTTAAGAAGAATCACAACGTTGTTTAATGCTCCTTACCTAACCATCCACTGATATAGGTAAATGTCATAGACATAATTTCAAAAAGTTATATCTCACTCTATAAAAATAGACGTACAGATATATCAATTTGAAATTGGTGCATAACAACGGATATTCAAAACCAAATATTTGCCGTCCGGCAAACAACTCAGGTAACTTCCTCAAATATCACCAATTACAACGAATTCCAATATAATGAGGATGATCATCTAATTCCCAATAACTTACTCCCACTCATCATCTGTAAAACCATACAGATGTGAGAATCATACCTGGTAAATACAACCCTGGAGCAAGGGCTAATTGGGAAATCAGTTTTCTTTTAACTGTACACAGTGAAACTGAAACATGAAAATGTTTCGTAGGGTTATTCGGGTATTCCTAGTAATGCCTCTTCCATTATCCAGATTCACAACTGTAACCGTATATTTCTTTGCCATCTCTCCAAATCCCTTTATATGTCTTTAGTCATTACCTTCTGCACACCTCTTTAGGCCAAATGGTTTTCTTCCTTCCCTACCGTTCGGCACCAGCCTATGGTTTGGAAGAAGACTATCCAACAAGCATAATGGGTGTACTGTCCTAATCGTAGGAGCACTCGTAATGAGAGAGAAGGTGAAGATAAAAGACAACTGAATAAAATCTTATTCCTATTTCTCCTGAACCAGAATCCATCCCCGAACTGGAACAAGTCCCTTCGAGTTCGTATATAACCATACGATGGAGTATCTAAAAAACTGTGGATCTTCGTAGTGATACGGAGTGTTCTGGAGAAATACAAAGGTGATGTAGAATTGGCGAAGAAATACTTGGTTTGGTCGTGAATAGCAGTCGCAATTTACTTTGCCCTCTGACTAATCCCTTTATTTGTCTTAACTTAATACCTTCTATACACCATCGTTAGGCTAATTGGTTTTCTTCATTCCCCACCGTTCGGCACCTGCCTATGGGTTGGAAGAAGACTATCCAATTTGCGTAATAGGTGTACCGTTCTAATCCAAGGAGCACTCGCAACCTGAGAGAAGGTAAAAGGAAAAGACAACTGAATAGTCCTATTCGTTTTCTCCAGAACCGGAAACCATCCTCGAATAAATTTCTTCGAGTTCGTATATAACCATATGATGGTTTTATCCAATGGAAGTGGACGTTCGTAGTAATACGGGGTATTCTGGAGAAAAGGGTAAAAGCAGGAGTGGCAATGAGGTATGCAACTCTGACAATCCAAAAGCCAGTGTTATAAGAAGGTTCGGTCAATCTTAGTCACCGAGTCATAGTCAAGGGTCGGGTCATGGTCGCTGCCAAAGAGAGAGAGAAAAGAAACACTCAGCGTGCACTCTAACCTAGATCAGAATGGTTACCAATTTATCTAATCAGGAAAACTCCCACTGTAACCTCAAATTCTCCTCCAAACCTAAAAGAAGAATTAGTCGGGATCACCCGAGGAGTAAACCAACTCATCAGTGGGAATCGGGATCCAACTATCATCGAATCCACTCACGTTATCACACTCCAGAAGGTATGCGCATATCTGGCAAGTTTCAGTTTCTTTAGAAACTCCCGATGTGTGTTTTTACCCCAAGCGGCTTATGACCTTGACAGAGGTCAACATATCATAAGTCGCAAGTCAAGTTCAACTCATCATTGTTCTTGATTAACTTAGACCCACCCACACGTGCCCTTGACAGTGGTCAAAATGACCGTGCGACTGTCCTAAATAATCCCATTTATGCAACAAACAAGCATTACCCAGCTACCAAGCACCGTGCCTTGACAGAGGTCAACATACACAGCATGAATACTAAGTAATACCTGTAAGAAACGACGGAGGGCTACGACTGGTTTTTGGTGAAAAACCTTTAACGTAATGAACTTGATATCGTTGAAGGAACCGGATAGCTTTTTATAAAAATATAGTGGCGAAAACCTTTGCTAAAGAGGTCATTCCCGGTGAAGGGATCTCGGCTCTTTCCCTGTAGAATGAGGTGCAGGATATTCCAACTGAATACCACGATGCAAAGCAAAAGTAATCGACTATAGTGAAGTTATTACCCTGACGCAAACTTCTGTCCAAGGGGTCACTCCCGGTGAGGGGATCTCGGCCCTTGCCTCGTCGACTGAGTTGCTGGATATTCATAACCGAATACCACTGTGCAAAACAAAAGAGAACGTCCTTGCAATAACAGCTTTTTTGAAAAATGTTCCAACAACATCAGAATAGGTTTGTTTAGCTTGCATTGATCCGAATCAACGCAGTCCCATCAATTGATCACATCAATAAAGAACGAAAATAATGATGTACGTATATGCCATCCGCATTCGCCACTGGGTCCCGTCATCACCCGTTAGGTTACTTAACTAACGACAGAGCGGGGACTGGACTAGCGCGGATACAAAACATATACAATATCTACTAGTATATATATCAATATATAATATTCGGTCAAGGCGTGATAAAATGCAACATCACAGAAATGTAATAAGCATCACAGAACAATACAGATATCTGGGATCCCCGGGTTTCATAGAGCCGCTACTGAAACCCGACGTTCCCCTGGTCGTGTGGATAACCTGTGTAATGAAATCCTAGACCCCTACGGACGTGGCAAGTTGCCTGCCAAAACCTGACGCGAGGCAGCCCCCTTCAACAACGTGAATGGACCACCCAGCACTTCACAGAATCCGGTAACTTGGGCACCCCTCCTTGGGTCAACCTGTACCCCCTACGAGTGCGGCGAATAGCCCGCCAATTCTAGAGTGAAGCCCCCTCCGTCTCAAAGCCATGAGATGCGGGCCCGTTGCCCTCTAGAACCCGGCTATCCGTGCACCCCTCCGCGGGGTAATCCTAGTACAGGAAGTAAAATTTATACAACGGGTACATCGACCTCAGCCCGGTCGTGCCCCAAAAGAATAATATACAAACATGCAGTGATGACAGTCCACATGTCGGACGCTCTCCCCTTAATATCAAATGTACATATACAACCAAACTGTACTACCATTGCATCCAGGCTATCCACCACGACAAATCCGCAACATCACAGCACAACACAGAACATCAACGTGAATGTCACGTTCGCAAATCCTTCTAAAAGAACTATAGCAATTAGACAGGATTTACCGATCAAATGACATTCACGGTCGCAGATATAATGTAAATTCTATGAACTAACATGTTTAAAATTTTCGATCGACAAAAATTCCCGAAGTGGGCCCGAAGTACAATACTCAGTACACAAAATAAATCTGGGCCCAAACAGAATATACCAAAAACCCCAATTCCAACACAGAGATTTACTGAAGAAATTTAGTGTACTTTGGCTACAGTACGTCGGCAGATCCGCGGCCAAAACGTGGTTCCGGCCGCGGATCCGCCGCTCTACACTGAAATCAGCCGACCAAATTTCTTCAGTTTTCTTGAAAAAGCCTGCACATATTTCTGCAATGTACCAAATAATTTTTCGAGCACAAATAAAATTCGACAGAAAGTGTATATTTGAAACTGTGGTTTTCGGAAATTCCGTTCGATCGATTTCTAAACACGTTAGAGCAAGCTAGTAAAGGTTAATGGCCTGTCTCTGATACCATATTAGTGCAGGGTAGCGCCCCGGCCGTCTGAACGAGGCCAAAATGCGGAAACAAAAACTTTTCTTTAAACAGAAACCGGTGCTACCGCGGACTATAAAACCCGGATCGGACCATTAACCTACTACTAGCTAACTAGAGAAAGGGTAGAGAGCTATACCGAGCGATCCGTGTCCTTCGGTCTTTGGCCACCATCCCGATCTCCTCGCGGCATCTCCGGTCTCGATCTCCGTCGGAAGGGCACCACATCACCGAGTCTTTTTACGGGCTCCCACCTATGAACCGAGGCAACTCGGACACGAAGTTGGCAAGCCGATGTGTCCAAGGTTGCTGTAGACTGAGTGTAGAACGCTATGTCTCGAGGGGTTGCTTGAAGTTGCCATTTGGATGTGGAGGTGGAGTAATAAGCTTGGGAGATGAACAAAAGGATTTTGTGCAAGCAAATGAGAACAATTTTCCTCACCCAAAAATTTGGACAGCCCCACCAAGTTGTGGCCGGCCATGATCAAAAGAAGAGGGGGAGGTGAGCACAAGGAGAGAATAATGCAAAAGAGAAATGAGTGATCATGATGAAAAGGGTCACACCAATATCTTTTTCAATCCCATCTCCAACAACCAAGTAATGATTAACCAATGAAAGTCAAAGTCAATCTAGAACCATCATGAAGCAACCACTTACAAAAAACACTCTCCACTTTGCTAATTTGCACATTTGCAAAAAGAACCCTCTCCATGGAAAATTCAGCCAAGGAAAGAAAGAAAGGAAAATGGCCGAAAATGGAAAGCAAGCTGGCAACTTCAAAAAACGATCCCACAATAAATTATAGGAAAACCCCGCGACTGTATATACATACCCGCATTTGTATTCTGACCGAATACAAATGCAATGAGACAAAATCTACACTGTACAATACTAGGATCCGGCTTAAACAAAAGCCCGCTAGTATTATCCATCCGAACTATAACACGTGCACAAGTGCACACGTACGTTCGAACCCTGCCATAAATCCATGCGGCCTCTACAGCGTTTCGCCCGAAACTTGAGAAACTGTCTGTGGGGGACTCTAAAGACCCGTCAATACTTTGGCTGTGGATTTAACCACTAGCACGTCAGAGGTATTAGCCGTACGTAACGGGCCACCAGGTATTGACTACAAGGGAGGTCGATGAGAGAACTCATCCTGACACCCTACTGAGCCTGTCAGTGACAATATTCGTACAGTCCGGTCCGTTTGTCTATGAGCATCGCATGGCGGGCCTAGGGGGTTGGTGAAAGTCAGACCCCCAAAAGCGGTACAAGTCGTGTCGGAGTGTAGCCCAGAACACCCTGAGATACTACTGGAATACCTACCAGTAAATCTCCTGCCTCGGCTGAGGGCTTTATGTAATGGCTTTCCTAAACACAGCGCGATCTCACCCCCAATACCGGGAGAAATGAAACCCCTGCCGATCCGCTCACCGCCTCCATGTGGCTCGGGACTGTACCCAACTAAAACCTGTTTTCACGACTCCTTTGAGCCGTGGTAGGGTAGTAATCAAAGTATAGTGGGAACTCACACGAGACAAATGACAATCTCAGGTCGATGAACTAACCTGTACACATGTCACCAGGGAACTGCTATCTGACGTCTGGTATAATACCAACTAGCATATTCCCGGCGAGTCCAGTCCGGTGTACTCATAACCCAATGAGCACCTGTATACATCTTAGGTGAACCAACTGACACCAGTGGCTTGTGAGACCGGCCACCGTCCCTCGTCGGGGTCTCGACTGTATACACTAGTCTACTCTGGAGTATCGATGCCCAGTCTCGAAAACTCCCACGACTAGGGACCTTTTAAGGATGTGCTTATTGAACCCAGCTCCTACGTATATGATCGCCATCATACTGCTGGCCGTCAAGCAAGAATCCTAAGGGCTCTATCAACGCGCAATAGTGACCTGTAAGGTGACCTAAAGCAGTACACGATGATAAAGGTAAACCAGATAGCATACTATCATCTTGAGTAAGACTGTCCTACTGGCATAGGTCCTCCCTCAATCATTGTAATCACATGCCTGTGATCCAATAATTGACTCTGAGGGCACTATCTCCAACAAATTACACCCTACAAGTTCGCCAATCTTTCAGCCAGACCAGTGTCCGTACTTTGAGGGAGGTTCCCCGTGCTTTCATACGGACCTAATTAAAATAAAACTCGTTTTCCCAGGGGGCGTAACCCCATTAACACCTTTCTAGACACCTACTTGATCGGCTAATTGTAATGCGCAAAACTCTCCCAGGAGTAACTCTTACTCGCAGTGGGTATCGGGATCCAACTATCTCATAGAAGGTATGCAATCTCATTGCAAATTTCAACACTTGAAATTCCCAATAATATTTTTCCCCAAGCGATTTATGACCTTGACAAGGTCAACAAACCATAAACCGCAAGTCAAGTTCAACCTGTTCATTTCATGATTGAATTAAACCCACCCGCACGACCCTTTACAAGGTCAACAAGGTCGTATGACTACCCTAATTCAATCGCATCATATGCGTTGCAGATAAGCACTAATTAGCTACCGTACACTACGCCTTGACAAGGTCAACAAACGCAGCACGAATACTAATTATTCCTTATCTGAAATGACGGAGGGCTACGAAAGGTTCTTAAGAAAACCTTTTGCGTAATGAACTTGATATCGTTGTAGAATCGAGTGATTTTGAAAAGGATTGTTTTTTAGGTTTTTGCTAGTTTCGCTAAAGAGGTCACTCCCGGTAAAGGGATCTTGGCTCTTTCCTCATCGAATGAGGTGTTGGATATTCATCAAGAAATACTACTATGCAAAGCAATAACTAGAGAAGCAATCAAAAGACAAAACCGAACGGGTTGTAGCATCTGCTGGCTTTTGCTAAAGAGGTCACTCCCGGTGAAGGGATCTCGGCTCTTTCCTCATCGAATGAGGTGCTGGATATTCATCAAGGAATACCACTATGCAAAGCAAAAACTAGAGCTACCCTTTTTGAAACAGGATTCTACAACATCTTTAGGTTTCTTTCTTTTTCATTAATCTCATTAATGAAGTCCCATCATTTATGCTTCCTAAACATCACAGAAGAAAAGAAAATATAACGTACGCTTATGCCATTCACATTCGCCACTGTGTCCCATCATGCACCGTTAGGTTAGATAACTAACGGTAGAGAGGGGGTAGGACTAGCGCGGATGCAAAACATAAGCAACGTTTATTATATATCATATATATAATATAAAGCATTTGTCTCAGGCAGTTATATGATCTCATCACAGAACATTGCAGCAGAAGTCAACATATGAAATATTATTTATATACTAGGAGTTTCGCGTTTTAAATTAAGCCAGTAAAAAAAACACGGATTCCACGGTCGTGATGAATAGCCAAACCCATATCCCCAGACCCCTACGATAGAGGCAAGCAACCCTACCAATTCTAGAGTTAGGAGACCCAGTCTCGACTCCTCGAGATGGTCTCCCACTGGACTCTAGAACCTGGTTACTTATGCTCCCCATCATGAGTTATCCTAATGCGGAAAAGTAAATAATATACATCAATGGTGACATCATCCTCAACCAGGAAGAGTCCCAATAAAAGAATATTACATACAGTTTTTGTTAGATATATGTATGCCCTAGAGGCCATTATATGATAGTGTATGTACCGGTATGTGTATATATATATATATGTATATATTCAGGGGACAATCTTGCTCGACATGATAGTATGCTATCTGGTTGCACCTTTTATCTTGACATGTTCATTTGATCACGCTTTCATTCATTTGGTACATGTTGATATAGCCCTTAGAATGATGCAGGACTACTGAGATTATGATGCGGATCATACTAGTGGGACATGTGTAGTCTATAAGCATATCCTTAAAATATTTCTAGTCGTGGGTGTATCGAGACGGGGCATCGATATCACCAGAGTAGAAGAGCGTATACATTACTTGTCCCATATGATGGGCGATGGATGATCACATATCCATTGGTGTGGTGACACCAAAGATTGTATACGGGTGCTCAGTGGAGACTGGATACACTGAACGGACTCTCCGAGAACTCCTATATGGTATTATATCTATCGTCGGATAGCAGTTCTCAGGTGACACTGGTACAGTTTAGTCTGTAGACCAGAGATCGTCATAGAGTCTTGTGTGTCCTCCCACTGTACTTTGATCTCCACCCTACCACGGCTCTATTGAGTCGTGCAAACAGATGGATTTTGGGTACAGTCCCGAGGCACATGGAAGCAATGAGCGATAGGAGGAGTTTCTGTTAGTTATATGTATGCCCTAGAGGCCATTACTGTACATACGATGTATATTGTAGTGGATGCTTGGACATATATAGGGAGGACTTTCTTGCTCGACATGATAGTACGCTATCTGGTTGCTCTTTATCTTAGCATATACTCTGGTTGTCTCTATATACATGTTGATAAAGCTCTTAGGATATGTACTCGACTACTGGGACTATGATGAGATCATACTAGTGGGGCAACGGTAGTCGACGAGTACATCCTATAACTGTTCCTAGTCGAGGGTGTATCGAGACAGGGCATCGATACACTAGAGTAGACTAGCGTATACGCACCTTGACCCATATGATGGGCGACGGATGATCCCATATCCATCGGTGTTTGACATCAAGGATGGTGTACGGGTGCTCAGTAGAGACTGGGTACACTGGACGGACTCGCCGAGAACTCCCAGATGGTATTATACCTCACGTCAGATGGCAGTTCTCCGCTGACACTGGTACAGAGTAGTCTGTTGACCCGAGATCGTCATAGAGTCTTGTGTGATTCCCACTGTGCTTTGATTTCTATCATACCACGTCCAAGAGGGCGTGCAAAAAGGTGGCTTTTGGGTACAGTCCCGAATCATATGGAGGCAATGAGCGATAGGAGGGGATTCGTCTCTCCCGGTATAGGGAGTTGATGTTGCGCTGTGTTCGATTGGCTATAACTGGAAATCCCTGGCCAGGGTTGCTGAGATTTACTGGTAAGTGTTATTAGTAGTTTCTCGAACTGTTATAGACCTCATATCGACATGACTTATCGAGCTACTGGGGTCTGACGTTTACCAGCCCTAGGCGAGATATGCGACATATCAGACGACGAGACCGGACTGTACAGGAGTGTTGCTGATTGGATTCACAGGAGAATGTATAGGTTTGCGTGTTGATTTTCTGAGCGCTCAATACCTGGGTGGCTGTTACGTTTAGCTGACCGCTTGCAGCTTGTGGGTGTTTGATATGATCATCACCTACTGCCGGCGTATTGAAGATTCTTTAGAGTCCTACACAGAGGTTTCTTGGCTCAGGCAAAATGAAGTAGGAGCACATATGTGATATGTGCGGGACCGAGGATAATGCGGTATGTGATACCGTATTGGATTCTCGCGATATGAGATATCGGCCGGGTATATGTGATATAGCCGGGTCATCGTATTAGTCGGTTATATGCAATAAAGCCGGATTGACGGATCAAGTGTTGATTCGATAATATAATGTATAATAATATATATAATATAATAAATTACATTAACTAATATTAGCTCACTAAAAGATTCTTTTTCTCACTCGGGTAATACATTGATATATGTTGATTGTATTATTTTATTTTGTTACAATAAATATTGTATATGTGATATATAATATTGTAACATGATATGATTACTAATGCAACATGTTTAGTGGAGTTTAAACATGGTTAGGGTTTGGATTAGGGTTAAGACTTCTAGTAGATTCTAGAAGCTTTTCTTTTGTCTTGGAAAAGATATTATGCTTGATATTTTCAAGTGACTCACCTTTAACTCAACCCAAACCCTAGCCCTAGTTAAATCTCTACAAGGGTTTAGTTGACCATGGTTGCATTATTCATCATTATTATCCTTTCATTATTCATCACAAAAGGGAGCTTATGAAGTGAAGGACCGGATCTACAAAGGTTGTAATCCCTTTCACTTAGTGTTAAAGTGTTTAACATGCTTGTTTTCGCCTAATCTCTAGTTTAAAGATCCGGCTTTGGGTTGTTCGGCACGGCTAAATTTTAATCGGGCATGGTAGATGCCTCGTAGACCCTTGTGTGTGTGCCTAGCATCCCTACAGTGGTATCAGAGCCAAGCTAGAGCTTTAGGCGAAGTCTGAGCGAAGTTTAAAGTCCGATCAAACCCGGATACCCCGATACGAATCCTTCTCTGGACAATTTTCAAAAATGTGGTTTTTTATGAATTAAAAATGCTCAGAAAAACAAACAGGAAAAACTAAGAATTACTGTGAAGTACGGCCTACTAATTCATTCATTTCGCCGCGGAACCGCCGCCAAACCCTTGGTTTGGCCGAGGTTCCGCGGCTAAAATATTGAATTAGTCCCTTGAATTTGACATATTTATTCTTAGGTCCTTTCTTGTCATTTTTTTTGGGAATTTTTTAATTTCACTCAAGTGTTGAGCTTTCTAGGGTTGTATTGGGGACTCGTTGATTCGATCGGATAATTTAACTTTGTTTAGTTTGTCCGGGTATTTTTTAGATCGTGTTAAAAAGTTCGACCGGATATCAATAACTCACTTTTTCTCCTGCCGGAAAATTTCCAAGCGTTGGATTTTTTCATAGTTTAGGAACGTTCTAAGTCGTGCAAGTAACGCGGTGGACCCTTTAGAAGACAACAAACCTTAGCTCGATTATGTGACCGTCTTGAACTGCCTCTGAACCTTAGGGTTTGTGGCAGTACGGCGTACTACATGTGAGGCGTTGGCTTGACCTTTTACGGCTGGACCATTGGTACTGTAGCATGTGATGGATGTTTTTAAACTAAATTCAAGAGTTGAGAACTATTTGAAAAAACTTGGGTGTTTGATTATTCGATCGGAAAGTTTAACATTGTCTATTTATCTGGAATGTGATACAATAATTGGAATCCACATGTAGTTATGAGATAACTAATTTGAACGTTATAAATCTAGCGGTTCAGTCTCAAATGATCGGTTGCCACGGGATTTTGATGCGATTAAAAGTCCGTCGCAATCACGTAGCGTACGCGGATACTCGCCGGGTAAACTTAATAGATAGCCATGCCCCATAGCCCCAACCAAGTGACTGTAGGAGAACCCCGTCGCCAAAAGCATCCGTTTGGGTGCTCGCGGTAGCGGTGTTCCACCTTAGTGCACTTCGTCGACGGCATCCGGGGGAGCGGCCGTCTACTAAAGTTTGCGATGAGCATTCGATCTGGTTGTCGGGAATCTTGTTGAATTGCCCGACTTGTTATTGAAAAGAGTTTTCGATAATGAGACTAAAATGCGGGGTTTATAATAGTTAGGCATGCGATATCTAAGGAATTCATTTGGTTAGGCATGCGATGTTTAAACAGGTTGCGGATTCCAACTGTTGTAGTTTTACACTTTCTTTTCTGTGACCATATGCGTAGTATGTGGTGTATCACCGGCTTCGTTGGTATACATCAACGACAATCGGGATACGCATATTTGCTTACGTTGATGATATGAGATATTATGTGTTGCTGTGATATATTATATTGGATCGTCGCGTTTTGAATAGCCGGGGGTTTTATGTGAGATGGGAGTTTTTCTTTATCATTCATGTAAAATTCATTTGTATGTAATATTCTTTTATTGGGGCACTTCCGGGCTGAGGATGATGTCACCGTTGTATATTATTTACTTTTCCGCATTAGGTAGACCCAAGGCGGGGAGCACAAGTAACCGGGTTCTAGGGTCCAGTGGGAGACCATCTCGAGGAGTCGGGACCGGGTCTCCTAACCCTAGAATTGGCTGTGTTGCTTGCCGCTCTCGTAGAGGTCTAGGGATGTGGGTTTGGCTATTCATCGCGACCGTGGAATCCGTGTTTTATACAGGCTCGTATTAAAAACACGGACGTCCTAGTATATCCAATATTTCATATATGTTCTTCTGCTGCAATGTTCTGTGATGAGATCATATTACTGCCTGAGACGAATGTTTATATTATATACATGAGATATATATTATATATTATTGATTTCGTTTCATATCTGATGCTTGTGAAGCATATTAAAATGGGACTTCGTTAATGAGATTAATGAAATAAAAGATACCTAAGATGTTGTAGAAACTTGTTTAAAAACTGGTAGCTCTAGTTCTTGCTTTGCATAGCGGTGTTCCTTGTAGAACATCCAGCACCTTATTCGATAAGGAAAGAGCCAAGATCCCTTCACCGGGAGTGACCTCTTTAGTGAAACTAGCAGATGCTACAAACTCGGTTTGTCTTTTGATTGTTTTTATAGTTTTTGCTTTGCATAGTGATATTTGTGAAATATCCTGCACCTTATTCGATGATGAAAGAGCCGACGATCCCTTCACCGGGAGTGACCTCTTTAGCAAAACTAGAAAAGCCTAAAAAAAACACTCCATTTAAAATCACTCGATTCTACAACGATATCAAGTTCATTACGCAAAGGGTTTTCTTAAAAACCTGTCGTAACCCTCCGTCATTTCAGATAAGTAGTATTTAGTATTCGTACTACGTTTGTTGGCCTGCATCAAGGCGTAGTGTACGGTAGCTAACTGGTGCTTATCTGCAGCATACGATGCGATTGAATTAGGGTAGTCATGCGACTTTGTTGGCCTGCGTCAAGGGTCGTGCGGGTGGGTTTAATTCAATCAGGAAATGTACGGGTTGTAGGGTTCCTAGGCACTCTTGTGAAGGTTCAAAAGGCATCAAACATGCCCGGATTAAATTTTAGACGTGCCGAACAACCCAAAGCCGGGATCTTTGCTAGATTATTAGGGTTTAACATGCAATAAGATAACTTTTATCTAAGTGTGAGGGATTACAACCTTTGTAGTCCGCTCCTTCACTTCACAAGCTCCGAGTAGAAGTCCCTTTGCCGCGATCCACGATCTCCCGGACTCATGAGAGGCTCCACGACTCGAACGATCCATGCTAGCTCGAAGTATTCCAAATCTCCGATGATCTACCTTGAAGTTGCTTCGACTCAAGCTTTCTCACTCAAAAGAGTAGAACACACTAATCCCATGGGCTAGATGAGATGAGGATGAGAGAGTAGTGATTTTGCTTTCTTTTTAAATCATTTTCTCAATTTATTTTCATCACTTAAGAAAAACTAGCAAGCTTTCAGGAAGAAGCAAGAAGATGATAATGAAAAGATAATGATAATCTTTTTCTTTTGTGATGAATAGAAATATAAATCATATGATTGATATATAACCATGGTCAAGGATGAATGGATAAGAATGAGTAGAGAGTTAACTAGAGTTAGGGTTTGGTTGGGTTAAATGAATGTGTCATTCTAAATATCTTAAGAATGACAAAACAAGAAAGCTTCTAGAAGGAACTTGAAGCTACTAACCCTAATCAAACCCTAACCTCAATTAATCATCCTTAAACATGTTTAACAATTAATCATCTCATGTCACAATAATATATATCACATATATATTATATATTTGCAACAAAAGAAAATAATACAATTAACATATATCGCATATATATCAATGTATCACCCACTGAGAAAATGAAATAATAAAGCAAGCCAATATTAGTTAATATAATAATATATCATATATATATTATTATATATTAAATCATCGAATCAACACTTGATCCGACGATCCGGCTATATCGAATATAACCGACTAATATATCATGTACCGATTCATCGAATCAACACTTGATCCGATGACCCGGTTCATATCCATATATCGCGAGAATATAATACGGTATCCCATATCGCATTATTCACGCTCCTGCGCATATCACATATGCGCCACTACTCCGTTTCGCCTGAGCCAAGAAACCTCTGTGTAGGACTCTAAAGAATCGTCAATACGCCGGTAGCAGGTGATGATCATATCAAACACCCACAAGCTGCAAGCGGTCAGCTAAACGTAACAGCCACCCAGGTATTGAGCGATCAGAAGATCAACAAGCTAGCCTGTGCGTTCTCCTGTGAATCCGATCAGTAACACTCCCGTACAGTCCGGTCTGTTCGTCTGATATGTCGCATATCAAGTCTAGGGGTGGTATACGTCAGACCCCAGTAACCGATAAGTCGTGTCGATGTATGGCTCATAACGGGTCGAGAAACTACTAGTAACACTTACCAGTAAATCTCTATATCAGCCCTGGCCAGGGACTTCCAGTTATAGCCAATCGAACACAGCACAACATCAACTCCCTATACCGGGAGAGACGAATCCCCTCCTATCGCTCATTGCCTCCATGTGATTCGGGACTGTACCCAAAAGCCACCGTTTTGCACGCCCTCTTGGACGTGGTAAGGTGGAAATCAAAGCACAGTGGGAATCACACAAGACTCTATGACGATCTCGGGTCTTCAGACTACCCTGTACCTGTGTCACCGGAGAACTGCCATCTGACGTGTGGTATATCACCATCTGGGAGTTCTCGGCGAGTCCGTCCAGTGTACCCAGTCTCCACTGAGCACCCGTACACCATCTCTGATGTCTAACACCGATGGATATGGGATCATCCATCGCCCATCATATGGGTCAAGATGCGTATACGCTAGTCTACTCTGGTGTATCGATGCCCTGTCTCGATATACTCTCGACTAGGAACAGTTATAGGATGTACTCATCGACTACCGCGGCTCCACTAGTATGATCTCATCATAGTCCCAGTAGTCGAGTACAAACCCTAAGGGCTTTATCAACATGTGAGAGTAAAACAGTAAACCAATACAAGTCAACATGTTAAGATAAAGTGAAACCAAATAGCATACTATCATGACGAGCAAGAAAGTCATCTCTATATATAACCAAGCATCCATTATAATATACATCATATGTATAACAATGGCCTCTAGGGCATATACATAACTAACACGGGTTGAACTTGACTAGCGGACTATGGTTTGTTGGCCTGCGTCAAGGTCATAGCACGCTAGGGGTAAAATATTATTGGGAATTTCAAGTGTTGAAATTTGCAATGAGATTGCATACCTCCTATGAGATAGTTGGATCCCGATACCCGCTGCGAGTAAGAGTTACTTCTGGGTGAGTTTTACACATTACAATTAGCCGCTCAAGTAGGTGTCTAGAAAGGAGTTAACGGGGTTACGCCCCTGGGAAAACGAGGTTTATTTTAATTAGGTCCGGGCGAAAGCACGGGGAACCTCCCTCAAAGTACCGGTACTGGCCTGGCTGAAAGATTGGCGAACTTGTAGAGTGTAATTAATCCCGGCTAGTCTTTCCTTTTAGGGTTTGAAGGAAGATTTGACTAAAATAGTGGGAGACATCCTGATTAGATAAATTGATAACCAATCTAATCTTGTAAAAGCGCACGCTAAGTGTTTTTCTTCTCTCTCTCTCTCCAGGTAGCGACCATATCACGCCTTAATCAAGATAATAATACGGATGTATTGACCGAACCCGCTTGTTATACTGAGCTGGGGAACGTTGGTCCCGCTCCAACTTATAATTGTTATAAGACAGAGCAGGAAATTGGGGAATACCAGATTTCCCGTGCCGCCCAAACGAAGAAAGTGCATGTTGATGCATCTTCTTCGGGCGTGTTCATTACAGAGAACTGTTTCTCAGTATCCTTTACGTCCTGGGTATGAGATATCGGATCAGGATCCCGCATATGTAATTTGTTACATGGGCTACAGATAGGTAGAGAACTGAGAACGGGTGATAAGTTTTCATGAGATAGAAACGGTGCAAGTGTTGCAGCCAAGTCTGTTGGTCACTATCACCCTGTATTACCATAATACATTGATTCTGAACGAATGTTATTAGATACCGAACCTGATATACAATATCATATCAGTCTCTTTATTAGTAAAGAAAGGATATAATTTTGTATAGTTGGATAATGTTTTGAACATTTCCTATATCAACAGTTGATCGGTTCAGGCACGTTATCTAAAAGCATTGACGTTCTAAATCAAACTACAGTTCTTAGTATACGGAACACACACAAGAGGAAGAGTTCAGAAATGAATGAATCCTTCTTGAGGCATTGTAGACTAGGTCATATCAATGCGACCCGACTAGCTGAAGTTACATTAAGATGCATATTTAAATTTGTTTGAATTTACATCTTGTGAAACTTGCCGGTCATGTCACAAAGATAAGATGACCACAGCTCTGTTTATTGGAAACAGAGAAAGAGTTAGTGAACTTTTGGGTTTGATACAAGATGATGTATGATAGGTCCCCAGTCTACACATGCCAAGACCGGTTCTTTATACTTCATTGCATTCACTGTTTATCTCTCAAGATTCGGACATATGTTCCCGTTGAAACACAAGTCTGAACCTTTTGAGATATTCACAGAATATAAGTTAGAAGTAGAGAACCAAAAATGGGTATAAGTATTATGTCCTTTGATGAGATCAAGGAGGAGAATACTTGAGCACGAAATTCCTGGACTATTCTAAAGGAGAATGAGATTCTCTCTCGGCATTACTCCTCCGTATACACCATAGCAGATGGTATATCGGGGCGGAGCAATAGCACCCTATGTGATATGGTGTGCTCTATGATGAGTACTACTGAGTTTCCTATTTCCTTTTGGGAGTTATGAACTTGAGAAGCTGCATACCTATTGAATAAGGTTCCAATCAAATCAGTTGCCTACCACTTCATATGTGATATGGAATGGGAAGAGCCCATATCTTAAGTTTGTTAAGATTCGGGGTTGTCCGGACTATGTATAAAAGCAAAATCCGGACAACCTCGAGGCAAAGTCAGATCTGTGGAAGTTTGTAGGATATCCCAAGCATTCGCAAGGGAATATCTTCTACCTAGCCGAGGAACAAAAATGTTTTGTTTCTCAGCATGCCACCTTTGTGAAAGGGAATTTCTTGTGAAGAAATTATTGGTCATGAGGTAGAACTGGAAAGAGTTCCAGCTATACAAACTACAGCAGATGATTTGGTACTGTAGGGTTCCTAGACACCCTAATGAGGTCTCACAAGGCATCAACCATGCCAATTTCAAATTTAAACGGTGCCGAGAAACCCTAGAACGGATCGTTGGCTAGATTTCTAGGCGAAACAGTAAACTAGTTAACACTTAACTACAAGTAAACGGAAATACAACCTTTGTAGATCCGGTGCTCCACCTCCATAGCTCCGCAACGAAGTCCCCTCGCTGTCCAAATGAATTCCCGGGCTCTAGCGTCGGCTTCGTCGGAGAAATGGTGAGCTAGGTCGTCGATGTCCATGCCGAAGATGATCTACGTCGAGGCATCGCTAGATCAAGCTCCACCTTCACCAAGCCATGAAAACTTGTGAAGGAAACACCTTATACTACTTGGCAAGAGGTAGAGGATGAAGAAATAGGAAGTGGGTAGACTTTAGAATTGGATTTCTCACTTGTTTTCATCAATCACCATTGATGAAATAAGGTTTCTTCATGTGTCAAGATGAAGAAGAAGATAGAAATGTGTTATGATAAGTATATATTAAATAGAAAATAAATCAAATACTTATCATAAACTAACCATGGTCTAGTGTAGAGAATGGATTATGGTTAAGTGGGATGGTTAGGGTTAAGCATGAGACAAAATGGTTACTAAAGTCAATGCTTCATGAAGGTTCAAAGAATAAAACAAAACTAGCAACCATTCTTCTCATTATCATTTCGATAATAAATAAATAAATAAATAGATATGAAAATATAAACCCTAATCATTTAAATAACCATGGTTCAATCTTTACACAAACTCAAGTAAACTTGTATCATCAAACATGATACACCCAAGTGCACAAAATCATATCGCATATACAATGCGCACATCCGAGTGAGAAAATCCATCTTAAGTGAACCAATACTAGTTAATGCAAAGTAATATATCAAATATATAATTATGCATTAAATCATTAAATCAACACTTGATTTAACGATCCGGTCATATCGCATATAACCGGCTAGTATCCTATGTATCGGCTTATCGAATCAATCTTCGATTCGATAACTAGGTTATATCGCATACAACCACTCGACACATTCATCGCGAGAATGAAATACGGTATCACATACACGCATTATTCTCGGTCCCACACATATCTCATATGCGCTCCTATTTCGTTTCGCTTGAGCCAGGAAACCTCTGTGTAGGACTCTAAAGACTCGTCAATACGCCGACAGCAGATGATGATCATATCAAACACCCACAAGCCGCAAGCGGTCTGCTAAACGTAACGGCCACCCGGGTATTGAGCGATCAGAAGATCGACGAGCAAGCCCGCTCACACTCCAGTGAATCCAACCAGTAACACTACCGTACAGTCCGGTCTGATCGTCTGATATGTCGCATATCTCGCCTAGGGGTGGTAAACGTCAGACCCCAATAGCTCGATAAGTCGTGTCGATATGAGGTCTATAACAATTCGAGAAACTACTGGTAACACTTACCAGCAAATCTCAGCAACCCTGGCCAAGGATTTCCTGTTATAGCCAATCGAACACAGCGCAACATCAACTCCCTATACCGGGAGAGACGAATCCCCTCCTATCGCTCATTGCCTCCATGTGATTCGGGACTGTACCCAAAAACCACCGTTTTGCACGCCCTCTTGGACGTGGTAAGATGGAAATCAAAGCACAGTGGGAACCACACAAGACTCTATGACGATTTCGGGTCAACAGACTACTCTGTACCAGTGTCACCAGAGAACTGCCATCTGACGTAAGGTATAATACCATCTGGGAGTTCTTGGCGAGTCCGTCCAGTGTACCCAGTCTCCACTGAGCACCCGTATATCATCTCTGATGTTAAACACCAATGGATATGGGATCATCCATCGCCCATCTGTATGGGTCGAGAAGGTATACGCTAGTCTACTCTGGTATATCGATGCCCCGTCTCGATACACCCACGACTAGGGACTTTGAAGGATGTACTTATGGACTACCATGTCCCCACTAGTATGATCCGCATCATAGTCCAGGTAGTCAAGTACACATCCTAAGAGCTTTACCAACATGTAACAGAGAGACAATCAGTGTACACGTTAAGGTAAAGAGCAACCAGATAGCATACTATCATGTCGAGCAAGAAAGTCCTCCCTATATATGTCCCAGCATCCACTACAATATACATCCAATGTATAGTAATGGTCTCTAGGGCATACATATAACTAACAATCTCCCACTTGCACTAAGGCCATCTGATAGCAGTGGTTGTAGTATCTCATACTCAACCATCCCATAAAAATCTCTCTCTGGGAACAGGCCTTTGTGAGTGGATCCGCTGTGTTGTCCTCTGAGTCTACTCTCCTAACCTCGATCTCCTTGGATATCAACCATCTCCATGATCAGGTGATACTGCCTTAGAATATGTCTGGATCACTGATGGGACGGACGTTCCTTGGCAAAAGCCACAACTCCATTGTCACACAATGGGAGGAACAAAGTTCATCTTATGAACTAATATACACCCAGACTGCCTCTTTGGTAGCATCTTAAGTAGCGATGTATCCAGCCTTTATCGTCTAGTATGCCACGGTATCTAGCTTGGAACTCTTCCAACATACCGTCCCTTTTACTGAGGGTAAAGACAATGCATGTGACCGACATTCAGTCGTCTTTATCACCCTGGAACCATTCCAGTGATTCTCCCCAGGGTCGATTGATACCTTCTCACTACAACTAGTGAGAATCCTAACATCCATTTAGATCTATCTCATAGATCCAAAACCTAGGATTTAGTAGGTATCACTTTGATCCTATTTGGAGAATCATTGTGATAAGCGGAGATTGATCGAGCGTAGCATAGGAAACTCCTTCCCTATCAAGAGTATGTCATCCACGTACTCTACGAGGATCGTCACCATACTCCCTACTACCTTCTTGTTTATACAAGGTTCATCTACCATTTTGATGATGTCAACTTCTTTGACTAATCCATCAAAACAGATGTTCCAACTCCGCGATGCCTGCTTTATCCTATAAAGCATCTTGCACACGTTTCCGCTGCTCCCACTGTCTACGAGGCCCTCTGGCTGTGTACTTATAGACGCACTCTTCTAAAATATCATTTAGAAAAGCAGTCATGACACCCAACCGCCAGATATCATAGTCATGGTATGTAGCCGTGGCAAGTAGGATCTGGATGGACTTAAACCTAGCTCCTTAGAAAAAGGTTTCCTCATGATCCACACCTGGTCAATGATGCAAACCTTTAACAATTCTAGTTTTGAAAGTCTCAACTTTTCCATCTACACCAAGTAATCTTCTCAAGATATACTTGCTCCTGATGGGGATTTAACCCTTCAGATATAGCAGCCAAAGTCCATACTTTGTTGGTGTACATGGATTCCATCTCAGATCGCTAAGCATCCAGCCATTCTTACAGAGTCCCACTCCAGATGGCCAGCTCAAAACAAGTTGGGTCATCATCTCATGATGCAATCCTCGCTCCCACTGTCATAGAGAAACCGAAATATCTCTCAGGTGGGTGAGGAACTCTACTAGATCGGCGGAGAGGCCGAGGTTCGTTGGTAACTATTGAATCCTTTGGTTCTTTCAAATCATCTGCTGTAATTTGTATAGCTGGAACCTTTCCAGTTCTACATTACAGACTTTGCCTCGGGCTTGTCCGGATTTTGCTTTCAGACATAGGCCGGTCAACCCCAAATCTTAACTAGCTTAAGACATGGGTTCTTCCCTTTCCATATCACATATGAAATGGTAGGCAACTGATTTGATTTGAACCCTATTCAATAGGTATGCAGCTTCTCAAGTGCATAACTCCCAAAAAGGAAATAGGTAACTCAGTAGTACTCATCATAGAGCACACCTTGTCATATAGGGTGTGATTGCTCCGCCCTGATATACCATCGTGCTATGGTGTATACAGAGGAGTAATGCTGAGAGAGAATCTCATTCTCCTTTAGAATAGTCCAGTATTTCCGTGCTCAAGTATTCTCCTCCTTGATCTCATCATAGGACATAATACTTATACCCGTATTCTGGTTCTCTACTTCTCGCTTATATTCTGTGAATATCTCAAAAGGTTCGGACTTGTGTTTCAACAGGAACATAGGTCTGAATCTCGAAAGATCATCAGAGAATGTAATGAAGTATAAAGAACCAGTCCTGGCATGTGTAGACAGGAGACCTTACATACATCATCATGTATCAGTCCCAAGAGTTCATTAACTCTTTCTCTGTTTCCAATAAACAGAGCTGGTGTCATTGTATCTTTGTGATATGACTAGCGAGTTTCACAAGATGTAAATTCAAACTGATTTAAATATGCATCTACATGTAACTACAGCCAGTCGGGTCGCATAGATATGACCTAGTCTACAATGCCTTAAGAAGGATTCGTTCATTTCTGAACTCTTCCTCTTGTGTGTGTTCCGTATGCTAAGAACTGTAGTTTGATTTAGAACATCAATGCTTTTAGATAACGTGCCTGAACCGATCAACTTTTGATATAGGAAATGTTCAAAACATTATCCAACAATACAAAATTTTATCATTTCTTTACTAATAAAGAGACTGATATGATTTTGTATATCAGGTTCGGTATCTAATAACATTCGTTCAGAATCAATGTATTGGTAATACAGGGTGACAGTGACCGACAGACTTGGCTGCAACACTTGCCCCGTTTTCTGCCTCATGAAACTTATCACCCGTTCTCAGTTCTCTACCTTTCTGTAGCCCTATGTAACAGATTACATATCTGGGATCCTGATCTGGTATCACATACCCAGGACGTAAAGAATACTGAGAAACAGTTCTCTGTAATGAACACACCCGAAGATGATGCATCAGCATGCACTCTCTTCGTTTGGGCGGCACGGGAATTCTGGTAATCCCCTATTTCCTGCTCTGTCTTATAACAATTATAAGTTGGAGCGGGACCAACGTTCCCCAGCTCAGTATAACAAGCGGGTTCGGTCAATATTCCGTATTATTATCTTGATTAAGGCGTGATATGGTCGCTACCTGGAGAGAGAGAGAAGAAAACACTCAGCGTGCGCTCTGTCAAGAATAGATTAGTTATTATTTTATCTAATCAGGATGGCTCCCACTACTTTTTATCAAATCTTCCTTCAAACCCTAAAAGGAAAGACTAGCCGGGATTAATTACACACTACAAGTTCGCCAATCTTTCAGCCAGGCCAGTGTCGGTACTTTGAGGGAGGTCCCCCGTGCTTTCACACGAACCTAATTAATGTAAACCTCGTTTTTCCAGAGGCGTAACCCCGTTGACACCTTTCTAGACACCTACTTGATCGGCTAATTATAATGTATAAAACTCTCCTAGGAGTAACAATTACCCACAGCGGGTATCGGGATCCAACTATCTCATAGAAGGTATGCAATCTCATTGCAAATTTCAACACTTGAAATTCCCGATAATATTTTGCCCCTAGCGTCCTATGACCTTGACGGAGGCCAAACAACCCATAGTCCGCTAGTCAAGTTCAACCCGTCATTTCCTGATTGAATTAAACCCATCCGCACGACCCTTGACGGAGGCCAAACAACGCCGTACGAATACCCTAATCCAATCGCATCATATGCTAGCAGATAAGCACTAGTTAGCTACCGTACACTACGCCTTGACGGAGGCCAAACAACCGCAGCACGAATACTAACTAGTACGTATCTGAAATGACGGAGGGCTACGACAGGTTTTTCTGAAAACCTATTGCGTAATGAACTTGATATCGTTGTAGAATCAAATAATTTTAAAATGGACTGCTTTTGAGGCTTTTCTAGTTTTGCTAAAGGAGTCATTCCCGGTGAAGGGATCGTCGGTCCTTTCCTCGTCGAATGAGGTGCGGGATATATCATATATATCACTGTGCAAAGCAAAAACACTTAAAAGCAATCAAAAGACAAACCGAGTGTGTAGCATCAGCCAGTTATTGCTAAAGGAGTCACTCCCGGTGAAGGGATCTCGGTCCTTTCCTCATCGAATAAGGTGCAGGATATATCATATATACCTCTGTGCAAAGCAAGAACTGTAGCCACCTGTTTTTATTTTGAAATTCGATTCTACAACATCTTAGGTTTCTTTTATTTCATTAATCACATTAATGAAGTCCCATCATTTAAGTACCTAAACATCACAGATAAATACGACGTACACTTATGCCATCCGCATTCGCCTCGATGTCCCCTCGTGCACCGTTAGGTTAGGTAACTAACGGCAGAGCGGGGCAGGGCTAGCGCGGGTGTAAAACATAAGTAACGCCTATATAATATATCATATATACTATATACTGTATCTATCACAGAACATCATATGATCACATCACAGATATCGCAGCAGAAGAAACATATGAAATATTGGATATACTAAGACGTCCGTGTTTTCAATACGAGCCAGTATAAAACACGGATTCCACGGTCGCGATGAATAGCCAAACCCACACCCCTAGACCCCTACGAGAGCGGCAAGCAACCCTACCAATTCTAGAGTTAGGAGACCCGGACTCGACTCCTCGAGTTGGTCTCCCTCTGGACTCCAGAACCCGGTTACTTGTGCTCCCCTCCTTGGGTCTATCCTAGTGCGGAAAAGTAAATAATATACAAACGGTGACAACTTCCGCAACCTGGAAGCGCCCCAATAAAAGAATATTACATACAAGTTTTTACATGAATGAAAATGAAAAACACTCATCTCACATAAAAACCCCCGGCTATTCAAACACGACGATCCAATATAACATATCCAGCAACACATAACATCACATGTCATCAACGTAAGTAAATATGCACATCCCAATTGTCGTTGACATATAGCAACGAAACCGGCGATATCACATATTACACTTACGGTCACAGAAAAGAAAGTGTAAAACTACAACAGTTGGAATCCGCAACCACCTCAGACATCGCATGCCTGACCAAATGAATTTCTTAGACATCACATGCCTAACAATTATAAACCCCGCATTTTAGTCTCATTATCGAAAACTCTTTTCAATATCAAGTCGGGCAATTCAACAAGATTCCCGACATCCTGATCAAATGCTCGTCGCAAACTTTAGTAGGCGGCCGCACCCCCGATGCTGTCGACGAAGTGCACTAAGGCGGAACACCGCTTCTGCGAGCACCCGAACGGATGCTTTCGGCGACGGGGTTCTCCTACAGTCACTTGGTCGGGGCTATGGAGTGAGGCTGTCTATTAAGTTTACCCGGCGAGTATTCGCGTACGCTACGTGATTGCGACGGACTTTTGATCGCATCAAAATTCCGTGGCAACCGATCAAGTGAGACTAAAGTGCTATGTTTATAACATTCATTCAGTTATCTCATAACTTCTTGTGAATTCCAATTATTGTATCACATTCCAGATAAATAGAAAATGTTAAACTTTTCGATCGAACAGTCAAACACCCAAGTTTTCCCGATACAGATCAACACATGAAACAAGTCTAACAACATTCAGTTCGTGCCTCAGTACCAACGGTCCAGCCGTAGAAGGGTCAAGCCAACGCCTCACATGTGGCATGCCGTACTCCCCCAAACCCGAAGGTTCAATGGGCAGTTCAAGACGGTCACATAATCGAGTTATGGTTTGTTGTCTTCTAGAGGGTCCATCGCGTTACTTGCACTACTTAGAACGTCGTTAAACTACGGAAAAATCCAACACTTGGAAATTTCCCGACAGGGGAAAAATTGGGTATTTATATCCGGTCGAACTTTTTAACATATTCTAAAATTTATCCGGAAAGCCACATAGACAAAATCTGATAATCCGATCGAACATTCGAATCCCCAAAACAACCCAGAAAATTCAACTCTTGAATTACTATTAAAAATTCCCAGAAAATCCAGCATAATTTAATAAGAGTTACTGTGCAAACAGTGGAGGATTACGTCATCAATAGGCCGCGGAACCGCCGCATAAGCCATGCTTATGCCGCGGTTCCGCCGCACACTATACTGTTCATGCAAAACTTTTTGCGCCGTAATTCTTAGATTTCCCTGCTGAATTTTTTAGCAATTTTTAATTTGGAAAAATCCCATTTTTTGAAAAAAAAGGACAGAGAGCTATTTTTGAGTTGGGTTTCGGGTTCGTTCGGGTTTCAAATTCCGTCTAGACTTCGCCTAAGGCTCTAGCTAGGCTCTGATACCACTGTAGGGTTCCTAGGCACCCTAATGAGGTCTCACAAGGCATCAACCATGCCAATTTCAAATTTAAACGGTGCCGAGAAACCCTAGAACGGATCGTTGGCTAGATTTCTAGGCGAAACAGTAAACTAGTTAACACTTAACTACAAGTAAACGGAAATACAACCTTTGTAGATCCGGTGCTCCACCTCCATAGCTCCGCAACGAAGTCCCCTCACTGTCCAAATGAATTCCCGGGCTCTAGCGTCGGCTTCGTCGGAGAAATGGTGAGCTAGGTCGTCGATGTCCATGCCGAAGATGATCTACGTCGAGGCATCGCTAGATCAAGCTCCACCTTCACCAAGCCATGAAAACTTGTGAAGGAAACACCCTATACTACTTGGCAAGAGGTAGAGGATGAAGAAATAGGAAGTGGGTAGACTTTAGAATTGGATTTCTCACTTGTTTTCTTCAATCACCATTGATGAAGTAAGGTTTCTTCATGTGTCAAGATGAAGAAGAAGGTAGAAATGTGTTATGATAAGTATATATTAAATAGAAAATAAATCAAATACTTATCATAAACTAACCATGGTCTAGTGTAGAGAATGAATTATGGTTAAGTGGGATGGTTAGGGTTAAGCATGAGACAAAATGGTTACTAAAGTCAATGCTTCATGAAGGTTCAATGAATAAAACAAAACTAGCAACCATTCTTCTCATTATCATTTCGATAATAAATAAATAAATAAATAGATATGAAAATCTAAACCCTAATCATTTAAATAACCATGGTTCAATCTTTACACAAACTCAAGTAAACTTGTATCATCAAACATGATACACCCAAGTGCACAAAATCATATCGCATATACAATGCGCACATCCGAGTGAGAAAATCCATCTTAAGTGAACCAATACTAGTTAATGCAAAGTAATATATCAAATATATAATTATGCATTAAATCATTAAATCAACACTTGATTTAACGATCCGGTCATATCGCATATAACCGGCTAGTATCCTATGTATCGGCTTATCGAATCAATCTTCGATTCGATAACTAGGTTATATCGCATACAACCACTCGACACATTCATCGCGAGAATGAAATACGGTATCACATACACGCATTATTCTCGGTCCCGCACATATCTCATATGCGCTCCTATTTCGTTTCGCTTGAGCCAGGAAACCTCTGTGTAGGACTCTAAAGACTCGTCAATACGCCGGCAGCAAATGATGATCATATCAAACACCCACAAGCCGCAAGTGGTCTGCTAAACGTAACGGCCACCCGGGTATTGAGCGATCAGAAGATCGACGAGCAAGCCCGCTCACACTCCAGTGAATCCAACCAGTAACACTGCCGTACAGTCCGGTCTGATCGTCTGATATGTCGCATATCTCGCCTAGGGGTGGTAAACGTCAGACCCCAATAGCTCGATAAGTCGTGTCGATATGAGGTCTATAACAATTCAAGAAACTACTAGTAACACTTACCAGTAAATCTCAGCAACCCTGGCCAGGGATTTCCTGTTATAGCCAATCGAACACAGCGCAACATCAACTCCCTATATCGGGAGAGACGAATCCCCTCCTATCGCTCATTGCCTCCATATGATTCGGGACTGTACCCAAAAACCACCGTTTTGCACGCCCTCTTGGACGTGGTAAGATGGAAATCAAAGCACAGTGGGAACCACACAAGACTCTATGACGATCTCGGGTCAACAGACTACTCTGTACCAGTGTCACCAGAGAACTGCCATCTGACGTAAGGTATAATACCATCTGGGAGTTCTCGGCGAGTCCGTCCAGTGTACCCAGTCTCCACTGAGCACCCGTATATCATCTCTGATGTCAAACACCAATGGATATGGGATCATCCATCGCCCATCTGTATTGGTCGAGAAGGTATACGCTAGTCTACTCTGGTATATCGATGCCCCGTCTCGATACACCCACGACTAGGGACTTTGAAGGATGTACTTATGGACTACCATGTCCCCACTAGTATGATCTGCATCATAGTCCAGGTAGTCAAGTACACATCCTAAGGGCTTTACCAACATGTAACAGAGAGACAATCAGTGTACACGTTAAGGTAAAGAGCAACCAGATAGCATACTATCATGTCGAGCAAGAAAGTCCTCCCTATATATGTCCCAGCATCCACTACAATATACATCCTATGTATAGTAATGGCCTCTAGGGCATACATATAACTAACAGGTAGAACCAAAGGATTCAATAGTTTCCAACGAATCTCAGCCTCTCCGTCGATCTAGTAGGGTTCTTCACCCACCTGAGAGATACTTCGGTTTCTCTATGACAGTGGGAGCGAGGATTGCATCATAAGATGATGACCCAACTAGTTTCGAGCTGCCCATCAGGAGTGAGACTCTGTAAGAATGGCTGGATGCTTATCGATCTGAGATGGAATTCTTATACACCAACAAAATATGGACTTTGGTTGCTTTATTTGAAGGGTTCAATCCCCATCAGGAGCAAGTGTATCTTGAGAAGATTACTAGGTGTACATGGAAAAGTTGAGACTTTCAAAACTATGCTTAAGTCGATCCAGATCCTAATTGCCACGGCTACATACCATGACTATGATATCTGGCGGTTGGGTGTCATGACTGATTTTCTAAATGTTGATTTAGAAGAGAGCGTCTATAAGTACACAGCCAGAGGGCTTCGTAGACGTGGGAGCAGCGGAAACGTGTGCAAGATGTTTTATGTGATAAAGCAGGCATCGCGGAGTTGGAACGTCTGTTTTGATGTGGTAGTCAAAGAGTTTGACTTCATCAAAATGGTAGATGAACCTTGTATATACAAAAAGGTAGTAGAGAGTATGGTGGTGATCCTCGTAGAGTACGTGGATGATATACTCTTGATAGGGAAGGAGTTTCCTATGCTACGCTTGGTCAATCTCCGCTTATCACAAGGATTCTCCATATAGGATCAAAATGATACCTCCTAAATCCTGGGTTTTGGATCTATGAGATAGATCTAATTGGATGTTAGGATACTCACTAGTTGTAGTGAGATGGTATCAATCAATCCTGGGAAGAATCACTGGAAATGTTTCAGGGTGATAAGGACGTCTGAATGTCAGTCGCAGACATTGTCTTTACCCTCAGTGGAGGGACGGTATATTGGAAGAGTTCCAAGCTAGATACCGTGACTTACTAAACGATTAAAGGCAAGATACATCGTTACCAAGGATGCTACCAAAGAGGCAGTCTGGATATATAAGTTCATGAGATGAACTTCGTTCCTACCATTGTGTGACAATGGAGTTGTGGTTTATGCCAAGGAACCCCCATCCCATCAGAAATCCGGATATAATTCTTAGGTAGTATCACCTGATCATGGAGATGGTTGATCTCCAGGGAGATCGAGGTTAGGAGAGTAGACACAGAGGACAACAGCGCGGATCCACTCACAAAGGTCTTTTTCCCAGTAGAGACTTTTATGGGATGGTTGAGTATGAGATACTTCAACCGCAGCTAATTGTTGGGTAAGCGATACCACAACAGATGGCCCTAGTGCAAGTGGGAGATTGTTAGTTATATGTATGCCCTAGAGGCCATTACTGTACATACGATGTATATTGTAGTGGATGCTTGGACATATATAGGGAGGACTTTCTTGCTCGACATGATAGTACGCTATCTGGTTGCTCTTTATCTTAACATGTACTCTGATTGTCTCTATATACATATTGATAAAGCCCTTAGGATATGTACTCGACTACTGGGAGTATGATGAGATCATACTAGTGGGGCCACGATAGTCGACGAGTACATCCTATAACTATTCCTAGTCGTGGGTGTATCGAGACAGGGCATCGATTCACCAGAGTAAACTAGCGTATACACATCTTGACCCATATGATGGGCGATGGATGATCCCATATCCATCGGTGTTTGACATCAAGGATGGTGTACGGGTGCTCAGTAGAGACTTGGTACACTGGACGGACTCGGCGAGAACTCCCAGATGGTATTATACCTCACGTCAGATGGCAGTTCTCCGGTAACACTGGTACAGAGTAGTCTGTTGACCCGAGATCGTCATAGAGTCTTGTGTGATTCCTACTGTGCTTAGATTTTCATCATACCACGTCCAAGAGGGCATGCTAAAAGGTGGCTTTTGGGTACAATCCCGAATCACATGGAGGCAATGAGCGATAGGAAGGGATTCGTCTCTCCCGGTATAGGGAGTTGATGTTACGCTGTGTTCGATTAGCTATTGTAGGGTTCCTAGGCACACTATAGAGGTCTCACAAGGCATCAACCATGCCAATTTCAAATTTTATGGGTGCCGAGAAATCCTAATACGGATCGTTAACTATAAATTTAGGCGATAAACGAAACTAGTTAACATCTTAACTAAAAGAGAGAGGCTACAACCTTTGTAGATCCGGTTCTCCACTTCCTTAGCTCCATGTAGGCATCCTCTCGCTGTCCATCTCGAATCCCGAACTCAAACGTCGGCTTCATCGGAGAATTGGGCGGACTAGGTCGTCGGCTTCGTACCGAAGATGATCTACGTCGAGGCATCACAAGTTCAAGCTCCGACTTCACAAAGTTGTGAAACTTGTGAAGAAAACACCCAAAACAACTTGGCAAGAGGTAGAGGGTGAAGAAATAGGAGGTGGGTTCACTTTAGAATTGGATTTCTCTCACTTTAGCTCAAGTTGCCATTGATGGACTTAAGCTTTTCTTGAAGAAGAAGATGATGAAGAAGAAGAAAGAATATGATAAGTGTTGAATTAAAATGAAAAATAATTCAATACTTATCATAAGCTAACCATAGTTGAGTGTAGAGAATAGACCATGGTTACTTGGATGGGTTAGGGTTAAGCATGAAGACAAGAATGGTTAAGAAGTCAAAGCTTCATGAAGCTTCAACTAAAAACAAACATAGCCACCATTCTTATCTAAATCTTTTCCAAATAAACAAACAAATAAATAAATGAAAAAGCAAAACCCTAATCATCACTTAACCATGGTTCAATCCTTTACACTTAACCACATGATCAAGTATCATCAAACATGATACAAATATGTGCACAAAAGTATATCACATATACTTTTTGCACATCAAGTGAGAAAATCCATTTAAAGTGAACCAATACTAGTTAATGCAAAGTAATATATCAAATATATAATTATACATTAAATCATTAAATCAACACTTGATTTAACGATCCGGTCATATCGCATATAACCAACTAGTATCCAATGTATCGGCTTATCGAATCAATCCTTGATTCGATATCTAGGTTATATCGAATATAACCAATCGATACATTCATCACGAGAATGAAATACGGTATCACATACACGCATTATTCTCAGTCCTGCACATATCTCATATGCGCTCCTATTTCTTTTCGCTTGAACCAGGAAACCTCTGTGTAGGACTCTAAAGACTCGTCAATACGCCGGTAGCAGATGATGATCATATCAAGCACCCACAAGCCGCAAGCGGTCTGCTAAACGTAACGGCCATCCGGGTATTGAGCGATCAGAAGATCGACGAGCTAGTCCGCTCACACTCCTGTGAATCCAACCAGTAACACTTACCGTACAGTCCGGTCTGTTCGTCTGATATGTCGCATATCAAGTCTAGGGGTGGTATACGTCAGACCCCAATAACCGATAAGTCGTGCCTATGTGAGGCTCATAACGGGTCGAGAAACTACTGGTAACACTTACCAGCAAATCTCAGATCAGCCCTGGCCAGGGACTTCCCTGTTACGGCCAATCGAGCACAGCGCAATACCAACTCCCAATACCGGGAGAGACGAAACCCCTCCTATCGCTCATTGCCTCCATGTGACTCGGGACTGTACCCAAAGACCACCGTTTTGCACGCCCTCATGGACGTGGTAAGGTGGAGATCAAAGCACAGTGGGAATCACACAAGACTCTATGACGATCTCGGGTCTACAGACTAACCTGTACAAGTGTCACCTGAGAACTGCCATCTGACGTGAGGTATAATACCATCTGGGAGTTCTCGGCGAGTCCGTCCAGTGTACCCAGTCTCCACTGAGCACCCGTATACGATCTCTGATGTCAAACACCAATGGATATGGGATCATCCATCGCCTATCTCATGGGTCGAGAAGCGTATACGCTAGTCTACTCTGGTATATCGATGCCCCGTCTCGATACACCCACGACTAGGGACCTTGAAGGATGTACTTATGGACTACCATGTCCCCACTAGTATGATCTGCATCATAGTTCAGGTAGTCAAGTACACATCCTAAGGGCTTTACCAACATGTAACTATAAGACAGTATAAAGAGACTAGTATACATGTTAAGATAAAGAGCAATCAGATAGCATACTATCATATCGAGCAAGAAAGTCATCTATATATATGTCCAAGCATCCAATATAATATACATCATCTGTACAATACTGGCCTCTAGGGCATACATACAACTAACAATCTCCCACTTGCACTAGGGCCAGCTGCTGTAGTATCGCATACCGAGCATCCCGAAGAGTCTCTCAAACTGTATCTGGCGAATGGCCTTCGTGAGTGGATCCGCCGTGTTGTTCTTCGTGTCAACCCTCCTGACCTCGATCTCCCGGCGATCAACTATCTCCCGTATCTGGTGATACCGCCTTAGAATATGCCTGGATCGCTGATGGGACCTGGGTTCCTTGGCCAAAGCCACCGCTCCATTGTTATCGCAATACAAAGGTATTGGATGCTCAATGGATGGAACCACTCCAAGTTCAGTAATGAACTTCTTGATCCAGACAGCCTCTTTGGCAGCATCGTTGGCAGCAATGTATTCAGCCTCCATCGTCGAGTCTGCCACGGTTTCCTGCTTGGAACTCTTCCAGCTAACCGCCCCTCCGTAAAGGGTAAAGACAAAGCCCGGCTGCGACTTAGAGTCGTCCTTATCACTCTGGAAGCTCGAATCGGTAAAGGACTCCACTTGGAGTTCTCCGTTACCATACACCAAGAGCATCTCTTTAGTCCTTCGCAAGTACTTGAGAATGCTCTTCACAGCTGTCCAGTGATTCTCTCCAGGATCAGCTTGATACCTGCTCACTATACTTAGTGAGTATGCAACATCGGGTCTGGTACATAGCATCGCATACATGATAGAGCCTACAGCTGAAGCATAGGGTATCCCTTGCATGCGAGCTCTCTCCAAATCATTCTTGGGAGACATCTCTTTGGAGAGAGTGACTCCAGAGATCGTGGGCAAGTTCCCACGCTTGGAATCTTCCATACTAAACCTTTTTAGTATGTTGTCAATGTACCTGGATTGGGACAATCCCAATATCCTTTTGGATCTATCTCTATAGATCCTAATTCCCAATATGCAGGAGGCATCACCAAGATCTTTCATTGAGAATCTTTGTGATAAGAAGAGCTTGACCGCTTGCAGCATAGGAATATCATTTCCTATCAAGAGTATGTCGTCCACGTACAATACGAGGAAGACAACCTTACTCTCTGCCACCATCTTGTAGATACAAGGTTCATCTGGATTTTTGACGAAATCAAACTCTTTGATAACGACGTCAAAGCAGATGTTCCAACTCCGCGATGCTTGCTTTAATCCATAAATGGATTTAAGCAGCTTGCACACCTTCCCGCTGCTCCCACTGTCTACGAAGCCCTCTAGCTGAGTCATGTACACGCACTCTTCTAAATCACCATTTAGAAAGGCGGTCTTAACATCCATTTGCCAGATTTCGTAGTCATGAAAGGCAGCAATGGCAAGCATGATTCGGATGGATTTAAGCATGGCCACTGTAAAAAAGGTTTCGTCATAGTCTACACCTGGTCTTTGACGAAAACCTTTTGCAACAAGTCTAGCTTTGAAAGTCTCCACTTTCCCATCTACACCAAGTTTTTTCTTGAAGATCCACTTGCTCCCAATGGGTTTTACCCCTTCAGGAGCAACTTCCAAAGTCCATACTTTGTTGGTGTACATGGATTCCATCTTGGACCGCATAGCATCCAGCCATTTCACTGAGTCCCTACTCGTGATGGCCTGCTCGAAGCTAATTGGGTCATCATCCTCCATGATGCAATCCTCACTGCCACCATCAATGAGAAAACCATAGTATCTCTCAGGTGGTCGAGAAACCCTACTAGATCGGCGGAGAGGCTGGGGTACATCGGGTACCACTGAATCCTCTGGTTCTACTAAATCATTAGTTGCAGTTTGTGGTGCTGTGTCACGACCCAAGTTTGGATGTGACAGGCACTTAGATTGTAACATATCTAAAGATATGCACAAGTCCAAGTAAGCCAAAAACCAAGATCAAAATACCTTATTACGGAATTATTTATAAAAATTTAGTTTTTAAGTAAAAATCTCAAGTTATGAAGTTAATTCTTTAAACAATAATAAAGATTAAGTTTAGTTGTATTCCTAGTTGGAATCAACAATATCAACAATGAATCATGAATATAAACATATAGAACATCACTGAATCTCATAATGAAAGAAACTATGATACTGATCAACAGATCTCAACTGTACATATATATACCATCTCTCATTTCTAAGTCAAAATACAGGTTTGATGGAGACTTTCTAGATACAAAATACAAAACCCAAAAAGGAAGTTTACTACACATGTAACCTACCGAACAAAAGGTGGAATACAACTGCAAAAGTGATCCTGCCTCGCAGCTACCCGTCCACTCTATCCCTGCAAGAAACTGTGGCACAACGGGGATGAGTTGCCAACTCAGTGAATACGACTAACATATAACGGCGAATGAAGTAAATATGACCATCATGCTAATGAATATGAATCAATATGATATATGAGTATATGTGAAATCCAACAATAAATCTCATTATACTTCTGAAATCACAACTCAAGTAAATCATTTCTCGGTGTCCATCAACGACACAAAACTTTCATTTCTTATAGGCATCATTCCCCGAATGATCCTATACCCATAATATCGGTCGCTATCCTCTAGATACACGCCATATTTCTATAACCAACTCCGGTATCGAGTAACCTCGCTAGGCTCCCCCGTCTCAATACGGCTATCCTGCCCCTCGGTCTCGACCGGGTCCACCATGTATCCAACTGTATATCTCCCCCACTCAGTATGGATAACGTAAATCCGCGACCGTATATCTCCCCCACTCGGTCCGGAATAAAACCAAAAACAGAAATCATCTCATGGTGGACATGACACATCAATCATGGAAACACTGGATTTATGTAATAGTATTCAAAACTCAAAACCATAAATCCTCAATTCTGCATTTATCTCATATATAACACAAAACAGGTATAAAGTAACATGATGTCAATGATGCAATCTACCACTATATCCGATATGTGAAATATGATATAATTTCATGTTAACAAGTATGATATTTAAGTGTATGTGACATGGCAATATCGACGAGGTGTGTGTAGCATATAAGATGTGCACGTGGCATGACTCGTCGATAATTGTGAAGTGTTCTAACAACTAGCAATTTATAATTATTTGTAATGAATACAATTTAACATTTAAGCATAACGATATAAACATCAAGTCAAGTAAAACCACAGGCGAAACACGCCATCTTTACAAAATTCCCCGGTAGATGTTTAGTCTACTCACCGGAAAAGTCGAATCTACTCCGGAATCGCTAATCCTTTCCCTTTCCTCGCGGCTTCCGTACTTCTCGTATCCGCGTCTAAATATACCAAGTTACGTATATAAGCAAAAACGACTTATTCCGATATAACGGAAATGAAAACACGCTTTCCCACATACACGTTATATATTATCTGATTATATCAAGTTATTAAACACTTAATCTTGCTGGATTTTAACCCTAATCTGCACTGTTTCAGAAATTAAAACGCGACATAATTTAGTCGTGTCGTATATAGCGTTTTACGATTCCTTTTCCGATATATCTTCCCAGATTTTAACTACTGTAAAACTAATCTAAATAAACAGTACCAAAATAGTCAAAATTGCATACTGTAGACTACCCAAAAGACCAAACCCTCAAAGCCCTCAACATGGCCGGCGACGCCGGCCATTCTCTTGCTGTCACCGGCCCAAAACCGGCCCCCTGATGTCGTTTTCTTGTGGTTTGTTCTAGTTGATTCCTACATCATTTTGACTCTGTTTAATTTATTTAATTATCTTTCAGAACAAAGCAGATTTCAACAGACTATAAATTTAGCTAGAATACGATATCATGTGACATGTTCAATCAATTTTAACTAAACTACAGAGCCTAATTAACCTACTATGATTAAGAATTTACCCTCTAATTAGTTGTAGGAATGACCCTCCAAGATTAATCAGCTCCTCCTAGCTTGATGATGAACTATCTCCAAGAACTAGCTCCTCTTTCATCATCTTCTTCCTCTTATTTTCTTTTCTCTTTTATTTTTTCCTTTCCTTTGGATTTTCTTTTAAGTTTTGATCTGAGTTTAAACTGAAATGAGCTATTTGTATGAGAGGAGGAAGGGATAGGGTTAAGGAGGTGTTGTCAAGTGTTGAAGGGTGCATGTTTCATGCAAGGAGGAGGTGGAGATTGAAGGTTGCATGAAGCATGAGGTGTTTTTGATTTATCTTCTATTTTCTTTTGATTTATTTTGAATTTGAATTCAGAACTGAAATGATTTCATTTATTCACTTAAACCCTTGACAATACCCTATTTGCATAAAAACTTAACTTTACAATTTAACCCCTCACAACTTAACTTATTATAAAACACATCTTTTGTTAAAATGAAGCTAAATTTTTCATTAAAACCCTTATAACTTATTTAAATTACATTCAAAAATTCTAATTTAATTTTTATTACATATAACTTATGAAGATTGACATATTTGATTTTAACCGTTTTGTGATTTATCACTTTATTCTTAATTTAATTAATTTTATTTATTTCTAACTTTTCCTAAATGTTACAATATTCCCCCCTTAAGAAAATTCGGTCCCCGAATTTAAAACAATTACTAGACATACCTATAAAAAGATGTGGATATTTCTTTCGCATTGCGTCCTCCGTCTCCCAAGTAATCTCCTCACGATCCTTTCCTTGCCAGAGAACCTTTACAGATGGAAGTGTCCTCGATCGTAGTTGCTTTGTCTGCCTGTCCAGAATAGCGACTGGCTGCACTGTGTAGGATAGATCTGGCTCAAGCTGTATAGTCTGATGATGGATCGTATGAGATGGATCGTGAAGATATCTGCGAAGCATCGAAACGTGGAACACCGGATGTACGTCGGGAAAACTAGGTGGAAGTGCTAACCGATAAGCCACAGCACCCACTCTCTCTAAAATCTCGTATGGTCCAACATATCTGGGGCTGAGCTTCCCTTTCTTCCCGAAGCGCATCACACCCTTCATTGGAGATACTCGAAGGAACACATGATCTCCCACATCAAACTCAAGTTTACGTCGTCGTCGATCTGCGTATGACTTCTGTCTGCTTTGATCCGCTTTCATTCTATCTCGTATCACTTGAATCTTCTCTGTAGTTTCCTGTACTATCTGCGGTCCCAATATACCACTCTCACTAAGTTCCGTCCAGCAAACGGGTGATCGACATTTCCTTCCATATAAAGCTTCAAAGGGTGCCATCTGGATCGTCTCTTGAAAACTGTTGTTATATGAAAATTCTACCAAAGGTAGGTGACGATCCCAACTACCACCGAAATCTAGGCTACAAGCCCGAAGCATATCCTCTAGTATCTGAACGGTCCGCTCCGACTGACCGTCTGTCTGTGGGTGGAAAGCTGTACTAAAACTCAGTCGTGTACCAAGAGCGTCCTGAAGTTTCTGCCATAGCCTGCTCGTGAACTGGGCACCTCGATCTGATACTATGCATGTCGGCACTCCATGTAGACGTACAATCTCATCGATATAAACCTGTGCATACTGAACAAATCCATATGTCGTCTTCACTGGAAGAAAATGAGCGGCCTTTGTCAGCCTGTCTACAATCACCCAAATGGAATCATACCCTCTGCTAGTCCTGGGTAGACCCACCACAAAATCCATGGAAATCTGTTCCCATTTCCACTCTGGAATGGGTAAGGGTTGCAGCTCTCCGGCTGGCCTCTGATGTTCTGCTTTGACTTGCTGACAAGTCAAGCATCGTGAAACAAAATCCGTAACATCCTTCTTCATTCCTTCCCACCAATAATTTTCTTTCAAATCACGATACATTTTGGTGGAGCCAGGATGAATATTGTATACAGATCTGTGGGCATCTTCCAAAATCTCACGCCTCAATCCGTCCGAATCTGGCACACAGAGACGAGTCCTAAAACGTAACACTCCATAATCATCAATCACGAACTCCGTCTCCTTACCCTGCCTAACATGATCCATAATCTCCATCATGCGAGTATCTGTAGGCTGCGCAACTCGAATACGATCCAATAGCTGAGGTCTGGTGCGGACATGTGCTAACTGACCTCCTGCTGATGTGAACTCAAACTGTATACGACTATCACATAAGATCTGCCAGTCTGTAGAAGACTGTCTCTGCAAAATGCTCAAATGAGATAATTTACCTCCAGGCCTCCGACTCAAGGCATCTGCTACAACATTTGCTTTGCCTGGGTGGTACAAAATCTCACAATCGTAATCTTTCACCAGTTCCATCCATCTACGCTGCCTGAGGTTCAGATCCTTCTGTTGAAAGATATACTTTAAGCTTTTATGATCTGTGAAGATTTGACACGATTCTCCATACAAGTAATGTCTCCAAATCTTCAAGGCGAATACTACAGCAGCCATCTCTAGATCATGAGTGGGGTAGTTTTGTTCATGCCTCTTCAACTGTCGAGAAGCATATGCTATAACCTTGCCGTGTTGCATCAACACACAGCCTAAGCCCACTCTAGAAGCATCGCAATACACGACGAAACCCCCTGACCCGGAAGGTAAAGATAATACAGGTGCAGTCGTCAAACGCGTCTTCAACTGTTGGAAACTCTGCTCACACGCATCTGTCCACTGAAATGGAACTTCCTTCCTAGTCAATCCTGTCAAAGGTGCCGCTATCCGTGAGAAATCCTGTACGAAGCGTCTGTAATAACCTGCCAGACCTAAGAAACTCCGAACCTCCGTAACCGACATAGGCCTGGGCCAGTGTTGTACCGCTTCAATCTTCTTTGGGTCTACGCATATACCTTCTCTCGTAACTATGTGACCCAAGAACTCCACACTATCGAGCCAAAAAGCACACTTAGAAAATTTTGCATACAGCTGATGCTCTTTCAAGGTCTGCAATGTGATACGTAAATGCTGCTCGTGCTCCGTCTGACTCCGAGAATATACAAGAATATCATCTATGAATACTATAATAAACCGATCGATAAATGGTCTAAAGATACGGTTCATCATATCCATAAAAGCTGCTGGAGCATTGGTGAGTCCGAACGACATCACCAGAAATTCATAATGCCCATATCTCGTACGAAACGCCGTCTTCGGAATATCGTCCTTCCGAACCCGCAATTGATGATACCCTGACCTCAAGTCAATCTTTGAGAAGAACCCAGCTCCTTGCAACTGGTCGAATAAGTCATCTATACGTGGTAATGGATACCTGTTTCGCACAGTGACGCGATTCAGCTGTCGGTAGTCGATACACATTCTCATACTACCGTCCTTCTTCTTTACAAATAAGACAGGAGCCCCCCACGGTGAAACACTGGGACGAACAAGTCCCCTATCTAACAACTCTTGCAACTGGCCCTTGAGTTCTTTCAATTCCGTCGGTGCCATTCGATATGGTGGTATAGAAATAGGTCCTGCACCCGGAATCAAGTCGATACAAAATTCGATATCTCGATCAGGTGGCAATCCTGGTAACTCAGCAGGAAATACCTCAGGAAAATCTCGTACGATCGGGATTTGGTCCAATGGAACTTCAGCGACCCCTATGTCCTGAATAAAGGCCAAGAACTCATGACAACCCTTCCTCAAGAGCCGCCCCGCACAAAAGGCAGAAATCATGTTGACAGGGGTTAACTTGCAATCCCCCTGCACAACAAACACCGGTTCACCTGGAAAACAAAATCTAACCGCTTTTCCTCGACAATCTACATAAGCATGACAAGCGGCTAACCAATCCATCCCAAGAAGTATGTCAAAATCCAACATGTCCAGGAGAATCAGATCAACTAGCGAATCTTTATTACCAAAACGCACCGAACACGATCTGAATACGTGCCGAGCTATAAAGGAATCTCCAACTGGAGTAATCACTACCAAAGGTAACTCTAATAATGATGACTCCTTCCCCAACAAAAGTGCGAATCGTGAAGATACATAAGAATGTGTAGAACCGGGATCAAATAAAACATGTGCCTCTAATGAGCATACTGTAAGAGTACCTGTCACGACTGCATTTGATGCCTGGGCATCCTGTGGAGTCAGCGCAAATACCCGTGCCTGGCCCCTGCCCTCATCCTGTCGTCCTCTACCTCTATCTCCTCGACCTCTCTGAGCACGTCCTGCATAGCCTCGACCTCGTGGTGCAATTTCCTGGCGTGTAGCGCCAACTGGGGGAGGAAGTAAAGCCATCGGTGTAGGAGGTGGAAGGGGTAAAGCAGCCTGTGGAGCAACAGTCCCTCCCTGAGATCTACAATCTCGCGCAAAGTGTCCGGGAAGTCCACAACTATAACAAGTAGATGGTGATCTCTGATCATCAGGATAAGAACTGAACATCTGGCCCTGCGTCCAACCTCGTCCAACACTGCGGCCTGGAGTATATCTGCCTGGATAGGACCTTCTACCTCGGCCAAACTGTCTGTTTGTCGGCACGACTGGTCTACTCCTCTTTGGCTCTGGAACGACTCCTGACTCGCTCAAACGCTCCTATACTCGAATCGCCGCATCCATGGCCTGTGCATATGTATCAAAATGCTGGGAGCCTATCGCCAGATACAACTGTATGTCCAAACTCCTTAGGAACCTTTTCACCCGAAGCTCCTCTGTAGGTACTAAGTATGGGGCATATCGCGACAGCTGGGTGAATCGTAAGTCATAATCTGCTACAGACATACTTGCTGATTTCCTCAACGCTTCGAAACTGCAAGCTCTAGCGTCCCTCACACTCTGGGGAAGAAATCTGGCAAGAAAGACTGTAGAAAACTCGTTCCACGTCATCAGAGGAAGATTCGTAGCTCGCCCTCTTTCCATCGACTCACACCACTCCTGTGCAAGTCCCTCCAAACGAAAGCTAGTCAGCTCAACTGACCTCGCATCAGAACATCGCAATGATCTGCCGATCCTCGCCATCCTATCAAGAAAAGACTGAGGATCTTCCGCCACATCGGTCCCTGTAAATACCGGAGGTCTCAATCTCATAAACTCCGCAAGTGATACCTCCATCACTCTCGTATCTACTGGTGCTACCGTCTGTGTAGGCTGTACCTCGGACTCTGCTGCGGTCGGTGCTGGATCTGATCTCAATGCTCGAGTGGTCTCAGCTAACTGTCCCACCACTCGCTGTAATCCCAACATACCCTCCTCAATCCTAGTCATGCGATCTGGAGGAGGATCAACATGCTCCTGCACCGCCGGTATGTCCGGTGTACCAGTCGTCGTCATAGGCGGACTCGCCCTAGCTGCATTCCTGGCTGCGGCTCGCCTAGCCCGCGTAGCCATAGCAACTGGAACAAGAAACGAGAGTTGATAAGGTGTGGGAACAGAAGTAATCAATAACGGAGAATCAACGGAAGAATAGATCAAGATAAACATCCTAAGGTTAGTTAGGCTGAATACGATAACGTAAATATGCCGCGGAACATACGTACGGTACTGCATTCGTCCTAATTCACCTACTCCATCAAACCAAAGGTCATCCTAACTCTCAGACTTACATCAACCTATAGAAATCCCTTACTGAATTCCGTAAGGTTACTCTAAAGCTCTGATACCAACTTTGTCACGACCCAAGTTTGGATGTGACAGGCACTTAGATTGTAACATATCAAAAGATATGCACAAGTCCAAGTAAGCCAAAAACCAAGATCAAAATACCTTATTACGGAATTATTTATAAAAATTTAGTTTTTAAGTAAAAATCTCATGTTATGAAGTTAATTCTTTAAACAATAATAAAGATTAAGTTTAGTTGTATTCCTAGTTGGAATCAACAATATCAACAATGAATCATGAATATAAACATATAGAACATCACTGAATCTCATAATGAAAGAAACTATGATACTGATCAACAGATCTCAACTGTACATATATATACCATCTCTCATTTCTAAGTCAAAATACAGGTTTGATGGAGACTTTCTAGATACAAAATACAAAACCCAAAAAGGAAGGTTACTACACATGTAACCTACCGAACAAAAGGTAGAATACAACTGCAAAAGTGATCCTGCCTCGCAGCTACCCGTCCACTCTATCCCTGCAAGGAACTGTGGCACAACGGGGATGAGTTGCCAACTCAGTGAATACGACTAACATATAACGGCGAATGAAGTAAATATGACCATCATGCTAATGAATATGAATCAATATGATATATGAGTATATGTGAAATCCAACAATAAATCTCATTATACTTCTGAAATCACAACTCAAGTAAATCATTTCTCGGTGTCCATCAACGACACAAAACTTTCATTTCTTATAGGCATCATTCCCCGAATGATCCTATACCCATAATATCGGTCGCTATCCTCTAGATACACGCCGTATTTCTATAACCAACTCCGGTATCGAGTAACCTCGCTAGGCTCCCCCGTCTCAATACGGCTATCCTGCCCCTCGGTCTCGACCGGATCCACCATGTATCCAACTGTATATCTCCCCCACTCAGTATGGATAACGTAAATCCGCGACCGTATATCTCCCCCACTCGGTCCGGAATAAAACCAAAAACAGAAATCATCTCATAGTGGACATGACACATCAATCATGGAAACACTGGATTTATGTAATAGTATTCAAAACTCAAAACCATAAATCCTCAATTCTGCATTTATCTCATATATAACACAAAACAGGTATAAAGTAACATGATGTCAATGATGCAATCTACCACTATATCCGATATGTGAAATATGATATAATTCCATGTTAACAAGTATGATATTTAAGTGTATGTGACATGGCAATATCGACGAGGTGTGTGTAGCATATAAGATGTGCACGTGGCATGACTCGTCGATAATTGTGAAGTGTTCTAACAACTAGCAATTTATAATTATTTGTAATGAATACAATTTAACATTTAAGCATAACGATATAAACATCAAGTCAAGTAAAACCATGGGCGAAACACGCCATCTTTACAAAATTCCCCGGTAGATGTTTAGTCTACTCACCGGAAAAGTCGAATCTACTCCGGAATCGCTAATCCTTTCCCTTTCCTCGCGGCTTCCGTACTTCTCGTATCCGCGTCTAAATATACCAAGTTACGTATATAAGCAAAAACGACTTATTCCGATATAACGGAAATGAAAACACGCTTTCCCACATACACGTTATATATTATCTGATTATATCAAGTTATTAAACACTTAATCTTGCTGGATTTTAACCCTAATCTGCACTGTTTCAGAAATTAAAACGCGACATAATTTAGTCGTGTCGTATATAGCGTTTTACGATTCCTTTTCCGATATATCTTCCCAGATTTTAACTACTGTAAAACTAATCTAAATAAACAGTACCAAAATAGTCAAAATTGCATACTGTAGACTACCCAAAAGACCAAACCCTCAAAGCCCTCACCATGGCCGGCGACGCCGGCCATTCTCTTGCTGTCGCCGGCCCAAAACCGGCCCCCTGATGTCGTTTTCTTGTGGTTTGTTCTAGTTGATTCCTACATCATTTTGACTCTGTTTAATTTATTTAATTATCTTTCAGAACAAAGCAGATTTCAACAGACTATAAATTTAGCTAGAATACGATATCATGTGACATGTTCAATCAATTTTAACTAAACTACAGAGCCTAATTAACCTACTATGATTAAGAATTTACCCTCTAATTAGTTGTAGGAATGACCCTCCAAGATTAATCAGCTCCTCCTAGCTTGATGATGAACTATCTCCAAGAACTAGCTCCTCTTTCATCATCTTCTTCCCCTTATTTTCTTTTCTCTTTTATTTTTTCCTTTCCTTTGGATTTTCTTTTAAGTTTTGATCTGAGTTTAAACTGAAATGAGCTATTTGTATGAGAGGAGGAAGGGATAGGGTTAAGGAGGTGGTGTCAAGTGTTGAAGGGTGCATGTTTCATGCAAGGAGGAGGTGGAGATTGAAGGTTGCATGAAGCATGAGGTGTTTTTGATTTATCTTCTATTTTCTTTTGATTTATTTTGAATTTGAATTCAGAACTGAAATGATTTCATTTATTCACTTAAACCCTTGACAATACCCTATTTGCATAAAAACTTAACTTTACAATTTAACCCCTCACAACTTAACTTATTATAAAACACATCTTTTGTTAAAATGAAGCTAAATTTTTCATTAAAACCCTTATAACTTATTTAAATTACATTCAAAAATTCTAATTTAATTTTTATTACATATAACTTATGAAGATTGACATATTTGATTTTAACCGTTTTGTGATTTATCACTTTATTCTTAATTTAATTAATTTTATTTATTTCTAACTTTTCCTAAATGTTACAATATTCCCCCCTTAAGAAAATTCGGTCCCCGAATTTAAAACAATTACTAGACATACCTATGAAAAGATGTGGATATTTCTTTCGCATTGCGTCCTCCGTCTCCCAAGTAATCTCCTCACGATCCTTTCCTTGCCAGAGAACCTTTACAGATGGCAGTGTCCTCGATCGTAGTTGCTTTGTCTGCCTGTCCAGAATAGCGACTGGCTGCACTGTGTAGGATAGATCTGGCTCAAGCTGTATAGTCTGATGATGGATCGTATGAGATGGATCGTGAAGATATCTGCGAAGCATCGAAACGTGGAACACCGTATGTACGTCGGGAAAACTAGGTGGAAGTGCTAACCGATAAGCCACAGCACCCACTCTCTCTAAAATCTCGTATGGTCCAACATATCTGGGGCTGAGCTTCCCTTTCTTCCCGAAGCGCATCACACCCTTCATTGGAGATACTCGAAGGAACACATGATCTCCCACATCAAACTCAAGTTTACGTCGTCGTCGATCTGCGTATGACTTCTGTCTGCTTTGAGCCGCTTTCATTCTATCTCGTATCACTTGAATCTTCTCTGTAGTTTCCTGTACTATCTGCGGTCCCAATATACCACTCTCACTAAGTTCCGTCCAGCAAACGGGTGATCGACATTTCCTTCCATATAAAGCTTCAAAGGGTGCCATCTGGATCGTCTCTTGAAAACTGTTGTTATATGAAAATTCTACCAAAGGTAGGTGACGATCCCAACTACCACCGAAATCTAGGCTACAAGCCCGAAGCATATCCTCTAGTATCTGAACGGTCCGCTCCGACTGACCGTCTGTCTGTGGGTGGAAAGCTGTACTAAAACTCAGTCGTGTACCAAGAGCGTCCTGAAGTTTCTGCCATAGCCTGCTCGTGAACTGGGCACCTCGATCTGATACTATGCATGTCGGCACTCCATGTAGACGTACAATCTCATCGATATAAACCTGTGCATACTGAACAAATCCATATGTCGTCTTCACTGGAAGAAAATGAGCGGCCTTTGTCAGCCTGTCTACAATCACCCAAATGGAATCATACCCTCTGCTAGTCCTGGGTAGACCCACCACAAAATCCATGGAAATCTGTTCCCATTTCCACTCTGGAATGGGTAAGGGTTGCAGCTCTCCGGCTGGCCTCTGATGTTCTGCTTTGACTTGCTGACAAGTCAAGCATCGTGAAACAAAATCCGTAACATCCTTCTTCATTCCTTCCCACCAATAATTTTCTTTCAAATCACGATACATTTTGGTGGAGCCAGGATGAATACTGTATACAGATCTGTGGGCATCTTCCAAAATCTCATGCCTCAATCCGTCCGAATCTGGCACACAGAGACGAGTCCTAAAACGTAACACTCCATAATCATCAATCACGAACTCCGTCTCCTTACCCTGCCTAACATGATCCATAATCTCCATCATGCGAGTATCTGTAGGCTGCGCAACTCGAATACGATCCAATAGCTGAGGTCTGGTGCGGACATGTGCTAACTGACCTCCTGCTGATGTGAACTCAAACTGTATACGACTATCACATAAGATCTGCCAGTCTGTAGAAGACTGTCTCTGCAAAATGCTCAAATGAGATAATTTACCTCCAGGCCTCCGACTCAAGGCATCTGCTATAACATTTGCTTTGCCTGGGTGGTACAAAATCTCACAATCGTAATCTTTCACCAGTTCCATCCATCTACGCTGCCTGAGGTTCAGATCCTTCTGTTGAAAGATATACTTTAAGCTTTTATGATCTGTGAAGATTTGACACGATTCTCCATACAAGTAATGTCTCCAAATCTTCAAGGCGAATACTACAGCAGCCATCTCTAGATCATGAGTGGGGTAGTTTTGTTCATGCCTCTTCAACTGTCGAGAAGCATATGCTATAACCTTGCCGTGTTGCATCAACACACAGCCTAAGCCCACTCTAGAAGCATCGCAATACACGACGAAACCCCCTGACCCGGAAGGTAAAGATAATACAGGTGCAGTCGTCAAACGCGTCTTCAACTGTTGGAAACTCTGCTCACACGCATCTGTCCACTGAAATGGAACTTCCTTCCTAGTCAATCCTGTCAAAGGTGCCGCTATCCGTGAGAAATCCTGTACGAAGCGTCTGTAATAACCTGCCAGACCTAAGAAACTCCGAACCTCCGTAACCGACATAGGCCTGGGCCAGTGTTGTACCGCTTCAATCTTCTTTGGGTCTACGCATATACCTTCTCTCGTAACTATGTGACCCAAGAACTCCACACTATCGAGCCAAAAAGCACACTTAGAAAATTTTGCATACAGCTGATGCTCTTTCAAGGTCTGCAATGTGATACGTAAATGCTGCTCGTGCTCCGTCTGACTCCGAGAATATACAAGAATATCATCTATGAATACTATAATAAACCGATCGATAAATGGTCTAAAGATACGGTTCATCATATCCATAAAAGCTGCTGGAGCATTGGTGAGTCCGAACGACATCACCAGAAATTCATAATGCCCATATCTCGTACGAAACACCGTCTTCGGAATATCGTCCTTCCGAACCCGCAATTGATGACACCCTGACCTCAAGTCAATCTTTGAGAAGAACCCAGCTCCTTGCAACTGGTCGAATAAGTCATCTATACGTGGTAATGGATACCTGTTTCGCACAGTGACGCGATTCAGCTGTCGGTAGTCGATACACATTCTCATACTACCGTCCTTCTTCTTTACAAATAAGACAGGAGCCCCCCACGGTGAAACACTGGGACGAACAAGTCCCCTATCTAACAACTCTTGCAACTGGCCCTTGAGTTCTTTCAATTCCGTCGGTGCCATTCGATATGGTGGTATAGAAATAGGAACTGCACCCGGAATCAAGTCGATACAAAATTCGATATCTCGATCAGGTGGCAATCCTGGTAACTCAGCAGGAAATACCTCAGGAAAATCTCGTACAATCGGGATTTGGTCCAATGGAACTTCAGCGACCCCTATGTCCTGAATAAAGGCCAAGAACTCATGACAACCCTTCCTCAAGAGCCGCCCCGCACAAAAGGCAGAAATCATGTTGACAGGGGTTAACTTGCAATCCCCCTGCACAACAAACACCGGTTCACCTGGAAAACAAAATCTAACCGCTTTTCCTCGACAATCTACATAAGCATGACAAGCGGCTAACCAATCCATCCCAAGAAGTATGTCAAAATCCAACATGTCCAGGAGAATCAGATCAACTAGCGAATCTTTATTACCAAAACGCACCGAACACGATCTGAATACGTGCCGAGCTATAAAGGAATCTCCAACTGGAGTAATCACTACCAAAGGTAACTCTAATAATGACGACTCCTTCCCCAACAAAAGTGCGAATCGTGAAGATACATAAGAATGTGTAGAACCGGGATCAAATAAAACATGTGCCTCTAATGAGCATACTGTAAGAGTACCTGTCACGACTGCATTTGATGCCTGGGCATCCTGTGGAGTCAGCGCAAATACCCGTGCCTGGCCCCTGCCCGCATCCTGTCGTCCTCTACCTCTATCTCCTCGACCTCTCTGAGCACGTCCTGCATAGCCTCGACCTCGTGGTGCAATTTCCTGGCGTGTAGCGCCAACTGGGGGAGGAAGTAAAGCCATCGGTGTAGGAGGTGGAAGGGGTAAAGCAGCCTGTGGAGCAACAGTCCCTCCCTGAGATCTACAATCTCGCGCAAAGTGTCCGGGAAGTCCACAACTATAACAAGTAGATGGTGATCTCTGATCATCAGGATAAGAACTGAACATCTGGCCCTGCGTCCAACCTCGTCCAACACTGCGGCCTGGAGTATATCTGCCTGGATAGGACCTTCTACCTCGGCCAAACTGTCTGTTTGTCGGCACGACTGGTCTACTCCTCTTTGGCTCTGGAACGACTCCTGACTCGCTCAAACGCTCCTCTACTCGAATCGCCGCATCCATGGCCTGTGCATATGTATCAAAATGCTGGGAGCCTATCGCCAGATACAACTGTGTGTCCAAACTCCTTAGGAACCTTTTCACCCGAAGCTCCTCTGTAGGTACTAAGTATGGGGCATATCGCGACAGCTGGGTGAATCGTAAGTCATAATCTGCTACAGACATACTTGCTGATTTCCTCAACGCTTCGAAACTGCTAGCTCTAGCGTCCCTCACACTCTGGGGAAGAAATCTGGCAAGAAAGACTGTAGAAAACTCGTTCCACGTCATCAGAGGAAGATTCATAGCTCGCCCTCTTTCCATCGACTCACACCACTCCTGTGCAAGTCCCTCCAAACGAAAGCTAGTCAGCTCAACTGACCTCGCATCAGAACATCGCAATGATCTGCCGATCCTTGCCATCCTATCAAGAAAAGACTGAGGATCTTCCGCCACATCGGTCCCTGTAAATACCGGAGGTCTCAATCTCATAAACTCCGCAAGTGATACCTCCATCACTCTCGTATCTACTGGTGCTACCGTCTGTGTAGGCTGTACCTCGGACTCTGCTGCGGTCGGTGCTGGATCTGATCTCAATGCTCGAGTGGTCTCAGCTAACTGTCCCACCACTCGCTGTAATCCCAACATACCCTCCTCAATCCTAGTCATGCGATCTGGAGGAGGATCAACATGCTCCTGCACCGCCGGTATGTCCGGTGTACCAGTCGTCGTCATAGGCGGACTCGCCCTAGCTGCATTCCTGGCTGCGGCTCGCCTAGCCCGCGTAGCCATAGCAACTGGAACAAGAAACGAGAGTTGATAAGGTGTGGGAACAGAAGTAATCAATAACGGAGAATCAACGGAAGAATAGATCAAGATAAACATCCTAAGGTTAGTTAGGCTGAATACGATAACGTAAATATGCCGCGGAACATACGTACGGTACTGCATTCGTCCTAATTCACCTACTCCATCAAACCAAAGGTCATCCTAACTCTCAGACTTACATCAACCTATAGAAATCCCTTACTGAATTCCGTAAGGTTACTCTAAAGCTCTGATACCAACTTTGTCACGACCCAAGTTTGGATGTGACAGGCACTTAGATTGTAACATATCTAAAGATATGCACAAGTCCAAGTAAGCCAAAAACCAAGATCAAAATACCTTATTACGGAATTATTTATAAAAATTTAGTTTTTAAGTAAAAATCTCAAGTTATGAAGTTAATTCTTTAAACAATAATAAAGATTAAGTTTAGTTGTATTCCTAGTTGGAATCAACAATATCAACAATGAATCATGAATATAAACATATAGAACATCACTGAATCTCATAATGAAAGAAACTATGATACTGATCAACAGATCTCAACTGTACATATATATACCATCTCTCATTTCTAAGTCAAAATACAGGTTTGATGGAGACTTTCTAGATACAAAATACAAAACCCAAAAAGGAAGGTTACTACACATGTAACCTACCGAACAAAAGGTGGAATACAACTGCAAAAGTGATCCTGCCTCGCAGCTACCCGTCCACTCTATCCCTGCAAGGAACTGTGGCACAACGGGGATGAGTTGCCAACTCAGTGAATACGACTAACATATAACGGCGAATGAAGTAAATATGACCATCATGCTAATGAATATGAATCAATATGATATATGAGTATATGTGAAATCCAATAATAAATCTCATTATACTTCTGAAATCACAACTCAAGTAAATCATTTCTCGGTGTCCATCAACGACACAAAACTTTCATTTCTTATAGGCATCATTCCCCGAATGATCCTATACCCATAATATCGGTCGCTATCCTCTAGATACACGCCGTATTTCTATAACCAACTCCGGTATCGAGTAACCTCGCTAGGCTCCCCCGTCTCAATACGGCTATCCTGCCCCTCGGTCTCGACCGGGTCCACCATGTATCCAACTGTATATCTCCCCCACTCAGTATGGATAACGTAAATCCGCGACCGTATATCTCCCCCACTCGGTCCGGAATAAAACCAAAAACAGAAATCATCTCATGGTGGACATGACACATCAATCATGGAAACACTGGATTTATGTAATAGTATTCAAAACTCAAAACCATAAATCCTCAATTCTGCATTTATCTCATATATAACACAAAACAGGTATAAAGTAACATGATGTCAATGATGCAATCTACCACTATATCCGATATGTGAAATATGATATAATTCCATGTTAACAAGTATGATATTTAAGTGTATGTGACATGGCAATATCGACGAGGTGTGTGTAGCATATAAGATGTGCACGTGGCATGACTCGTCGATAATTGTGAAGTGTTCTAACAACTAGCAATTTATAATTATTTGTAATGAATACAATTTAACATTTAAGCATAACGATATAAACATCAAGGCAAGTAAAACCACGGGCGAAACACGCCATCTTTACAAAATTCCCCGGTAGATGTTTAGTCTACTCACCGGAAAAGTCGAATCTACTCCGGAATCGCTAATCCTTTCCCTTTCCTCGCGGCTTCCGTACTTCTCGTATCCGCGTCTAAATATACCAAGTTACGTATATAAGCAAAAACGACTTATTCCAATATAACGGAAATGAAAACACGCTTTCCCACATACACGTTATATATTATCTGATTATATCAAGTTATTAAACACTTAATCTTGCTGGATTTTAACCCTAATCTGCACTGTTTCAGAAATTAAAACGCGACATAATTTAGTCGTGTCGTATATAGCGTTTTACGATTCCTTTTCCGATATATCTTCCCAGATTTTAACTACTGTAAAACTAATCTAAATAAACAGTACCAAAATAGTCAAAATTGCATACTGTAGACTACCCAAAAGACCAAACCCTCAAAGCCCTCACCATGGCCGGCGACGCCGGCCATTCTCTTGCTGTCGCCGGCCCAAAACCGGCCCCCTGATGTCGTTTTCTTGTGGTTTGTTCTAGTTGATTCCTACATCATTTTGACTCTGTTTAATTTATTTAATTATCTTTCAGAACAAAGCAGATTTCAACAGACTATAAATTTAGCTAGAATACGATATCATGTGACATGTTCAATCAATTTTAACTAAACTACAGAGCCTAATTAACCTACTATGATTAAGAATTTACCCTCCAATTAGTTGTAGGAATGACCCTCCAAGATTAATCAGCTCCTCCTAGCTTGATGATGAACTATCTCCAAGAACTAGCTCCTCTTTCATCATCTTCTTCCTCTTATTTTCTTTTCTCTTTTATTTTTTCCTTTCCTTTGGATTTTCTTTTAATTTTTGATCTGAGTTTAAACTGAAATGAGCTATTTGTATGAGAGGAGGAAGGGATAGGGTTAAGGAGGTGGTGTCAAGTGTTGAAGGGTGCATGTTTCATGCAAGGAGGAGGTGGAGATTGAAGGTTGCATGAAGCATGAGGTGTTTTTGATTTATCTTCTATTTTCTTTTGATTTATTTTGAATTTGAATTCAGAACTGAAATGATTTCATTTATTCACTTAAACCCTTGACAATACCCTATTTGCATAAAAACTTAACTTTACAATTTAACCCCTCACAACTTAACTTATTATAAAACACATCTTTTGTTAAAATGAAGCTAAATTTTTCATTAAAACCCTTATAACTTATTTAAATTACATTCAAAAATTCTAATTTAATTTGTATTACATATAACTTATGAAGATTGACATATTTGATTTTAACCGTTTTGTGATTTATCACTTTATTCTTAATTTAATTAATTTTATTTATTTCTAACTTTTCCTAAATGTTACATGCTGGAACCTCTTCCAGCTCTACCTCTTTGCCATGAATTTCTTTTGCAAGAAATTCCCTTTCCAAAAAGATGGCATGTTGAGCAACAAACACTCTTTGTTCCTCAGCTTGGTAGAAAAAATATCCTTGAGAATTCTTAGGATATCCCACAAACTTGCAAAGGACTGATCGTGCCTCGAGTTTGTCCGGATTTTGCTTTTTGATATAGGCCGGACAACCCCATATCTTAATTCGTTTAAAATATGGTCTCTTCCCACTCCATATCTCATAAGGTGTGGTAGGTACAGATTTAGACGGAACCAGATTCAATAGGTATATGGCTGTCTCAAGCGCATACCCCCAAAAGGAAATAGGTAACTCAGCATTGCTCATCATTGAACGCACCATATCTAATAGGGTGCGATTCCTTCGTTCCGATACACCGTTGTGCTGTGGTGTATAAGGAGGAGTAAGCTGAGAGAGAATCCCATTCTCTTTTAGATAATCCAGGAATTCACTGCTTAAGTATTCACCTCCTCGATCATATCGAAGAATCTTGATACTTTTGCCCGTTTGGTTCTCTACCTCGTGCTTATATTCTTTGAATTTCTCAAAAGCTTCAGACTTGTGTTTCAACAGGAACACATGCCCGTATCTAGAGAGATCGTCAGTGAATGTAATGAAGTAGGAAGAACCATTTCTGGCGTGTGTAGACATAGGACCGCATACATCACTATGCACCAGTCCCAAGAGTTCTGTAACTCTTTCTCCGTGTCCCGTAAACGGAGTTTTGGTCATTTTTCCTTTGAGACATGAATGGCAAGTGTCATAAGATGATAATTCGAATGAATTCAAATATCCATTCTTATGCAACTTAGCTAGTCGTGTCTCATTGATATGGCCAAGTCTACAGTGCCACAAGAAGGATTCGTTCATTTCTGAGCTTTTCCTCTTGTGTGTGTTTTGTATATTGAAGACTGTATTTTGATTGAGAATGAATATGCCATTATGTAGCGAGCCTGATGCAATCAATTTTTGATCTAGGAATATGTTCATAACATTATCCTTTACTACAAAATTATATCCTTCTTTACTTAATAAAGAAACTGATATAATGTTGCACATCATGTTCGGTATATAATAGCACTCATTCAGGACTAGTGTATCACCATTTGGTAATACCAGGTGATATATGCCAACTGCTTTGGCTGCTACATTTACCCCATTCCCTACTTGAACGGAATGATCACCTTTTCCCAGTTCTCTACCTTTTCGTAGCCCATGTAACTGCTTACATATATGGGATCCTGATCCGGTATCTAATACCCAGGACGTAGGGTGAACTGAGAAACAGTTCTCAATAACAAACACACCCGAAGAAGGTGCATCATCATGCACGTTCTCCGTTTGGGTGGCGTGAGAATCTAGATATTCTCCTGTTTCCTGTTCAGTCTTATAACATTTATAAGATAGAACGGGTCCAACGTTCCCGTGCACAGTATAACATGCGGGTTCGGTCAATACATCCATATTATTATCTTGATTAAGGCATGAAATGGTCGCTACCTGGAGAGAGAGAGAAGAAAACACTTTAGCGTATGCTCTTGCAAGATCAGATTGGTTATTATCTTATCTAATCAGGATGGCTCCCACTGGTTTTTATCAAATCTTCCTTCAAACCCTAAAAGGAAAGACTAGCCGGGATTAATTACACCCTACAACTTCGTCGATCTTTCAGCCAGGCCAGTGTTGGTACTTTGAGGGAGGTCCCCCGTGCTTTCGCACGAACCTAATTAATGTAAACCTCATTTTCCCAGAGGCGTAACCCCGTTGACACCTTTCTAGACACCTACTTGATCGGCTAATTGTAGTGTGCAAAACTCTCCCAAGAGTAACTCTTACTCGCAGTGGGTATCGGGATCCAACTATCTCATAGAAGGTATGCAATCTCATTGCAAATTTCAACACTTGAAATTCCCGATAATGCTTTTGCCCCTAGCGATCTATGACCTTGACTAAGTCAACAAACCATAAATCGCAAGTCAAGTTCAACCCGTGCATTTCCCGATTGAATTAAACCCACCCGTACGACCCTTGACTGAGTCAACAAGGCCGTGCGAATGCTCTAATCCAATCACATCTCATGTTGTTGCAGATAAACATAATTTAGCTACCATACACTATGCCTTGACTAAGTCAACAAACATAGCACGAATACTAAATAATATCTATCTGAAATGACGGAGGGCTACGCGGGTTCTTTCAGAAAAAACCATGAGCGTAATGAATTTGATATCGTTGTAGAATCAAATAAAGTTTTGAAATGGAATGATTTTTGAGGCTTTTCTAGTTTTGCTAAAGGGGTCACTCCCGGTGAAGGGATCGTCGGCCCTTTCCTCGTCGAATGAGGTGCGGGATATATCATATATATCACTGTGCAAAGCAGAAACTATAGAAGCTATCAAAAGTCAAGCCGAGTGTGTAGCATCTGCCAGTTATTGCTAAAGGAGTCACTCCCGGTGAAGGGATCTCGGTCCTTTCCTCATCGAATAAGGTGTAGGGTATATCATATATACCGCTATGCAAAGCAAGAACTGTAGCTACCTGTTTTTATTTGAAATTTGATTCTACAACATCTTAGGTTTCTTTTCATTCATTAATCACATTAATGAAGTCCCATCATTTAAATACCTAAACATCACAGATAAATACGACGTACACTTATGCAATCCGCATTCGCCTCGATGTCCCCTCGTGCACCGTTAGGTTAGGTAACTAACGACAGAGCAGGGCAGGGCTAGTGCGGGTGCAAAACATAAGTAACGTCTATATAATATATCATATATACTATATACTGTATCTATCACAGAACATCACATGATCACATCACAGATATCGCAGCAGAAGAAACATATGAAACATTGGATATACTAGGACGTCCATGTTTTCAATACGAGCCAGTATAAAACACGGATTCCACGGTCGTGATGAATAGCCAATCCAACACCCCTAGACCCCTACGAGAGCGGCAAGCAACCCTGCCAATTCTAGGGTTAGGAGACCCGGACTCGACTCCTCGAGTTGGTCTCCCACTGGACCCCAGAACCCGGTTACTTGTGCTCCCCTCCTTGGGTCTATCCTAATGCGGAAAAGTAAATAATATACAAAAGGTGACAACTTCCGCAACCTGGAAGTGCCCCAAATAAAAGAATATTACATACAAGTTTTTACATGAATGAAAATGAAAAACACTCATCTCACATAAAAACCCCTGGCTATTCAAACACGACAATCCAATATAACATATCCAGCAACACATAACATCACATGCCATCAACGTAAGTAAATATGCGCATCCCAATTGTCGTTGACATATAGCAACGAAACCGGCGATATCACATATTGCACTTACGGTCACAGAAAAGAAAGTGTAAAACTACAACAGTTGGAATCCGCAACCTCTTTAGACATCGCATGCCTAATCAAATGAAATACTTAGACATCACATGCCTAACAGTTATAAACCCCGCATTTTAGTCTTATTATCGTAAACTCTTTTCAATATCAAGTGAAACTAAACCGCTAGATTTATAACATTCATTCAGTTATCTCATAACTGTTTGTGAATTCAAATTATTGTATCACATTCCAGATAAACTGAAAATGTTAAACTTTCCGATCGAACAGTCGAACACCCAAGTTTTCCCGATACAGCTCAACACATGAAATAAGTCTAACAACATTCAGTTCGTGCCTCAGTACCAACGGTCCAGCCGTAGAAGGGTCAAGCCAACGCCTCACATGTGGCACGCCGTACTGCCCCAAACCCGAAGGTTCAAAGGGCAGTTCAAGACGGTCACATAATCGAGTTAAGGTTTGTTGTCTTCTAGAGGGTCCATTGCGCTACTTGCACTACTTAGAACGTCGTTAAACCATGGAAAAATCCAACTCTTGGAAATTTCCCGACAGGGGAAAAATTGTGTATTTTTATCCGGTCGAACTTTTTAACATATTCTAAAAATTATCCGGAAAGCCACAAAGACAAAATCTGATACTCCGATCGAAACACCGAATCCCCAAAACAACCCCAGAAAATTCAACTCTTGAATAAAATTTAAAAATACCCAGAGAACTCAGCACTGTTAAATAGGAATTACTGTGCAAATTGGTAGGGCTGACGTCATACTTTAGCCGCGGAACCGCCGCATAAGCTAGGCTTATGCCGCGGTTCCGCCGCGCATGTGAGGGATCATGAAATAAATTTTGCGCCGTAATTCTTAGAATTCCCTGCTGAGTTTTCTGCATATTTTTAATTTGGAAAAAACCCATTTTTTAAAAATTGTACAGAGAGCCGTTTTCGGGTTAGGGTTTTGGTTCGATCGGACTTCAAACGTCGTCTAGACTTCGCCTAAGGCTCTAGCTAGGCTCTGATACCACTGTAGGGTTTCTAGGCACACTATAGAGGTCTCACAAGGCATCAACCATGCCAATTTCAAATTTTATGGGTGCCGAGAAACCCTAATACGGATCGTTAACTAGAAATTTAGGCGATAAACGAAACTAGTTAACATCTTAACTAAAGGAGAGAGGCTACAGCCTTTGTAGATCCGGTTCTCCACTTCCTTAGCTCCATGTAGGCGTCCTCTCACTGTCCATCTTGAATCCCGAACTCAAACGTCGGCTTCATCGGAGAATTGGGCAGACTAGGTCGTCGGCTTCGTGCCGAAGATGATCTACGTCGAGGCATCACAAGTTCAAGCTCCGACTTCACAAAGTTGTGAAACTTGTGAAGAAAACACCCAAAACAACTTGGCAAGAGGTAGAGGGTGAAGAAATAGGAGGTGGGTTCACTTTAGAATTGGATTTCTCTCACTTTAGCTCAAGTTGCCATTGATGGACTTAAGCTTTTCTTGAAGAAGAAGATGATGAAGAAGAAGAAAGAATATGATAAGTGTTGAATTAAAATGAAAAATAATTCAATACTTATCATAAGCTAACCATAGTTGAGTGTAGAGAATAGACCATGGTTACTTGGATGGGTTAGGGTTAAGCATGAAGACAAGAATGGTTAAGAAGTCAAAGCTTCATGAAGCTTCAACTAAAAACAAACATAGCCACCATTCTTATCTAAATCTTTTCCAAATAAATAAAAAAATAAATAAATGAAAAAGAAAAACCCTAATCATCACTTAACCATGGTTCAATCCTTTACACTTAACCACATGATCAAGTATCATCAAACATGATACAAATATGTGCACAAAAGTATATCACATATACTTTTTGCACATCAAGTGAGAAAATCCATTTAAAGTGAACCAATACTAGTTAATGCAAAGTAATATATCAAATATATAATTATACATTAAATCATTAAATCAACACTTGATTTAACGATCCGGTCATATCGCATATAACCGACTAGTATCCAATGTATCGGCTTATCGAATCAATCCTTGATTCGATATCTAGGTTATATCGAATATAACCAATCGATACATTCATCGCGAGAATGAAATACGGTATCACATACACGCATTATTCTCGGTCCTGCACATATCTCATATGCGCTCCTATTTCGTTTCGCTTGAACCAGGAAACCTCTGTGTAGGACTCTAAAGACTCGTCAATACGCCGGTAGCAGATGATGATCATATCAAGCACCCACAAGCCGCAAGCGGTCTGCTAAACGTAACGGCCATCCGGGTATTGAGCGATCAGAAGATCGACGAGCTAGTCCGCTCACACTCCTGTGAATCCAACCAGTAACACTTACCGTACAGTCCGGTCTGTTCGTCTGATATGTCGCATATCAAGTCTAGGGGTGGTATACGTCAGACCCCAATAACCGATAAGTCGTGCCGATGTGAGGCTCATAACGGGTCGAGAAACTACTGGTAACACTTACCATCAAATCTCAGATCAGCCCTGGCCAGGGACTTCCTTGTTACGGCCAATCGAGCACAGCGCAACATCAACTCCCAATACCGGGAGAGACGAAACCCCTCCTATCGCTCATTGCCTCCATGTGACTCGGGACTGTACCCAAAGACCACCGTTTTGCACGCCCTCATGGACGTGGTAAGGTGGAGATCAAAGCACAGTGGGAATCACACAAGACTCTATGACGATCTCGGGTCTACAGACTAACCTGTACAAGTGTCACCTGAGAACTGCCATCTGACGTGAGGTATAATACCATCTGGGAGTTCTCGGCGAGTCCGTCCAGTGTACCCAGTCTCCACTGAGCACCCGTATACGATCTCTGATGTCAAACACCAATGGATATGGGATCATCCATCGCCCATCTCATGGGTCGAGAAGCGTATACGCTAGTCTACTCTGGTATATCGATGCCCCGTCTCGATACACCCACGACTAGGGACCTTGAAGGATGTACTTATAGACTACCATGTCCCCACTAGTATGATCTGCATCATAGTCCAGGTAGTCAAGTACACATCCTAAGGGCTTTACCAACATGTAACTATAAGACAGTATGAAGAGAGTAGTATACATGTTAAGATAAAGAGCAACCAGATAGCATACTATCATATCGAGCAAGAAAGTCATCTCTATATATGTCCAAGCATCCAATATAATATACATCATCTGTACAATACTGGCCTCTAGGGCATACATACAACTAACAGCTATAACTGGAAATCCTTGGCCAGGGTTGCTGAGATTTACTGGTAAGTGTTATCAGTAGTTTCTCGAACTGTTATAGACCTCATATCGACACGACTTATCGAGCTACTTGGGTCTGACGTTTACCACCCCTAGGCGAGATATGCGACATTTCAGACGACGAGACCGGACTGTACAGGAGTGTTGCTGATTGGTTTCACAGGAGAATGTACAGGCTTGCTTGTTGATCTTCTGACCGCTCAATACCTGGGTGGCTGTTACGTTTAGCTGACCGCATGCAGCTTGTGGGTGTTTGATATGATCATCACCTACTGCCGGCGTATTGACGATTCTTTAGAGTCTTACACAGAGGTTTCTTGGCTCAGGCAAAACGAAGTAGGAGCACATATGTGATATGTGCGGGACCGAGGATAATGCTGTATGTGATACCGTATTGGATTCTCGCGATATGAGATATTGGCCAGGTATATGTGATATAGCCGGGTCATCGTATTAATCGGTTATATGCGATAATGCCGGATTGTCGGATCAAGTGTTGATTCAATAATTTAATGTATAATAATATATATGATATATTAAATTACATTAACTAATATTAGCTCACTAAAAGATTCTTTTTCTCACTCGGGTAATACATTGATATATATGCGATATATGTTGATTGTATTATTTTATTTTGTTACAATAAATATTGTATATGTGATATATAATATTGTAACATGATATGATTACTAATGCAACATGTTTAGTGGAGTTTAGACATGGTTAGGGTTTGGATTAGGGTTAAGACTTCTAGTAGATTCTAGAAGCTTTTCTTTTGTCTTGGAAAAGATATTATGCTTGATATTTTCAAGTGACTCACCTTTAACCCAACCCAAACCCTAGCCCTAGTTAAATCTCTACAAGGGTTTAGTTGACCATGGTTGCATTATTCATCATTATTATCCTTTCATTATTCATCACAAAAGGGAGGATCACTCTTCTTCTTCTTCTTCTTCTTCTTCCTTTGATGCAAAGCTTTCTTACTTTGCTTTTTGTGATGAAAGTGAGTGAGAATAAGAAAAAAAATGAGAGCAAAAATCCTACTTCATCATCCTCATCTACCCTTACCATTTAGATGAGGGTGTTCACTTCATTTAGTGAGTGAGAGCTTGTGTTAATGAAACTTCAAGGTAGATCATCTATGTTATCGAAGATCGAAAGAAAGACTGCATCTTTTTCTTCGTGGAGCCTCTCGAGAGTCCGGAACACGATGATCGCAGCGAAGGGACCACAAAACGGAGCTTATGAAGTTAAGGACCGGATCTACAAAGGTTGTAATCCCTCTCACTTAGTGTTAAAGTGTTTAACATGCTTGTTTTTGCCTAATCTCTAGTTTAAAGATCCGGCTTTGGGTTGTTCGGCACGGCTAAATTTTAATCGGGCATGGTAGATGCCTCGTAGACCTTTGTGCGTGTGCCTAGCATCCCTACAGTTTCGTCTCTCCCGGTATTGGGGTTGATGTTGCACCATGTACGATTGGCTATAACAGGAAGTCCCTGGCAAGGGCTGCTGAGATTTACTGATAAGTGTTATCAGTAGTTTCTCGATCTGTTATGAGTCATATACTGGCATGACTTATTGGGTTATTGGGGTCGACGATACCATCCCTAGACTCACATATGCAGCATATTTGACGAAGAGACCGGACTGTACGGCAAGTGTTGCCAGTTGGATCGACAGGAGTTTTAGCAGGTTTGCTTATGTTTCTTCTGATCGCTCAATAACTGGGAGCCGTTACGTACAGCTTGTGCCACTGACGGTTTGTGGGCATGTGATGTGATCACTGCCTACTGCTAGCGTATTGACGAGTCTTAGAGTCCCACAAAGGAGTCTCCTAGCTCAGGCGAAAAGATGTGGGGTGCATATGTGATATGCGCGGGAGATCGATTAAATGCATGTATTGGATACCGTATTTTAATCGGGCGTTTACTATTGGACGGGTCGTATGTGATATGACGGGGTTATTAAATCATGTGTTGATTTAATATTAAGTCCATTAGCTCATTTATTAAAACCTATTTCTTTATGATGCATGGATGAGTGTATGTATATGATGATATGGATGCACACATGCAAGCATACATGTGTCATGGTTGATGATACATTGGTGGTGGCAATGCAAGACTCACATGGTTACATATTTATATATTTTGTTAATTTGAGAAAAGCAAAATGGCAAATTAAATCATGGTTGACTATTTAACTCTCCTTTTCTTGTGTTGACAAACTCAAAACCATGGTTTCATTTGCCCATGGTTTTAGCCCATGGTTTTGCTTAAACTCAAGTTACAAAATATCTAGATATTTTGTAACCATAGATTAGCATGGATGACTCTCACTTACTCTCTTGAGTTTAGTTAGGGTTATTCATTATTCTCATATTATTCTCTCTTGAGTTTAGCTTGAGCCATCTCCTTCTTCCTCTCTCTCCTCAAAGCTCTCTAGGGTTTTAAAAGAAAGAGAAAGAATAAAAAAGAAAAGGTTTTATAGTGAGATCCAAACCCACATCACCATTCCACTTTAGTCTAGCCCACTAGTGTGGAGTGTTGGCTTCATCTTCATCCTTGATCAAGTGAAGCTTGGAGCTTGGTGCAAAGAGACTTCGTGGTGGATCATCGTAGACGCGGAAGGATACAAGCCAACCGACTCAAACCCTACACGATCCAAGGAGTCTAGGAGGAGGTTTACAAAGGTTGTATTTTCTCCTCAAGTGTTAGACACTATATAGTATGTGATGCTATAGTTTGTTACTCTATTTTTCTAGTTCGATTCATGTTTGGAATTGTTTAGCACCCTCTAAATTTTTGTTATATCATGTGTGATGCAACCCTAAACCTAGGGTGGTGCTAGAGAATCCCTATAGAGGTATCAGAGCCAAGCAAGAAACTTAGACAATGTTAGATTAATTACGAAACCGAAACAACTCCGAATTAACAAAACTGCAACCCTGAAAAAGCTTCTCTGTCGATTATTAAATGTGCTCGAAATTTTTTTCAAACAAATGCAGAATCTTACTGGTACTGTACTGAGAACACCAGAGAAAAACGAGTGAATTCTACCACCAAAAAACAGAGCACATTGCCCAGAAATCCGGCCTGGCCGGCCCCCCTATGTCAGAATCGTCTCGTTTTTCTCTAGTGCTCTGGTCTGTAGTTTTTGGGGTTTCAGATATTGTTTGTGTTGGGTTGCGGCAGCGCCCTGTGTTAGTTGTATGTATGCCCTAGAGGCCAGTATTGTACAGATGATGTATATTATATTGGATGCTTGGACATATATAGAGAGGACTTTCTTGCTCGATATGATAGTATGCTATCTGGTTGCTCTTTATCATAACATGTATACTTGCCTCTTGATACTGTCTTATAGTTACTTGTTGGTAAAGCCCTTAGGATGTGTACTTGACTACTAAGACTATTGATCAGTCGAAAATATTGTATATTTTAGCCGGCAATTTCCCTAACATTTGCATACATTTAGAAGTGTTCGGCATTCATATTCTACATATTAGCAAATCTGTCACAAAATATGAGATTTCAGGTATTAGACTTTTAAACCGACACTTTAAAGGAAATTAACCGCATTTCATGGCATCGCATCATTTCTGTATTTGCGCAACACTTGTCTTGAGTATGTGCAGGAAATACGGAAGAAAAAGCAAAAGAGCTGATCAAAAATACGCCAACTAAATCATTTCAGATCTGGTAGCAGTGCAGAAGGAATTAGTTAATTCTATATATCAAAAGAAGGTCCATACAAAAGTACAAGCCCACAACAGAAGAATGAAAGCCCAAAGCTCCAACTTGGTCGCGCATCCGCGGCAATAGCCTCCTTATGCCGCGGAAGCGCGGCTCAGTGGTGACTTCATCTCCTCATTTTCAGTGCAAAGTTCTTCCAGCGGGACCCACACCTCATTGTGATACTTCAAATCCCATAATTCTCTCGAACCTACTGCCAGATCAGCAAAGAAGATTAAGAAGGCTAATCCTAAATTAAGCTCCTAATTAATCCTCTTCTAGAAGCTCCCTCCTAACTAATCACATCTAGAAGCTTCTCCCCTAACTAACTTTTGGAGGGAAATTTGAATTTCTTCAACAAACTTTTGGAGGGAAACTTGGAATTTGAAATCCTAGATCTAGGGTTAGTTATCTATAAATAGGAACCTAGATCTAAGGGTTGAGGCTAATCTTTAATAATTCTACATCATCTTCTTCCACAAGTTTCGTGACAAGGCTTGTGCGAAACCCTAACCCTAATTCCACTCCAAATCCAAGATCTTGAGTACCAAATCAAGTGAGAAGCCTTCAACCTTTTAGGAGCCGAGCCGATCTTCAATCGGGCAAGTGATCCAAGCCGATCCGCGATCCACGGAGACGAGCAAAGCCAAGTCGACAATCGAATTCTTCCTCTTGTAGTTCTTGAGCGAATGTAATGAAATTGTTGATATAAATAAAAGGTGAAATTCTTTAATCTTGCTTTCTTTTAATTCTTGCATCATGATTAGATCTCAATTTGTAATTGTTGTTCTTGTTGTGATGTTTGAGTAAAACTCCGCTCGTAAAGGAGTCGAGACGATTGTAGAATGATGATGTAACAAATCTTAATACGATTTTAAGTCCTACGAGTTTTGTAAACCCTAGCAAGTTCAAGAATCGATGACCTAGTTTCGTAGCGATGCTTTCTTGATTGTGATCGCTCGAAATTAGGGATCTACGATCGTTTCTTGAATTTACTAGAGGCTAGAATATGAATGGTATCAATGAAAGAACAAGAGATAAGATGAAACCCTAGTTTCACAAGAAGTCTCTAATTCTCATCGATCATCATCGATCTAGTATCAATTCATCGAAGGATAAGAATACGTAATTCTAAGATTACATCACATCTATAGATCCGATCGATTCCTACGAGCCTCATTTCGATTCTTGATATTTGGTTTGGAAAAATCAACAAACGATCAATTCTTGATTCTATCTTTTAATGCTTTCTTAGATCTAGATATTTTCTTTTTCTTGAAATACAAAATTTAAATCATGAATTGTTTTGTTTTCTTTTCTTTAAAGTTTCGACTCATCTAATTCAAAAGACGAACGATTACACTTTCCCTGTGGACGATCCGCACTCACATACAATCTACAATCCGACACCGTAGTTGATTGCGGTCAAATAATTTTTGGTTGTGATTTCTATTCTATTTTCATACTACACATCAAGAATTCTTTTCAATCAAATGGCGCCGTTGCCGGGGATAGTGCGCTAATAGTTCGTATTTTGAAATTTGAGTTGAGCAATTTATTCCATTATAAATTTTAGATCAAAAATTCGTGCAAACACTAATACGTGTGTTGTGATTTGATTGCGAGAAAATCTGGAATCATTGGAGCTGGAGAAAAAATTTTCTGAAAATTCCAGTGGACTCAGCAGCTGAACAGGAGCTTGTGCAGAAAAGATTGTGCAGTGATCCCCTAAAAGGACCGCTCATCCGCGGCATATACCCCTCAAACGCGGCGGATCCGCGGCTAACCTAACTCCTCTCTGTGCAAATTTTGGTCTGTGAGTCTCTGTCTTTCTTATCTCCTCCTCTATCTGCTCCAATTGACAATTTGCTGCAGGTTTATTTGCAAATAAATCGCAGCGCCGCAAAGCTAAATAAAAATTTGTGCGTGTTTTGATTCTTGTGGTTGTTGCATATTAATACGGAAATTTAAGGGGCACGGCCAAATCCAAATTAGGTGGGGATTTCATTACCCTTCCTAGGCCCCGAAAATCGTCAAACTTGCATCCGCATTACCTCCATTAACTAAAAGAAATCTAGAGAAGACTCTAAGGACTGTCGTGCTCAATAGGACAAGAGAAGGTCGTGGGTAATTCATTGCTTATCCGCGTTTTCTTGTGGTGCCTAAGGCGAGTGTGTCTAAGGCTAGTGGTTATTAATTAGGTCCACTGTAGTGGTGGTTCCTTCCCACTTACCTGGCACTTATCCGGCCACAGGGGGACAAAGAGGCAGTGGAGGATTTATCCTGCGACTTGTCTTTTGGCAGTTAGGAGCGGTCTAGAGCTTTGACCTAGGTGACCAATAGAATTAGGGTTTTGTGTGTTGCATTTATTGTGTTGCATCATATTTTTCAAAATCCGTATCAATTTTCAAAACAAACACCGCATTCATCATTTCCCCTAATTATAAATTCACGCTGCCACTTGTACTAACCCTTTTTAGTGCAAGATAGGATGGACAACGGGTTTCTAGTGCCTGTTAAGTCCGCGTTTCCTTGATCGACCCAAAAGTCGGTATTTCTACATTTACCTTTTCTTTTACCCACCACCACACCCACATCGATGGATCCACCTCCATCGAACTTCTTTTCCACTACCCTGCCGCCATCCGTTGGTGCGCAGAATCCATCTCGCATCTCTCTCCAAGAGAGATGTTATCCTACACGAGGCCCACTTTCCACCTGTCTTTCCATACCACCAGCCAATGGGGAAAATTTTCAAATAAAACCCCAATACATCAACCTTCTACCAAAATTTCACGGTCTCGAGTCTGAAGACGCATACGTGTTTATCACGAAATTTGAAAATGTATGCGCAATGATGGGTACCTCACAGTTGTCTGTGGATGCTTTCCGTCTACGTCTTCTCCCATTCACTTTGTGCGATTTAGCCGAGAAGTGGCTATATAACACTACCGCACATTCCATTTCAAATTGGGATGAATTCGTCAAAGCATTCCTGAAGAAATTTTACCCACATCAAAAGACAGCTCGAGTCCGTAGCGAAATCTATCAATTCACCCAGCTTCCAAATGAAACATTTTCAAAATGTCTTGACCGTTTCAAGGATCTGTTAGTCCAATGTCCACATCACGGCATCCCGAGATGGGATCTTTGCCGAATCATTTATGAGGGCATTACTCCTTACACGAGACAGACCCTTGAATCCATGTGTCAAGGCAACTTCATGACTAAAGATGATGGGGAAGCCTGGAATTTTCTAGAAGATTTCGCTGAAAAATCTTTACAGTGGGAGGGTGTGAGTCAATCGTCTAGGGATGGCAATGATATTTCCATAGGAGTTAGAGCTGACATTTCAGCTATGCAAAAGAAACTCGAGAATATGGAAAACAAATTTTTAGCCGCCCTAAGTCAAATATCACTCTCCAAAACTGTATGTGGTTGTTGTTCTGATCCGTCTCACTTGACGGAAGAATGTCCGTTTCAAGGTCATGAGCATACCAATGCATCATTTCAAAGACCTAGAAACGATCCATCTTCCTCCACATATGATCAGGGTTGGAGGAATCACCCTAACTTTGATTGGAACCAATCCCAATTTCAAAACACGGTTCCAACCCAAAACAATTTCCAAGGAGTCCCTCCACCACAACAGCACCCACAATTTCAATTGAGTCAGCACCCCTTTCAATCACAGAACTTCCAAAATCCGGCCAACACTTTTGCACCGTCTAGTCCTTTGCAATTGACCGGTACAGATAATACCTCTGCACTAGCACAAACCTTGGATACTTTCATGAAACAATCCATCCAAGGGACGGCAAGTTTGCAATCTTCCGTCGAGAATGTAATGAAGATCATTATTTCTCAAAATGATAATATCAAATCGATGGAAGAACAAATTGCACAACTAAAAGCCGAAATGAGTGCACGAGAGAAAGGGAAACTTCCAGCTCAACCTTTACCTAATTCTAGCTATTTACATGATGTGGATGCAATCACGTTGAGATCTGGAAGAGTGCTTGACAATCATGTTGGGGAAGAGTTTGATGATACTGATAAATCAATCAATAACACCCCGGCTGAGACCTTTCCTCACACACACACTTCTGACCCCAGTTCTTTGACCCCACCATCTTCTTCCGAGCCTATTCTTCGTTTCCCAAAAGGCTCGCCACTACAGCCCACCTCTTTTACCCCTCCACGGACGATTCCCACTTCTATACCGGGATCGGTTCCACACACACTTCCTTCTCCTATGATGGACCCAGCACTTATTGCTAAAGCACCTTATCCTAATCGGTTAAGGGCTAACACACCAAGTCCACATATGGAGAAGATTATGAACATTTTTAAGCAAGTAAACACCAACATCCCTCTCCTAGATGCCATCCAACAAGTTCCTTCCTATGCGAAAACTCTTAAGAACTTGTGCACTAGGAAGAGGAAGAATCCAGTGCCCAAGAAGATTTTTATGGAAAAAACAATAGACACGGCTTTCCCCCAACAATTACCGAGGAAACGTAAGGATCCAGGATATCCTACTATTTCTGTTTCTATTGGGGAAAAACACATCAACCGTGCTCTACTAGACCTTGGCGCTAGTGTTAACTTGCTTCCTTACTCAGTCTATGAGCAATTAGGGATCGGAGAGTTGAAGCCAACCAATTGCACTCTCCAGATGGCTGACCGATCAATCACCAAACCTAGGGGTGAACTGGAGGATGTGTTAATAAAAATCGGAGAATTTATATTCCCGGTAGATTTTATTGTAATTGATACACAACCAGTAGCGAACCCACGGAATCAAATTCCGGTGATTTTAGGTCGCCCCTTTTTGGCCACTTCCAATGCTATTATCAACTGTCGTAACGGTTCTATGACCCTATCTTTCGGGAATAGGTCAATAGAGCTGAACATTTACAAGTTGGGAAGTGTACCCTCCGAACCTACTGCTCAGGTCTGTTCTGTCGACTTAATGGATGTCGACAGCAGCGAATTTGATGATCCTCCTAATATCGATCTTGACTCTTTTCATTCGTTATTGTTTAACCCAACTATGTATCATACACATACGGACTCTTCCACCGAGATGTCCGGGTCAACAATTAACACGGATTATGAAATGTTCTTAGAGTCTGAAGATCACCCCGCACTTTGTGATGACATTATTCACCGGGGTATTGATGGAACTTTTGAGGAAATCTTCGCTGATGAACTCGCATTTTTGAATGACACGGGTGTTGAGACGAATTCTCTTCCACTCACTGAAATTGAACCTCCACCCCTTCTTTTGAACTGTAAAAAGAATGCGAGTAATCCATCATATTCACTGCATCGTCTCTCCAATATGAGACGCACATACACTCTCTTCCACCACTTAACCTTTCCCCACTTCTTCTTCCACCAACCCGCGCACTGCATTGATAAATTTTTTGAATGGTTGGTGTTGACATTTGGTCTTTGCAAAGCTTGGCATCGACCAATGATTTTTGACCCCCACTTTTGATTTTCAAAGTTTAACATTGCATAATGCAAGTTTGGGGGGATATAATTTTTCTGGCTCCTGAAAAGAAAATTTTTACAAAATTTTGAGCCAAAAATAAGTTTCGGGGAGGTTCTTCACTTAAATATTTTGTCCCCACTAATAAATTCCTCCCAAGCTTACAGGTTTTTCGAGATTTAGCAGAAGGCAACAGTGAGGACACTGTTGAAAACAAGTTTGGGGGAGGTTTGTGCTTATTTACGCATCATTTGCATCATACATTGCATAAGCACAAAACATTTCTTTAAAAACCATAAAAATTTAAAAAATTTCAAAAATTATAAAAACATTTTTTGTACATAAATAAGATAATAAAAGTTTAGATAGTGAAAATTACATCTATGAGATTAGAAAAATTTAAGAAAACCAAGAAAATTAGATGTTTTCTTATACGAACTAGTAATAAGTAGTTATGAGCCGTTGTCCCAAGGGTTAGTAAGATGAAGGACGTCTCTAATCTGAGGATAAAAATAAGTCTGAAAAATAGTTTCTATTCTGGAAGCCAAACATTTTGAGCGTTGCTACCCTGCTATTCGCACTTACACACGTCTTGAAGCCTGGGATAGTAGAGGATACCTTGAAATGTTCTTGTCTTAAAGCCAAAAGTATGAAAAAAAAAATATATGGTGAGAAAAATGGACACTGGTTTTTTTATCACCGAGGGAAATAAAAAATATATAGCAAGGGTGCTTCTTCATCTAGTGCCCTAAGGCCAACTGGTCTGGGAGTCACTGCTATACCTAAGGTGGTGCAAGATTAGGAAAATACATCAAATAAGCAAGCAGATGAGTAATCGGTCGGTTAGTACCTCAAGAAGTATTAACGGTCGCATGAAAGTGTGTAAGCTCATCGAAAAAAAATATATACTGAGGCTGATGGGCAAGAGTATGATAGCTTGAATTGAATTCTCCGGGTGTAGGGATGTCCTTTACACACACGCAGGGTTATATGATCGATGTTTGGAAGAAAGATAGGAATGAAGAATAAGACGATGTTTTATTGAGGGAGGACGTGATTTCTAACATCTTTTCATGACCATTAAGATAGGGCTCATGACAACCGAAAAGCTAGCTTAGTTGGAAACCCTAATTTTCAAGGCTTTTCTTTTACAATTCTTTTCTTTAAATGTAATATTCATGATCTTTCTTTTATTATTGGATTTTGTGGGTGCAATCCGCTGAAAACCCTCAGGAGACAAAACTCCTCCTACTAGGGACACCTAGAGGTTTAAAGGCTTGTTGCACGTGCTCAGTGCAATCGTGTTGCCTACGAAAGTGTGCTAGTTAGTTTTTCTCTTTCTTTATTTTCTCCTTCTCTTTTTAATAAAACATTCGCTCGAGACGATCGAAATTAAGTTTGGGGGTATTTGATCAGTCGAAAATATTGCATATTTTAGCCGGCAATTTCCCTAACATTTGCATACATTTAGAAGTGTTCGGCATTCATATTCTACATATTAGCAAATCTGTCACAAAATATGAGATTTCAGGTATTAGACTTTTAAACCGACACTTTAAAGGAAATTAACCGCATTTCATGGCATCGCATCATTTCTGTATTTGCGCAACACTTGTCTTGAGTATGTGCAGGAAATACGGAAGAAAAAGCAAAAGAGCTGATCAAAAATACGCCAACTAAATCATTTCAGATCTGGTAGCAGTGCAGAAGGAATTAGTTAATTCTATATATCAAAAGAAGGCCCATACAAAAGTACAAGCCCACAACAGAAGAATGAAAGCCCAAAGCTCCAACTTGGCCGCGCATCCGCGGCAATAGCCTCCTTATGCCGCGGAAGCGCGGCTCAGTGGTGACGTCATCTCCTCATTTTCAGTGCAAAGTTCTTCCAGCGGGACCCACACCTCATTGTGATACTTCAAATCCCATAATTCTCTCGAACCTACTGCCAGATCAGCAAAGAAGATTAAGAAGGCTAATCCTAAAGTAAGCTCCTAATTAATCCTCTTCTAGAAGCTCCCTCCTAACTAATCACATCTAGAAGCTTCTCCCCTAACTAACTTTTGGAGGGAAATTTGAATTTCTTCAACAAACTTTTGGAGGGAAACTTGGAATTTGAAATCCTAGATCTAGGGTTAGTTATCTATAAATAGGAACCTAGATCTAAGGGTTGAGGCTAATCTTTAATAATTCTACATCATCTTCTTCCACAAGTTTCGTGACAAGGCTTGTGCGAAACCCTAACCCTAATTCCACTCCAAATCCAAGATCTTGAGTACCAAATCAAGTGAGAAGCCTTCAACCTTTTAGGAGCCGAGCCGATCTTCAATCGGGCAAGTGATCCAAGCCGATCCGCGATCCACGGAGACGAGCAAAGCCAAGTCGACAATCGAATTCTTCCTTTTGTAGTTCTTGAGCGAATGTAATGAAATTGTTGATATAAATAAAAGGCGAAATTCTTTAATCTTGCTTTCTTTTAATTCTTGCATCATGATTAGATCTCAATTTGTAATTGTTGTTCTTGTTGTGATGTTTGAGTAAAACTCCGCTCGTAAAGGAGTCGAGACGATTGTAGAATGATGATGTAACAAATCTTAATACGATTTTAAGTCCTACGAGTTTTGTAAACCCTAGCAAGTTCAAGAATCGATGACCTAGTTTCGTAGCGATGCTTTCTTGATTGTGATCGCTCGAAATTAGGGATCTACGATCGTTTCTTGAATTTACTAGAGGCTAGAATATGAATGGTATCAATGAAAGAACAAGAGATAAGATGAAACCCTAGTTTCACAAGAAGTCTCTAATTCTCATCGATCATCATCGATCTAGTATCAATTCATCGAAGGATAAGAATACGTAATTCTAAGATTACATCACATCTATAGATCCGATCGATTCCTACGAGCCTCATTTCGATTCTTGATATTTGGTTTGGAAAAATCAACAAACGATCAATTCTTGATTCTATCTTTTAATGCTTTCTTAGATCTAGATATTTTCTTTTTCTTGAAATACAAAATTTAAATCATGAATTGTTTTGTTTTCTTTTCTTTAAAGTTTCGACTCATCTAATTCAAAAGACGAACGATTACACTTTCCCTGTGGACGATCCGCACTCACATACAATCTACAATCCGACACCGTAGTTGATTGCGGTCAAATAATTTTTGGTTATGATTTCTATTCTATTTTCATACTACACATCAAGAATTCTTTTCAATCAACTATGATGCAGATCATACTAGTGGGGCCATGGTAGTCCACAAGTACATCCTTTAATGTTCCTAGTCGTGGGTGTATCGAGACAGGGCATCGATATACCAGAGTAGACTAGCGTATACGCTTCTCGACCCATGAGATGGGCGATGGATAATCCCATATCCATTGGTGTTTGACATCAGAGATGGTATACGGGTGCTCAGTAGAGACTGGGTACACTGGACGGACTCAACGAGAACTCCCAGATGGTATTATACCTCACGACAGATGGCAGTTTTCTGGTGACACTTGTGCAGGTTAGTCTGTAGACCCGAGATCGTCATAGAGTCTTGTGTGATTCCCACTGTGCTTTGATTTCCACCTTACCACGTCCAAGAGGGTGTGCAAAACGGTGGTTTTTGGGAACAGTCCCGAGTCACATGGAGGCAATGAGCGATAGGAGGGATTTCGTATCTCCCGGTATTGGGGGTTGATGTTGCGCTGTGCTCGATTGGCCATAACAGGGAAGTCCCTGGCCAGGGCTGATTTAGAGATTTACTGGTAAGTGTTACCAGTAGTTTCTCGACCCGTTATGAGCCTCACATCGGCACGACTTATCGGTTATTGGGGTTTGACGTTTACCACCCCTAGATTTGATATGCGACATATCAGACGAGAAGACCGGACTGTACGGGAAGTGTTACCGTTAGGCTTTTACAGGAGTTGGAGCGGGCTTGCTTGCTGATCTTCTGATCGCTCAATACCCGGGTAGCCGTTACGTCCAGCTTGTACCGCTGACGGCTTGTGGGTGCTTGATGTGATCATCATCTACTGCCGGCGTATTGATGAGTCTTTAGAGTCCTACATAGTGGTTTTACTTGCTCAGGCAAAACGAAATAAGAGCGCATATGTGATATGTGCGGGACCGAGAATAATGCGTGTATGTGATACCGTATTCTATTCTCGTGACTTTTTGTATCGGTCGGTTATATGTGATATAGCCGGGTTATCGAATCAAGTGTTGATTCGATAAGTCGATACATTAGATGTTAGTCGGTTATATGAGATATAGCCGGATTATTAAGTCAAGTGTTGATTTAATAATTTAGTGTATAATTGTATATATGATATACTAATTTACATTAACTAACATTTGTTCACTTAAGGTTTTTTTCTCTCACATGTGCACAACTTTAATATATATGTGATATATATTAAAATGTGTTTTCTTTTTGTATCATGGTTGTTGATACATCATTCATTGGTGTATAAGACATACACCATTCTATTTATTATGGTGGGTTATAATTATTTAAGGTAATTACAAAATTAGTGGAGATTTGGAAAGAGCATGAAGCTTGTAGAAGCTTGCTTTGCTTTGACAAAGTCCACTAACTTTGTCTTTACTTTAGATTTTTGATAACCCAACCATTAGGATTAGCCATGGTTATGTCTCTACATGAGTTAGTATATGATACTCACTCACCCATGGTTAGCTCACTCACTTGATCATTATCTTTCTCTCTTATTTGTTCATCTTCTTCCTTGAGCTAAAAAGCTCTCTAGGGTTTGATCCAAAGTGAGAAACATTGTGAGAAAATAAATTCTAAAGTGAACCCACTTCCTATTTCTCCATCATCTACTAGACTAGCACTTTAGTTTAGGGTGTTTGCTTCACAAATTCTTTAGTTAGTGAAGTAGTAGCTTGAGTTGGTATTCCCTCGACGTAGATCATCTTCGGCCTCGAAGACTTCAAGCAAGGACGCTTATTTCGCCTTGTGAAGCCATGCAAGAGCCCGGGAGAACCATGATCGTAGCGAAGGGACTACAACAAAGAGCTTTAGAAGTGAAGGACTGATCTACAAAGGTTGTATTTCGTATTCACTTAGTGATAAATGTTATTTACTTGCATGTGTTACCCTAATTATCTAGCAAAGATCTTGTTTAGGGTTATTCGGCGCGGCTAAAATTTTAATCGGGCATGGTTGATACCCTGTAGAACCTTATTAGAGTGCCTAGTAACCCTACAGTGGTATCAGAGCCTAGTTAGAGCATTAGGTGACATGTATACGAAGTTAAAACTCCGAACGAACTACGAAATGATGATTTGAACCCCTCTCTGGACATTTTTTTAAAACTGTGATTTTTCTGTATTAAAAATTCCTAAAAAATTCAGCAAGGAAATATAAGCAACACTATGAAAAACGAGACAGTAAGCCGTACAATTGGCCGCGGAACCGCGGCAATACCCTACTTGCGCCGCGGATCCGCGGCCGTACAGAAGACTTACTGCCTCGCTTTGGCACAGTAACATCCGTAGGCAAAATTGCTAATTTCTGGGTATTTTTAATTTGACTCAAGTGTTGAGTGTTCAGGGGATTATTTTGTATACGTTGATTCGATCGGAAAATTTAATTTCGTTATGTTTTCCGGATAATTTAGAAAGTATTAAAATGTTCGAACGGATATCATTAACTCATTTTTCCCGGCATGAAAAACTTTCAAGTGTTGATTTTTTCTTGAGTTTAAATCTTTCGGAAAAACGTGCATGTAACGTGATGGACCCTCTAGAAGAACACAAACCTTAACTCGATTATGTGACCATCTGAACCGCCTCTAAACCTTAGGGTTTGGGGCAGTATGGCGTGTTAGTGTATATGCCCTAGAGGCCATTACTGTATCATACTGGTTTGTATATTACTTAATGGAAGCTTGGGATATTCACCTTGTATATACAATCTTGCTCAAAATAGTAGTATGCTACTTGGTTTGTTTCTACTTCAATGTGTACATGTGTTTATTTTTGTATATCGCCTATACACATTAGTAGAGCCCTTAGGATCTTTGCTTGATTACCAGCGATGTGATGGCCGTCACACTAGTGGGGCTGGGTAATCTATAAGCACATCCTTATGCAGGTCCCTGGTCGCAGGACTATCGAGACAGGGCATCGATACTCCAGAGTAGACCAGCGCATGCGCTTCTCATCCCAGTGTAGGAGACGGTCTGTCCCACAGCCGTCAGTACGTCGTACTTGAGATAGTATGCGGGTGCTCGTTAGGTTACGGGTACACTGGACAGGACTCGTCGGGAACTGACTAGTTGGTATTATACCAATCGTCAGTTATCAGTTCCCAGGTGACATGAGTACAGCTTAGTCCGCTGACTTGACACTGTCACTTCGCCTCAAGTGTGTTCTCACTGTACTTTGATCACTACCCTACCACGGCTCAAAGGAGTCGTGCAAACAGGTAGTGGTTGGGTGCAGTCCCGAAGCACTTGGAGGCAGTGACGGTTAGACAGGATTCGTCTCTCCCGGTATTGGGGGTTGACATCGCGCTGTGTCTAGGAGAGCCATTACACGAGTAGTCCCTGGCCAGGGCAAACGAGATATACTGGTAGGTTTCCAGTGTTATCTCAGGGTGTTTTGGGCTTCGCTCCGGCACGACTTGTACCGCTATTGGGGGACTGACGTTTACCGCCCCCTAGGCCCGCCATGCGATGTATCAGACGAACAGACCGGACTGTACGGAGAATGTCACACTCAGGCTCAGTAGGAGTTCAGATGGGTTTCACCTCGTCGGTCTTCTTGTCGGCATTACCTGGGGACCGTTACGCACAGCTAGTGCCGCTTGCGGTCTGTGGTTAATCCCACTGCCAGCGTAGTGTCGAGTCTTTAGAGTCCCACACAGAAAGCTTTTCGCCTTTAGGCAAAAGAGTAGAGGTCGCATGGTATTCCGACAGGTCGCATGGTTTTGCGACAGGGTTCGGTCACATCCGTGCACTTGTGCACGTACAGTGTCCGGACAGTTTACACTAGCGGGCTTTGGTTTAAGCCAGATCCTAGTGTACCTTATGGGATTGGATTTATCCAGTTTGCATTCGTGTTCCTCGGAACGCGGATGCGGGTGTGTATGCACAGTTGACAGGGAGGCAGAGGCAGCGGATTCTCATTAGGGTTGTTGACAGTTGACCGTTGACTATTTGACTTTTTGCTCAACCCTAATGAGAATATGATATGTGATTAACTATTATATTAATTAAGTATTATGGTGATATGGTTGTTGACTTTGTTGACTTGTTGGCTTTTGTTGACTTGTTGACTTGTTGACTTTTGTTGACTTGTTGACCGGTTGACTAGGCTTGACTAGTTGACCATCATGATAACCATAGCCATCATTTCATGGCAAAGACTTTTGTTTACTTGCTCATTTGTGTAAAATGAGTGCATGAAATGATATGGTTATGGTTGCTTCAACCATCACATAAGACTTTTTTTGATATGATGAGTTATGATCACTTTGGATTATGAGAGGGTGAAAGACAAAAGAGAGCCTCATTCTTTCTTGCTCATTCTCTCTCTTGTTCTTGAGCTCTCCTTTTGCTCTCACCCTCAACCTCTTGCTCCCTCTCTTGATCCTATGGTTCTATTGTCTCATGAGTTGAGAATCAAGAACCATAGATAAAATCCCATTCTAATTCTTCTCTACTCATTCTAGTTCACTAGGTTTAGCAAACCAAGTGAACTAGTTTCTTCAAAGAACGAAGAAGGAGCTAAAGGTTGGAGCTTTCAGGTGGATCTATCTTCGGCGTACGGAGACGACGAGAAGAAGCCAATCGGACCACCATCGGAGTTTGAAGACGAAGGAGTTCAAGACAAGCAAGGTATAACCCCCTAACCGAGTAGCTAGAAACTCATAGTTAGGATGTTAGATAGATGTTTAACCAAGATCCGGGTTTTAGGTCCATGTTACCACCTCCGTAAAGATCGTTTTTACCAAATTCCGCATTCCCGAAAGTACCGGGAGAGGTAGCATGGACTTACAGTGGTATCAGAGCCTAGTTAAACTCTATCTAACATGTTAGCAAGTAACTAGAAGATCGATCAAAGAAAAAGTCCCGAAAACAAAACCCCAAATTTTCAACTTTCTGTCGATTTCAAAAGTACTGGAAAAACTTTTTGGAACACACCTAAAATCGACTCAGGCTTTTTTAAAGAATCTGCAAAATTTTGGGCCCCTGACTCGATCAAAGCGCCGCGTTTCCACGGCGGGAGCACGCTCCCGCCGCGGAAACGCGGCCGAGTTGACTCGGTCAGGGGTTTTATTTTTTGGAGTTTACTCTTGGGGGTATTTTGGGATTTTTGGTATATATATTTTCTGCCCAGATTTTCCAGAACGAAAATTTTATTTTGGGGTCCCGAAAATCCGTATTTTTGATCGAACTTCTAAAAGACTTAAGCTAACGGGTTTTCTGTAATGTGATATTTGTATTGAACGTCTGCTAATCGCTATATGTCGATTAGTGGGGGTTATACAAATCTGTGATCTGTAATGTTGCTGGAATGTGGATATGAATATGTTGGATTGTCGCGGGTGAATAGCCGGGGGTTGTGAGACGAGAGTTTTCTTTTCTTTCAATTCATGTAAATTTGTAAATTGATGTAATAATTATTTGTATGGCCGCACAACCGGGTCGGGATTGTAGCCATCATTGTATAATTTCTTTTTACTGTTTTTGCTCCTAGGATAGACCCATGGAGGGGGTGCACAAACTACCGGGTATGCCGAAGTGTCGAGTGGCCTACTCATGGAGATGAGGGAGGTTGCTACGCTTCGGGTACTTGGCGGGTAGTTTGCCGCACCCGTAGGGGTCTTGGGTGGGGTTTTGGCTATTCACCGCGACCGTGTAATCTGTTTTTGTTACAGGCTCGTGCAAATTACAGATTCCTAGTATATCCAATGTATTCATCTGTGATCTGAAATGTTTATTATTGCAGTATATCTATATATGATATTATTTAGGCGTTGCTTATGTTTTACAGACGCGCTAGCCCAGCCCCCGCTCTGTCGTTAGTTAAGTAACCTAACGGGTAATGACGGGGCCCCGTGGCGAATGCGAATGGCATAAGCGTACGTCATATTTTGGTTGTTTTCTGCAATGGTAGGATTAAATGATGGGACGCATTAAAAGAACTAATGCAAGAATATCACGCATTAAAAGAACTAATGCAAGATAATAAACCAAGTTAAAGTCGTTGGAACACTTTCGAAAAACCACTCGGTTCTCTTCAAAACAAACTTTAAAAATACGGAGTTTGAGCCACTCCATTTAAAAGCTATCTCGTTCCATCGACCAAATCAAGTTCACTACGTTCACGGTTTTTCCAAAACCATCCGTAGCCCTCCATCATTTCAGTTAAATATTCGGTAGTATTCAAGCTATGTATTTTGACCTCACGCCAAGGCATAGTGATTGGTAGCTGCCGGATATTTATCTGTTGCATAGATAGAATGCGTTGGTTTGAGACAGTCGTACTGCCATTTTGGCCTACGTCAAGGGTATGTACGGGTGGGTTCAAATTAACCTGGATAATGATGGGACGAACTTGACATGTGACTTATGACATTTTGACCTCACGCCAAGGTCATAAGAGCATGGGGCAAAAATCCACATCGGGAGTTTCATAAGTACTGAAACTTGCTAGATTTTCATACCATTTGGAGTGTGATGATTCTGGTAGGATTCCTTCAGTTTCGTCACGCAATGATATTTGGATCCCGATCCTACTGTGAGTATATGCTACTCCTCGGGAAATTTCTCACTTAACGATCAATGCTATAAACCTAGTAGGTGACTAGAAAGGTGTTAGCGGGGCTACGCCCCCAGGGAAAAGAGGTTCTTTATTTAAGGAACTTCGCAAAAGCGTTAGAAAACCTCCCTCGAAGTACCGACACCGGCCTGGCTGAACGGTTAAGCAAGTATTGTACGGTGGGATTGATCCTGACTAATTCTTCCTTTATGGTTTGAGGAGGGATTCGAGAAACAGTGGGAGCCATCCTGTTTAGACAAACTAAAAACCACTCTAAACTTGCAAGAGCATCATGCTGAGTGTTTCTTCTTCTCTCTCCTAATTGCAGCGACCAATCGACATGACTGGACTTAAGTTACTCCTAGATAAAAACAAACTGACAGGGCCAAACTACAAAGATTGGCTCAGGAATGTCAAGATAGCAATCACTTACGACAAGCTGGGGTATCTTCTTACCACCAAAGCTCCCCCTGTCCCTGGTCCAACTTCCAGCGTCGCGGATAAGGAAATCCGCAAGACTTGGGAGATTGATAGCGCGAAGGCCAAATGCCTCCTGCTTGCCTCGATGGACAACGAACATCAGAGGAGGCATGAGAATATGGACATGGAATCCATATTGCTTCATACAAAAGAACTGTATGGAGAGCAATCTCGTATCGCAAGATACGAAGCGTCGAAAAAGTTATTTTCGACAAGAATGGTCGTCGGATCATCAGTAAAGATGATCGGCTACATTGAGGAGCTCGCGGACCTAGGGATCACATTGGAGAGTGAGCTATATACGGATATAGTTCTCCAGTCCCTTCCTTCCATTTACGCCCAGTTTATACTGAACTTCAACTTACAAGAAAAAGAGGTTGAACTTTCAGAGCTCCTCAACATGCTGAGGAGCGCAGAGGGCACCCTACAGAAAGGTAGGGATACATCCACTTTGTTTGTAGGAGGATCATCTTCTTCTAGGTCCAAGGCGAAAGCCAAGGGAAAGAAGAAGAAGGCCCCCGCCAAACCAAGGGGCGGTGTTAGTAAAGTGGATACGAAGGGAAAAGGTAAAGCAACAAAGATAGCGGGGAAGCTTGTGGATAAGGAAGAATGCTTCTATTGTCATAAGAAAGGACACTGGAAGAATGATTGCAGGGCCTGGAAGGCCAGAACACAGGAATTGAAGCAGGTTGCAGCTTCAGCTTCAGGTGTGTATGTTATTGAAAACTGTCTTTCAATAAACTCTACTTCCTGGGTATTGGATACCGGATCAGGATCTCATATCTGTAATTCTTTGCAGGCGTTGAGAAACCGTAGGGTTTTGAAGGCAGGTGACATGACCCTCAGAGTTGAGAACGGAGCTAGCATGGATGCTAAAGCCGTGGGGGACTATCACCTGGGAATGTCAGATGGACATGTTTTGGTTTTGCGTAATTGCTTTTTTGTACCCAACGCAACTTGTAATATCATTTCTGTATCTTTAGTTTCTAAAGAAGGTTATGAATTTTCGTTTGTAAGTAATGTTGTAAACATTCACCTTAATCAAGTTTTGATTGGGTCAGGTACATTGAATAATGGTATATACGTGTTAAACCAACCACAGATTTTTAATGTCCAGAATACACACAAAAGAAAGTCTCCAGAAATAAATCAGACTTTCTTATGGCATTGTAGATTGGGTCACATCAATGAGAGAAGGTTGACGAAGTTACATACAGAAGGGTATTTGAATGCGTTCGAATATCAGTCGTATGCCACTTGTCAATCCTGTCTCAAAGGAAAGATGACAAAGACTCCGTTTACTGGACATGGAGTAAGAGCGAGCGAGCTCTTGGGACTCGTACACAGTGACGTGTGCGGTCCAATGTCTACATATGCCCGAAGCGGACATTCTTACTTCATTACTTTTACGGATGACTTCTCAAGGTACGGTTATGTCTTCTTAATGAAACATAAGTCCGAAGCCTTTGGAAAATTCCAGGAGTATAAGAATGAAGTAGAGAAACAGACCGGCAAAAGTATTAAGATTCTAAGATCGGATCGAGGTGGAGAATACTTAAGTGCCGAGTTCCTGGACTATTTAAAAGAGAACGGAATTCTCTCTCAGCTTACTCCTCCATACACCCCGCAACATAACGGTGTATCGGAGAGACGGAACCGCACCCTATTGGATATGGTGCGGTCCATGATGAGTAACGCTGAGTTACCGCGATCATTCTGGGGATATGCGCTAGAATCAGCAGCATACCTTTTAAACCGAGTTCCGACTAAGACTGTGCCTACCACCCCATATGAAATGTGGAGTGGGAAGAAACCCTATCTTCAATATCTGAAGATCTGGGGATGTCCAGCTTTTGTCAAAAAGCAGCATGCAGACAAACTCGAGGCACGCTCAGTACTGTGCAAGTTTGTGGGATACCCAAAGAACACCAGGGGGTATCTTTTCTACTACGCAGAGGAACAAAAAGTCCTTGTTTCTCGTAATGCCCACTTTCTAGAACACCAGTTCTTGGAAAAGGAAAATAGTGGGAGCGCAGTGGAACTGGAAGAAATTCCAGAACCACAGACTATTACTGAAAGGTTAGTGGAACCAGAGGGTTCAACAGAACAGGACATTCCTACGCCGCTCCGCAGGAGTAGTAGGCAGTCTCATCCGCCCGAGAGATACTGTGGTTTTCTCATAGACGGGGATAGAGAGGATTGCATCATAGATTATGATGAGCCTACTAGCTTCCAGCAGGCCGTTCAGAGCGTTGACTCAGTGAAATGGCTGGATGCAATGCGGACCGAAATGGAGTCCATGTACACCAACAAGGTATGGACGTTGGACAATGCTCCAGACGGGGTAAAACCCGTAGGATGCAAGTGGATCTTCAAAAGGAAGATTGGTGTAGATGGACAGGTTGAGACCTATAAAGCTAGGCTGGTAGCAAAGGGTTTTCGTCAAAGACCTGGCTTGGACTATGACGAAACCTTTCTCCAGTAGCCATGCTGAAATCCATTCGGATCCTTCTTGCCATTGCTGCCTTCCACGATTATGAGATCTGGCAAATGGACGTAAAGACAGCTTTTCTAAATGGAAATTTAGAGGAGTGTGTCTATATGGACCAACCAGAGGGTTTCATTCAGAGTGGGAGCAGCGGAAAGGTGTGCAAGTTGCTTAAGTCCATCTATGGATTAAAGCAGGCATCGCGGAGTTGGAACATCTGCTTTGATGAGACGGTCAAAGAATTTGGCTTTATCAAAAATCCAGATGAACCATGCATCTATAGTAGATTTATAGCGAGAACTGTAGTATTCCTCGTTTTATACGTGGATGACATTCTCTTAATAGGAAATGACATTCCTATGCTACAATCTGTCAAGGGGTTCTTGTCACACAAGTTCTCCATGAAAGACCTGGGTGATGCCTCGTACATTCTGGGTATCCGGATCTACCGTGACAGATCCAAGAGGATATTAGGACTTTCTCAGTCCAGGTACATCGACACCATACTGAAGAGATTCAGTATGGAAGATTCCAAGCGCGGTAACCTGCCGGCTTGTCACGGGATCACCCTCTCTAAAGAGATGTCTCCCAAGACTGATTTGGAGAGGGATCGCATGTCTATTATACCCTACGCTTCTGCGGTAGGCTCTATAATGTATGCGATGTTGTGTACCAGACCGGATGTAGCTTATGCACTGAGTGTGGTAAGCCGGTATCAGTCAAACCCTGGGGAGAAACACTGGATAGCGGTAAAGAACATTCTCAAGTACCTGAGAAGGACTAAGGAGATGTTCTTGGTGTATGGCGGAAAAGACCTCCAGATCGAGGCCTTTGCTGACTCCAGCTTCCAGAGTGACAAGGATGATTCCAAGTCCATGTCGGGTTTTGTCTTTACCCTCAATGGAGGGGCGGTGTGTTGGAAGAGTTCCAAACAGGAAACCGTTGCAGACTCGACGATGGAAGCGGAATACATCGCTGCATCTGATGCCGCAAAAGAAGCTGTCTGGATGAGGAAGTTCTTGAAAGAACTTCAGGTGGTTCCGTCCATTGTTGATACAATACCTCTGTATTGCGACAACAACGGGGCTATAGCTTTAGCGAAGGAACCCAGGTCCCATCAGAGATCCAGGCACATCTTAAGGCGGTATCACCTGATCAGGGAGATCGTAGATCGCCAGGAGATCGAGGTTCGGAGAGTCGCTTCAGAAGATAACACTGCAGATCCATTCACCAAGGCCCTGCCCCAGACTCAGTTCGAGCGGCTGATCGAGATGATAGGTCTTCGATACGCCAGTACATGGCCTTAGTGCAAGTGGGAGATTGTTAGTGTATATGCCATAGAGGCCATTACTGTATCATACTGGTTTGTATATTACTTAATGGAAGCTTGGGATATTCACCTTGTATATACAATCTTGCTCAAAATAGTAGTATGCTACTTGGTTTGTTTCTACTTCAATGTGTACATGTGTTTATTTTTGTATATCGCCTATACACATTAGTAGAGCCCTTAGGATCTTTGCTTGATTACCAGCGATGTGATGGCCGTCACACTAGTGGGGCTGGGTAATCTATAAGCACATCCTTATGCAGGTCCCTGGTCGCAGGACTATCGAGACAGGGCATCGATACTCCGGAGTAGACCAGCGCATGCGCTTCTCATCCCAGTGTAGGAGACGGTCTATCCCACAGCCGTCAGTACGTCGTACTTGAGATAGTATGCGGGTGCTCGTTAGGTTACGGGTACACTGGACAGGACTCGTCGGGAACTGACTAGTTGGTATTATACCTATCGTCAGTTATCAGTTCCCAGGTGACATGAGTACAGCTTAGTCCGCTGACTTGACACTGTCACTTCGCCTCAAGTGTGTTCCCACTGTACTTTGATCACTACCCTACCACGGCTCAAAGGAGTCGTGCAAACAGGTAGTGGTTGGGTGCAGTCCCGAAGCACTTGGAGGCAGTGACGGTTAGACAGGATTCGTCTCTCCCGGTATTGGGGGTTGACATCGCGCTGTGTCTAGGAGAGCCATTACACGAGTAGTCCCTGGCCAGGGCAAACGAGATATACTGGTAGGTTTCCAGTGTTATCTCAGGGTGTTTTGGGCTTCGCTCCGGCACGACTTGTACCGCTATTGGGGGACTGACGTTTACCGCCCCCTAGGCCCGCCATGCGATGTATCAGACGAACAGACCGGACTGTACGGAGAATGTCACACTCAGGCTCAGTAGGAGTTCAGATGGGTTTCAACTCGTCGGTCTTCTTGTCGGCATTACCTAGGGACCGTTACGCACAGCTAGTGCCGCTTGCGGTCTGTGGTTAATCCCACTGCCAGCGTAGTGTCGAGTCTTTAGAGTCCCACACAGAAAGCTTTTCGCCTTTAGGCAAAAGAGTAGAGGTCGCATGGTATTGCGACAGGTCGCATGGTTTTGCGACAGGGTTCGGTCACATCCGTGCACTTGTGCACGTACAGTGTCCGGACAGTTTACACTAGCGGGCTTTGGTTTAAGCCAGATCCTAGTGTACCTTATGGGATTGGATTTATCCAGTTTGCATTCGTGTTCCTTGGAACGCGGATGCGGGTGTGTATGCACAGTTGACAGGGAGGCAGAGGCAGCGGATTCTCATTAGGGTTGTTGACAGTTGACCGTTGACTATTTGACTTTTTGCTCAACCCTAATGAGAATATGATATGTGATTAACTATTATATTAATTAAGTATTATGGTGATATGGTTGTTGACTTTGTTGACTTGTTGACTTTTGTTGACTTGTTGACTTTGTTGACTTGTTGACTTTTGTTGACTTGTTGACCGGTTGACTAGGCTTGACTAGTTGACCATCATGATAACCATAGCCATCATTTCATGGCAAAGACTTTTGTTTACTTGCTCATTTGTGTAAAATGAGTGCATGAAATGATATGGTTATGGTTGCTTCAACCATCACATAAGACTTTTTTTGATATGATGAGTTATGATCACTTTGGATTATGAGAGGGTGAAAGACAAAAGAGAGCCTCATTCTTTCTTGCTCATTCTCTCTCTTGTTCTTGAGCTCTCCTTTTGCTCTCACCCTCAACCTCTTGCTCCCTCTCTTGATCCTATGGTTCTATTGTCTCATGAGTTGAGAATCAAGAACCATAGATAAAATCCCATTCTAATTCTTCTCTACTCATTCTAGTTCACTAGGTTTAGCAAACCAAGTGAACTAGTTTCTTCAAAGAACGAAGAAGGAGCTAAAGGTTGGAGATTTCAGGTGGATCTATCTTCGGCGTACGGAGACGACGAGAAGAAGCCAATCGGACCACCATCGGAGTTTGAAGACGAAGGAGTTCAAGACAAGCAAGGTATAACCCCCTAACCGAGTAGCTAGAAACTCATAGTTAGGATGTTAGATAGATGTTTAACCAAGATCCGGGTTTTAGGTCCATGTTACCACCTCCGTAAAGATCGTTTTTACCAAATTCCGCATTCCCGAAAGTACCGGGAGAGGTAGCATGGACTTACATGGCGTGCCACATGTGAGGCGTTGGTTTGACCCTTCTACGGTTGGACCATTGCTACTGTGACGTATTCTGGAATTTTTGAACTCTGCTCAAGGGTTGAGCTATTTAGGAAATTTTGGGTATTTGATTATTCGATCGGAAAGTTTAATACTGTCTATTTATCTGAAATGTGATACAATATGTGGAATTCATAGAGTTAGGCATGAAATGCGAAGTATGTGATATTTCGTATTTACGATGTCTAAAGAAGATTGTGGATTCCAAATGTTGTAGTTTTACACTTTCTTTTCTGCGACCGTAAGTGTAATATGTGATATTGCCGGTTTCATTGCTATATATCAACGACGATTGGGATGCGCATATTTACTTACATTGATGACATGTGATGTTATGTGTTGCTGGATATGTTATATTGGATCGTCGCGTTTCTGAATAGCCGGGGGTTTTATGTGAGATGAGGGTTTTTATTTTTCATTCATGTAAAATTCATTGTATGTAATATTCTTTTATTGGGGCACTTCCGGGATGAGGTTGATGTCACCATTTGTATATTATTTACTTTTCCGCATTAGGTAGACCCAAGGAGGAGAGCACAAGTAACCGGGTTCTAGAGTCCAGTGGGAGACCAACTCGAGGAGTCGAGTCCGGGTCTCCTAACTCTAGAATTGGTAGGGTTACTTGCCGCTCTCATAGGGGTCTAGGGATGTGGGTTTGGCTATTCATCGCGACCGTGGAATCCGTGTTTTATAGAGGCTCAAAATAAAACACGGACATCCTAGTATATCCAATGTTTCATATGTTTCTTCTGCTGCGATATCTGTGATGTGATCATTTGATATGTTGTGATAAATACTGTATATAATATATATGATATATTATATAGACGTTACTTATGTTTTACACCCGCGCTAGCCCTGCCCCGCTCTGCCGTTAGTTACCTAACCTAACGGTTCACGAGGGGACATCGAGACGAATGCGGATGGCATAAGTGTACGTCGTATTTATCTGTGATGTTTAGGTGACTTAAATGATGGGACTTCATTAATATGATTAATGAAAGAAAAGAAACCTAAAAGATGTTGTAGAATCAAATTTTCAAAAAGGGTAGCTACAGTTTTTGCTTTGCATAGCGATATATATGATATATCCTGCACCTTATTCGATGAGGAAAGAGCCAAGATCCCTTCACCGGGAGTGACCTCTTTAGCAAAACTGGCAGATGCTTCAACACTCGGTTTGTCTTTTGATTGCTTTTGGAGTTTTTGCTTTGCATAGCGATATATATGATATATCCTGCACCTTATTCCATAAGGAAAGAGCCGAGATCCCTTCACCGGGAGTGACCTATTTAGCAAAACTAATGAAAGCCTCAAAATCACTCCATTCAAAATTTACTCGATTCTACAACGATATCATGTTCATTACGCAATAGGTTTTCAGAAAAACCTGTCGTAGCCCTCCTTCATTTCAGATAAGTCCTACTTAGTATTTGTGCTACGTTTGTTGGCCTGCGTCATGGCGTAGTGTGCGGCAGCTAACTAGAATTTATGTGTTTATGCATATGATGCAGATTGGATTAAGGTAGTCGTGCGACTTTGTTGGCTTGCGTCAAGGGTCGTACGGGTGGGTTTAATTCAATCAAGAAATGACGGGTTGAACTTGACTAGCGCACTATGGTTTGTTGGCCTGCGTCAAGGTCATGGGACGTTAGGGGCAAAATATTATCGGGAATTTCAAGTGTTGAAATTTACAATGAGATTGCATACCTTCTATGAGATAGTTGGATCCCGATACCCACTGCGAGTAATTGTTACTCCTGGGAGAGTTTTACACAGGACAATTAGCCGATCAAGTAGGTGTCTAGAAAGGTGTCAACGGGGTTACGCTTCTGGGAAAACGAGGTTTACTTTAATTAGGTCCGTGCGAAAGCACGGGGAACCTCCCTCAAAGTACCGACACTGGCCTGGCTGAAAGATTGGCAAAATTGTAGGGTGTAATTAATCCCGGCTAGTCTTTCCTCTTAGGGTTTGAAGGAAGAATTGATAAAAACAGTGGGAGCCATCCTAATTAGATAAAATAATAACCAATCTGATCTTGCAAGAGCATACGCTAAAGTGTTTTCTTCTCTCTCTCTCCAGGTAGCGACCATATCATGCCTTAATCAAGATAATAATATGGATGTATTGACCGAACCCGCATGTTATACTGTGCTGGGGAACGTCGGTTCCGTTCTTTCTTATAAGAGTTATAGGACTGAACAAGATATAGGGGAATACCAGGATTCCCATGCCACCCGAATGAAGAAAGTACATGTTGATACATTTTCTTCGGGTGTGTTCGTTACAGAGAACTGTTTCTCAGTTCACACTACGTCCTGGGTATTAGATACCGGATCGGGATCCCATATATGTAATATGTTACATGGGCTTCGTAAAGGTAGGGAACTGGGAGAGGGTGATCATTCCGTAAGAGTAGGGAATGGTGCAAATGTTGCAGCCAAAGCAGTTGGTGAATATCACCTTGTGTTACCAAATGGTAATATACTGGTTCTGAACGAATGCTACTACATTCCGACCCTGATATGCAATCTTATATCAGTTTCTTTATTGAGCAAAGAAGGATATAATTTTGTAGTACCGGATGATGTTATGAACATATTCCTGAATCAAAAGTTGATTGGATCAGGTTCGTTATTTAATGGCATATACGTTCTCAATCAAACTACAGTCCTTAATGTACAAAACACACACAAGAGGAAGAGTTCAGAACTGAACGAATCCTTCTTGTGGCATTGTAGACTAGGTCACATCAATGCGACATGGCTAGCTAAGTTGCATAAGGATGGATATTTGAATCCTTTTGAATTTTCATCTTATGATACTTGCCAGTCATGTCTCAAAGGAAAGATGACCAAAACTCCGTTTACGGGACACAGAGAAAGAGTTACGAAACTCTTAGGACTGGTACATATTGATGTATGCGGTCCCATGTCTACACATGCCAGGGATGGTTCTTCGTACTTCATTACATTCACTGACGATCTCTTTAGATTCGAGTATGTGTTCCTGATGAAACATAAATCAGAAATTTTTGAGAAATTTAGAGAATATAAACAAGAAGTCGAGAACTAAACCGGGAAAAATATTAAAATCCTTCGATCTGATCGAGGAGGTGAATACTTGAGCAATGAATTCCTGGACTTCCTAAAAGAGAATGTGATTCTCTCTCAGCTAACTCCTCCATATACACCACAGCACAACGGTGTATCAGAACGGAGGAATCGCACCCTATTAGATATGGTGCGCTCTATGATGAGCATAGCTGAGTTACCTATTTCCTTCTGGGGATATGCACTGGAAAAAGCTACAGACCTATCGAATATGGTTCCCACCAAATCTGTACCAACCACTCCATATAAGATATGGAAAGGAAAGAGACCATGTCTTAATTATGTTAGGATATGGGGTTGTCCGGAATATGTAAAAACGCAAAATCCGGACAAACTCGCGGCAAGGTCCATTCTGTGTAAGTTTATTGGATATCCAAAACATTCGTGCGGGTATATCTTCTACCACACTGAGGAACAAAAGGTGTTTGTTTCTCGACATGCCACCCTTTTAGAAAAGGAATTTCTTGAAAAAGAGATTAGTGGCAAGGAGGTAGAACTGGAAGAGGTTCCAGCAATACAGACTACGACAGAAGATTTGGTTGAACCGGAGGATTCCGTAGTTCCCGATGAACCCCAACCACTCCACCGTTCTAGTAGAGTTCCTCACCCACCTGAGAGATACTATGGTTTTCTCATGGATGGTGGGAGCGAGGATTGCATCATGGTTGATGATGACCCAACTAGCTTCGAGCAGGCCATCACGAGTGGGGACTCAGTGAAATGGCTGGATGCAATGCGGTCCGAGATGGAATCCATGTACACAAACAAAGTATGGACTTTGGAAGATGCTCCTGAAGGGGTAAAACCCATTGGAAGCAAGTGGACCTTCAAGAAACAACTTGGTGTAGATGGGAAAGTGGAGACTTTCAAAGCTAGACTTGTTGCAAAGGGCTTTCGTCAAAGACCAGGTGTGGACTATGACGAAACCTTTTCTCCAGTGGCTATGCTTAAATCCATCCGGATCATGCTTGCCATCGCTGCATATCATGACTATGAAATCTGGCAAATGGATGTTAAGACCGCCTTTCTAAACGGTGATTTAGAAGAGAGCGTGTACATGACTCAGCCAGAGGGCTTCGTAGCTAGTGGGAGCAGCGGGAAGGTGTGAAAGCTGCTTAAATCCATTTATAGATTAAAGCAAGCATCGCGGAGTTGGAACATCTGCTTTGACGTCGTTATCAAAGAGTTTGATTTCGTCAAAAACGTAGATGAACCTTGTATCTACAAGAAGATGGCAGAGAGTAAGGTTGTCTTCCTCGTATTGTACTTGGACGACATACTCTTGATAGGAAATGACATTCCTATGCTGCAATCGGTCAAGCTCTTCTTATCACAAAGATTCTCAATGAAAGATCTGGGTGATGCCTCCTGTATACTGGGAATTATGATCTATAGAGATAGATCTAAAAGGATATTGGGATTGTCCCAATCCAGGTATATTGACACCATACTAAAGAGGCTTAGTATGGAATAATCGAAGCGTGGGAACTTACCCATGATCTCTGGACTCAATCTCTCCAAAGAGATGTCTCCCAAGACTGATTTGGAGAGAGCTCGCATGCAAGGGATACCCTATGCTTCGGCTGTAGGATCTATCATTCACGCGATGCTATGTTCCAGACCCGATGTAGCACACTCACTAAGTGTAGTGAGTAGGAATCAAGCTGATCCGGAAGAGAGTCACTGGATAGCTGTGAAGAGCATTCTCAAGTACTCACGAAGGACTAAAGAGATGCTCTTGGTGTATGGTAACGGAGAACTCCAAGTGGAGTCCTTTACCGATTCGAGTTTCTAGAGTGATAAGGACGACTCTAAGTCGCACTCGGGATTTGTCTTTACCCTTTTCGGAGGGGTGGTTAGCTGGAAGAGTGTTAGTTATATGTATGCCCTAGAGTCCAGTATTGTACAGATGATGTATATTATATTGGATGCTTGGACATATATAGAGATGAATTTCTTGCTCGATATGATAGTATGCTATCTGGTTGCTCTTTATCTTAACATGTATACTTGTCTCTTTATACTGTCTTATGGTTATATGTTGGTAAAGCCCTTAGGATGTGTACTTGACTACCTGGACTATGATGCGGATCATGCTAGTGGGGACACGGTAGTCCATAAGTACATCCTTCAAGGTCCCTAGTCGTGGGTGTATCGAGACAGGGCATCGATATACCAGAGTAGACTAGCGTATACGCTTCTCGACCCATGAGATGGGCGATGGATGATCCCATATCCATTGGTGTTTGACATCAGAGATGGTATACGGGTGCTCAGTGGAGACTGGGTACACTGGACGGACTTGCCGAGAACTCCCAGATGGTATTATACCTCACGTCAGATGGCAGTTCTCAGGTGACACTTGTGCAGGTTAGTCTGTAGACCCGAGATCGTCATAGAGTCTTGTGTGATTCCCACTGTGCTTTGATTTCCACCTTACCACGTCCATGAGGGCGTGCAAAACGGTGGTTTTTGGGTACAGTCCCGAGTCACATGGAGGCAATGAGCGATAGGAGGGGTTTCATCTCTCCCGGTTTTGGGGGTTGATGTTGCGCTGTGCTCGATTGGCCGTAACAGGGAAGTCCCTGGCCAGGGCTGATTCAGAGATTTACTGGTAAGTGTTACCAGTAGTTTCTCGACCCGTTATGAGCCTCACATCGGCACGACTTATCGGTTATTGGGGTCTGACGATTACCACCCCTAGACTTGATATGCGACATATCAGACGAGGAGACCGGACTATACGGGAAGTGTTGCCGGTTGGCTCGACAGGAGTTGTAGCAGGTTCGCTTGTTCTCTTCTGATCGCTCAAAACCCGGGTGGCCATTACGTTTAGCTGACCGCTTGCGACTTGGGGGTGCTTGATATGATCATCACCCACTGCCGGCGTATTGACGAGTCTTAGAGTCCCAAAATGGAGTTACCTAGTCCTGGCGAAACGTTGTGGTGCGCGTATGCGATATGCGCATGGACCCGATTAAAATGCGCGTATTGGATACCGTATATTGATCGGGCGGCTTGCTTTTGGTTAGGTTCATATGCGATATGACCGCATTGATAAATCAAGTGTTGATTTATCATTTAACCATTAGTTTCTCACTTGAAATCCTTTCTTGAGTTTGATGGATGTATGCATGCATGTATGCCTTCTTTATAGATTCATGCACATATGGATGTACATATACACATACATACATACATACATCCTTCATGGTTGTACATACATGAAAATGGTGGCAATATAATACTCACACCATGGTTTTAAATATGGTTTTTATTGCATTTGATTTAAAGCAAAAAGGAAAAAGGAAAATGGTTATGATTGATTTGTTTCTACACTCTTCTTTTGACCTAACCATCCTCACCCACCTTTTAACCTTGGGTAAACTTTCCTTTTGTGCTTTAACTCAAGTTCAATAAGATATTCATTGTTTAAACCATGGTTTGAGATGAGAACAAGAAAATATATATTCATATATTTCATTTTTCTTGAACAAGAGTTATTCTTTTCACTCTTGTAAAAGATATAGCTATCATCTTCTTCTTCCTCTCTCATTTGCTCTCTAGATTTTTTTAGTGAGCAATATACTCATCAAGTTAGGATTTTGAGGTGAGAAAGAGAACCACAACATCATTCTACACAAGTCTAGCCTACTTGTTTGGAGTGTTAGCTTCATTTCATTCTCTTGATCGGGTGAAGTTGCAAGCTTGGACAAAGCGGACTCCGGGTGGATCATCGGTGACCTAGAGGAGTTCAAGCAGACCCGTTTCCAAACCCCAAGTAGCCGAGGAGTCTAGCCTAGGGAGCTACAAAGGTTGTACTCTCAAAACCCTAGCTTTTCTTACTTATGTTGATATGCAAAACTTCGAAACCCTAATTTTTCTAGGAACGATTCTATGTTCGTTAACTTAGCACCCTAAAAATTCAATTTTTGGTTCATGTGATGCTTCCAAACCCTTCATAAGGTGCTAGGCTAACCCAACATTGGTATCAGAGCCGACCTAGAATATTAGGCGACACTTTAACGAAGTTAAAACCCCGATCGAACCCGATATCGACAAAATCAACCCCTCTTTGGACATTTTTTAAAATCTGGGATTTTTGGGAATTAAAAATATCTAAAAAAATCAGCAGGGTTTTATAAGAATTATCGTGCAAAACGAGGACCTGAATCGAAAATTCCACCGCGGTTCCGCGGCAAATCCTTGCTTGTGCCGCGGAACCGCGGCAGTATGGTGTCTTTTGGCATCTCTGTTTGCACAGTAATTCTTTATTCTGTGAGTGATATTTTTTGGGTATTTTTAAACTGACTCAAGTGTTGAGTATTCAGGGGTTCATTTTGTAATTGTCGATTCGATCGGAGAATTTAATTTTGTTTTGCCATTCCGGATAAATTAGAAAGTATTGAAGTGTTTGAACGAGTATCATTTGCTCACTTTTCACGGGGTTTAAATATTTTGGAGATACGTGCAAGTTTTGTGGTGGACCCTCTAGAAGACAATAAACCTTAACTCGATTATGTGACCGTCTTGAATTGCCCTTTGAACGTTAGGCTTTAGGGCAGTACGGCGTGCCACATGTGAGGCGTTGGCTTGACCTTTCTACGGCTGGACCGCTACTACTGTGTCACACTCTGGGTTTTTTGAACTCCGCTCAAGTGTTGAGCTTTAGTGAATCTTCGGTATTTGATCGTTCGTTCGAAAACTTTAATACTGTCTAATTATCTAGAATGTGATGCAATATGTGGAATTCATATAGTTGGACATGAAATACGAAGTATGTGATATTTCGCATTTACGATGTTTAAAGAGAATGTGGATTCCAAATATTGCAGTTTTACACTTTCTTTTCTGTGACCGTAAGTGTAGTATGTCGATATTGCCGATTGTCGTTGCTATACGTCGACGACAATCGGTGTATGCATACTTACTTATGTTGATGATATGCGATATTATGTGTTGCTGAGATATGATGTGCAGGATTGTCGCGATTAAATAGCCGGGGTTTTTTTTTATGTGAGATGAGAGTTTTATATTTTCATTCATGTATATTCAAATGTAATGTAATATTCTTTTATTTGGGGCACTTCCGGGTTGAGGTCGATTCCACCTGTGTTGTATATTATTTACTTTTTCGCATTAGGATGGACCCAAGGAGGGGAGCACAGGTGACCGGGTTCTGGGGTTCAGTGGGAGGCCATCTCGAGGAGTCGAGACCGGGTCTCCAAAACTCCAGAATTGGTAGGGTCGCTTGCCGCTCTCGTAGGGGTCCAGGGTGTGGGTGTGGCTATTCATCGCAATTGTGGAATCCGTATTTTCTATTGTTGGCTAAATACTAAATACGGACGTCCTAGTATATCCCATATTATATCTATGTTTCTGCTGCGATATCTGTGATGTGATCATTAGATATGTTCTGTGATGGATACAGTATATAGTATATATGATATATTATATATGCGTTACTTATGTTTTACACCCGCGCTAGCCCTGCCCTGCTCTGCCGTTAGTTACCTAACCTAACGGTGCACGAGGGGACATCGAGGCGAATGCGGATGGCATAAGTGTACGTCGTATTTATCTGTGATGTTTAGGTGACTTAAATGATGGGACTTTATTAATGTGATTAATGAAAGAAAAGAAACCTAAAAGATGTTGTAGAATCAAATTTTAAAATAAAAGGGTAGCTACAGTTTTGCTTTGCATAGTGGTATATATGATATACCCTGCACCTTATTCGATGGGGAAAGAGCCGAGATCCCTTCACCGGGAGTGACCTCTTTAGCAAAACTGGCAGATGCTACAACACTCGGTTTGCTTTTGATTGCTTTGGAGTTTTGCTTTGCACAGTGATATATATGATATATCCCGCACCTTATTCGGTGAGGAAAGAGCCGAGATCCCTTCACCGGAGTGACCTCTTTAGCAAAACTAATAAAAGCCTCAAAAATCATTCCATTTCAAAATTTCACTTGATTCTACAACGATATCAAGTTCATTACGCAATAGGTTTTCAGAAAAACCTGTCGTAGCCCTCCGTCATTTCAGATAAGTTGTATATAGTATTCGTGCTACATTTGTTGGCTTTCGTCAAGGTGTAGTGTGCGGTAGCTATATGCTGCTTATCTGCTGCATATGATACGACTGGATTAGGGTAGTCGTACGACTTTGTTGGCTTTCGTCAAGGGTCGTGCGGGTGGGTTTAATTCAGTCAAGAAATGTACGGGTTGAACTTGACTAGCGGGCTGTGGTTTGTTGGCTTTCGTCAAGATCATAGCACGTTAGGGGCAAAATATTATCGGGAATTTCAAGTGTTGAAATTTGCAATGAGATTGCATACCTTCTATGAGATAGTTGGATCCCGATACCCACTGCGAGTAATTGTTATTCCTGGGAGAGTTTTACACAGGACAATTAGCCGATCAAGTAGGTGTCTAGAAAGGTGTCAACGAGGTTACGCCTCTGAGAAAATAAGGTTTACTTTAATTAGGTCCGTGCGAAAGCACGGGGAACCTCCCTTAAAGTACCAACACTGGCCTGGCTGAAAGATCGGTGAAGTTGTAGGGTGTAATTAATCCCAGCTAGTCTTTCCTTTTAGGGTTTGAAGGAAGATTTGATAAAAACCAGTGGGAGCCATCTTGATTAGATAAGATAATAACCAATCTGATCTTGCAAGAGCATACGCTAAAGTGTTTTCTTCTCTCTCTCTCTAGGTAGCGACCATGTCATGCCTTAATCAAGATAATAATATGGATGTATTGACCAAACCCGCATGTTATACTGTGCTGGGGAACGTTGGTTCCGTTCTTTCTTATAAGAGTTATAAGACTGAACAGGATATAGGGGAATACCAGGATTCCCATGCCACCCGAATGAAGAAAGTACATGTTGATACATTTTCTTCTGGTGTGTTCGTTACAAAGAACTGTTTCTCCATTTGCCCTACGTCCTGGGTATTAGATACCGGGTCAGGATCACATATATGTAATCAGTTACATGGGCTCAGGAAAGGTAGAGAACTTGGAGAAGGTGATAAAGACATTAGAGTTGGAAATGGTGCAATTGTTGTAGCTAAGACTGTCGGGGAATATCACCTTGCATTACCAACTGGTAATACATTGGTTCTGAACGAATGCTATTACATGCCGAACCTGATATGCAACATTATATCGGTTTCTTTGTTGAGTAAAGAGGGATACAATTTTGTATTACAGGATAATGTTATGAACATTTTCCGTAACCAAAAGTTGGTTGGATCAGGCACGTTGTGCAATGGCATTTATGTTCTAAATCAGTCAACGGTTCTGAGCATAACAAACACACACAAGAGGAAGAGTTCAGAACTGAACGAATCCTTCTTGTGGCATTGTAGACTGGGTCACATCAATGCGACACGACTGGCTAAGTTGCATAAGGATGGATATTTAAAACCGTTCGAATTTTCATCTTATGACACTTGCCAGTCATGTCTCAAAGGCAAGATGACCAAAACTCCGTTTACGGGACACGGAGAAAGAGTTACCGAACTCTTGGGACTGATACATAGTGATGTATGCGGTCCCATGTCTACACATGCCAGGGATGGTTCTTCGTACTTCATTACATTCACTTACGATCTCTCAAGATACGGACATGTGTTCTTGATAAGACATAAGTCTGAAGCTTTTGAGAAATTTAGAGAATATAAACAAGAAGTCGAGAACCAAACCGGAAAAAGTATTAAAATCCTTCGATCTGATCGAGGAGGTGAATACTTGAGCAGTGAATTCCAGGACTTCCTAAAAGAGAATGGGATTCTCTCTCAGCTGACTCCTCCATATACACCACAGCACAACGGTGTATCAGAACGGAGGAACCGCACCCTATTGGATATGGTGTGCTCTATGATGAGTGTAGCTGAGTTACCTATTTCCTTCTGGGGATATGCACTGGAAATGTAACGTTCAAGAAATCGTTTTGTGTTTGTTTCTGTTTTTGGGTGAAATTCGTCGGTATTTTCAGTTTTATACCGATTGTGATCAAACGGCCATATCGATTTGCCAGCACCTAGTTTTGATAAAATAAAGCTAATGCGCAAACATTGGGAGTATATGGGACGTTTTGGTCCAATTTGAATTTTTCCCAATTTTAATGTTATTTTAATCCGGTTTGCACATTTTTGGAAATCTTCTCTTTGCATCTTTTCTAAAAATTTTCTTAAGTTAAACTACACCACACATCTTAAATGAGTGTGTGGACAAGGATTAATGAAGAAAAGAAAAGAAAAGAAAAGAAAAGAAGATGCATGAATGTGTGTAGGTGTGTGTGAATGCATTTAATGCATTTGTTTTTGGAAATTGCTAGGAAACTTCCCTTCTCTCTCTCCTTTCTCTCCTTGGCCGAGCTCCCTCTCCCCTCTACTGCCTTATCCATTTCTTTCTCTCTTTTCCTCTCAATTCCTTCACAAATCCCTTTCATCTCATTCAAAGTTCATAAAAATCACATTTTTGTTCAAGTTTTCTCTCTTGCTTGCCTGGAGTGCTCTTGAGCTTGGTTCTTTGGCTTCTTTGGTGTAGGTAAATTTCTTTTACTGCTCTTTATGTGTTTTTAGTGTAGTTTAGCTTATTAGATTCAGTTTAGAATGTTTAAATTCGGTTTTGTCGTGAAATATCGTATTTTGGTATCGGTTTGTGGTTTCTAGGATCTGCTTTGACCCGGGGTGTTTACTGAAAAACTAAACATAGTGGTAGTGTTGTACTAGGGAACCTGGAGCACCACCTGAGAGAAGGACCCCAAGCCACCGGCCAGGGCCGGCGACGGCTTGAGGAGGGGCCAGCGACGCCGGCCATGCTGGGGAGTTAGGGTTTGGGTTTTCCTGTGTAGGTGTCTGCTATGGTTTGGGTTCTACTGGTCTTGTTTGTTTGTTTAGTTTTCACAGTGGGCAAAATCTGGGATCAATTAGGTAGTTTCTAGTGTTTTGTGTCCGCGCGATACGTGATACGACACTGGTCGTGCAGTTTTCGTGGTTTTGCTCTTAAGTCGTTTTCGTCGTGTCGCTACTCTCGTTAGCCACGATACGAACACTTAAGAGGTGGTTGCGTGTTGTTGTGTCGGTTAGGTGTAGCTTGTTCGTGTTTTAGAGTTGTTATTAATATATATAGTTGCTTGTTGTTTATATGTTGCAGGTTCGCAGGCGGAGACTACGGACACTGGCACAGGGGGATACAGGTGGTAGATTTCATCTAGCTTGGAGTGTGGGTGAGTAGATTTAACATCTATAGGGGAATCGCCCGCATGGCGTTATGCGTCTGGGCTAGAAATATTTACATTGTCGCATATTCTATGTCATGTTTAGAATTGCGCATTTACCTTACTGTTTAGTGATAGTTGTGCTTGGACTAGTATCCTTAGGACACTGCACTATTATTGACGGCTCAGATTGCGAAAGCACTGATTGTATGCCACACACACCGTCAATAATTGCCATGTCATACACAACCCACATTTAGAAATGATATTGTCTGGTTAGGGACATTGTGACATTGACACATATTTCTTATCGCTTATAACTTAGACTTTGATATGCTAGTTCCTGTTTACCTATAGGGTTTTGTAGGGTTCCTAGGCACTCTTATGGAGTCTCACAAGGTATCAAACACGGCCAATTAAAATTTTACAAGTGCCTACAAACCCTAATACGGATCGTTAACTAGATAATGAGGCGATGCAAGCATGTAAACAATTTAAATGCTAAAGGAAAGTGGCTACAACCTTTGTAGATCCGGTTCTCCACCTCCATGGCTCCGCGATGAAGTCTCCTCGCTGTACAAATCGGATCTTGGGCTCTAGCGTCGGCTTCATCGGAGAAAAAGCGGGCTAGGTCATCGACGACAATGCCGAAGATGATCTACGTCGAGGCATCGCTAGATCAAGCTCCAACTTCACCAAGTCAAGAAAACTTATGAAGGAAACACCCTATACTACTTGGCAAGAGGTAGAGGATGAAGAAATAGGAAGTGGGTAGACTTTAGATTTGGATTTCTCACACTTTTTCATCAATCACCATTGATTTAGCAAGCTTCTTTTCATGGAAGAAGAAGATGAAGAAGAAGAAGATGATATATATCATAAGTCTTTTCAAGTAAAAACAATATGATACTTATCATAATCTCAACCATGGTTTAGTGTAGAGATTTAACTAAGGTTAGATGAGTGGTTAGGGTTAAAGAAGAGACAAGAATGGTGGACTTGTTCAAGACTTCAAGAAGCTTCAACAAAAAACAAACTAAGCCACCATTTCTTTTTCTCTTTATCTTTTCCAAAACAATAATAAATGGATAAATAAATAAGAGAAAAGAAACCCTAACCATTCACTAAACTTGGTTTAATCTTTACACAAACCCAAATGAGCAAGTATCATCAAACATGATACAATGTTGTGCACAAAAAATATATCATATACACAATGTGCACTTCAAGTGAGAAAATCCTTTTAAAGTGAACCAATACTAGTTGATGCAAAGTAATATATCAAATATATAATTATACATTAAATCATTAAATCAACACTTGATTCAATGATCCGGTCATGTCGCATATAACCGGCTAGTATCCAATGTATCGGCTTATCGAATCAATCCTTGATTCGATAACTAGGTTATATCGCATATAACCATTCGATACACTGATCGCGAGAATAGAATACGGTATCACATACACGCATTATTCTCGGTCCCGCACATGTCTCATATGCGCTCCTATTTCGTTTCGCTTGAGCCAGGAAACCTCTGTGTAGGACTCTAAAGACTCGTCAATACACTGGTAGCAGATGATGATCATATCAAACACCCACAAGCCGCAAGCGGTCTGCTAAATGTAACGGCCACCCGGGTATTGAGCGATCAGAAGATCGACGAGCAAGCCCGCTCACACTCCTGTGAATCCAACCAGTAACACTTACCGTACAGTCCGGTCTGTTCGTCTGATATGCCGCATATCTCGCCTAGGGGTGGTAAACGTCAGACCCCAATAGCTTGATAAGTCATGCCGACGTAGGGTCCATAACATTCGTGAAACTACTGATAACTCTTACCAGTATATCACTGCAACCCTGGCCAGGGATTTCCTGTTATGGCCAGTCGAGCATAGCGCAACATCAACCCCCAATACCGGGAGAGACAAATCCCCTCCTATCGCTCATTGCCTCCATGTGAATCGGGACTGTACCCAAAAACCACCTGTTTGCACGACTCAGTTGAGCCGTGGTAGGGTGGAAATCAAAGCACAGTGGGAGACACACAAGACTCTATGACGATCTCGGGTCAACAGACTAAGCTGTACCAGTGTCACCAGAGAACTGCCATCTGACGTGAGGTATAATACCATCTGGGAGTTCTCGGCGAGTCCGTTCAGTGTACCCAGTCTCCACTGAGCACCCGCATACCATCTCCGATGTTAAACACCAATGGATATGGGATCATCCATCGCCCATCACATGGGTCGAGAAGATATACGCTAGTCTACTCTGGAATATCGATGCCCCGTCTCGATATTCCCACGACTAGGAACAATGAAGGATGTACTCATTGACTACCCAGGCCCCACTAGTATGATCTTCATCATAGTCCTGGAAGTCGAGTACACATCCTAAGGGCTTTATCAACATGTAATCAGAGAGACATAAAGTATACATGTTACGATAAAGAGCAACCAGATAGCGTACTATCATGTCGAGCAAGAAAGTCCTACCTATATATGTCCCAGCATCCACTACAATATACATCCAATGTACAGTAATGGCCTCTAGGGCATACATATAACTAACAATCTCCCACTTGCACTAGGGCCATCTGTAGCAGTAGTTGTAGTATCTAATACTCAACCATCCCCTTAAAAGTCTCTCTTTGGGAAAAGGCCTTCGTGAGTGGATCCGCCGTGTTGTCCTCTGAGTCTACTCTCCTAACCTCGATCACCCTGGAGATCAACTATCTCCATGATCAGGTGATGCTGCCTCAGATTATGTCTGGGTCACTGATGGGACCAGGGTTCCAGGGCCAAAGCCACAGTTCCATTGTCACACAATGGTAGGAACCTAGTTCATCCTATGAACCAATATACACCCAAACTGCCTCTTTGGCAGTATCTTTAATAGCGATGTTACCAGCCTTTATCTTCTAGTTTGTCACGTATCTAGCTTGGAAATCTTCCAACATACCGTCCCTTTACTGAGGTAAAGACAATGCCTGTGACTGACATTCAGTCGTCTTTATCACCCTGGAACACTTCCAGTGATTCTCCCCAGGATCAACTGATACTATCTCACTATAGCTAGTGAGAATCCTAAAATCTATTTAGATCTATCTCATAGATCCAAATCCCAGGATTTAGGAGGTATCACTTTGATCCTTTATGGAGAATCCATGTGATAAGAGGAGATCGACCAATCGTAGCATAGGAAATTCCTTTCCTATCAAGAGTATGTTGTCCACGTACAATGCGAGGATGACCACTTTACTCTCTACTACCGTTTTGTATATACAAGGTTCATCTACTATTTTGATGAAGTCTAATACTTTGACTACCACATCAAAACAGATGTTCCAACTCCGCGATGCCTGCTTTATCCTGTAAAGCAACTTGCACACATTTCCGCTGCTCCCACTGTTTACGAAGCCCTCTGGCTGTGTTCTTATAGACGTTATCTTCTAAATCAATATTTAGAAAAGTAGTCATGGCACCCAACCACCAGATATCGCAGTCATGGTATGTAGCCATGGCAAGTAGGATCTGGATGGACTTAAACATAGTCCCTGGAAAAGGTTTCATCATTATCCATGCCTGGTTGATGACGAAAAACTTTAACAAGTCTAGCTTTGAAAGTCTCAACTTTTCCATCTACACCAAGTAATCTTCTCAAGATATACTTGCTCCCGATGGGGATTTAACCCTTCAGATATAGCAACCAAAGTCCATACTTTGTTGGTGTATATGGATTCTATCTCAGATGGCTAAGCATCCAGCCATTCTTACAGAGTCCCTACTCTCGATGGCCTGCTCGAAACTGGTTGGGTCATCATCTCATGATGCAATCCTCGCTCCCACTGTCATCGAGAAACCGAGGTATCTCTCAGGCAGGCGAGGAACCCTACCAGATCGGCGGAGAGGCTGAGGTTCGTCGGGGACTATAGAATCCTTTGGTTCTGTCAAATCTTCAGCTGTAGTTTCGAATAGCTGGAACCTTTCCAGTTCTACAGAACTGACCTTGCCTCGATCTTGTCCGGATTTTGCTTTTGACATAGGCCGGACAATCCCAAATCTTAACTCACTTAAGAGATAGGATCTTCCCACACCATATCTTATATGGAGTGGTAGGCACTGATTTGATTCGAACCTAATTCAATAGGTATGCAGCTTCTCAAGCGCAAAACTCCCAAAAAGGAAATAGGTAACTCAGTAATACTCATCATAGAGCACACCATATCTAATATTGTGTGATTGCTCCGCCCTGATACACCGTTGTGCTGTGGTGTATTCAGAGGAGTAATACGGAGAGAGAATCTCATTTTCTTTTAGAATAGTCCAGGAATGTCATGCACAAGTGTTAGTTATATGTAGGCCCTAGAGGCCATTACTGTACATATGATGTATATTGTAGTGGATGCTAGGACGTATATAGGGAGGACTTTCTTGCTCGACATGATAGTATGCTATCTGGTTACACTTTACCTTAACGTGTACACTGACTGTCTCTCTGTTACATGTTGGTAAAGCCCTTAGGATGTATGCTTGACTACCTGGACTGTGATGCAGATCATATTAGTGGGGACATGGTAGTCCATAAGTACATCCTTCAAAGTCCCTAGTCGTGGGTGTATCGAGACGGGGCATCGATATACCAGAGTAAACTAGCGTATACCTTCTCGACCCATACAGATGGGCGATGGATGATCCCATATCCATTGGTGTTTGACATCAGAGATGATGTACGGGTGCTCAGTAGAGACTGGGTACACTGGACGGACTCGCCGAGAACTCCCAGATGGTATTATACCTCACGTCAGATGGCAGTTCTCTGGTGACACTGGTACAGAGTAGTCTGTTGACCCGAGATCGTCATAGAGTCTTGTGTGGTTCCCACTGTGCTTTGATTTCCATCTTACCACGTCCAAGAGGGCGTGCAAAACGGTGGTTTTTGGGTACAGTCCCGAGTCACATGGAGGCAATGAGCGATAGGAGGGGATTCGTCTCTCCCGGTATAGGGGGTTGATGTTGCGCTGTGTTCGATTGGCTATAACAGGAAATCTCTGGCCAGGGTTGCTGAGATTTACTGGTAAGTGTTACCAGTAGTTTCTCGAACAGTTATAGACCTCATATCGACACGACTTATCGAGCTATTGGGGTCTGACGTTTACCACCCCTAGGCGAGATATGCGACATATCAGACAATCAGACCGGACTGTACGGTAGTGTTACTGGTCGGATTCACTGGAGTGTGAGCGGGCTTGCTCGTCGATCTTCAGATCGCTCAATACCCGGGTGGCCGTTACGTTTAGCAGACCGCTTGCGGCTTGTGGGTGTTTGATATGATCATCACCTGCTGCCGGCGTATTGACGAGTCTTTAGAGTCCTACACAGAGGTTTCCTGGCTCAAGCGAAACGAAATAAGAGTGCATATGAGATATGTGCGGGACCGAGAATGATACCAGTATGTGATACTGTATTCGATTCTCGCGATATGTGACATTGATCGGTTATATGCGATATAGCCGGGTTATCGGATCAAGTGTTGATTCGATAAGTTGTTACTGTTGATATTAGTCGGTTATATGCGATATGACCGGATCATTAAATCAAGTGTTGATTTAATGATTTAATGCATAATTATATATTTGATATATTACTTTGCATTAACTAGTATCGGTTCACTTTAAATGGATTTTCTCACTCGGATGTGCGCATTACATATGCGATATGATTTTGTGCACTTGATTGTATCATGTTTGATGATACATGTTTACTTGGTTAAGTGCAAAGAATTAAACCATGGTTGAAAGAATGGCTAGGGTTTCATTTCCTTTATTTATTCATTTATTTATTTGTTTATTCATTTTGGAAAAGAAGAGAAAAGAATGGTTGCTAGTTTTGGAGTTTAGTTGAAGCTTCATGAAGCTTTGATCAAGTCAACCATTCTTATCTCATCCTTAACCCTAACCATTCCCACTAACCATGATTCATTCTCTACACTTGACTATAGTTAATGATATGATAAGTATTTGTTTTTCTATTTTTTTTAATTAACTTATCATATATTTCTTTCTTCTTCTTCTTCATGAGCAAGGAAGAAAAAGCTTTCTTCATCAATGGTGATTGATGATAAAGAGTGAGAAATCCAATTCTAAAGTCTACCCACTTTCTATTTCTTCATCCTCTACCTCTTGCCAAGTAGTAGAGTGTGTTTCCTTCACAAGTTTTTAGGGCTTGGTGAAGGTGGAGCTTGATTTAGCGATGCCTCGACGTAGATCATCTTCGGCATGGACATCGACGACCTAGCTCGCTTTTTCTCCGACGAAGCCGACTCTAGAGCCCGGATTCCTTTTGGACAGTGGAGATGACTTCGTTGCGGAGCTATGGAGGTGGAGCACCGGATCTACAAAGGTTGTATTTCCGTTTTCCCATTAGTTAATTGTTAACTAGTTATCTTTTCGCCTAGAAATCTAGCCAACGATCCGTACACTAGGGTTTCTCGGCACCATAATTTTTGAAATTGGCATGGTTGATGCCTTGTGAGACCTCTTGAGAGTGCCTAGGAACCCTACAGTGGTATCAGAGCCTAGCTAGAGCCTTAGGCGAAGTCTAGACGCTATTTGAAGTCCGAACGAACCCGAAACCCAATTCCTTACCTGCTCTCTGTCCTTTTTTCAAAAACTGGGATTTTTCCAGATTAAAAATTGCTAAAAAAATCAGCAGGGAAATCTAAGAGTTACGGTGAATTTTGATGACGTAACTCCATAGTCAAGGCGCGGATCCGCGGCACGAGCATGGCTCGTGCGGCGGATCCGCGGCGGTTTTGTCCTATTGTTCATCAAAATTTGCACCATAATCAATAATAGTCAATGCTGGTTTTTCTGGGAATTTTTAATATTTAATACAGAGTTGAATTTTCTGGAGTTGTTTTGGGGATTCGGTGTTTCGATCGGGGTATCAAATTTTGTCTATTTGGCTTTCCGGATAAATTTTAGAATATGTTAAAAAGTTCGACCGGATATAAATACCCAATTTTTTCCCTGTCGGGAAATTTCCAAGTGTTGGAATTTTCCGTAGTTTAACGACGTTCTAAGTAGTGCAAGTAACGCGATGGACCCTCTAGAAGACAACAAACCTTAACTCGATTATGTGACCGTCTTGAACTGCCCTTTGAACCTTCGGGTTTGGGGCAGTACGGCGTGCCACATGTGAGGCGTTGGCTTGACCCTTCTACGGCTGGACCGTTGGTACTGAGGCACGAACTGAATGTTGTTAGACTTATTTCATGTGTTGATCTGTATCGGGAAAACATGGGTGTTCGATTGTTCGATCGGAAAGTTTAACATTTTCTATTTATCTGGAATGGGATACAATAATTGGAATTCACAAAAAGTTATGAGATAACTGAATGAATATTATAAACATAGCAGTTTAGTCTCACTTGATCGGTTGCCACGGAATTTTGATGTGATCAAAAGTCCGTCGCAATCACGTAGCGTACGCGGATACTCGCCGGGTAAACTTAATAGACAGCCTCACGCCATTGCCCCGACCAAGTGACTGTAGGAGAACCCCGTCGCCGAAAGCATCCGTCCGGGTGCTCGCGGTGGCGGTGTTCCGCCTTGGTGCACTTCGTCGACGGTATCGGGGGTGCAGCCGTCTACTGAAGTTTGCGACGAGTATTCGATCAGGATGTCGGGAATCTTGTTGAATTGCCCGACTTGATATTGAAAAGAGTTTTCGATTTTGAGACTAAAATGCAGGGTTTATAATTGTTAGGCATGCGATGTCTAAGAAATTCATTTGGTCAGGCATGCGATGTCTGAAGAGGTTGCGGATTCCAACTGTTGTAGTTTTACACTTTCTTTTCTGTGACCGTAAGTGTAATATGTGATATCGCCGGTTTCGTTGCTATATGTCAACGACAATTAGGATGCGCATATTTACTTATGTTGATGACATGTGATGTTATGTGTTGCTGGATATGTTATATTGGATCGTCGTATTTGAATAGCCGGGGGTTTTTATGTGAGATGAGTGTTTTTCATTTTCATTCATGTAAAAACTTGTATGTAATATTCTTTTATTGGGGCACTTCCAGGTTGCGGAAGATGTCACCGTTTGTATATTATTTACTTTTCCGCACTAGGATAGACCCAAGGAGGAGGGCACAAGTTACCGGGTTCTGGAGTCCAGAGGGAGACCAACTCGAGGAGTCGAGTCCGGGTCTCCTAACTCTAGAATTGGTAGGGTTTCTTGCCTCTCTCGTAGGGGTCTAGGGGTGTGGGTTTGGCTATTCATCACGACCGTGGAATCCGTGTTTTATACTGGCTCGTATTGAAAACACGGACGTCCTAGTATATCCAATATTTCATATGTTTCTTCTGCTGCGATATCTGTGATGTGATCATGAGATGTTCTGTGATTGATACAGTATATAGTATATATGATATATTATATAGACGTTACTTATGTTTTACACCCGCGCTAGCCCTGCCCTGCTCTGCCGTTAGTTACCTAACCTAACGGTGCACGAGGGGACATCGAGGCGAATGCGGATGGCATAAGTGTACGTCGTATTTATCTGTGATGTTTAGGTACATAATTGATGGGACTTCATTAATGTGATTAATGAAAGTAAAAGAAACCTAAGATGTTGTAGAATCGAATTTCAAATAAAACAGGTAGCTACAGTTCTTGCTTTGCACAGCGGTATATGTGATATATCCTGCACCTTATTCGATAAGGAAAGGACCGAGATCCCTTCACCGGGAGTGACTCCTTTAGCAATAACTGGCAGATGCTACACACTCGGTTTGTCTTTTGATTGCTTTTAAGTGTTTTTGCTTTGCACAGTGATATATATGATATATCCCGCACCTCATTCGACGAGGAAAGAACCGACGATCCCTTCACCGGGAGTGACTCCTTTAGCAAAACTATAAAAGCCTCAAAAGCACTCCATTTTAAAAATTCATTCGATCCTGCAACGATATCAAGTTCATTACGCAATAGGTTTTCAGAAAAACCTGTCGTAGCCCTCCGTCATTTCAGATATGTACTGGTTAGTATTCGTGCTGCGTTTGTTGACCTCTGTCAAGGCGTAGTGTGCGGTAGCTGATTAGTGCTTATCTGCATAAGCATATGATGTGATTGATTTAGGGTAGTCGTGCGACCTTGTTGACCTCTGTCAAGGGTCGTGCGGGTGGGTTTACTTCAATCAGGAAATGACGGGTTGAACCTGACTAGCAGCCTATGGTTTGTTGACCTCTGTCAAGGTCATAGGACGTTAGGGGCAAAATATTATCGGGAATTTCAAGTGTTGAAATTTGCAATGAGATTGCATACCTTCTATGAGATAGTTGGATCCCGATACCCGCTGCGAGTAAGAGTTACTCCTGGGAGAGTTTTATACATTACAATTAGCCAATCAAGTAGGTGTCTAGAAAGGTGTCAACGGGGTTACGCCTCTGGGAAAACGAGGTTTACATTAATTAGGTTCGTGCGAAAGCACGGGGGACCTCCCTCAAAGTACCGACACTGGCCTGGCTGAAAGATTGGCGAACTTGTAGTGTGTAATTAATCCCGGCTAGTCTTTCCTTTTAGGGTTTGAAGGAAGATTTGATAAAAAGCAGTGGGAGCCATCCTGATTAGATAAAATAAAAACCAATCTATTCTTGCAAGTGCGCACGCTGAGTGTTTTCTTCTCGCTCTCTCCTGGTAGCGACCATATCACGCCTTAATCAAGATAATAATACGGATGTATTGACCGAACCCGCTTGTTATACTGAGCTGGGGAACGTTGGTCCCGCTCCAACTTATAATTGTTATAAGACAGAGCAGGAAATAGGGGAATACCAGAATTCCTATGCCGCCCAAACGAAGAAAGTGCATATGATGCATCTCCTTCGGGTGTGTTCATTACAGAGAACAGAGAACGGGTGATAAGTTTCATGAGGCAGATAACGGGGCAAGTGTTGCAGCCAAGTCTGTTGGTCACTGTCACCCTGTATTACAATACATTGATTCTGAACGAATGTTATTAGATACCGAACCTGATATACAAAATCATATCAGTCTCTTTATTAGTAAAGAAATGATAAAATTTTGTATTGTTGGATAATGTTTTGAACATTTCCTATATCAAAAGTTGATCGGTTCAGGCACGTTATCTAAAAGCATTGATATTCTAAATCAAACAACAGTTCTTAGTATATAGAACACACACAAGAGGAAGAGTTCAGAAATGAACGAATCCTTCTTGAGGTATTGTAGACTAGGTCATATCAATGCGACCCGACTGGCTGAGTTACATTTAGATGCATATTTAAATCAGTTTGAATTTACATCTTGTGAAACTCGCCAGTCATGTCACAAAGATAAGATGACCATAGCTCCGTTTTCTGGAAACAGAGAAAGAGTTAGTAAACTCTTGGGATGATACATGTTGATGTATGTAAGGTCCCCTGTCTACACATGCCAGGACTGGTTCTTTATACTTCATTACATTCTCTGATGATCTTTCGAGATTCAGACCTATGTTCCTGTTGAAACACAAGTCCGAACCTTTTGAGATATTCACAGAATATAAGCGAGAAGTAGAGAACCAGAATACAGGTATAAGTATTATGTCCTTTGATGAGATCAAGGAGGAGAATACTTGAGCACGGAAATCCTGGATTATTCTAAAGGAGAATGAGATTCTCTCTCAGCATTACTCCTCCGTATACACCATAGCACGATGGTATATCGGGGCGGAGCAATAACACCCTATATGATAAGGTGTGCTCTATGATGAGTACTACTGAGTTACCTATTTCCTTTTTGGGAGTTATGCACTTAAGAAGCTGCATACCTATTGAATAGGGTTCGAATCAAATCAGTTGCCTACCATTTCATATGTGATATGGAAAGGGAAGAGCTCATGTCTTAAGCTAGTTAAGATTTGGGGTTGACCGGCCTATGTCTAAAAGCAAAATCTGGACAAGCTCGAGGCAAAGTCAGTTATGTAGAACTGGAAAGGTTCCAGCTATACAAACTGCAGCTGATGATTTGAAAGAACCAAAGGATTCAATAGTTACCAACGAACCTCAACCTCTCCGCCGATCTAGTAGGGTTCCTCACCCACCTGAGAGATACTTCGGTTTCTCTATGACAGTGGGAGCGAGGATTGCATCATGAGATGATGACCCAACTAGTTTCGAACTGGCCATCAGGAGTAGGACTCTATAAGAATGGCTGGATGCTTAGCGATCTGAGATGGAATCCTTATGCACCAACAAAGTATGGACTTTGGTTGCTATATCTGAAGGGTTAAATCCCCATCAGGAGCAAGTATATCTTGAGAAGATTACTTGGTGTACATGGAAAAGTTGAGACTTTCAAAACTAGACTTGTTAAAAGTTTGCATCATTGACCAGGTGTAGATAATGATGAAACCTTTTCAAGTAGCTATGCTTAAGTCCATCCAGATCCTACTTGCCACGGCTACATACCATGACTACGATATCTGGCGGTTGGGTGCCATGACTGCTTTTCTAAATAATGTTTTAGAAGAGAACGTCTATAAGTACACAGCCAGAGGGCTTCGTAGACAGTGGGAGCAGCGGAAACGTGTGCAAGATGCTTTATAGGATAAAGCAGGCATCGCGGAGTTAGAACATCTGTTTTGATGAAGCAGTCAAAGAGTTTGAAATCATCAAAATGGTAGATGAACCTTGTATAAACAAAAAGGTAGTAGGGAGTATGGTGGCGATCCTCGTAGAGTACGTGGATGATATACTCTTGATAAGAAAGGAGTTTCCTATGCTACGCTCGATCAATCTCCGCTTATCACAATGATTCTCCATATAGGATCAAAGTGATACCTCCTAAATCCTGGATTTTGGATCTATGAGATAGATCTAAATGGATGTTAGGATACTCACTAGCTGTAGTGAGATGGTATCAATCGACCCTGGGGAGAATCACTGGAATGGTTCCAGGGTGATAAAGATGACTGAATGTCAGTCACAGGCATTGTCTTTACCCTCAGTAAAGGGACGGTATGTTGGAAGAGTTCCAAGCTAGATACCGTGACATACTAGACGATAAAGGCACGATACATCGCTACTTAAGATGCTACCAAAGAGGCAGTCTGGGTGTATTGGTTCATAAGATGAACTATGTTCCTCCCATTGTGTGACAATGGAGTTGTGGCTTTTGCCAAGGAACGCCGGTCCCATCAGTGATCCAGACATATTCTAAGGCAGTATCACTTGATCATGGAGATGGTTGATCTCCAGGGAGATCGAGGTTAGGAGAGTAGACTCAGAGGACAACACAGCGGATCTACTCACAAAGGCCCGTTCCCATAGAGAGACTTTTAAGGGGATGGTTGAGTATGAGATACTACAACCACTGCTACAGATGGCCCTAGTGCAAGTGGGAGATTGTTAGTTATATGTATGCCCTAGAGGCCATTACTGTACATATGATGTATATTGTAGTGGATGCTAGGACGTATATAGGGAGGACTTTCTTGCTCGACATGATAGTATGCTATCTGGTTACACTTTACCTTAACGTGTACACTGACTGTCTCTCTGTTACATGTTGGTAAAGCCCTTAGGATGTGTGCTTGACTACCTGGACTGTGATGCAGATCATACTAGTGGGGACATGGTAGTCCATAAGTACATCCTTCAAAGTCCCTAGTCGTGGGTGTATCGAGACGGGGCATCGATATACCAGAGTAAACTAGCGTATACCTTCTCGACCCATACAGATGGGCGATGGATGATCCCATATCCATTGGTGTTTGACATCAGAGATGATGTACGGGTGCTCAGTAGAGACTGGGTACACTGGACGGACTCGCCGAGAACTCCCAGATGGTATTATACCTCACGTCAGATGGCAGTTCTCTGGTGACACTGGTACAGAGTAGTCTGTTGACCCGAGATCGTCATAGAGTCTTGTGTGGTTCCCACTGTGCTTTGATTTCCATCTTACCACGTCCAAGAGGGCATGCAAAACGGTGGTTTTTGGGTACAGTCCCGAGTCACATGGAGGCAATGAGCGATAGGAGGGGATTCGTCTCTCCCAGTATAGGGGGTTGATGTTGCGCTGTGTTCGATTGGCTATAACAGGAAATCTCTGGCCAGGGTTGCTGAGATTTACTGGTAAGTGTTACCAGTAGTTTCTCGAACAGTTATAGACCTCATATCGACACGACTTATCGAGCTATTGGGGTCTGACGTTTACCACCCCTAGGCGAGATATGCGACATATCAGACAATCAGACCGGACTGTACGGTAGTGTTACTGGTCGGATTCACTGGAGTGTGAGCGGGCTTGCTCGTCGATCTTCAGATCGCTCAATACCCGGGTGGCCGTTACATTTAGCAGACCGCTTGCGGCTTGTGGGTGTTTGATATGATCATCACCTGCTGCCGGCGTATTGACGAGTCTTTAGAGTCCTACACAGAGGTTTCCTGGCTCAAGCGAAACGAAATAGGAGTGCGTATGAGATATGTGCGGGACCGAGAATGATACCAGTATGTGATACTGTATTCGATTCTCGCGATATGTGACATTGATCGGTTATATGCGATATAGCCGGGTTATCGGATCAAGTGTTGATTCGATAAGTTGTTACTGTTGATATTAGTCGGTTATATGCGATATGACCGGATCATTAAATCAAGTGTTGATTTAATGATTTAATGCATAATTATATATTTGATATATTACTTTGCATTAACTAGTATCGGTTCACTTTAAATGGATTTTCTCACTCGGATGTGCGCATTACATATGCGATATGATTTTGTGCACTTGATTGTATCATGTTTGATGATACATGTTTACTTGGTTAAGTGCAAAGAATTAAACCATGGTTGAAAGAATGGCTAGGGTTTCATTTCCTTTATTTATTCATTTATTTATTTGTTTATTCATTTTGGAAAAGAAGAGAAAAGAATGGTTGCTAGTTTTGGAGTTTAGTTGAAGCTTCATGAAGCTTTGATCAAGTCAACCATTCTTATCTCATCCTTAACCCTAACCATTCCCACTAACCATGATTCATTCTCTACACTTGACTATAGTTAATGATATGATAAGTATTTGTTTTTCTATTTTTTTAATTAACTTATCATATATTTCTTTCTTCTTCTTCTTCATGAGCAAGGAAGAAAAAGCTTTCTTCATCAATGGTGATTGATGATAAAGAGTGAGAAATCCAATTCTAAAGTCTACCCACTTCCTATTTCTTCATCCTCTACCTCTTGCCAAGTAGTAGAGTGTGTTTCCTTCACAATTTTTTAGGGCTTGGTGAAGGTGGAGCTTGATTTAGCGATGCCTCGACGTAGATCATCTTCGGCATGGACATCGACGACCTAGCTCACTTTTTCTCCGACGAAGCCGACTCTAGAGCCCGGATTCCTTTTAGACAGCGGAGATGACTTCGTTGCGGAGCTATGGAGGTGGAGCACCGGATCTACAAAGGTTGTATTTCCGTTTTCCCATTAGTTAATTGTTAACTAGTTATCTTTTCGCCTAGAAATCTAGCCAACGATCCGTACACTAGGGTTTCTCGGCACCATAATTTTTGAAATTGGCATGGTTGATGCCTTGTGAGACCTCTTGAGAGTGCCTAGGAACCCTACAACAAGTATTCTCCTCCCTGATCTTATCATAGGACATAATACTTATACCCGGTTGTTGGTTCTCTACTTCTAACTTATATTCTGTGAATATCTCAAAAGGTTCGGACTTGTGTTTCAACAGGAACATATGTCAGAATCTTGAGAGATCATCAGAGAACGTAATGAAGTATAAAGAACCAGTCCTGGCATGTGTAGACAGGAGACCTTACATACATCATAATGTATCAGTCCCAAGAGTTAACTAACTCTTTCTCTGTTTCCAACAAACAGAGCTATGGTCATTTTATCTTTGTGACATGACTGGCAAGTTTCACAAGATGTAAATTCAAACTGATTTAAATATGCATCTAAAATGTAACTTCAGCCAGTCGGGTCGCATTGATATGACCTAGTCTACAATGCCTCAAGAATGATTCGTTCATTTCTGAACTCTTCCTCTTGTGTGTGTTCTGAATACTGAGAACTGTAGTTTGATTTAGAACGTTAATGCTTTTAGATAACGCGCCTAAACCGATCAACTTTTGATATAGGAAATGTTCAAAACATTATCCAACAACACAAAATTTTATCATTTCTTTACTAATAAAGAGACTGATATGATTTTGTATATCAGGTTCGGTATCTAATAACATTCGTTCAGAATCAATGTATTGATAATACAGGGTGACAGTGACCAACAGACTTGGCTGCAACACTTGCCCCGTTTTCTGTCTCATGAAACTTATCACCCGTTCTCAGTTTTTCTACCTTTTTGTAGCCCTATGTAACAGATTACATATCTGGGATCCTGATCCGGTATCGAATACCCATGATGCAGAGGATACTGAGAAACGGTTCTTTATAATGAACACACCCGAAGGAGGTGCATCATATGCACTTTCTTCGTTTGGGCGGCATGGGAATTCTGGTATTCCCCTTATTTCCTGCTCTGTCTTATAACAATTATAAGTTGGAGCGGGACCAACGTTCCCCAGCTCAGTATAACAAGCGGGTTCGGTCAATAAATCCGTATTATTATCTTGATTAAGGCGTGATATGGTCGCTACCAGGAGAGAGAGAGAAGAAAACACTCAGCGTGCGCTCTTGCAAGATTAGATTGGTTATATATTTTATCTAATCAGGATGGCTCCCACTGTTTTTATCAAATCTTCCTTCAAACCCTAAAAGGAAAGACTAGCCGGGATTAATTACACTCTACAAGTTCGCCAATCTTTCAGCCAGGCCAGTGTCGGTACTTTGAGGGAGGTTCCCCATGCTTTCGCACGGACCTAATTACAGTAAACCTCGTTTTCCCAGAGGCGTAACCCCGTTGACACCTTTCTAGACACCTACTTGATCGGCTAATTGCAAAGTGCAAAACTCTCCCAGGAGTAACAATTACTCGCAGTGGGTATCGGGATCCAACTATCATATAGAAGGTATGCAATCTCATTGCAAATTTCAACACTTGAGACTCCCGATAAAGGTTTTTACCCCTAGCACCTATGACCTTAACTATGGTCAACAAATCATAAGTACTAGTCAAGTTCTACCCGTCATTTCGTGATTAATTAGACCCACCCACATGACCCTTAACTAAGGTCAACAAAGTCACGCGACTGTCCTAACTAATCGCATCATATGCGGTGTAGGAAGACATCACTTAGCTACCGTACACTGTGCCTTAACTAAGGTCAACAAACACAGCATGAATACTAAGTACTCTACTTCCTAAAATGACGGAGGGTTGCGAATAGTTTTTATGAAAACCTTTAACGCTTTGAACTTGATCTCGTTGCGGAATCAAATGGTTTTTAAATGGAATGTTTTTGAGGCTTTTCTAGTTTTGCTAAAGGGGTCACTCCCGGTGAAGGGATCGTCGGCCCTTTCCTCGTCGAATGAGGTGCGGGATATATCATATATATCACTGTGCAAAGCGAAAACTATAGAAGCGATCAAAGACAAACCGAGAGTTGTAGCATCTGCCAGTTATTGCTAAAGGAGTCACTCCCGGTGAAGGGATCTCGGTCCTTTCCTCATCGAATAAGGTGCAGGATGTTCTATAATGAACACCGCGATGCAAAGCAAGAACTGTAGCTACCTGTTTTATTTAGAAATTCGATTCCACAACATCAATTAGGTTTATTTTCTTTCATTAATCTCATTAATGAATATCCCATCATTTAAGTCCACCTAAACATCACAGATAAATATAACGTACGCTTATGCCATCCGCATTCACTTCGATGTCCCGTCTGCACCGTTAGGTTAGGTAACTAACGGCAGAGCGGGGCAGGGCTAGCGCGGGTGTAAAACATAAGCAACGTCTATATAATATATCATATATACTATATACTATATTTGTCACAGAACATCACATGATCACATCACAGATAACGCAGCAGAAAATATCATATGAAATATTGGATATACTAGGACGTCCGTGTTTTCAATACGAGCCAGTATAAAACACGGATTCCATGGTCATGATGAATAGCCAATCCCACACCCCTAGACCCCTACGAGAGCGGCAAGGAACCCTACCAATTCTAGGGTTAGGAGACCCGGACTCGACTCCTCGAGTTGGTCTCCCTCTGGACCCCAGAACCCAGTTACTTGTGCTCCCCTCCTTGGGTCTATCCTAATGCGGAAAAGTAAATAATATACATCAACGGTGACAACTTCCGCAACCTGGAAGTGCCCCAATAAAATAATATTACATACAAGTTTTTACATGAATGAAAATGAAAAACACTCATCTCACATAAAAACCCCCCCGGCTATTCAAACACGACGATCCAATATAACATATCCAGCAACACATAACACCACATGTCATCAACGTAAGTAAATATGCGCATCCCAATTGTCGTTGACATATAGCAACGAAACCAGCGATATCACATATTACACTTACGGTCATAGAAAAGAAAGTGTAAAACTACAACAGTTGGAATCCGCAACCTACATAGACATCGCATGCCTAATCAAATGAATTCCTTAGACATCGCATGCCTAACAATTATAAACCCCGCATTTTAGTCTTATTATTGAAAACTCTTTTCAATATCGAGTCGGGCAATTCAACAAGATTCCCGACATCCTGATCGAATGCTCGTCGCAAACTTCAGTAGACGGCCGCACCCCCGATACCGTCGACAAAGTGCACCAAGGCGGAACACCGCTACCGCAAGCACCCGAACGGATGCTTTCGGCGACGGGGTTCTCCTACAGTCACTTGGTCGGGGTTAAGGGATGTAGCTGTCTAATAAGTTTACCCGGCGAGTATCCGCGTACGCTACGTGATTGCGACGGACTTTTGATCATATCAAAATTCCGTGGCAACCGATCAAGTGAGACTAAAGTGCTTGATTTATAACATTCATTCAGTTATCTCATAACTACTTGTGAATTCCAATTATTGTATCACATTCCAGATAAATAGAAAATGTTAAACTTTCCGATCGAACATTCAAACACCCATGTTTTCCGAAACAGATCAACACATGAAATAAGTTTTAAAACATTCACTTCGTGCCTCAGTACCAACGGTCCAGCCGTAGAAGGGTCAAGCCAACGCTTCACATGTGGCACGCCGTACTGCCCCAAACCCGAAGGTTCAAAGGGCAGTTCAAGACGGTCACATAATCGAGTTAAGATTTGTTGTCTTCTAGAGGGACCATCGCGTTACTTGCACTACTTAGAACGTCGTTAAACTACGGAAAAATCCAACAATTGGAAATTTCCCGGCAGGGGAAAAAGTGGGTATTTATATCCGGTCGAACTTTTTAACATATTCTAAAAATTACCCGGAAAAACACACAGACAAAATTAGACAATCCGATCGATACACCGAGTCCCCAATACAACCCAGAAAATAAAACTCTGGAATAAATATTAAAATATTCCCAGGAAAACCAGCACTAAAAACTAGGAGTTACTGTGAAAATTTAAACAGATGTTGGGACAACTTGGCCGCGGAACCGCCGCACAAGCCATGCTTGTGCCGCGGTTCCGCCGCACTCTAGAGGAATCATGCTCTCGAATTTCACAGTAATTCTTAGGAATACCTGCTGATTTTTCAGCATATTTTTAATTCACAAAAATCCACGAATTTCAAAAATGTCCAGAGAGCATGTTAAAATCGGGGTTTCGGGTCGATCGGACTTCTAACTCCGTCTACGCATCGCCTAAGACTCTAGCTAGGCTCTGATACCACTGTAGGGTTCCTAGGCACTCTTATGGAGTCTCACAAGGTATCAAACACGGCCAATTAAAATTTTACAAGTGCCTACAAACCCTAATACGGATCGTTAACTAGATAATGAGGCGATGCAAGCATGTAAACAATTTAAATGCTAAAGGAAAGTGGCTACAACCTTTGTAGATCCGGTTCTCCACCTCCATGGCTCCGCGATGAAGTCTCCTCACTGTACAAATCGGATCTTGGGCTCTAGCGTCGGCTTCATCGGAGAAAAAGCGGACTAGGTCATCGACGACAATGCCGAAGATGATCTAAGTCGAGGCATCGCTAGATCAAGCTCCAACTTCACCAAGTCAAGAAAACTTGTTAAGGAAACACCCTATACTACTTGGAAAGAGGTAGAGGATGAAGAAATAGGAAGTGGGTAGACTTTAGATTTGGATTTCTCACACTTTTTCATCAATCACCATTGATGTAGCAAGCTTCTTTTCATGGAAGAAGAAGATGAAGAAGAAGAAGATGATATATATCATAAGTCTTTTCAAATAAAAACAATATGATACTTATCATAATCTCAACCATGGTTTAGCATAGAGATTTAACTAAGGTTAGATGAGTGGTTAGGGTTAAAGAAGAGACAAGAATGGTGGACTTGTTCAAGACTTCAAGAAGCTTCAACAAAAAACAAACTAAGCCACCATTTCTTTTTCTCTTTATCTTTTCCAAAACAATAATAAATGGATAAATAAATAAGAGAAAAGAAACCCTAACCATTCACTAAACATGGTTTAATCTTTACACAAACCCAAATGAGCAAGTATCATCAAACATGATACAATGTTGTGCACAAAAAATATATCATATACACAATGTGCACTTCAAGTGAGAAAATCCTTTTAAAGTGAACCAATACTAGTTGATGCAAAGTAATATATCAAATATATAATTATACATTAAATCATTAAATCAACACTTGATTCAATGATCCGGTCATGTCGCATATAACCGGCTAGTATCCAATGTATCGGCTTATCGAATCAATCCTTGATTCGATAACTAGGTTATATCGCATATAACCATTCAATACACTGATCGCGAGAATAGAATATGGTATCACATACACGCATTATTCTCGGTCCCGCACATGTCTCATATGCGCTCCTATTTCGTTTCGCTTGAGCCAGGAAATCTCTGTGTAGGACTCTAAAGACTCGTCAATACGCCGGTAGCAGATGATGATCATATCAAACACCCACAAGCCGCAAGCGGTCTGCTAAACGTAACGGCCACCCGGGTATTGAGCGATCAGAAGATCGATGAGCAAGCCCGCTCACACTCCTGTGAATCCAACCAGTAACACTTACCGTACAGTCCGGTCTGTTCGTCTGATATGCCGCATATCTCGCCTAGGGGTGGTAAACGTCAGACCCCAATAGCTTGATAAGTCATGCCGACGTAGGGTCCATAACATTCGTGAAACTACTGATAACTCTTACCAGTATATCACTGCAACCCGGGCCAGGGATTTCCTGTTATGGCCAGTCGAGCATAGCGCAACATCAACCCCCAATACCGGGAGAGACGAATCCCCTCCTATCGCTCATTGCCTCCATATGAATCGGGACTGTACCCAAAAACCACCTGTTTGCACGACTCGGTAGAGCCGTGGTAGGGTGGAAATCAAAGCACAGTAGGAGACACACAAGACTCTATGACGATCTCGGGTCAACGGACTAAGCTGTACCAGTGTCACCAGAGAACTGCCATCTGACGTGAGGTATAATACCATATGGGAGTTCTCGGCGAGTCCGTTCAGTGTACCCAGTCTCCACTGAGCACCCGCATACCATCTCCGATGTCAAACACCAATGGATATGGGATCATCCATCGCCCATCACATGGGTCGAGAAGATATACGCTAGTCTACTCTGGAATATCGATGCCCCGTCTCGATATTCCCACGACTAGGAACAATGAAGGATGCACTCATTGACTACCCAGGCTCCTCTAGTATGATCTTCATCATAGTCCTGGAAGTCGAGTACACATCCTAAGGGCTTTATCAACATGTAATCAGAGAGACATAAAGTATACATATTAAGATAAAGAGCAACCAGATAGCGTACTATCATGTCGAGCAAGAAAGTCCTACCTATATATGTCCCAGCATCCACTACAATATACATCCAATGTACAGTAATGGCCTCTAGGGCATACATATAACTAACAGGTTTTGTACTATTAGTGTTAGGTACATACACACCTAAGGACATAGCTACAGGTGTACTTGCATTTCATACTTTACTTATACCTTATAGGTATATAACATCATAATATAGGTAGATACCTATATTTCTGCTATACCATTCATGTGTTCATTTATATCTGATTATAGCTATGATGTTCTTTTATACGCTTTCATTACAGTTTATATGTTGCGTATACTTTATTCATGAATTATCGCATTGTTATATGGATTTTTCATGTTGTTTTCTGGATTTGGGAACCGTGGTAGTTCATGAAATTATGCATACATTGAAAAACCCGGTTTCCTTGATATGATATTTTAGCAGCCACCATGAGATTTATCGGTGCTGATATATATACCCTACGCGAGGAAAGGAGGGATCCGTGTACGGGTACATGGTGGGACCCGGAGGTACCCTGAAGCAAGAACGTTGTCGCTGTGTGAGTCGACATCGCGGTGCTAGGCGATGAGGCTTAGGGGAACCATACTTTCCGGTGACAGGACCAATGACTCATCGGCTATCGAGTGGATACCGTTGGGAGTCATGTGCGTATGGATACGTCGAGTGGCGAGGGTCAGAGCTAGGCACTCGAGCTCTCGGGATAGCGTATGATACGTACTTATCAGGGGGCCAGTCATGGAGACAGCACCTGATGGATCAGTATTTCTGTGTCGATGCTTGGCACATTGGTTTCATGATATTTTTAAATACTCTTTTGTATATATAACAGGGGATTGAGCCGCTGTTATATATGCCCTTACACCAATATTAGTGGAATGGGACGCTAATATATGTGTATTGCCCTCATCATATTTATTTATGTCATTATATTTAGGATGTTAGAACTGTGCTGGAGATTTGATTTGGGATATAAGAGATTCATTGGGATTGGATGCTGATATTGTACATACTAGATATGTGAGATCCACTTGATGTTGTACATTTGATATATGTGAGATATACCTGATATTGTACATACTAGATATGTGAGATCCACTTGATGTTGTACATTTGATATATAGGTGAGATATACCTGATATTGTACATACTAGATATGTGAGATCCACTTGATGTTGTACATTTGATATATGTGAGATATACCTGATATTGTACATACTAGATATGTGAGATCCACTTGCTGTTGTACATTTGATATATGTGAGATATACCTGATATTGTACATACGAGATATGTGAGATCCACTTGCTGTTGTACATTTGATATATGTGAGATATACCTGATATTGTACATACGAGATATGTGAGATCCACTTGCTGTTGTACATATGATATAGGTGAGATATACCTGATATTGTACATACTAGATATGTGAGATCCACTTGATGTTGTACATTTAATATATGTGAGATATACCTGATATTGTACATACTAGATATGTGAGATCTACTTGATGTTGTACATTCGATTCATATGCGAGATATACTTGATATTGTGCAGTTGAGGAGATGTGACACTTAGAAGATATGAGAGCCAATTTGGGGCTGATTGAGGAATTGGGATTTTGATTTGTCTTGCTGGATTGTGATCCTACCACGATGTCAGGATCCCGTGGAAATGACATATTTCACTCCATACCTCATCTATATATATTTGTGCACTGTTCCATGTATTAGGAGTACCTGTGAGTGTACCTTTATGAGTGTTGCACATTTACTTTCTCATATCCCCAGTGCATGATTATTGCATACTGTTGTCATATCATTATTGCTTTATATATTGGTGGTACTTGTTAGTGTACTTTCCATTATTTCGTACTCATATGACCTGTTATTATTGAATTGTCATATATTAGATTCATGCTGTACGTACATTCTTGCAATTATCTGCATATGTTATTTACTATTCACGAGTTGGCAACTCACCCCCGTTGTGCCACAGGTATTGCAGGTGTTTCCGCAGAGTAGTCGAGGCTGGCTATTCACTTATCTATCATCTTTTGGCTGCGGATACCACTTCGCCTGATAGTGTGCAGTTTTGCCCAGGTGGGTTTGGTGGTTATCTGAGATTGTATTGTATATTCGTTGTATCTTGTACTCTCCATCTACTACCAGTATGTTGTGACTTAGAGACTTGGTGAGGACGATATTGTATATTATTGTGGATTTGTTGTCTTTTATACAGTTTCCTTTCTTTTGTCTCTTATTTCTTCGCTACGGCGTCGTATATCTGTTGTGGTGTTGTTTTCCGCCGTTGGGCGTGGATTTTTCTTCCGTTTGGGATGCTTTACTTTATATTTATGTTGTACCCTTTTTGGGGGCTTGTTTTACAATGGAGGTGCTGCCAAAATTTTTAAGAAAGTGGACTCTTTTAAAGAATTTGGGTTGTGATTTCAAATGTTTCAAAAACTTTTATTATCTTTTCCGTATTTTTATGGTTTAGTTTTCTGGGTTTTGGCTTTCTTTTACTGCGTTACGTCTTGAGGCGTTGCGTAGTACTAGGGCCGTCACGTGCCAATTTCGGGTCGTGACAAAGTTGGTATCAGAGCGTGGTTTTACCTTTCGGAGTGTAGGATGACCTTGGTATGATGGAGTAGGTAACCTAAGCGGAGTAACGTAGTGTGTGTATGTCTGCAGCATACTCACGATGCAGTATTTTGCCTAAAGTGCCTAAGTACAAATTGCTTGAAATCCCTTCCTTGATGATTCATATCCTTGTGATTCGATTTCCTTGTTCTTATCGAATCCTATCTCTATTTATAGCCTTGCCGCCGATGACTATGGGGACTCAGAGTGATGCAGCGAGGGCCGAGGTCAGAGTTAGCTCGGGTGAGACGAGCACTGACCAGGATGGCACTCTTGTTGCACAGGTGCAGACGGATCAGCCTTCGACAGATCAGCTCGCTAGGCTTGTGACAGAGATGCAGGACTTGCGCCAGACGATGAGATCATTGGTTGATGCCATTCGAGCGCAGCGACAGGAGGTTGTCACCCCTGTTACTCAGTTGTTCCTTGGGATCAGCATGCAGCAGTCTGTCACCTACGTAGCACCAGTGGATGTAGCCCCAGTCGACGAGACCCGTATTCCAGAGACTTTGAGAGTTCCAGGATAGTGGAGGACCCGTACAGGTGTGCCAGTCCAGGGACAGAGGTTCAGTCGTCGTGACAGGTTTCGTGCACGGCATGGGAGTACAAGAGGCTTGAGGCGAGGACAGTCGTCTAGCTCTTATCCCCAGGATGGTCAGCAGTTTTCTTCCGGATGTTATCGGTTCGGGAGTTTGTATCATCGGGTTCGAGCTTGTACTGAGCCACGTAGTCGCGAGACAGCCATACCGCAGAGTGGAGGATTTCAGCCAGTTCCGGGTAGAAGGCAGACACGAGGGTTTGTTTCTACTCATCCGGAGGCACCGGCGTCCAGTGCAGATTTGTCAGGTATCCTTGTTCATGTTTTTTGATGTACTTGTTGGTTTTTCGCACTTTGTGCCGTGGTTGGGACGAGGATCGTGTTAGTTAGATCAGCCGTTTTGTTGTGTTAACTTCTGTCAGCGATTCTTTTGTTGCGCGACACGTATTTCAGTCGTATGCCAATCGGTGAGGAGATTTTGCCGTTATTGGATCCTTCTAGAGATGTTGGATTTGACGTTCTCCTGGGCATGGATTGGTTAGCTACGTGTTAGGCGTCTGTGGACTACCGTGTGAAAACAGTCAGGAATTGTTTTTCCGGTGAGCCAGTTCTTGTTGTGTAGGTGGATAGTTGTGCCGCCTCTCACAGCTTGAATTCAGCCTTTTCCTCTAGTCAGCTTTGGAGGAGATGTCGTGGATTCTTGGCGTTCATTCGTGATACCGGAGCCACAGTAGAATTGTTAGACCGGGTACTTATCGTGCGAGAGTTTTCCGACGATGTTCCAAGGGAGCTAGCGAAATTCAGGGAGCTTAAGGATCTGCTGCAGAGTTGTTTGTTGGGAGGTTTGTGTGTCCGAGTGTTTCGCTTTTGGGAGCTCCTAATTCTGTTCGTCAAAGAGAAAGATGACAGATTGAGGTTGAGTATTGATAGATCGTCAATTGAACCGGCTTACGGTGTGGTTAGGTATCATCTACCTCGCTTAGACGATTTTTCGATCAGCTCCAGAGTGCGAGACTTTTTCTAAGTTTGTTTGGGATCAGGTCATCATTGTTGCGGGTTCGGAGTGGTGGCATTCCGAATACTGTTTTTGTGCGTGCTACGGGCAGTTTGTGTTTTGGTGGTGTCTTTGGACTCGCCAATGCTCTAGCAGCATTTGTAGATATGATGCACCAGATTTCTTCAGGCCATTCCTCGACCAGTTGCTGTTGTGTTTTGACGACATTCTGGTCTACTTTGTGTCTTGAGGAACAGGAGCAGCACTTGAGAATTTGTTTTGCAGACATTGGGAGAGCCCAGCTGTTTGCTAGATTCTCGGAGTGTTCCTTCAGACTTGTTTGTGTTGACTCCTAGGTCTTGTAGTTACGGGAGACGGTTTCGTATGGTTCCGAGGGAGATCGTGACCGTACAGCTTAGGCCCAGACTTGTGTGCAGGACGGAGATCCGCAGATTTTAGGCTTAGCAGGTTTTTACCGCCGTTTCGTGCAGGATTACTAGCGTATTGTTGCACCGTTGACTGTACAGACCTGAAAGGAGGTTCTTTTCTTTGGACTGAGGCATGTGTGCAGAGTTTTCGGCAGTTGAAGATTCAATTACAAACTGCATCAGTTCTTGCTTTTGATTCGGAGTCTGTGATTGTGGCAAGGTTGTGCTAAGTTAGGAATGCGTTTGTGTACCTGATGTTATCGGGTAGAGACGTGAAATCCTAGAGCAAGCACATCAGTCAACTCTCTATATTCATTCAAGTTCCGCCAACTTTGACGTGACTGGTGAGATAGTTACGGGTGGACAGGAATGTAAAGAGAAATTTCAGGTTTCGTTTCAAGGTGTTTGTCTTGTTGTGCGTTTGTGTTAATTTGTTTGCGGCAGATGGGATCGTCACTCGCCATTGTTAGGATACTTCTTTGATAGCTGTTATCAGGAGACATTCCAATTGGCAACCTTTAGGTTTAGTCAGGTCGTGTCGATCACCAGTCTGTTTTTCTGACTCTGCATAGTAGGATTTTGGACCTCAGCTAGTCTAGAGACTTCGGAGATGATCCAGTTGGTTCAGGTCAGGATGAGAGTATCCCAGTGCAGACAGGGGTCTTATGCCGACCATGTAGGTCGCAGATTTGAGTTCGCAGTGGGAGATCATGTATTCCTACGGACTTTCCGATGAATGACATGTTGAGTTTTGGGAGGCTTATCCCAGGATTTTAGGTCCTTTTGAGATCCTTTAAGCGAGTTAGTTTTCGTTGCCTTTAATTTGGCACTTCCCCCCAGATTATCGATTATTCACCCCGTTTTCATGGTGTTGATCTTTGCAATTTCCTTCATGACTTTTTCACATGAATCAGCATAGACCATTGTGTGGACACGATCTTTTCGTTCACCGGCAGCCATGTGTGTTAATGGTTCGGCAGGTGAAGAAACTTCGGTCAAGGGTCTTGCCAGCTGTGAAGAGTTTTCTTGGACGTAGCTGTTTAGTGAGGTGATCACTTGGGAAGCTGCGAGCGAGATTTGGGAGTTTTGTACTCTTCTCTTTGAAGGTATGCTTGGTGAAAATTTTAAATTCGGGGACGAATTTTTATAAGGGGGGAGATTGTAACGTTCTAGAAATCGTTTTGTGTTTGTTTCTGTTTTTGGGTGAAATTCGTCGGTATTTTCAGTTTTATACCGATTGTGATCAAACGGCCATATCGACTTGCCAGCACCTAGTTTTGATAAAATAAAGCTAGTGCGCAAACATTGGGAGTATATGGGACGTTTTGGTCCAATTTGAATTTTTCCCAATTTTAATGTTATTTTAATCCGGTTTACACATTTTTAGAAATCTTCTCTTTGCATCTTTTCTAAAAATTTTCTTAAGTTAAACTACACCACACATCTTAAATGAGTGTGTGGACAAGGATTAATGAAGAAAAGAAAAGAAAAGAAAAGAAGATGCATGAATGTGTGTAGGTGTGTGTGAATGCATTTAATGCATTTGTTTTTGGAAATTGCTAGGAAACTTCCCTTCTCTCTCTCCTTTCTCTCCTTGGCCGAGCTCCCTCTCCCCTCTACTGCCTTATCCATTTCTTTCTCTCTTTTCCTCTCAATTCCTTCACAAATCATTTTCATCTCATTCAAAGTTCATAAAAATCACATTTTTGTTCAAGTTTTCTCTCTTGCTTGCTTGGAGTGCTCTTGAGCTTGGTTCTTTGGCTTCTTTGGTGTAGGTAAATTTCTTTTACTGCTCTTTATGTGTTTTTAGTGTAGTTTAGCTTATTAGACTCAGTTTAGAATGTTTAAATTAGGTTTTGTCGTGAAATATCGTATTTTGGTATCGGTTTGTGGTTTCTAGGATCTGCTTTGACCCGGGGTGTTTACTGAAAAACTAAACATAGTGGTAGTGTTGTACTAGGGAACCTGGAGCACCACCTGAGAGAAGGACCCCAAGCCACCAGCCAGGGCCGGCGACGGCTTGAGGAGGGGCCGGCGACGTCGGCCATGCTGGGGAGTTAGGGTTTGGGTTTTCCTGTGTAGGTGTCTGCTATGGTTTGGGTTCTACTGGTCTTGTTTGTTTGTTTAGTTTTCACAGTGGGCAAAATCTGGGATCAATTAGGTAGTTTCTAGTGTTTTGTGTCCGCGCGATACGTGATACGACACGGGTCGTGCAGTTTTCGTGGTTTTGCTCTTAAGTCGTTTTCGTCGTGTCGCTACTCTCGTTAGCCACGATACGAACACTTAAGAGGTGGTTGCGTGTTGTTGTGTCGGTTAGGTGTAGCTTGTTCGTGTTTTAGAGTTGTTATTAATATATATAGTTGCTTGTTGTTTATATGTTGCAGGTTCGCATACGGAGACTACGGACACTGCCACAGGGGGATACAGGTGGTAGATTTCATCTAGCTTGGAGTGTGGGTGAGTAGATTTAACATCTACAGGGGAATCGCCCGCATGGCGTTATGCGTCTGGGCTAGAAATATTTACATTGTCGCATATTCTATGTCATGTTTAGAATTGCGCATTTACCTTACTGTTTAGTGATAGTTGTGCTTGGACTAGTATCCTTAGGACACTGCACTATTATTGACGGCTCAGATTGCGAGAGCACTGATTGTATGCCACACACACCGTCAATAATTGCCATGTCATACACAACCCACATTTAGAAATCATATTGTCTGGTTAGGGACATTGTGACATTGACACATATTTCTTATCGCTTATAACTTAGACTTTGATATGCTAGTTCCTGTTTACCTATAGGGTTTTGTACCATTAGTGTTAGGTACATACACACCTAAGGACATAGCTACAGGTGTACTTGCATTTCATACTTTACTTATACCTTATAGGTATATCACATCATAATATAGGTAGATACATATATTTCTGCTATACCATTCATGTGTTCATTTATATCTGATTATAGCTATGATGTTCTTTTATACGCTTTCATTACAGTTTATATGTTGCGTATACTTTATTCATGGATTATCGCATTGTTATATGGATTTTTCATGATGTTTTCTGGATTTGGGAACCGTGGTAGTTCATGAAATTATGCATACATTGAAAAACCCGGTTTCCTTGATATGATATTTTAGCAGCCACCATGAGATTTATCGGTGCTGATATATATACCCTACGCGAGGAAAGGAGGGATCCATGTACGGGTACATGGTGGGGCCCGAAGGTACCCTGAAGCAAGAACGTTGTCGCTGTGTGAGTCGACATCGCGGTGCTAGGCGATGAGGCTTAGGGGAATCATACTTTCCGGTGACAGGACCAATGACTCATCAGCTATCGAGTGGATACCGACGGGAGTCATGTGCGTATGGATACGAAAGAGACGAGGGTCAGAGCTAGGCACTCGAGCTCTCGGGATAGCGTATGATACGTACTTATCAGGGGGCCAGTCATGGAGACAGCACCTGATGGATCAGTATTTCTGTGTCGATACTTGGCACATTGGTTTCATGATATTTCTAAATACTCTTTTGTATATATAACAGGGGATTGAGCTGCTGTTATATATGCCCTTACACCAATATTAGTGGAATGGGACGCTAATATATGTGTATTGCCCTCATCATATTTATTTATGTCATTATATTTAGGATGTTAGAACTATGCTGGAGATTTGATTTGGTATATAAGAGATTCATTGGGATTGGATGCTGATATTATACATACTAGATATGTGAGATCCACTTGATGTTGTACATTTGATATATAGGTGAGATATACCTGATATTGTACATACTAGATATGTGAGATCCACTTGATGTTGTACATTTGATATATGTGAGATATACCTGATAATGTACATACTAGATATGTGAGATCCACTTGATGTTGTACATTTGATATATAGGTGAGATATACCTGATATTGTACATACTAGATATGTGAGATTCACTTGATGTTGTACATTTGATATATGTGAGATATACCTGATATTGTACATACTAGATATGTGAGATCCACTTGCTGTTGTACATTTGATATATGTGAGATATATCTGATATTGTACATACGAGATATGTGAGATCCACTTGCTGTTGTACATTTGATATATGTGAGATATACCTGATATTGTACATACGGATATGTGAGATCCACTTGCTGTTGTACATATGATATAGGTGAGATATACCTGATATTGTACATACTAGATATGTGAGATCCACTTGATGTTGTACATTTGATATATGTGAGATATACCTGATATTGTACATACTAGATATATGAGATCTACTTGATGTTGTACATTCGATTCATATGCGAGATATACTTGATATTGTGCAGTTGAGGAGATGCGACACTTAGATGATATGAGAGCCAATTTAGGGCTAATTGAGGAGTTGGGATTTTGATTTGTCTTGCTAGATTGTGATCCTACCACGATGTCAGAATTCCGTGGAAATGACATATTTCACTCTATACCTCATCTATATATATTTGTACACTGTTCCATGTATTAGGAGTACCTGTGAGTGTACCTTCATGAGTGTTGCACATTTACTTTCTCATATCCCCAGTGCATGATTATTGCATACTGTTGTCATATCATTATTGCTTTATATATTGGTGGTACTTGTTAGTGTACTTTCCATTATTTCATACTCATATGACCTGTTATTACTGAATTGTCATATATTAGATTCATGCTGTACGTACATTCTTGCGATTACCTGCATATGTTATTTACTATTCACGAGTTGGCAACTCACCCCCGTTGTGCCACAGGTATTGCAGGTGTTTCCCCAGAGCAGTCGAGGCTGGCTATTCACTTATCTATCATCTTTTGGCTGCGGATACCACTTCGCCTGATAGTGTGCAGTTTTGCCCAGGTGGGTTTGGTGGTTATCTGAGATTGTATTGTATATTCGTTGTATCTTGTACTCTTCATCTACTACCAGTATGTTGTGACTTAGAGACTTGGTGAGGACGATATTGTATATTATTGTGGATTTGTTGTCTTTTATACAGTTTCCTTTCTTTTGTCTCTTATTTCTTCGCTACGGCGTCGTATATCTGTTGTGGTGTTGTTTTCCGCTGTTGGGCGTGGATTTTGCTTCCGTTTGGGATGCCTTACTTTATATTTATGTTGTACCCTTTTTGGGGGCTTGTTTTACAAAGGACGTGCTGCCAAAATTTTTAAGAAAAGTGGACTCTTTTAAAGAATTTGGGTTGTGATTTCAAATGTTTCAAAAAATTTTATTATCTTTTCCGTATTTTTATGGTTTAGATTTCTGGGTTTTGGCTTTCTTTTACTGCGTTACGTCTGGAGGCGTTGCGTAGTACTAGGGCCGTCACGTGCCAATTTCGGGTCGTGACAGGAAACAGCGGCATACCTACTGAATAGGGTTCCTACAAAATCTGTGCCTACCACCCCATATGAGATATGAGAAGGGAAGAGACCGTATCTTAATTTTATTAAGATATGGGGTTGCCCGGCCATGTCAAAAGACAAAAACCGGACAAACTCGAGGCAAGGTCTGTTTTGTGTAAATTTGTTGGATATCCCAAGCATTCGCGAGAGTATATCTTCTACCACAGTGAGGAACAAAGAGTATTTGTTGCTCAACATGCCACCCTTTTAGAAAAGGAATTTCTTGCGAAAGAGATTAGTGGCCCTGAGGTAGAACTGGAAGAGGTTCCAGCTGAACAAACCACAACAGAAGATTTAGTGGAACCAGAAGATTCAGCAGTTCCCAATGAACCCCAGCCACTCTGCCGATCTAGTAGGGTTCCTCGCCAACCTGAGAGATACTACGGTTTTCTCATGGATGGTGGGAGCGAGGATTGCATCATGGAGGATGATGACCCAACTAGCTTCGAGCAGGCCATCACGAGTGGGGACTCAGTGAAATGGCTGGATGCTATGCGGTTCGAGATGGAATCCATGTACACCAACAAAGTATGGACTTTGGAAAATGCTCCTGAAGGGGTAAAACCCATTGGGAGCAAGTGGATCTTCAAGAAAAAACTTGGTGTAGATGGGAAAGTGGAGACTTTCAAAGCTAGACTTGTAGCAAAGGGTTTTCGTCAAAGACCAGGTGTGGACTATGACGAGACCTTTTCTCCAGTGGCTATGCTTAAATCCATCCGGATCATGCTTGCCATCGCTGCATATCATGATTATGAAATCTGGCAAATGGATGTTAAGACCGCCTTTCTAAACGGTGATTTAGAAGAGTGCGTGTATATGACTCAGCCAGAGGGCTTCGTAGATAGTGGGAGCAGCGGGAAGGTGTGCAAGCTGCTTAAATCCATTTATGGATTAAAGCAAGTATCGCGGAGTTGGAACATCTGCTTTGACGTCGTTATCAAAGAGTTTGATTTCATCAAAAACGTAGATGAACCTTGTATTTACAAGAAGGTAGCAGAGAGTAAGGTTGTCTTGTTCGTATTGTACGTGGACGACATACTCTTGATAGGAAATGACATTCCTATGCTGCAATTGGTCAAGCTCTTCTTATCACAAAGATTCTCAATGAAAGTTCTTGGTGATGCCTCCTGCATATTGGGAATCAGGATCTATAGAGATAGATCAAAACGGATATTGGGATTGTCCCAAACCAGGTACATTGACACCATACTAAAGAGGTTTAGTATGGAAGAATCCAAGCGTGGGAACGTACCCACGATCTCTGGAGTCACTCTCTCCAAAGAGATGTCTCCCAAGACTGATTTGGAGAGAGCTCGCATGCAAGGGATACCCTATGGCTGTAGGCTCTATCATGTACGCGATGCTATGTACCAGACCCGTTGTAGCATACTCACTAAGTGTAGTGACCAGGTATCAAGCTGATCCTGGAGAGAGTCACTGGACAGCTGTGAAGAGCATTCTCAAGTACTTGCAAAGGACTAAAGAGATGCTCTTGGTGTATGGTAACGGAGAACTCCAAGTGGAGTCCTTTACCGATTCGAGCTTCCAGAGTGATAAGGACGACTCTAAGTCGCAGTCGGGATTTGTCTTTACCCTTTACGGAGGGGCAGTTAGTTGGAAGAGTTCCAAGCAGGAAACCGTGGCAGACTCGACGATGGAGGCTGAATACATCGCTGCCAACGATGCTGCCAAAGAGGCTGTCTGGATAAAGAAGTTCATTACTGAACTTGGAGTGGTTCCATCCATTGAGCATCCAATACCTTTGTATTGCGATAACAATGGAGCGGTGGCTTTGGCCAAGGAACCCAGGTCCCATCAGCGATCCAGGCACATTCTGAGGCGGTATCACCTGATCCGGGAGATAGTTGATCGCCGGGAGATCGAGGTCAGGAGGGTTAACACGAAGAATAACACAGCGGATCCACTCACGAAGGCCATTCCCCAGATACAGTTTGAGAGACTCTTTGGGATGCTCGGTATGCGATACTACAGCAGCTGGCCCTAGTGCAAGTGGGAGATTGTTAGTTATATGTATGCCCTAGAGGCCAGTATTGTACAGATGATGTATATTATATTGGATGCTTGGACATATATAGAGATGACTTTCTTGCTCGATATGATAGTATGCTATCTGGTTGCTCTTTATCTTAACTTGTATACTTGTCTCTTTATACTGTCTTATGGTTACATGTTGGTAAAGCCCTTAGGATGTGTACTTGACTACCTGGACTATGATGCGGATCATACTAGTAGGGACATGGTAGTCCATAAGTACATCCTTCAAGGTCCCTAGTCGTGGGTGTATCGAGACAGGGCATCGATATACCAGAGTAGACTAGCGTATACGCTTCTCGACCCATGAGATGGGCGATGGATGATCCCATATCCATTGGTGTTTGACATCAGAGATGGTATACGGGTGCTCAGTGGAGACTGGGTACACTGGACGGACTCGCCGAGAACTCCCAGATGGTATTATACCTCACGTCAGATAGCAGTTCTCAGGTGACACTTGTGCAGGTTAGTCTGTAGACCCGAGATCGTCATAGAGTCTTGTGTGATTCCCACTGTGCTTTGATTTCCACCTTACCATGTCCATGAGGGCGTGCAAAACGGTGGTTTTTGGGTACAGTCCCGAGTCACATGGAGGCAATGAGCGATAGGAGGGGTTTCGTCTATCCCGGTATTAGGGGTTGATGTTGCGCTGTGCTCGATTGGCCGTAACAGGGAAGTCCCTGGCCAGGGCTGATTCAGAGATTTACTGGTAAGTGTTACCAGTAGTTTCTCGACCCGTTATGAGCCTCACATCGGCACGACTTATCAGTTATTGGGGTCTGACGTTTACCACCCCTAGACTTGATATGCGACATATCAGACGAGGAGACCGGACTGTACGGGAAGTGTTGCCGGTTGGCTCGACGGGAGTTGTAGCAGGTTCGCTTGTTCTCTACTGATCGCTCAATACCCGGGTGGCCGTTACGTTTAGATGACCGCTTGCTGCTTGAGGGTGCTTGATATGATCATCACCCACTGCCGGCGTATTGACGAGTCTTAGAGTCCCACAATGGAGTTACCTAGTCCAGGCGAAACGTTGTGGTGCGCGTATGCGATATGAGCATGGACCCGATTAAAATGCGCGTATTGGATACCGTATATTAATCGCGAGGCTTGCTTTTGGTTAGGGTCATATGTGATATGACCGGATTGATAAATCAAGTGTTGATTTATCATTTAACCATTTGTTTCTCACTTGAAATCCTTTCTTGAGTTTGATGGATGTATGCATGCATGTATGCCTTCTTTATAGATTCATGCACATATGGATGTACATACACACATACATACATACATACATCCTTCATGGTTGTACATATATGAAAATGGTGGCAATATAAGACTCACACCATGGTTTTATATATGGTTTTTATTGCATTTGATTTAAAGCAAAAAGGAAAAAGGAAAATGGTTATGATTGATTTGTTTCTACACTCTTCTTTTGACCTAACCATCCTCACCCACCTTTTAACCTTGGGTAAACTTTCCTTTTGTGCTTTAACTCAAGTTCAATAAGATATTCATTGTTTAAACCATGGTTTGAGATGAGAACAAGAAAATATATATTCATATATTTCATTTTTCTTGAACAAGAGTTATTCTTTTCACTCTTGTAAAAGATATAGCCATCATCTTCTTCTTCCTCTCTCATTTGCTCTCTAGATTTTTGTAGTGAGCAATATACTCATCAAGTTAGGATTTTTAAGTGAGAAAGAGAACCACAACATCATTCTACACAAGTCTAGCCCACTTGTTTGGAGTGTTAGCTTCATTTCATTCTCTTGATCGGGTGAAATTGCAAGCTTGGACAAAGCGGACTCCGGGTGGATCATCGGTGACCTAGAGGAGTTCAAGCGGACCCGTTTCCAAACCCCAAGTAGCCGAGGAGTCTAGCGTAGGGAGCTACAAAGGTTGTACTCTCAAAACCCTAGCTTTTCTTGCTTATGTTGATATGCAAAACTTCGAAACCCTAATTTTTCTAGGAACGATTCTATGTTCGTTAACTTAGCACCCTAAAAATTCAATTTTTGGTTCATGTGATGCTTCCAAACCCTTCATGAGGTGCTAGGCTAACCCAAAAAAGAGTTCCAAGCAGGAAACCGTGGCAGACTCGACGATGGAGGCTGAATACATCGCTGCCAACGATGCTGCCAAAGAGGCTGTCTGGATCAAGAAGTTCATTACTGAACTTAGAGTGGTTCCATCTATTGAGCATCCAATACCTTTGTATTGTGATAATAATGGAGCGGTGGCTTTGGCCAAGGAACCTAGGTGCCATCAATGATCCAGGCATATTCTGAGGTAGTATCACCTGATCCGGGAGATAGTAGATCGCCGGGAAATCGAGGTCAGGAGGGTTGACACGAAGAACAACACTGCGGATCCACTCACGAAGGCCATTCCCTAGATATAGTTTGAGAGACTCTTCGGGATGCTTGGTATGCGATACTACAGCAGCTGGCCCTAGTGCAAGTAGGAGATTGTTAGTTGTATGTATGCCCTAGAGGCCAGTATTGTATAGATGATGTATATTATATTGGATGCTTAGACATATATAGAGAGGACTTTCTTGCTTGATATGATAGTATGCTATCTGGTTACCCTTTATCTTAACATGTATACTTGTCTCTTGATACTGTCTTATACTTACATGTTGGTAAAGCCCTTAGGATGTGTACTTGACTACCAGGACTATGATGCAGATCATACTAGTGGGGCCATGGTAGTCAATAAGTACATCCTTTAATGTTCCTAGTCGTGGGTGTATCGAGACAGGGCATCGATATACCAGAGTAGACTAGCGTATACGCTTCTCGACCCATGAGATGGGCGATGGATGATCCCATATCCATTGGTGTTTGACATCAAAGATGGTATACGAGTGCTCAGTGGAGACTGGGTACACTGGATGGACTCGCCGAGAACCCCCAGATGGTATTATACCTCACGTCAGATGGCAGTTCTTTGGTGACACTTGTGCTGGTTAGTCTGTATACCCGAGATCGTCATAGAGTCTTGTGTGATTCCCACTGTGCTTTGATTTCCACCTTACCACGTCCAAGAGTGCATGCAAAACGGTGGTTTTTGGGTACAGTCCTAAGTCACATGGAGGCAATTAGCGATAGGAGGGGTTTCGTCTCTCTCGGTATTGGGGGTTGATATTGCGCTGTGCTCGATTGGCCATAACAGGGAAGTCCCTGGCCAGGGCTGATTTAGAGATTTACTGGTAAGTGTTACCAGTAGTTTCTCGACCCGTTATGAGCCTCACATCGGCACGACTTATCGGTTATTGGGGTCTGACGTTTACCACCCCTAGACTTGATATGCGACATATCAGACGAGGAGACTGGACTGTACGGGAAGTGTTACCGTTAGGCTTTTACAGGAGTTGGAGCGGGCTTGCTTGCTGATCTTCTGATCGCTCAATACCCGGGTAGCCGTTACGTCCAGCTAGTACCGCTGACGGCTTGTGGGTGCTTGATGTGATCATCACCTACTGCCGGCGTATTGACGAGTCTTTAGAGTCCTATATAGAGGTTTTACTGGCTCAGGAAAAACGAAATAGGAGCGCATATGTGATATGTGCGGGACCGAGAATAATGCGTGTATGTGATACATTATTCTATTCTCGCGACTTTTTGTATCGGTCGGTTATATGTGATATAGCCGGGTTATCGAATCAAGTGTTGATTCGATAAGTCGATACATTGGATGTTAGTCGGTTATATGAGATATAACCGGATTATTAAGTCAAGTGTTGATTTAATAATTTAGTGTATAATTGTATATATGATATACTAATTTACATTAACTAACATTTGTTCACTTAAGGTTTTTTTTCTCTCACATGTGCACAACTTTAATATATATGTGATATATATTAAAATGTGTTTTCTTTTTGTATCATGGTTGTTGATACATCATTCATGGGTATGTAAGACATACACCATTCTATTTATTATGGTGAGTTATAATTATTTAAGGTAATTACAAAATTAGTGGAGATTTGGAAAGAGCATGAAGCTTGTAGAAGCTTGCTTTGCTTTGACAAAGTCCATTAACTTTGTCTTTACTTTAGATTTTTGATAACCCAACCATTAGGATTAGCCATGGTTATGTCTCTACATGAGTTAGTATATGATACTCACTCACCCATGGTTAGCTCACTCACTTGATCATTATCTTTCTCTCTTATTTGTTCATCTTCTTCCTTGAGCTAAAAAGCTCTCTAGGGTTTGATCCAAAGTAAGAAACATTGTGAGAAAATAAATTCTAAAGTGAATCCATTTCCTATTTCTCCATCCTCTACTAGACTAGCACTTTAGTTTAGGGTGTTTGCTTCACTAATTCTCTAGTTAGTAAAGTAGTAGCTTGAGTTGGTATTCTCTCAATGTAGATCATCTTCGGCCTCGAAGACTTCAAGCAAGGACGCTTCTTTCGCCTTGTGAAGCCATGCAAGAGCCCGGGAGAACCATGATCGCAGCGAAGGGACTACAACAAGGAACTTTAGAAGTGAAGGACCGATCTACAAAGGTTGTATTTCGTATTCACTTAGTGATAAATGTTATTTACTTGCATGTGTTACCCTAATTATCTAGCAAAGATCTTGTTTAGGGTTATTCGGCACGGCTAAAATTTTAATCGGGCATGGTTGATGCCCTGTAGAACCTTATTAGAGTGCCTAGTAACCCTACACCCCGGCCATCAAAACGCGACCAAAATGCGGAACAAAAATTTCTAAACTGGCGCTACCGTTACCCGAATCCCAGATCGACTTTAAACCCTAAGCTAGCAATCTAAACTAAGAGTTAGAATCGTTATACCGAGTTGATTCGTGTCCTTCGGTCTTCATTCCAAGCTCCTAGTGGTTCTTTGACACAGTTTCGTTGCCAGTCTTCCTCCATCTCCGATGATCCACCTGAGGGAAACGATGCAAGCTCCAGCCTCGACAAACGAGGCAACCGACGCTCCAAAGTTGCTAGCGATGGAGAGTGGGGGTGTATGAAAGTGTCACTACAATATTCTCTCAACACATTTTGCTCAATGAGCAAGCATAGAAGATGAATGAGGAGGTGAGGAAATCTTGGCATGAATCAACAATGAAAAATGGCTAACTCCTTTTTCTTTTCTTTTGTGAGTGAATGAGAGAGTGAGTGTGTAATCAATCAAAATGAAAAGAGCCCCCTCTCCCATAGTGTCCGCCCCCCCTCTCATTCACACAAAAAAATATTTCATTTTCTAATTTCATTAAACAATGTGAACCATACCTCAAAGACCATACTATGGTCCATGCCTCATGCCACCTCACACCCTCCACTTCATTATAAAACAAATGATTTTTCTAAAAAGAAAAATCAATAATGAGGTGGCACATCTTCTAGAAGCCATTCCATATAAAATACGGAATACTTCCCGGTACATGTATCGAAATATATATACGCGTATTCGTACAAAAATACGAATAGCCAAAAGAGAAAATGAATAGTGAACAATAATACTAGAATACGTATATACAAATATATATATAAATTATTAAATTAAAACCCTATTTAATAATCCGGCTTAATCCTATGCCGCTAGTTTTATCAACCGTCCTATTAAAATCTGTGCAGTATGCACATATTTAATCGGACACCTGTATGTATCAACATACGTCATGTACACCATATCGCCTGAACCGTGAAAACCCTCTGTGTGGGACTCTAAGGACTCGTCAATACACTGGCAGTGTGTTTAACCACAAGCACGACAGCGGCACTAGCTGTACGTAACGGCTACCCAAGTATTGAGCGAAAGGGAGGCCGACGAGCAAACTCATCCTGAACCCCTACTGAGCCTGACAGTGACAATATCCATACAGTCCGGTCTGTTCGTCTAAGAGTATCGCATATCGAGTCTAGGGGGGTGGATAAAGTCAGACCCCCAACAATGCGATATTTAGTGTCGGCATGAAACCCATCACCACCTAAGAAACTATCGATCCTGGATCGGTAATTCTCATCCACCGTGGCCACGGAATTTTGGTGATGGCCATCCGTACACAACGTGACATCAACCCCCAATACCGGGAGAGACGAATCCCCGACGATCCGATCACTGCCTCCATGTGTCTCGGGACTGTACCCAACTAAAACCTGTTTGCACGACTCATTTGAGCCGGGGTAGGGTAGTAATCAAAGCACAGTGGGAGCTCACATGAGACAAATGACGATCTTAGGTCGACAAACTAACCTGCACACATGTCACCTAGGAACTGCTATCCGACAATAGGTATAATACCAACTAGCAGGTTCCCGGCGAGTCCGTCCAGTGTACTCATAACCCAATGAGCACCTGTATACTATCTTAGGTGAACAAACTAACACCAATGGCTTGTGAGACCTGGACACCGCCCCTCGTCGGGGTCTCGATCAGTATACACTAGTCTACACTGGAGTATCGATGCCCGGTCTCGATACTCCTACGGCTAGGGACATTTAAGGATGTGCTTATAGACCCCAGCTCCCACATATATGATCGCCATCATAATGCTGGAAGTCAAGCAAGAATCCTATGGGCTCTATCAACACATATATGATGATAAAGACAAACAAGATAGCATACTATCATCTTGAGTAAGACTGTTTTATCGGTATAGGTCCTCACTCAGTCATCACAATCACAAGTCCGCTACTATGATAATTGCCTTGAGGGCACTATAGCCAACAATCTCCCACTTGCCCTTAAGGCCAATTATTGCGATGTCGCATACTCACAGCCCGTGTGATACCGAACACCCAATTTCTCTACTAATCAGTTTCGCAAAGCCCGTTTGCGAAAATGATTGCGTTCGAGAAATAGCCTCAGTGAGTGGATCCGCTCCAATGTTTCTTTCTGTATCTCTCTATATCTCAACTTCGCGGAGAAAACTATCTCCCGAAACAAGCAATACCTGTCTTAGAATTTGTCTGGATTTCTGATGGGACCCAGTTCACAAATGAACTCCAAATCCAGCAAATCTCCTAGATAGTATCATCCACTAAATTTAATCAGTAACATGCGCCATGTCTTCTTCAGTATCCACTTGGACCATCTGTCCAACATACTGTCTCTCAAAGGAGAGAAAAATATAACTCTGACAGTCACTCTGTCATCCAGGTCACCTTGGAAGCCTGAAATGATAACTGTCTCCGGAAGGAGGTTGCCGTAATCATTTCCCTAGAACATTCACTTATGTTCAATAACTGCTTCCCAATGTTTCTCCAGGATTGGATTAATATATATGCATATTACATCTAGTGCAAAAGCAATATCTGGTGTGGTACTTGACATTTCATGATTAACTCAATTGCCTAAGCAAGTGATATGCTAATCATGCAGACCCCTCTCTCCTTTAGTCTGTAAGACACCTTTAGAGAGGGTGACTCCATCACCTGCAGGTACACCACCATGCCAGTAGTCGTCCATTCTAAAATACCTTTAGAATAATATCAAAATACCCAGATTAGGATACTTCCCAAATCTAGATCTAAAACCATAGATCTAGTAACCAGAAAACCTGATATTATATCCATATCCTATGTGGAGAAACAACTGTGTGACAACCAAAGTATAATCGATCGTAGTATAGGAATATTTCTTCCTATCAAGTGCATGTCCTCCCAATATCTGGACATCACTCTCTACTACCTTCTTAGCAGATCCATCTCCTATTCTGATGAAGTCAAAGCCTATGACTGTCACATCAAAAAATAGATGATTTATTTCTGCTATACCTGCTTTAGTCTATAAATAGACATAAGCTATTTGCACACTATGCTTCCGCTGCTCCCACTGCTCCCACTGACTACAACAACCCTCTAGTAGAGTCATATACACGTGCACTTCCAAAGCTAGTTTAGAACAACGCTATACTCATCCTCCTGCCGGGTCTCATAGTCCAGAACAACGCAATGGAAAGTCTGGGTAAACAAGAACCTCCCTGTCACTGTCTCTGAGAAGACCGAAGTACTTCTCGGGTGTCTGAGGTTACCCACCAAATCTGCGGAGTGGCTAATGGAACGTCGAAACCAATTGAATCTTCAGGTTCTATTAAATCTTCAGTAATCGTTTGTGGTTCTGGAATCACTTCCAGTTCTACCATACTCCCACTTCTGTTTTCTGAAAAAAATCCATTTTACCAAAACTGTGGCGAGTCAAGAATAATGTAAATATTGATCTTCCTGATGGTAGAAAGTTAACCCTCGTCAAAGCCCAGAATAACCCACAAACAGCCATTACTGAAACGTGCCTTGAGTTTATCTGGATTCTGGTTTTAAGCATTAGCCGGACAACTCCCTATACCTTAACATCTTTAAGATATAAATTGATTCTATATATATCTAATATTGAAACAAAAGCACTAATCTAATTTGAACCAGATTCAAAATCATGCATCTGTCTCCAGTGCATATCAACCAAATGGAAGGAGGACAATCAGCATTACTCATCTAGGAGTGCATCCATATATGAGTAACCCGAAAGAGAAGCATGTTCTCAAAATTATTACTATCAACGGAATACCAAACACAAGTATCTACATCTTCGACTACCTTGAAGAATCCTGATACTTCCAACAAACAGTTCTCTACTTTATTCTTATACCTATAACTTCTCAAAATCTGAACCTTGCATTTCAACGAAATACATGTCTAGAATCAGAGAAGTTATGAGTGAACAGAATATAGTACGAGTACCAACCCCATTGTCCTAATAGACACTGGACAACATACAATACTTTGTATAAGTCTCCTGAGTTCAATAACTCAAACTCTGTGCGTAGTAGGTTGAAAAACTGTACTATGGTTAAGAAGAATTACACCGCTGTTGAATGCACCTTACCTAATCACCAACTGATATAGGTAAATGTCACAGACATAATATCAAAAAGTTATATCTCACTTTATAAAATAAACGTACAGATATATCAGTTTGAAATTGGTGCATAACAACGGATATTCAAAACTAAATATTTGCCATCCGGCAAAAACCAGATGATTTCCTCAAATATCACCAATTTCAACGAATTCCGATATAATGAGGATATAATCACCCAATTCCCAATATCTTACTCGCACTCACCATCCGTAATAACATACAGATGTGAGAAACTGATCTGGTAAATACATACCCTGGAGTTAGATTCCAATTGGGAAAACAGTTTTCAATTAACATCGCACAGTCAAACTGAAATATGAAAATATTTCAAAAGGGGTAATGGGGTATTCCTAGTAACGCCACTTTCACAATCCGGATTCATGAAAGTAACCATATACTTACTTGCCCTCACTCCAATCCCATTATTATGTTTTTACTTATTACTTTCTGTACACCTTCTTTAGGCTAATTGGTTTTCTTCCTTCCCTACCTTTCGGCACCAGCCTAAGGTTTGGAAGAAGACTATCCAATAAGCGTAATAGGTGTACTCTCCTAATCTTAGGAGCCCTCGCAACCTAAGAGAAGGTAAAGAAAAAAGACATCTGAATAATCCTATCCAACCTCTCCAGAACCAGAATCCATCCTCGAAAAAAGTTCTTTCGAGTTCGTATGTAACTATACGATGGATTTATCCAATGAAAGTGGATGTTCGTAGTGATACGAGGTGTTCTGGAGAAAAACAAAGGTGATGTAGGAGTGGCAGGGGTATACACGGTTTTTGTCGTGAATGATGGTGGTCGCAATTTCCTTTTCCATTATTCTAATCCCTTTATATGTCTTTACTTATTACCTTCTGTACACCACACTTTAGCTTAATTGGTTTTCTTCCTTCCCTACCTTTTGGCACTTGCCTATGGTTTGGAAGAAGACTATCCAATAAGCTCAATAGGCGTACCCTCTCCGAATCCTAGGAGCCCTCAGAACCTGAGAGAAGGTAAAGGGAAAAGACAACCGAATAATCCTATTCAATCTCTCCAGAACCTGAATCCATCCTCGAAAAAGTTCGTTCGAGTTCGTATGTAACTATACGATGGATTTATCTAATGGAAGTGGATGTTCGTAGTGATACGGGGTGTTCTGGAGAAATGTAAAGGTGATATAGAAGTGACAATGATGTATGCGACACCGTGACATTCCAAAAGCCAAAGTGTTTTAAGAAGGTTCGGTTAACTTGGTTTCATGAGTTTTAGTCAAAGGTCGGGTCATAGTCGCAGCCAGAGAGAGAGAGAAAAGAAACACTCAGTGTGCACTCTAACCTAGATCAGAATGGTTAATCATTTTATCTAATCTGGATGGCTCACATTGTTTCTTCGAATTCTCCTCCAAACCCAAAAGGAGAATTAGTCGGAATCACCCGAGGAGTAATCCTACTCATCAGTGGGAATCGGGATCCAACTATCATCGCATGATAACATGATGGAAGCCACTCAAGTCACCACACTCCAGAAGGTATGCACAAGCCTGGAAAGTTTCCTGTATGTTTGAAACTCCCGATATAATTTTTACCCCAAGCATCCTATGACCTTGACGGATGCCAACAAATCATAAGTTGCAAGTCAAGTTCTACCTGTCATTGTCCTGATTAATTTATACCCACCCGTACTCGCCCTTGACAGATGCCAACAAGGATGCACGACTGTCTTAGATTAATGCATATCCATGCTATAGAAAAATAACGCATAGCTACCACACACTATGCCTTGACGGAAGCCAAAAAACATAGCACGAATACTAGGCGCTACTTTTCTGAAATGACAGAGGGCTACGACTGGTTTTTAGCGAAAAACCTTTAACGTAATGAACTTAATATCGTTGAAGGAATCCAAGTGGTTTTACAAATATATAGTGGCGAAAACTTTTTGCTAAAAAGGTCACTCCCGGTGAAGGGATCTCGGCTCTTTCCTCGTCGAATGAGGTGCGGGATATTCCAAACTGAATACCACGATGCAAAGCAAAAGAATCGATTATAGTGAAGTTATTACGTTGACGCAAACTTTTACTCAAGGGGTCACTCCCGATGAAGGGATCTCGGCCCTTGCCTCGTCGAATGAGGTGTAGGATATTCCAAGCTGAATACCACTGTGCAAAGCAAAAGATAACGTCTGTAATATCAGTTTTAGAAACTTGGTTCCAACAACATCATATAGGTTTGTTTTATCCTTGCATTGATAAAAATCAACGCAGTCTCATTAATTACTCACACCAGAAAAGAACGAAAATAAAATGTACGTATATGCCATCCGCATTCGCCACTGGGTCCCGTCATCACCCGTTAAGTTACTTAACTAACGACAGAGCGGGGACTGGGCTAGCACGGGTGCAAAACATATACAACATCTGCTAATATATATATAAATATATAAAATCGTCCCAGGCATGATATAAAGCAACATTACAGAAACATCACAGAAGCAACACAGAATGGTGGATAATCTGGAGCCCCGGGTTTCACTTGAGCCGCAAACGAGACCCGACGTTCCCTGTCTGTGGATAGCCTGTGCAATGAAACCTAGACCCCTATGATGTTAGTTATATATATGCCCTAGAGGCCATAGTTGTACATATGATGTATATTATAATGGATGCTTGGATATATATAGAGAGGACTTTCTTGCTCGTCATGATAGTATGCTATTTGGTTTCTCTTTATCTTAACATGTTGACTTATATTAGTTTACTGTCATACTCTCACATGTTGATAAAGCCCTTAGGATATGTACTCGACTACTGGGACTATGATGAGATCATACTAGTGGGGCAACGGTAGTCGACGAGTAAATCCTATAACTATTCCTAGTCGAGGGTGTATCGAGACAGGGCATCGATACACCAGAGTAGACTAGCGTATAAGCATCTTGACACATATGATGGGCGATGGATGATCCCATATCCATCGGTGTTTGACATCAAGGATGGTGTACGGGTGCTGTAAGTCCATGCTACCTCTCCCGGTACTTACGGGCTTGCGGAAATGGTGAAAAACGATTTTTTCTAGGGTGGTAACATGGACTCAAAATACGGATCTTTTTTAAACAACTACCTAACAACCTAACTTGGAGTTTTACCTACTCGGTTAGTGGGTTATACCTTACTTGAACTCCTTCGTCTTCAACTCCTTGCGGTGGTCCGATCGGCCTCACCTCGTCGTCTTTTTGTGCCGAAGATGGATCCACCTGAAAGCTTCTACCTTTGGCTTCTCTTCAAACTTGAAGAAACTAGAACACTTGGTTTGCTAAACCTTGTGAACTAGGATGAGCAGAGGAGTGTGTTGGGTTTTATCTCAATGGTTCTTGCTTCTCAACACATGAGACAAGTGAACCATGAACTAAAGAGAGAGCAAGAGGAAGAGGGAGAGCTCAAGCAAGAGAGAGAAAGGAAATGAGAGAATGAGCAAGACTTTTTTTCAACCTCTCTCTCATTATCCAAAAAAGAATAATAATAATAATAGTAATTGAGTATTATGTGATGGTTCATATCATGTCATATGGCAATATCATTTCATGCACTTATTTTGTAAAGAGTAGCAAGCAAGCAAAAGTCTTTGCCATGAAATGATAACCATTGTAATGATGATGGTCAACTAGTCCAACCTAGTCAACCGGTCAACCAAGTCAACAAAGTCAACCTTTCAACCCAACCATGGCACAATAATACTTAATTAATATTATCATTAATCATATTTCTTATTCTCATTAGGGTTTAGCAAAAGTCAATAGTCAACAGTCAACAACCCTAATGAGAATCCTCTGCCTCTGTCTCTCTGTCAACTGTGCATACACACCCGCATCCGCGTTCCGAGGAACACGAATACAAACGAGATAAAACTAATCCCAAAACGTACACTAGGATCTGGCTTAAACCAAAGCCCGCTAGTGTTAACTGTCCGGACACTAAACGTGCACAAGTGCACGGATGTGACCGAACCCTGTCGCAAAACCATGCGACCAGTCGCAAAACCATGCGACCTCTACTCTTTTGCCTAAAGGCGAATAGCTCTCTGTGTGGGACTCTAAAGACTCGACACTACGCTGGCAGTGGGTTTAACCACAGACCGAAAGCGGCACTAGCTATGCGTAACAGCCCCCAGGTAGATGTCGATAAGAAGACGGACGAGGTGAAACCCATCTGAACTCCTACTGAGCCTGAATGTGACAGTCTCCGTACAGTCCGGTCTGTTCGTCTGATATATTGCATGGCGGGCCTAGGGGGTGGTGAATGTCAGTCCCCTAATAGCGGTACAAGTCGTGTCGGAGTGTAGCCCAGAACACCCGGAGATAACACTGGAAACCTACCAGTATATCTCGCTTGCCCTGGCTAGGGACTACTCGTGTAATGGCTCTCCTAGACACAGCGCGATGTCAACCCCCAATACCGGGAGAGACGAATCCTGTCTAACCATCACTGCCTCCAAGTGCTTCGGGACTGCACCCAACTACTACCTATTTGCACGACTCCTTTGAGCCGTAGTAGGGTGGTAATCAAAGTACAGTGGGAACACACTCGAGGCGAAGTGACAGTGTCAAGTCAGCGGACTAAGCTGTACTCATGTCACCTGGGAACTGATAACTGACGATAGGTATAATACCAACCAACAGTTCCCGACGAGTCCTGTCCAGTGTACTCGTAACCTAACGAGCACCCGCATACTATCTCTAATACGACGTACTGACGGCTGTGGGACAGACCGTCTCCCCTGCTGGGATGAGAAGCGCATACGCTAGTCTACTCCGGAGTATCGATGCCCTGTCTCGATAGTCCTACGACTAGGGACCTGTATAAGAATGTGCTTGTAGATTACCCAGCCCCTACTAGTGTGACTGCCATCACAACGCTGGTAATCAAGTAAAGATCCTAAGGGCTCTACTAATATGTTTAAGCGATATGCTCAAAGAAACACATGCACATATTGAATTAGAGACAAACCAAGTAGCATACTACCATTTTGAGAAGATTGTCTATACAATGTGAATATCCCAAGCTTCCATTAAGTAATATACAAACTAGTATGATACAGTAATGGCCTCTAGGGCATATACACTAACAATCTCCCACTTGCACTAAGGCCATGTACTGGCGTATCGAAGACCTATCATCTCGATCAGCCGCTCGAACTGAGTCTGGGGTAAGGCCTTCGTGAGTGGATCTGCAGTGTTATCTTCTGAATTTAATCTCTTCACCTCGATCTCCCGGCGATCTATGATCTCCCTGATCAGGTGGTACCGCCTCAAAATGTGCCTGGACTTTTGATGGGACCTGGGTTCCTTCGCTAAAGCTATAGCGCCGTTGTTGTCACAATACAGTGGTATTGGATCAATACTAGTAAGAACCACCTGAAGCTCCATGAGGAACTTCTTCATCCAGACAGCTTCCTTTGCGGCATCGCAAGCAGCTATGTACTCCGCTTCCATAGTTGAGTTAGCAACGGTTTCCTGCTTGGAGCTCTTCCAGCAAACCGCCCCTCCATTAAGGGTAAAGACATAACCCGACATGGACTTGGAGTTATCCTTGTCACTCTGGAAGCTAGAGTCAGCAAAGGCCTCGATCTGGAGGTCTTTTCCGCCATACACCAAGAAAATCTCCTTAGTCCTTCTCAGGTACTTAAGAATGTTCTTTACCGCTATCCAGTGCTTCTCCCCTGGGTCCGACTGATACCAGCTTACAACGCTCAATACGTATGCTACATCTGGTCTGGTACACAACATCGCATACATAATAGAGCCTACCGCAGATGCGTAGGGTATTGATGACATGCGAGCCCTTTCCAAATCAGTCTTGGGAGACATCTCTTTGGAGAGGGTGATTCCGTGACAAGCCGGTAGATTACCGCGCTTGGAATCTTCCATACTGAATCGTTTCAGTATGGTGTCAATGTACCCGGACTGTGAAAGTCCCAACATCCTTTTAGATCTATCACGATAGATCTGGATCCCCAGAATGTAGTTGGCATCGCCCAGGTCCTTCATGGAGAACCTCTGTGACAAGAATCCTTTGACTGACTATAACATAGGAATATCATTTCCTATTAGGAGAATGTCATCGACGTACAAGACGAGGAATACCACATTTCTCCCTACAATCTTACTGTAAATGCATGGTTCATCTGGGTTTTTGATAAAGTTGAATTCTTTGACAGTATCATCAAAGCAGATGTTCCAACTCCACGATGCCTGCTTCAGTCTATAGATGGACTTGAGCAACTTGCACACTTTACCGCTGCTCCCACTCTGATTGAATCCCTCTGGCTGATCCATATAGACGCACTCTTCCAAATTTCCATTTAGGAAAGCCGTCTTTACGTCCATCAGCCAGATCTCATAATCGTGGAAGGCAGCAATGGCAAGAAGGATCTGAATGGATTTGAGCATGGCTACCGGAGAAAAGGTCTTGTCATAGTCTAAACCAGGTCTTTGACGAAAACCCTTTGCAACAAGCCTAGCTTTATAGGTTTCAACCTGCCCATCTACACCAATCTTCTTTCTTAAGATCCATTTGCAGCCTACGGGTTTTACCCCTTCTGGAGCAAAGTCCAAAGTCCAAACTTTGTTGCTGTACATGGACTCCATCTCGGTCCGCATTGCATCCAGCCATTTTACCGAGTCACCGCTCTGAATGGCTTGCTGGAAGCTTGTAGGCTCGTCATAATCAATGACGCAATCCTCTCTATCCCCGTCTATGAGAAAACCGTAGTATCTCTCGGGCGGATGAGACTGCCTACTACTCCTGCGGAGCGGCGTAGGAATGTCCGGTTCCCCTGAAACTTCTGGTTCTTCCAAGCTTTCAGTAATAGCTTGTGGTTTTGAAATTTCTTCCAGTTCTATTGCGCTCCCACTTATCTGATTTTCCAAAAATTCAGTTTCCAAGAAGTGGGCATGTGGAGAAACAAAAACTTTTTGTTCTTCTGCGGAATAGAAAAGATACCCCCTGGAGTTCTTTAGGTATCCCACAAACTTACACAGTACTGAGCGTGCCTCGAGCTTGTCTGCATGCTGCTTTTTTATAAAAGCTGGACATCCCCATGTCTTAAGATACTTAAGACAGGGTTTCTTCCCACTCCACATCTGATATGGGGTGGTAGGCACAGTCTTGGTTGGAGCCTTGTTCAAGAGATATGCAGCTGTTTCTAGTGCATAATCCCAGAAAGATTGCGGTAACTCAGCCTTACTCATCATGGAACGAACTATATTCAATAGGGTTCGATTCCATCTTTCAGATACACCGTTGTGTTGTGGTGTGTATGGAGGAGTACGCTGAGAGAGAATTCCATTCTCTTTTAAGTAGTCCAGAAACTCGGCACTCAAGTATTCACCACCTCGATCAGATCTCAGTGTCTTTATACTTTTGCCTGTTTGTTTTTCAACTTCATTCTTGTATTCCCGAAATTTCTCAAAGGCCTAGGATTTATGCTTCATTAAGAAGACATGTCCATACCTAGAGAAATCATCTGTGAAAGTAATGAAGTATGAATAACCACTTCGCGCATGTATAGACATTGGACCACACACATCACTGTGTATGAGTCCTAAGAGCTCGCTCGCTCGCTCTTACTCCGTGTCCAGTGAACGGAGTCTTTGTCATCTTTCCCATAAGACAAGATTCACAAGTGGCATAAGACTGATACTCGAACGGATTCAAGTATCCCTCTTTATGTAACTTAGTTAATCGTGTCTCATTAATGTGACCCAGTCTACAATGCCATAAGAAAGCCTGATTTGTTTCCGGAGACTTTCTTTTAAGTGTGTTCTGGACACTGAAAATCTAAGCTTGATTCAATACGTATATCCCGTTATTTAATGTACCTGACCCAATCAGAACTTGATTTAGGTGGATGTATACTACATCGCTTACAAAAGTAAAACCATATCCTTCCTTAGAAAGTAAGGATACAGATATGATATTACAAGTTGCACCTGGTACATACAAATAGTTACGCAAAATCAATATCTGCCCAGTTGTCAGTCCAAGATGATATTCCCTTACGGATTCAGCATCCATGCTCATTCCGTTAGCAACCCTGAGAGTCATATCACCTTTCCTGATAACCCTACGGTTTCTCAGATCCTTTAATGAATTACAGATGTGAGATCCTGATCCGGTATCCAATACCCAGGAAGTAGGGTTAACTGACATACAGTTCTCTACTACAAACACACCCGAAGCCGAAGCCACAACATGCTTCGAATTCTGGCTACTGGTTTTGCAAGCCCTGCAATCCTTCTGCCAATGTTCATTCCCGTTACAATAGGAACGTCCCTCTTTAACTACATCCAGTCCCCAAACTTTTGCCCTTCCTTTTCCTTCTTCTTCCCTGGTTTCCTTCAAGGTATAAGCAGAGGGCAGGGACTGTAGAATCAAGTCAGTATTTGACCCGTTCTCCAACATGGTCTGCAGGTCCGTGAGCTCAAAATAGCTGGTCTCTGCAAGGACGTTGCGCCCTATAGATGACCCGACAGCCAACCTTGCTTGAAGCAATTCGTTCGAGGTCTCATATCTTGCGATACGAGATTGCTCTCCATATAAATCTTTGTTATGGAGGAAGATAGAAACTGAGTCCATGTTCTCGTGCTGCCTCTGGTATGCACCATCAACTGAGGCTAACACGAGGCACTTGGCTTTCGCAGTCTTTTTCCGATGTCTTACGGATATCACTATCCGTGACAAGGGAAACTGGTCCTGAGACGGCAGGGGTTAGATTAGTTATGAGGTGTCCCAGTTTGTCATGGGTAATGGACATCTGGACAGACCTTTGCCAATCATAACAGTCAGGTTCAGTCATTTTATTATCTAGATGTAACCTATGTGTGGTCACTGGGTCGCTGCAATTAAGAGAGATAGAAGAAAATACTCAGCATGATGCTCTTGCAAGTTTAGATTGGTTTTTAATTTATCTAAACAGGATGGCTCCCACTGTCTCTCGAATCCCTCCTCAAACCATAAAAGAAGAATTAGTCGGGATCAATCTCACCGTACAATACTTGCTTAACCGTTCAGCCAGGCCAGTGTCGGTACTTCGAGGGAGGTTTTCCAACGCTTTCGCGAAGTTCCTTAATTAAATAATCTCTTTTCCCTGTGGGCATAGCCCCGCTAACACCTTTCTAGACACCTACTTGGTTTATAGTATTGATCGTTAAGTGAGAAAGTTCCTGAGGAGTAGCATATACTTACAGTAGGATCGGGATCCAAATATCATCGCGTCACAAAACTGAAGGAATCCTACCAGAATCATCACACTCCAAATGGTATGCAGCACTAGCAAGTTTCAGGTTCTTTTGAAACTCCCGATATGGATTTTTGCCCCATGCTCTTATAACCTTGACGAAGGTCAACAAATCATAAGTCACATGTCAAGTTCTACCCGTCATTGTCCAGGTTAATTTGAACCCACCCGTATATACCCTTGATGAAGGTCAACAAGGTAATACGACTGTCCCAAACCAACGCATCTATCTATGCTACATATGAACACCCAACAGCTACCAATCACTATGCCTTGACGAAGGTCAACAAACATAGCTTGAATACTATTGAATATTCATACGAAACGACCGAGGGCTATGGATGGTTTTGGCGAAACCGTGAACGTAGTGAACTTGATATAATCGATGGAACGAGATAGCTTTTAAAAAGGAGTGGATTAAGCTCCGCGTTTAAAAGTTGTTTTTGAAAAGAAACCGAGTGGTTTTTTGAAAGTGTTCCAACGACTTTTACTTGGTTTATTTTTCTTGCATTAATTTTAATGCGTCCCATCATTTAATCCTACCATTGCAGAAAACAACCAAAATATGACGTATGCTTATGCCATCCGCATTCGCCACGGGGCCCCGTCATTACCCGTTAGGTTACTTAACTAACGACAGAGCGGGGGCTGGACTAGCGCGGATGCAAAACATAAGCAATGCCTAAATAATATCATATATAGATATATTGCAATGATAGCCATTCCAGATCACAGATGAATACATTGGATATACTAGGAATCTGCAATTCGTACGAGCCTGTAACGAAAAGCGGATTACACGGTCGTGGTGAATAGCCAAGACCCCTACGGGTGCGGCAAACTACCCGCCAAATACCCGAAGCGAAGCAACCTCCCTCAACAGGTGAGTAGGCCACTCGGCACTTCGAGATACCCGGTAGTTTGTGCACCCCCTCCATGGGTCTATCCTAGGAGCAAAAACAGTAAAAGAAATTATACAATGACGGCTACAACCTCATCCCGGTTGTGCGGCCAAATAAATAATATTACATCAATTACAAATTTTACATGAATTGAAAGAAAAGAAAACTCTCATCTCACAACCCCCCGGCTATTCACCCGCGACAATCCAATGAATTCATATACACATACCATCAACATTACAGATCACAGATATGTATAACCCCCACTAATCGACATATAGCGATTAGCAGACGTTCAATACATATATCACATCACAGATATAAACCCGTCAGCTTAAGTCTTTAGAAGTTCGATCAAAATACGGATTTTTAAGCCCCAAAAACAAATTTTTCTTTCCGGAAAATCTGGGCAGAAAAATCATATTGTAAAAATCCCAAAACAACCCCAGAGACACTCTGCAGGAAAACAGTGCCACGACCGGGTCAACTCGGCCGCGGATCCGCGGCGGGAGCATGCTCCTGCCGCGGTTCCACGGCGCTTTGACCGAGTCAGTGGACCTGTTTTCTTGGGTATCTTAACAAAAGCCTGAGTCGATTTTTGGTGCAAGATTTATTAATTTTTGAACAGAATACAGAATCGACATAAACTTGATTTTTCGGGGATTTTTCGCGACTTTTTCTCCGATCGAACTGCTAGTTACTTTGCTAACATGTTAGATAGTGTTTAACCAGGCTCTGATACCACTATAAGTCCATACTACCTCTCCCGGTACTTACGGGCTTGCGGAAATGGTGAAAAACGATTTTTTCTAGAGTGGTAACATGGACTCAAAATACGGATCTTTGTTAAACAACTACCTAACAACCTAACTTGGAGTTTTACCTACTCGGTTAGGGGGTTATACCTTACTTGAACTCCTTCATCTTCAACTCCTTGCGGTGGTCGTATCGACCTCACCTCGTCATCTCTTTGTGCCGAAGATGGATCCACCTGAAAGCTTCTACCTTTGGCTTCTCTTCAAACTTGAAGAAACTAGAACACTTGGTTTGCTAAACCTTGTGAACTAGGATGAGCAGAGGAGTGTGTTGGGTTTTATCTCAATGGTTCTTGCTTCTCAACACATGAGACAAGTGAACCATGAACTAAAGAGAGAGCAAGAGGAAGAGGGAGAGCAAGAGGAAGAGGGAGAAAGGAAATGAGAGAATGAGCAAGACTTTTTTTCAACCTCTCTCTCATAATCCAAAAAAGAATAATAATAATAGTAGTAATTGAGTATTATGTGATGGTTCATATCATGTCATATGGCAATATCATTTCATGCACTTATTTTGTAAAGAGTAGCAAGCAAGCAAAAGTCTTTGCCATGAAATGATAACCATTGTAATGATGATGGTCAACTAGTTCAACCTAGTCAACCGGTCAACCAAGTCAACAAAGTCAACCTTTCAACCCAACCATGGCACAATAATACTTAATTAATATTATCATTAATCATATTTCTTATTCTCATTAGGGTTTAGCAAAAGTCAATAGTCAACAGTCAACAACCCTAATGAGTATCCTCTGCCTCTGTCTCTCTGTCAACTGTGCATACACACCCGCATCCGCGTTCCGAGGAACACGAATACAAACGAGATAAAACTAATCCCAAAACGTACACTAGGATCTGGCTTAAACCAAAGCCCGCTAGTGTTAACTGTCCGGACACTAAACGTGCACAAGTGCACGGATGTGACCGAACCCTGTCGCAAAACCATGCGACCAGTCGCAAAACCATGCGACCTCTACTCTTTTGTCTAAAGGCGAATAGCTCTCTGTATGGGACTCTAAAGACTCGACACTACGCTGGTAGTGGGTTTAACCACAGACCGCAAGCGGCACTAGCTATGCGTAACGGCCCCCAGGTAGATGCCGATAAGAAGACGGACGAGGTGAAACCCATCTGAACTCCTACTGAGCCTGAATGTGACAGTCTCCGTACAGTCCGGTCTGTTCGTCCGATACATCGCATGGCGGGCCTAGGGGGTGGTGAACATCAGTCCCCTAATAGCGGTACAAGTCGTGTCGGAGTGTAGCCCAGAACACTCTGAGATAACACTGGAAACCTACCAGTATATCTCGCTTGCCCTGGCCAGGGACTACTCGTGTAATGGCTCTCCTAGACACAGCGCGATGTCAACCCCCAATACCGGGAGAGACGAATCCTGTCTAACCGTCACTGCCTCCAAGTGCTTCGGGACTGCACCAACTACTACCTGTTTGCATGACTCCTATGAGCCGTGGTAGGGTGGTAATCAAAGTACAGTGGGAACACACTCGAGGCGAAGTGACAGTGTCAAGTCAGCGGACTAAGCTGTACTCATGTCACCTGGGAACTGATAACTGACAATAGGTATAATACCAACCAACAGTTCCCGACGAGTCCTGTCCAGTGTACTCGTAACCTAACGAGCACCCGCATACTATCTCAAGTACGACGTATTGACGGCTGTGGGACAGACCGTCTCCCCTGCTAGGATGAGAAGCACATACGCTAGTCTACTCCGAAGTATCGATGCCCTGTCTCGATAGTCCTACGACTAGGGACCAATATAAGGATGTGCTTGTAGATTACCCAGCCCCTACTAATGTGACTGCCATCACAACGCTGGTAATCAAGCAAAGATCCTAAAGGCTCTACTAATATGTATAAGCGATATGCTCAAAGAAACACATGCACATATTGAAGTAGAGACAAACCAAGTAGCATACTACCATTTTGAGCAAGATTGTCTAGACAATGTGAATATCCCAAGCTTCCATTAAGTAATTTACAAACTAGTATGATACAGTAATGGCCTCTAGGGCATATACACTAACAGGTGCTCAGTGGAGACTGGGTACACTGGACGGACTCGCCGAGAACTCTCAGATGGTATTATACCTCACGTCAGATGGCAGTTCTCCGGTGACACTGGTACAGGTTAGTCTGTAGACCCGAGATCGTCATAGAGTATTGTGTGATTACCACTGTGCTTTGATTTCCACCTTACCACGTCCAAGAGGGCGTGCAAAATGGTGGCTTTTGGGTACAGTCCCGAATCACATGGAGGCAATGAGCGATAGGAGGGGATTCGTCTCTCCCGGTATAGGGAGTTGATGTTGTGCTGTGTTCGATTGGCTATAACTGGAAGTCCCTGACCAGGGCGGATATTGAGTACTACTGGTAAGTGTTATCAGTAGGTTCTCGACCTGTTATGAGCCTCACATCGACACGACTTATCGGTTACTGGGGTCTGACGTATACCAGCCCTAGACTTGATATGCAACATATCAGACGAAGAGACCGGACTGTAGATGAGTGTTACTGATTGGATTCACAGGAGAATGTACAGGCTTGCTTGTTGATCTTCTGACCGCTCAATACCTGGGTGGCTGCTACGTTTAGCTGACCGCTTGCAGCTTGTGGGTGTTTGATATGATCATCACCTGCTACCGGCGTATTGACGATTCTTTAGAGTCCTACACAGAGGTTTCTTGACTCAGGAAAAACGGAGTAGGAGCACATATGTGATATGTGCAGGAACGAGGATAATACGATATGAGATACCGTATTATATTCTCGCGATATTTTGATATGAGCCGGGTCATCGGATCAAGTGTTGATTCGATGAATCGGTACATTATATATTAGTCGGTTATATACGATATAGCCGGATTGTCGGATCAAGTGTTGATTCGATAATTTAATGTATAATTATATATGTGATATATTACATTACATTATCTAATATTGGCTCGCTTTATTATTTCATTTTCTCACCGGATAATACATTGATATATATGCGATATATGTTAATTGTATTATTTTCTTTTGTTACAAAAATATATTATATATGTGATATATAATATTATAACATGTTATGATTACAAATGAAACATGATTAGTGGAGATTAAATATGGTTAGGGTTTGATTTGGGTTAGCTTATTTATGAAGCTTCTAGAAGCTTTTCTTTTGTTCTTGCAAAGATATTATGGTTGATATTTTTGGAGATATTTTCCTAACCCAACCCACACCCTTTAACCCTAGTCAAATCTCTACAATGGTTAAGTCTTTCTTGACTTAACCATGGTTGCAATTGTAATGATATTAATTTTTCATTATTCATCACAAAAGTATTTTTGATTCTTCTTCTTCTTCCTAGAGCTCATAAAAAGCTTTCTAGGTTTTTATTTTGTGATGGATTAGTGTGAGAATTTGATAATAAAAGAGAGCATAATCCTACTTCAACATCCTCATCTAATCTAGCCAATTAGATTTGGGTGTTCACAGATTAGTGAATGAGACCTTGAGGTAAAGAAACTTCAAGGTAGATCATCTTTGAAAAGGAAGACTACAAGCTAGCATGGATCATTCGGATTGTAGAGCTTCTCTTGAATCCGGGAGATCATGGATCGCGGCGAAGGGACTACTACTCGGAGCTTATGAAGCGAAGGAGCGGACTACAAAGGTTGTAATCCCTCACTCTTAGTTGTAAAGATATTTACTTGCATGTTTAACCCTAATAATCTAGCAAAGATCCTCGCTTTGGGTTGTTCGGCACGTCTAAATTTTAAATCATGCATGGTTGATATCTTATAGACCCTTGTAAGAGTGTCTAGTAACCCTACTGTGGTATCAGAGACAAGCTAGAGCATTAGGCGACGTGTATACGAAGTTACAAGTCCGATCGAACCCCGAAACGTCGGTTTTGACCCCCTTTCTGGAAATTTTTTTAAAATGTGATTTTTTCTGCATTAAAAATACTCAAAAAAATTAGCAGGGAATTCTAAGGATTACTGTGAAACACGATCCCCCAATACCCTCAAGTCGCCGCGGAACCGCGGCAGGAACCTGCTTCGCGCGGCGGTTCCGCGGCCGAACTTTGGTATTAGGGACACGTGTTTTTATGGTTCATCCGTAGGTATTTGTATATACTTCTGGGTATTTTTAATCTTACTCAAGTGTTGAGTCTTCTGGGGAATTTTATGTATTCGTTGATTCGATCGGAAAGTTTAACTTCGTTCAGTTTTCCGGATAATTTAGAAAGTATTAAAATGTTCGAACGGATATCAATAATTCACTTTTTCCCGACACGAAAAACTTTCAAGTGTTGGAATTTTTCCGGGTTTAAAACTTACAGAAAAACATGCAAGCATATCTGTGGACCCTCTAGAAGAACGTAACCTTAACTCGAGTTATGTGACCGTCAAAACTTCCACTGAACCTTTGGGTTTGTGGTAGTTTGGCGTTGCCACATGTGAGGCATTGGTTTGACCCTTCTACAGCTGGTTCATTAGGGCAGTGACATGTTCTGGGATTTTTTGAACTCCGCTCAAGTGTTGAGCTATATTGGGAAATCTTGGGTATTTGATTATTCGATCGGAAAGTTTAATATTGTCTATTTATCTGGAATGTGATACGATATGTGGAATTCATATAGTTAGGCATGAAATGTGAAGTATGTGATATTTCGGATTTACGATGTCTAAACTGATTGTGGATTCCAAATGTTGTAGTTTTACACTTTCTTTTCTATGACCGTAAGCGTAGTATGTGGTGTATCGCCGGCTTCGTTGCTATTCATCAACGACAATCGAGATACGCATACTTGCTTACGTTGATGATATGAGATATTATGTGTTGCTGTGATATGTCATATTAGATCATCGTGTTCTGAATAGCCGGGGGTTTTATGTGTGATGAGGGTTTTTATTTTTATTCATGTAAAATTCATTTATATGTAATATTCTTTTTATTGGGGCACTTCCGGGATAAGCTTGTTCTCACCTTTGTATATTATTTACTTTTCCGCATTAGGTAGACCCGAGGAGGGGAGCACAAGTAACCGGGTTCTGGGGTCCAGTGGGAGGCCATCTCGAGGAGTCGAGACCGGTTCTCCTAACCCTAGAATTGGCAGTGTTACTTGCCGCTCTCGTAGGGGTCTAGGGATGTGGGTTTGGCTATTCATCGCGACCGTGGAATCCGTGTTTTATACAGGCTCGAAATAAAACACGGACGTCCTAGTATATCCAATATTTCATATGTTATCTTCTGCTGCAATGTTCTGTGATGAGATCATATTACTGCCTGAGACGAATGCTTATACTATATATATATATTGATATATATAAATATTACTGCTTTCGTTTCTTCTGTGATGCTTAGGAAGCATTAATTGATGGGATTTTTATTAATGAGATTAATAAAAGAAAATACACCTAAAAATGTTGTAGAATCAAAACTTTATAAAAAGGGTGGCTACAGTTTTGCTTTGCATAGCGGTATATATGATATACCCTGCACCTTACTCGATGATGAAAGAGCCGAGATCTCTTCACCGGGAGTGACCTCTTTAACTAAACTGGCAGATACTACAAACTCGCGGTTTAGTTTTTGATAGCTTATATAGTTCTTACTTTGCACAGCGGTATATATGATATACCCTGCACCTTATTCGATGGGGAAAGAGCCGAGATCCCTTCACCGGGAGTGACCTCTTTAGCGAAACTAGAAAAGCCTCAAAAACACTCATTTTCAAAATCACTTGTTTCTACAACGATATCAAGTTCATTACGCTCATGGTTTTCTGAAAAACCTGCGTAGCCCTCCGACATTTCAGATAGATATTACTTAGTATTCGTGTTACGTTTGTTGGCCTGCATCAAGGCGTAGTGTGCGGTAGCTAACTAGTACTTATCTGCAACATGAGATGTGATTGGATTAGGGTAGTCGTACGACTTTGTTGGCCTGCGTCAAGGGTCGTACGGGTAGGTTTAATTCAATCAAGAAATGTACGGGTTGAACTTGATTAGCGGACTATGGTTTGTTGGCCTGCGTCAAGGTCATAGAACGCTAGAGGTAAAAGCATTATCGGGAATTTCAAGTGTTGAAATTTGCAGTGAGATTGCATACCTCCTATGAGATAGTTGGATCCCGATACCCACTGCGAGTAAGAGTTACTCCTGGGAGAATTTTACACAGGACAATTAGCCGATCAAGTAGGTATCTAGAAAGGTGTTAACGGGGTTATGCCTCTGGGAAAATGAGGTTTATTTTAATTAGGTCCGTGCGAAAGCACGGGGAACCTCCCTCAAGTACCAACACTGATCTGGTTGAAAGATTGACGAAATTGTAGGGTGTAATTAATCCTGGCTAATCTTACTTTTTAAGGTTTGAAGGAAGATTTGATAAAAACAGTGGGAGACATCCTGATTAGATAAGATAATAACCAATTTAATCTTGCAAGAGCATACGCTAAAGTGCTTTCTTCTCTCTCTCTCCAGGTAGCGACCATGTCAGGCCTTAATCAAGATAATAATATGGATGTATTGACTGAACCCGCTTATTATACTGAGCAGGGGAACGTTGGTCCCGTTCTATCTTATAAGTGTTATAAGACTGAGCAGGAAACAGGAGAATATCTGGATTCTCATGCCGCCCAAACGAAGAACAAGCATGCTCATCTTCTTCGGGTGTGTTAGTTATTGAGAACTGTTTCTCAGTTCACCCTACGTCTTGGGTATTAAATACCGGATCGGGATCCCACATATGTAAATTGTTACGTGGGTTACGTAAAGGTAGAGAACTGGGAAAAGGTGATCATTCCGTACAAGTAGTGAATGGTGCAAGTATTGCAGCCAAAGCAGTTGGCGAATATCACCTTGTATTACCAAGTAGTAATACATTGATTCTGAACGGGTGCTATTATATACCGAACATGATGTGCAACATTATATCAGTTTCTTTATTAAGTAAAGAAGGATATAATTTTGTAATACAAGATAATGTTATGAACATCTTCCTAGGTCAAAAGTTGATTGGATCAGGCTCATTACATAATGGCATATACGTTCTCAATCAAAATACAGTCCTTAATATACAAAACACACACAAGAGGAAGAGTTCAGAAATGAACGAATCCTTCTTATGGCATTGTAGGCTTGGTCATATCAATACGACACGGCTAGCTAAGTTACATAAGGATGGATATTTGAATCCGTTCGAATTATCATCTTATGATACTTTCCATTCATGTCTCAAAAGTAAAATGACCAAAACTCCGTTTAGTGGACACGGAGAAAGAGTTGAGGAACTCTTAGGACTGGTACATAGTGATGTATGCGGTCCAATGTCTACACATGCCAGGAACGGTTCTTCCTACTTCATTACATTCACTGACGATCTCTCAAGACACGGACATGTGTTCCTGATGAAACACAAGTCTGAAGCTTTTGAGAAATTCAGAGAATATAATCATGAAGTAGAGAACTAAACGGGAAAAAGTATTAAGATCCTTCGATCTGATCGATGAGGAGAATACTTAAGCAATGAGTTCCTAGACTATCTAAAAGAGAATGGGATTCTCTCTCAGCTTACTCCTCCTTATACACCACAGCACAACGGTGTATCGGAGCGGAGGAATCGCACCCTATTAGATATGGTGCGCTCTATGATGAGCACAGCTGAGTTGCCTATTTCCTTCTGGGGATATGCACTGAAGACAGCTACAGACCTATTGAATATGGTTCCCACCAAATCTGTGTCAACCACTCCATATGAGATATGGAAAGGAAAGAGACCATATCTTAATTATGTTAGGATATGGGGTTGTCCGGCATATGTGAAAACACACAATCCGGACAAGCTCGAGGCAAGGTCTATTCTTTGTAAGTTTATTGGATATCCTAAACATTCGCGCGGGGATATCTTCTACCACACCGAGGAACAAAAGGTGTTTGTTTCTCGGCACGCCACCTTTTTAGAAAAGGAATTTCTTGCAAAAGAAATTAGTGGCTCTAAGGTAGAACTGGAAGAAGTTCCAGTAATACAAACTACGACAGAAGATTTAGTGGAACCAGAGGATTCAGTAGTACCCAACGAACCTCAGCCTCTCCGCCGATCTAGCAGGGTTTCTCATCCACCTGAGAGATACTACGGTTTTCTCGTTGATGGTGGAAGAAAGGATTGCATCATGGTAGATGATAACCTGACTAGTTTCGAGCAGGCCATCACGAGTGGTGATTTTGTGAAATGGTTGGATGCAATGCGATCTGAGATGGAATTCATGTACACCAACAAAGTATGGACTTTGGAAGTTTCTCCTGAAGGGGTAAAACCCATTGAGAGCAAATGGATCTTTAAAAAGAAAATTGGTGTAGATGGAAAAGTTGAGACTTTCAAAGCTAGACTTGTTACAAAGGGTTTTCGTCAACGACCAGGTATGGATTATGACGAAACCTTTTCTCCAGTGGCTCTGTTTAAGTCCATCCGGATCTTACTTGCCATTGCTGCATACCATGACTACGAAATCTGGCAGATGGATGTTAAGACTGCCTTTCTAAACGGTGATTTAGAAATGTGCGTGTACTTGACTCAGCCAGAGGGCTTCGTAGATAGTGGGAGCAGCGGAAAGGTGTGCAAACTGCTTAGATCCATCTATGGGTTAAAGCAAGCATCGCGGAGTTGGAACATCTGCTTTGATGTTGTATTCAAAGAGTTTGACTTCATCAAAAACGTAGATGAACCTTGTATCTATAAGAAGGTTGCAGAGAGTAAGGTTGTCTTCCTCGTACTGTACGTCGATGACATACTCTTGATAGGAAATGATGTTCCTATGCTGCAATCAGTCAAGCTCTTCTTATCACAAAGATTCTCAATGAAAGATCTAGGTGATGCCTCCTGCATATTGGGAATTATGATCTATAGAGATAGATCCTAATGGATACTGGGATTGTCCCAATCCAGGTACATTGACACCATACTAAAGAGGTTTAGTATGGAAGAATCCAAGCGTGGTAACCAACCCACGATCTCTGGACTCATTCTCTCCAAAGAGATGTCTCCCAAGACTGATTTGGAGAGAGCTCGCATGCAAGGGATACCCTGTGTTTCGGCAGTAAGCTCTATCATGTATGCGATGCTATGTACCAGACCTGATGTAGCATACTCACTAAGTGTAGTGAGTCGGTATCAAGCAGATCCTGGAGAGAGTCACTGGACAGCTGTGAAGAACATTCTCAAGTACTTGAGAAAGACTAAAGAGATGTTCTTGGTGTATGGTAACGGAGAACTCCAGGTGGAGTCATTTACCGATTCCAGCTTCCAGAGTGATAAGGAAGACTCTAAGTCGCACTCGGGATTTGTCTTTACCCTCAATGGAGGGGCGGTGTGTTGGAAGAGTTCCAAACAGGATACCGTTGCAGACTCGACGATGGAGGCTGAATACATTGCTGCCAACGATGCTGCCAAAGAGGCTGTCTGGATAAAGAAGTTCATCACTGAACTCGGTGTGGTTCCGTCCACTGAGCATCCAATACCTTTGTATTGCGATAACAATGGAGATGTGGCTTTGGCCAAGGAATCCAGGTCCCATCAGAAGTCCAGACATATTCTGAGGCGGTATCACCTGATCAGGGAGATAGTTGATCGCCGGGAGATCGAGGTCAGGAGAGTTGATACGAAGGACAACACTGCGGATCCACTCATGAAGGTCATTCCCCAGATACAGTTTGAGAGATTATTCGGGATGCTAGGTATGAGATACAACAACAGCTAGCCTTAGTGCAAGTGGGAGATTGTTAGTTATATATATGCCCTAGAGGCCATTGCTGTACATATGATGTATATTATAATGGATGCTTGGATATATATAGAGAGGACTTTCTTGCTCGTCATGATAGTATGCTATTTGGTTTCTCTTTATCTTAACATGTTGACTTATATTAGTTTACTGTCTTACTCTCACATGTTGATAAAGCCCTTAGGATATGTACTCGACTACTGGGACTATGATGAGATCATACTAGTGGGGCCACGGTAATCGACGAGTACATCCTATAACTGTTCCTAGTCGAGGGTGTATCGAGACAGGGCATCGATACACCAGAGTAGACTAGCGTATACGCATCTTGACCCATATGATGGGCGATGGATGATCCCATATCCATCGGTGTTTGACATCAAGGATGGTGTACGGGTGCTCAGTGGAGACTGGGTACACTGTACGGACTCGCCGAGAACTCCTAGATGGTATTATAACTCACGTCAGATGGCAGTTCTCCAGTGACACTGGTACAGGTTAGTCTGTAGACCCGAGATCGTCATAGAGTCTTGTGTGATTCCCATTGTGCATTGATTTCCACCTTACCACGTCCAAGAGGGTGTGCAAAATGGTGGCTTTTGGGTACAGTCCCGAATCACATGGAGGCAATGAGTGATAAGAGGGGATTCGTCTTTCCCGGTATAGGGAGTTGATGTTGTGCTGTGTTCGATTGGCTATAACTGGAAGTCCCTGACCAGGGAAGATATTGAGTACTACTGGTAAGTGTTATCAGTAGGTTTTATGAGCCTCACATTGACACGACTTATCGGTTCCTGGGGTCTGACGTATACCACCCCTAGACTTGATATGCAACATATCAGACGAAGAGACCGGACTGTAGAGGAGTGTTACTGATTGGATTCACAGGAGAATGTACAGGCTTCCTTGTTGATCTTCTGATCGCTCAATACCTGGGTGGCTGCTACATTTCGCTGACCGCTTGCAGCTTGTGGGTGTTTGATATGATCATCACCTGCTACCGGCGTATTGACGATTCTTTAGAGTCCTACACAGAGGTTTCTTGACTCAGGCAAAACGGAGTAGGAGCACATATGTGATATGTGCAGGACCGAGGATAATACGATATGAGATACCGTATTATATTCTCGCGATATTTTGATATGAGCCGGGTCATCGAATCAAGTGTTGATTCGATGAATCGGTACATTATATATTAGTCGGTTATATGCGATATAGCCGGATTGTTGGATCAAGTGTTGATTCGATAATTTAATGTATAATTATATATGTGATATATGACATTACATTATCTAATATTGGCTCGCTTTATTGTTTCATTTTCTCACCGGATAATACATTGATATATATGCGATATATGTTAATTGTATTATTTTCTTTTGTTACAAAAATATATTATATATGTGATATATAATATTTTAACATATTATGATTACAAATGCAACATGATTAGTGGAGATTAAATATGGTTAGGGTTTGATTTGGGTTAGCTTATTCATGAAGCTTCTAGAAGCTTTTCTTTTGTTTCTTGCAAAGATATTATGGTTGATATTTTTGGAGATATTTTTCTAACCCAACCCACACCCTTTAACCCTAGTCAAATCTCTACAATGGTTAAGTATTTCTTGACTTAACCATGGTTGCAACTGTAATGATATTAATTTTTCATTATTCATTATAAAAGGATCATTGATTCTTCTTCTTCTTCCTAGACCTCATAAAAAGCTTTCTAGGTTTTTATTTTGTGATGGATTAGTGTGAGAATTTGATTATAAAAGAGAGCATAAATCCTACTTCATCATCCTTGTCTAATCTAGCCAATTAGATTTGGGTGTTCACTTGATTAGTGAGTGAGAGCTTGAGTTAAAGAAACTTCAAGGTAGATCATCTTTGAAAAGGAAGACTACAAGCTAGCATGGATCATTCGGATTGTGGAGCTTCTCTTGAGTCCGGGAGATCATGGATCGCGGCGAAGGGACTACTACTCGGAGCTTATGAAGCGAAGGAGCGGACTACAAAGGTTGTAATCCCTCACTCTTAGTTGTAAAGATGTTTACTTGCATGTTTAACCCTAATAATCTAGCAAAGATCCTCGCTTTGGGTTGTTCGACACGTCTAAATTTTAAATCAGGCCTGGTTGATGCTTTATAGACCCTTGTAAAAATGCCTAGTAACCCTACATACGAAAGCAGCAAGTTACCCGCCAAAACCAGAAGTGAGATATCCCCCTTCAGCAAAGTGAATGGGCCACCCGACACTTCACGGAATCCGGTAACTTGAGCACTCCTCCTGGGTCATCCTATACCCCCTACGAGTGCGGCGAATGGCCCGCCAATTCTAGAGTAAGGTCCCCTCCATCCCAACGCCATGAGATGCGGACCCTTTGCCCTAAAAAACCCGGCTATTCGTTCACTCCACCGCGGGGTAATCCTAGTACAGAAAATAAAATAATATACAACAGGTATATCGACCTCAACCCGGTCGTGCCCCAAAAGAATAATATACAAACTGGCAGTGACGGCAGTCCACATGTCAGACGCTCGCCCTGCAATATCAAATGTACAAATGAAATTAAACTGTTCTAACAATGCACCATAGCTATCCACCACGACGATCCAACCAACATCACAGCACAACACAGAACATCAACATGAATGTCACGTTCGCAAACCCGTCTAAAAGACATATAGCAATTAGACGAGTTTACCGATCAAATGACATTCACGGTCGCAGATATAAATGTATGTACTGATATAATCATTTAAACAGTATTAAAACATCAACTCCGAAACACCCCAAAAAGCCCCCGAACAACTGATAACACAATATCAAAAATGGGCCAAATAAACAAGACTACTGCAATAATTTCCCAGAGACCAAACCACACTCCAAAAACAATACCCAAACCTCACCATAAAACCGGCCTCGCTGGAATTTTCCTACCTGTGGCCAGTCCAAATCCGTCAAGGTGGTCTCATTTTTGGGGTATGGTCTTCTGGTCACTCAAGGAGTCTTCTGCACTTGTTTGAAAAAAAATTTGAACATTTTGAAAATCGACAGAGAACGTAAACTGCAGTGCACTGTTTCGGGTTCGTTTCGATTTCGATGTATTAACATTGTCTAAACTAGCTAGCTAAGGGTTTAAAGAGTGGCTCTGATACCATGTTGGGTTGCGGCAGCGCCCCGGCCATCAAAACGCGGCCAAAATGCGGAACAAAAATTTCTAAACTGGCGCTACTGTTACCCGAATCCTGGATCGACCTTAAACCCTAAGCTAGCAATCTAAACTAAGAGTTAGAATCGTTATACCGAGTTGATCCGTGTCCTTCGGTCTTCATTCCAAGCTCCTAGTGGTTCTTTGACGCAGTTTAGTTGCCGGTCTTCCTCCATCTCCGATGATCCACCTAAGGGAAACGGCGCAAGCTCCAGCCTCGACAAACGAGGCAACCGATGCTTCAAAGTCGCTAGCGATGGAGAGTGTGGGTGTATGAAAGTGTCACTACAATTTTCTCTCAATACATTTTGCTCAATGAGCAAGCCTAGAAGATGAATGAGGAGGTGAGCAAATCTTGGCATGAATCAACAATGAAAAATGGATAACTCCTTTTTCTTTTCTTTTGTGAGTGAATGAGAGAGTGAGTGTGTAATCAATCAAAATGAAAAGAGCCCCCTCTCCCATAGTGGCCGGCCCCCCCTCATTCCCACAAAAAAATATTTCATTTTCTAATTTCATTAAACAATGTGAACCATACCTCAAAAGACCATACCATGGTCCATGCCTCATACCACCTCACACCCTCCACCTCATTATAAAACAAATGATTTTTCTAAAAATAAAAATCAATAATGAGGTGGCACATCTTCTAGTAGCCATTCCGTATAAAATACGGAATACTTCCCGGTACATGTATCGAAATACATATACGCGTATTCGTACAAAAATACGAATAGCCAAGAGAGAAAATGAATAGTGAACAATAATACTAGAATACGTATATACAAATACATATATAAATTATTAAATCAAAACCCGATTTAATAATCCGGCTTAATCCTAAGCCGCTAGTATTATCAACCGTCCGATTAAAGTCTGCGCAGTATGCATATATTTAATCGGACACATATATGTATCAACATACGTCATGTACACCATATCGCCTGAACCGTGAAAACCCTCTGTGTGGGACTCTAAAGACTCGTCAATACACTGGAAGTAGGTTTGACCACAAGTACGTCAGTGGCACTATCTGTACGTAACGGCTACCCAGGTATTGAGCGAAAGCGAGGCCGACGAGCAAACTCAACCTGAACCCCTACTGAGCCTGACAGTGACAATATCCGTACAGTCCGGTCTGTTCGTCTAAGAGTATCGCATATCGAGTCTAGGGGGTGGATAAAGTCAGACCCCCAACAACGCGATATTTAGTGTCAGCATGAAACCCATCACCACCTGAGAAACTATCGATCCTGGATCGGTAATTCTCATCCACCGTGGCTACGGATTTTTGGTGATGGCCATCCGTACACAACGTGACATCAACCCCCAATACCGGGAGAGACGAATCCCCGACGATCCGATCACTGCCTCCATGTGGCTCGGGACTGTACCCAACTAAAACCTGTTTGCATGACTCCTTTGAGCCGGGGTAGGGTAGTAATCAAAGCACAGTAGGAGTTCACACGAGACAAATGACGATCTCAGGTCGACAGAATAACCTGCACATAATACTGGCAGTCAAGAAAGAATCCTATAGGCTCTATCAACACTTATATGATGATAAAAACAAACCAGATAGCATACTATTATCTTGAGTAAGCCTGTTTTATCGTTATAGGTCCTCACTCAATCATCACAATCACAATTCCGCGACTATGATAATTGCCTTGAGGGCACTATAGCCAACAGTTTGTTTAGGACAAAATTTAATGTGATGCTAATTTTGCTTAGGGCCTTATTCGGAGTATTTCGTAGTCGTAAAATTTAACATTGTATTGGTAACTTGGATGATGTTTAACAGTTTGAGCGAACATCAATCACCCCCTATTACCCTCGCTGAAAATTTCCAAGTGTTGGAATTTTCAAGTTAAATATATTTGAATGTTCATGCAGGTGACCCTATGGACCCTCTAGAAGAACAAAACCCTAACTCGATTCTATAACCATGGAACCGCGGTTTGAACCTTAGGGTTTGGCGTAGTCCTGTGGCGCCATAGGTGAGGCAAGGGTTGACCCTTCTACGGTTGGTCCATAGACACTGTGGCACGTTTTTAGGTATTTTAGCTTTGCTTAAGTGTTGAGCTTTCGGGGCAATTTGTGGGTGTTTGATGACTCGATCGAAACGTTTAACATTGTCTAGATATTTGTGATGTGATACAATAATTGGAATCTACACTAATTAGTTTTGTGATAAGTAATTAGTTGCATGTAAGTCTAATATTAAGGCCTCGGTAGAATCGGGAATCTTGTTGAATTACCCGGCTTCTTTTGAAAAGGTATTTTCATGATTGAGACCTAAATATAAGATTTGCATTATTAGGCATGAAATTCTGAATATGTGATATTCCAGATTTATGATGTCTAAAGGCAGTGTCGATTCCAACTGTTGTAGTTTTTCACTTTCTTTTCTGCGAACGTAAGTGTAGTATGTGGTGTATCGCCGGTTTCGTTGCTATAAATCAACGACAATTGGGGTGCGCATACTTATTTACGTTGATAATATGTGATATTATGTGTTTCTGAGATATGATGTGCAGGATCGTCGTAAATGAATAGCCGGGGGGTTTTATGTCAGATGAGAGTTTTTCTTTTCATTCATGTAAAATTAAATGTATGTAATATTCTTTTATTGTGGCACTTCCGGGTTGAGGATGATGTCAACATTGTTGTATATTATTTACTTTTCCGTATTAGAATAGACCCAAGGAGGGGAGCACAAGTGACCGGGTTCTAAGGTTCAGTGGGAGGCCATCTCAAGGAGTCGAGACCGGGTCTCCTAAACTCTAGAATTGGTTGGTTCACTTGCCGCTCTCGTAAGGGTCTAGAGGTGTGGGCTTGGCTATTCATCGCGACCGTGGAATCCGTATTTTCTATTGTTAGCTAAATACAAAATACGAACCTCCTAGTATATCATGTTTTTTCATATATGTGCTTCTGCTGAGACGAATGATATATTATATATATGATATATAATAAACGTTGCTTATGTTTTGCATCCACGCTATTCCCGCCCCGCTATGCCGTTAGTTAAGTAACCTGACGGTTCATAACGGGACATTGTGGCGAATGCGGATGGCATAAGCGTACGTTCTATTTTCGTTTCTTTTCTGTAATGGCTTAAGGACTTAAATGATGGGACTACATCAATAAGATTAATGTAAACAAAAAGAAACTTAAATAGATGTTGTAGAATCAGATTTGAAACCTACTCGGCTTTTTATGAAAAAGCAAGATTTCAAAAGGCGGAGCTTAAGCCACTCCTTTTTAAACCATTAGATTCTACAACGATATCAAGTTCGAAGCATTAAAGGTTTTCTTAAAAACTATACGCAGCCCACCGTCATTTTAGGAAGTAGAGTACTTAGTATTCGTGCTACGTATGTTGATTATAGTCAAGGCGTAGTGTACGGTAGCTAAGTGATGTCTTCCTACACATCATATGATGAGATTAATTAGGACATTCATGTGATTATGTTGATTATAGTCAAGGGTTATATGGGTGGGTCTAATTAATCACAAAATGACGGGTAGAACTTGACTAGTACTTATGATATGTTGATTATAGTCAAGGTCATAAGTGCTAGGGGTAAAAACCATATCGGGAGTTTCAAGTGTTGAAATTTGCAATGAGATTGCATACCTTCTATATGATAGTAGGATCCCGATCCCACTGTGAGCAACAGTTGCTCCCGGGAGAATTTTGCACTTTTCAATTAGCTAACTCATTAGGTGTCTAGAAAGGTGTCAACGGGGCTACGCCTCTAGGAAAATGAGGTTTATTTTAATTAGGTCCGTGCGAAAGCACAGGGAACCTTCCTCAGAAGTACCGGCACTGGCCTGGCTGAACGGTTAATGAAGTTGTAGAATGTAATTAATCCTGGCTAATTTTTTCCTTTTAAGGTTTGAAGGAGAATTAGACAAAAGCTGTGGGAGACATCGATTAGATAAGATAATAAACTAATCTAATATTTGCAAGAGCTTTCGCTGAGTGTATTCTTTTCTCTTTCCTAATGGAAGATAACCATGACTGGACTTAAGCTATTATTAGAGAAAAATAAGCTTACCGGACCGAACTATAAAGACTGGTTGAGGAACATTAACATTGCTCTCACATCTGATAAAGTAGCATATGTCCTCACTGCCACAGCCCCGCCCAAACCAGGCCCTGAATCTTCTGTTGCGGATAGGGAAATCCGCAAAATGTGGGATATTGACTGTGCCACCGCCAAATGCCTCACGCTTGTATCGATGGACAATACACATCAAAAGTAGCATGAGGAGATGGATGTTCAATCCATCTTTCTCCATACAAAGGAGTTGTATGGAGAGCAATCTCGTATCCTACGATACGAAGCATCTCGAAAGCTATTTCAGATGCGGATGGCTCCTGGCACTTCAATAGGTGACCACGTTCTGAAGGTGATAGCTCTTATTGAAGAGCATGAGGGTCTCGGATGGACAATGGATAACGAGCAATATACGGATATTGTTCTATAGTTTCTTCCCTCTGCCTTTGCTCCTTTCATAGTGAACTTCAACATGCACAACATGGAGAAGTCGCTACCCGAACTTCTCAATATGTTGAGAAATGCGGAGAGCACGCTTAAAGCGAAGTCTCCCTCCCTGCTTGTTAGACAATCTTCTTCTTCCGTCCCAAAAGCCAAGGCCAAGGGAAAGAACAAGAAGAAATCCACAAAGCCGAGAGGTGGAATAAAAAAGGCAAAGGGGAAAGACAAATCCAAAGCTGCGGAGTCGAGAAAAGGAGAATGTTTTTACTGCAAGAAGACGGGACACTGGAAGCGGAATTGTACTGAGTACCTTGTTCTCAAGAAAGAGAAGCATGGTGATGCTTCATCTTCAGGTGTGTTCATAACTGAAAACTGTTTTTTAATAAACTCTGTTTCCTGGGTATTGGATACCGGTTCGGGTTCTCATATCTGCAATTCTGTGCAGGGGATGAGAAATAGCAAAGTTTTGAAGACAGGTGATCATACTCTCCGGGTTGGAAATGGTTCCAATATACATGCAGTTTCAGTGGGAGAGTATCATCTGGAGTTGCCATCGGGTTATATATTGGTTTTGAACCCATGTTATTTTGTACCAAGCATGCTTTGTAATATTATATCCGTTTCTTTGTTGGACAATGAAGGATATTATTTTGTATTGCAGCATAATGTTATGAACATTAAACTTAATCAAGAGTTGATTGGTTGTGGTACACTTAATAACGGGATATATGTCCTTAATCAACACATAGTTTTCAACATACAACATACAAACAAAAGAAAATTTTCAGATATAAATGAAGCTTTTCTTTGGCATTGTAGACTTGGTCATATTAATGAAACAAGACTAAACAAGCTTCATAAAGATGGATATTTAAATTCTTTTGAGTATAAATCTTATGCGACTTGTCAGTCTTATATCAAAGGGAAAATGACCAAAACTCCGTTTACTAGACACGGAGAAAGAGCTACTGAGCTCTTGGGCCTCATACATAGTGATGTATATGGGCCAATGTCTACACATGCAAGAGGCGGTTTTTCTTACTTCATAACTTTTACTGATGATTTCTCCAGATTCGGTCATGTGTTTTTTATAAAGCATAAGTCTGAAGCTTTCGAGAATCAAGGAGTACAAACTTGAAGTAGAAAAACAAACTGGAATGAGCATCAAGATATTTCGATCAGATCGAGGTGGAGAGTATCTTAGTACAGAGTTTTCGAACTTCCTAAAAGAGAATGGGATTCTCTCTCATCTCACTCCCCCTTACACACCACAGCACAACGGTGTGTCAGAGCGGCGGAATCGAACCCTATTAGATATGGTACGATCTATGATGGGTGATGCTGAGTTGCTCCTCTCCTTTTAGGGGCATGCATTGGAGACTGCAACTTTTCTGTTGAACAGGGTTCTGACCAAGACCGTGTCTGCCACTCCATATGAGATATGGTATAGGAATAGACCATCTCTTAAGCGAGTTAAGATTTGGGGTTGTCCGGCTTTTGTCAAAAAGCAGAATCCGGACAAACTCGAGACACAATCATTCAAATGTTTATTTGTGGGGTATCCAAAAGATTCATATGGATATCTTTTCTTCCACAAGGAGGAACAAAGGGTGTTTGTTTCTAGAAATGCCACATTTTTAGAAAATGAGATTTTTCCAAATGATATTGATGGCAATGTGGTAGATCTAGAAGATGTTCTAGAGACACAAGTTACAAATGTCGACTTGGTTGAACCTGATATTGCAATAGAACCTAATGAACTTCAGCCGCTCTGTAGATCTGGTAGGACTTCTCGCCCACCGGAAAGATACTACGGTTTTCTCTTTGATGGTGATGGAGAAGACAACATCATGGATGATGATGAACCTACCAGTTTTCAGTAAGCTATCACGAGTGGTGACTCTGTGAAGTGGCTGGATGCCATGAGATTCGAAATGGAGTCTATGTACACCAACAAAGTGTGGACTTTGGATGTTGTACCCTCTGGGGTAAAACCCGTAGGGTGCAAATGGATCTTTAAGAGAAAGATTGGTGTAGATAAGCAGGTGGAGACCTATAAGGCAAGGCTTGTGGCGAAAGGATTTAGACAAAGACCAGGACTGGACTATGACGAAACCTTTTCTCCTGTAGCCATGCTTAAATCCATTCGGATCCTACTTGCTATTGCTGCTCACTACGACTATGAAATCTGGCAGATGGATGTTAAAACTGCTTTTCTAAATGGTGATTTAGAAGTGTTCGTTTATATGGATCAGCCAGAGGACTTCATTGATATTGGAAGCAGCGGGAAAGCATATAGGTTGCTTAAATCTATTTATGGATTAAACCATGCATCACAGAGTTGGAACATCTGTTTTGATGATGTTATCAAAGAGTTTGATTTCGTCAAAAATCCAGATGAACCTTGTGTTTATAAGAAGATTGTAGGAAGTATTGTCACATTCCTCATATTGTACGTGGATGACATTCTTCTGATAGGAAACGACATTCCTATTCTACAATCGGTCAAACTGTTCTTATCACAAAGGTTCTCCATGAAAGACCTGGGTGATGCCTCGTATATATTGGGCATGAAGATCTATAGGGATAGATCTAAACGGTTATTGGGATTGTCCCAAATCAGGTACATTAACACCATCCTAAAGAGGTTTAGTATGGAAGACTCCAAGCGGGGTTCCTTACCCGCTAGTCATGGAGTCACTCTCTCCAAGGACTTTTGCCCAAAGACTGATGAAGAGAGAGCTCGCATGAGCATTATACCCTATGCTTCTGCTGTAGGATCTATAATATATGTGATGTTATGTACACGCCCTGATATAGCTTATGCACTGAGTGTAGTAAGCAGGTATCAATCCAACCCAGGGGAGAATCACTAGACAGCAGTGAAGAACATTCTTAAGTCCTTGCGAAGGACTAAAGAAATGTTCTTGGTGTATGGTGACGGAGATCTCCAAATGGAGTCCTTTACCGATTCGAGCTTCCAGAGTGATAAGGATGACAGCAAATCTATCTCTGGGTTTGTCTTACCCTCAATAGAGGGGTGGTATGTTGGAAAAGTTCCAAACAGGATACCGTTGCAGACTCCACGATGGAAGCTGAGTATATTGCTGCAAATGATGCTGCCAAGGAAGCCGTCTGGATGAGGAAGTTCATCTCGGAGCTAGGAGTAGTTCCGACCATTATTGATCCAATACCATTGTATTGTGATAATAATGGGGCTATGGCGTTGGCCAAAGAGCCCAGATCCCATCAGCGATCCAGAAACATCCTCAGGCGATATCATCTGATCCGGGAGATAGTTGATCGCCGCGAGATCGAGATTCGGAGAGTAGATACAAAAGATAACACCACGGATTCACTCACCAAGGCCCTCCCTCTGCCACAACATGAGTGAATTTTTGAGATGTTGGGTATGAGATACGCCAATAATTGGCTTTAGTGTAAGTGGGAGATTGTTGGATATATGTATGCCCTAGAGGCCATTATATGATAGTGTATGTACCGGTATGCGCGCACGTGCGCGCGCGCGCACACACACACATATATATTCATGGGACATTCTTGCTCGACATAATAGTATGCTATCTGGTTGCACCTTTTATCTTGACATGTTCATTTGATCTTGCTTTCATTCATTTGGTACATGTTGATATAGCACTTAGGATGACGCAGGACTACTGAGATTATGATGCAGATCATACTAGTGGGACATGTGTAGTCTATGAGCATATCCTTGAAATGTTCCTAGTCGTGGGTGTATCGAGACGGGGCATCGATATCGCGTATACGTTACTTCTCCCATATGATGGGCGATGGATGATCCCATATCCATAGGTGTGGTGACACCAAAGATCGTATACGGGTGCTCAGTGGAGACTGGGTACACTGAACGGACTCGCCGAGAACTCCTATGTGGTATTATATCTATCGTCGGATAGCGTTTCTCAGGTGACACTGGTACAATTTAGTCTGTAGTCCCGAGATCGTCATAGAGTCTTGTGTGTCCTCCCACTGTACTTTGATCTCCACCCTACCACGGCTCTATTGAGTCGTGCAAACAGGTGGATTTTGGATACAGTCCCGAGGCACATAGAGGCAATGAGTGATAGGAGGGGTTTCGTCTCTCCCGGTATTGGGGTTGATGTTGCACCATGTACGAATGGATATAACAGGAAGTCCCTGGCCAGGGCTGCTGAGATTTACTGATAAGTGTTATCAGTAGTTTCTCTATCTGTTATGAGCCATATACCGGCATGACTTATTGGGTTATTGGGGTCGACGATACCATCCCTAGACTCACATATGCAGCATATTTGACAAAGAGACCGGACTGTACGGCAAGTGTTGCCAGTTGGCTCGACAGGAGTTTTAGCAGGTTTGCTTGTGTTTCTTCTAATCGCTCAATACCTGGGAGCCGTTAAGTACAGCTTGTGCCACTGACGGTTTGTGGGCATGTGATGTGATCACTGCCTACTGCTAGCGTATTGACGAGTCTTAGAGTCCCACAAAGGAGTCTCCTAGCTCAGGCGAAAAGATGTGGGGTGCATATGTGATATGCGCGGGAGCTCGATTAAATGCGTGTATTGGATACCGTATTTTAATCGGGCGTTTACTATTGGACGGGTCGTATGTGATATGACCGGGTTATTAAATCAAGTGTTGATTTAATATTAAGTCCATTAGCTCATTTATTAAAATCTATTTCTTTATGATGCATGGATGGGTGTATGTATATGATGATATGGATGCACACATGCAAGCATACATGTGTCATGGTTGATGATACATTGGTGGTGGCAATGCAAGACTCACATGGTTACATATTTATATATTTTGTTTATTTGAGAAAAGTAAAATGGCAAATTAAATCATGGTTGACTATTCAAATCTCCTTTTCTTGTGTTGACAAAGTCAAAACCATGGTTTCTTTTGCCCATGGTTTTAGCCCATGGTTTTGCTTAAACTCAAGTTACAAAATATCTAGATATTTTGTAACCATAGATTAGCATGGATGACTCTCACTTACTCTCTTGAGTTTAGTTAGGGTTATTCATTATTCTCATATTATTCTCTCTTGAGTTTAGCTTGAGCCATCTCCTTCTTCCTCTCTCTCCTCAAAGCTCTCTAGGGTTTTAAAAAAAGAGAAAGAATAAAAAAGAAAAGGTTTTTTAGTGAGATCCAAACCCACATCATCATTCCACTTTAGTCTAGCCCACTAATGTGGAGTGTTAGCTTCATCTTCATCCTTGATCAAGTGAAGCTTGGTGCAAAGAGACTTCGTGGTGGATCATCGTAGACGCGGAAGGATACAAGCCAACTGACTCAAACCCTACACGATCCAAGAAGTCTAGGAGGAGGTCTACAAAGGTTGTATTTTCTCCTCACTTAGTGTTAGACACTATATAGTATGTGATGGTATAGTTTGTTACTCTATTTTTCTAGTTCGATTCATGTTTGGAATTGTTTAGCACCCTCTAAATTTTTGTTATAGCATGTGTGATGCAACCCTAAAGCTAGGGTGGTGCTAGAGAATCCCTACAGTTTTTACATGAATGAAAATGAAAAACTCTCATCTCACGCAAAAAACCCCGTCTATTCAAACACGACGATCCAATATAACATATCATAGCAAGACATAACATCACATGTCATCAACATAAGTAAATATGCGTATCCCAATTGTCGTTGACGTATAGCAACGAAACAGTCAATATACCACATATTACACTTACTGTCGCAGAAAAGAAAACGAAAACTACAATAATTAGAATCTGCAACATCCTTAGACATCATAAACCCGGAATATCTCATACCCCGAATTTCATGCCTAACATATAAACCTTGCATTTTAGTCTCATATTAAAAACGCCTTTTCAATAACCTAGTCGGGTAATTCAACAAGATTCCCGACTACTTGATCGAATACTCGTCGAAAACATTAGTAGATGGACGTATCCCCGACGCCGTCGACGAAGTGCACTTAGGCGGAACACCATGGCCGCGAGCACCCGAGGGGATGCTTTTGGCAACGGGGTTCTCCTACAGTCACTTGGTCGGGGCTATGGGGCATGGCTATCTAGTAATATTACCCGGCGAATGTTCGCGTACTATACAAGATTGCGACGGAGTTTTGATCCGAATCAAAACCCCATGGCAACCGATCAAAAGAGACTAAATCGCTAGATTTACAGAACACTAACTAGTTTTCACAAAATTATTATTGTGGATTCTAAATATTGTATCACATATCAATATGAAATCCAAAACGATTTTAAAATACGGCTACGAAACACTCCGTAATGCCACTACAAAAAGATAACATCACATGCAATCTTGGCAAAAACAAACATAACCTGAAACCCTAAAACCATGAGATCAGAACACCACAAAAATTTCAAGATTTTTTGCTACAGGAAAAAAGGTGAGGCCAGTTTTTTTAAGCAATTTGGCCGGCCATATTTTTGTGGTTTTGCCTCAATTTTTTCTGGTGTTCTAGATACATCATAACTAGCTTTTTGCACTTGTTTTAAAAAAAAATTGAGGACTTCAAAATTTCGAAAGAAACTAAGGTTTCGAATTCCAGGTTTCGGAGTTGTTTCGGTTTCGTAATTCTAACACATCGTATAATTTTCTAGTTTGGCTCTGATACCACTGTTGGGTTCCTTAGCACGACTACTAGGTTTAGGAAGGAATCAAGCATGCAATTTTATAAAAATCTAGAGTGCAAACAAACCCGAACAAGGGATCTAACTAGAGAATTAGGGTTAAACAATACAAGTAAACAACTTTACTCTAACTGAACAAGGAATACAACCTTTGTAGACCGGTCCTTCACTTCTAAACCTCCGTGTAGTAGTCCCTTAGCTCCAAGTGGTGGTCTCCCGGACTCTCGTTAGTGTCACGACCCGAATGTGGCACGTGACCGGCACTTAAATCACATGACATCTAAAGACGTCGACGCGGTTCAAGTAAACCGAAACCCAGAATCTAAACCCTTTTTTTGAAAATATTGGAGGTGAGGTTTAAAATAGTCATCAGATGGAATTAGTTTAAAATAAACATTTAAGTTTAACTAAGTATGTTTGAAAAGCATCTATGACGTTTTGAAATTCGACAACACCTCCTTTGCATTTTGTATAAAACCCGATACAACATAATAATAAAATAGTATCCCAACGGGAGCTAGCTTCCATGCCCAAACGACGAAGCGACCAAGCAAACGATATAAAAAGTCGACTTCAATGAGTGCGACATCACAACACACAAATTCTAAGTCTCGCTTCTAAGTCCACAATATACCATTTCTAAGTTGATGGAGTTTTTACTAGGTACAAGAATATATATATAACCAAATATGAGTACGATACAATAGTAACTCACCTACTAAAGTGATCACCGAAAGGAATGTGTGACAAGCCGTTGATAATCCAAGCAGTAAAACCTGCAAGAAACTGTGGCACAACGGGGATGAGTTGCCAACTCAGTGAATAAAAATACATCACAAGGTAGAAATCGAAATGCACGACGATACCTAGCTCATAAGTATAGTACTATCATGATCTGTACTAATATACTATATAATATGCATATGTATCGTAAATGCAACACTATCTATCATGCGATCCCAAAGTAGAACATATCAAATGCAATTGACCTACATCTAGGTATAACCCCAAAGGTAGCCGAATATATATATATATATATATATATATATATATATAAACCTCTTCTTTAAAATAGCCGCGGAATAGATATATCACGGTATAAAAGCAGACGTGATAGTATGAAATCAAATAGGTATCTTATTTAAGATATATGTCCTGCTGTTTTAATGAATAGTGTTAAGAGGTTTACGATTTAAAAGATTTCAATATCATACCAGACATGTCAATATAATGAGACTATAGCTCGATTTGAATTCCTTTTTAATGTATGCAATTACCAGTAAAAAGATATGCAGGTACTGTCCCCCGGATCAGTCCTGGTCGGCTACAATAACTATAATATAACCTCATGAAGGGTTACCCTAGCGTCCCGACCAACTTCCATGGCTAAATGCGGAACAAAAATTTCAAAACGAACAAGAACTTGGCGCTAGAATAAACCCTAACCGGATCTTTAACCATAAACCTAGTTAGATATTCTAGAGTTCTATCTACTTAGAAAAGGAGTTATACCAAACGGATCGAGTCCTTCGGTCTTCTCTCCTCGTCATGTGCTCCAAGTGTTCTCCTTGAACTTGCTTGATCTCCAACTTCGGCTTCATCGGCCCTCCGGAATCGAGCTTGTTCTCCGGCCTTGCTTTGTCGTGGATGATCCACCCGGGGAAGATGATCCATGGCTCTAGCTCCTAATCAAATGACTATATGGAGCAACTAGAGAACTTGGGTTGCTAAACCAAGTGGTCTAGGATGTAGTGAGGGTGTCTAAGTGTCAAGCTATCTCTTTCTTGCCTCTTCACTTGATTCTCAACACATGAAAAGGTAGTGAAGAGGAAGAAGATGAAGGTGGATGAAAAGTAAGAGGAGGGAGGAACTCAAGAGAAATGAGAGATCAAGAAAAATGAAGCATGAAGTGAGAGAAAATCAACACACAAGGTTTTGTGTATGAATTCTTTCAATAAACTATTAACAACCATGCTTCAATAGCAACTCTAAATGAATTATAAATTCATTTGTGAATTATTAAAGCATGGTTATCGCCATTCCTCCCATACCTTTCACTTTACACCTCATTTCCATTTATCAAATAAATAGAAAATACAAAATGAGGTGTCCACCTTCTAGAAGGAAATCTGTAATAAATACGGATTTCAGTCTACCGTACATACATACCGACAATCGGATAAAAACACGAACGCCCAAAGAGATAGAATAACACGAAGAACGTAATACTAGAATATACATATCGAAATACATATACGTAAATTATTAAATCAATACCTGATTTAATAATTCGGCTCAAAACCCAAGCCGGCTAGTATTACCAACTGTCCGATCGAATGTCCGAGTACAAAGTACAACAATCGATTGAACCCTGCATGTATCCAATACGGCTACTACATCATTTTGCCTGAATCAGGGAAACCCTCTGTGGGGGACTCTAAAGACTCGACAGTACTTTGGCAGTGGGTTTAACCACAAGCACGTCAGCGGCACTAGCTGTATATAACGGCTACCCAGGTACCTGTCGAAAAGGAAGGCCGACGAGCAAGCTCGTCCGAACACCTACTGAGCCTATCCGTGGCAATATCCGTACAATCCGGTCTCTTCGTCAAAGAATATCGCATACCGGGTCTAGGGGATGGTAAACGTCAGACCCTAATAACCTGATAAGTCGTGTCGATGTGGCTCAGGACCAATCCGGGAAACTATTGATCAAGCTATCAGTAAATTCCATCTGCCTTGGCCAAGGTCTTATAATCCTGACCAATCGAATCATAGTGCGATATCGACTCCCTATACCGGGTGAGACGAATCCCCGACAATCGCTCGCTGCCTCCATGTGGCTCGGGACTGAACCCAACCAAAACCTGTTTGCACGACTCAGTAGAGCTGTGGTAGGGTAGTGATCAAAGTTCAGTGGGAACTCACACGAGACAAAGCCGATCTCGGGTCCAAGGACTAACCTGTACACATGTCACCTAAGAACTTCCATCTGACCATAGGTATAGTACCACATGCAAGTTCTCGGCGAGTCCGTCCAGTGTACTCACCCCAGTGAGCACCTATATACGATCTTGGGTACATCAGACCAATGGCTGCGGGACCAACCATCCCCCGACGGAGGTAGAAACGTATACACTAGTCTACTCTGGAGTATCAATGCCCAGTCTCGATACTCACGCGACTAGGAACCATTTAAGGATGTGCTTGTGGACTACCCTGCTCCCACAAGTAAGATCGCCATCACAATGCAGGTAGTCAAGAAAGATCCTATGGGGCTTTATCAACATATAACCACAATATGTAATAACGAGTATGACATATGCCATGTTAAGATAAAGAAAATCCATAATAGTATACTACCGTATCGAGTCTTCATCAATATGTGCAAGCTAGATATAACAACAACAGAAATAAATACACATATCCTGACAAAGACAAGTCGAATAATATACTATAAAACTGAGCAAGATTGTTCTGTACATACATATCTCTAGTATCTATATGTATACATATACAATACTGGCCTCTAGGGCCTATACATCCAATACCTCATGATATCAACATATCAATATATATAGATGTCCAGCATCGACACCCGAAATCAGAAATCCCTCGTGTCCATCACCGACACGCAAATCCTCAAATCTCTCGTGTCCATCACCGACACGCAAATGCAGATACCTTCGACACCATCTCAACAGATGATCGGCACCCGATATCCCTGGCCCCGGTCGGTATCCCCTGGATATCCACCGTGCCCAATCGAACTCCGGTCAGTATCCCCTGGATATCTGCCGTGCTCATCTCTATCTCCGGTATCGAGTATCCTTGCTAGGCTCCCCGCCTCAACTGCGGCTATCCTGCCCCTCGGTCTCGACCCGGGTTCACCATGTATCCGACTGTATAGCTCCCCCATTCAGTCTGGATAAGAACAAGTCTGAAACCGTATATCTACCCCACTTGGTTCGGAATAAAACAATCAGAAAACATCAAACTCGTGGTGGACATCAACTCATTATATCCAGAAATATTAAGTAAAGAATGAGAATACTTGCATACATTATTCTGATGATATATTATATATATATACATATATAACAGCATCCCATACCACTGATATATATCATCAAAAGTAAAACATCCAGAAAATTCATAAGAATCAAATATAAATATCCATAGTACTGGTATTCGCAATACGCAACCAGTAATAAAGGTAAACTGCGTAAATTTATCATACAGGCACAAAGATAGCAATTCTACTGTGTCATGACACTACTAATGATGTGTAGTATAGCATATACGTCTGTGCTCGTGCAGTATAGCAATCATTAATATTTGTGCAAGTGTTCTAAATGTGTAATAGCCTACTCATACCGACATCTACATACGCATTATATATCATAGCGGTCTTACCGTGACATGGCAGTACCAATGAGGTGTAGTGTAACATATGTGTATGTACTTGTGCAGCATAGTACTCATTGGTAGTTGAGCAGTGTTCTATCAGAGTGTTCGTATTACGGAAACGTATAACATTAAACATGAACAAGTAATTATAAGCATAACTAATAATTTTACGAGTCTAAAGATAATTTGGTCGTTATTCGGCATAAAAATCTCATCATCATCAATACAGTATAATATCTCGTGCAATACCACACATTATCACTATATCAAATTCACCTCTAGTATGGCATGGTCTTTAGTACCAAATTAACCCAAACCATAAGTAACTACATGCAAATGAATGTCCTGATAGATGCAAATTAACTCCAATATCAATATTTTGAATAAACAATAAAACTGACTAAATATCATATTACTATTTATAAGGTTGCGGGGTTGCTATACGCCATCCATCCGATTTCCCCCGTAGATATAAATCTACTCACCAACTTGATGAGCTTGCTGAAACCCACGCTGCTATGTCCGTCAACTCCGTCTCGGAAATCTTCACAATCGTACCTATAATCGTCGTTATATCATATCGACGTAAATATCATATCAAAACCCAAAACAACGAGATAGGCATCCTTAGGTTAGAACCTACAGCATACTTAACCCAAAAACAATAATATATTTCTGTTGCTAACTTATAAACGTTAACGGTTCAGTTGCAGTTCAAAATACGAAAATTCGTATCGTAATATCGGAAATTTGATAAAACCATTACTAATCATTCCCAGATTTTACTGTGTAAATACTGGGACAAATCAAGCAATACAGTAACTCATAAACTACCAAACTAAAACCATTGAAGAAAAACCAACATCAAACATCATCAAAAGTCCGGCGACCTCGGCCCAAAATGGAGTCTCGTCGGGTCGGGTATGGAGTTAAGGTCTCAGGATTTAAGTAAAGTCTTCTAGTGATCTTATTATAGTTTTGGTCTTGCTAGATTTACTAGTGGTTTCACCTATTGGTTCAGATTCAATTACAGTAGGCTAAATATCACCAGATACACTATTTTCCTATACTGCACACACTAAAAACAGATATGTGAAATATACAGAAAATATAACATAAACTAACTATACCAAACACCCTAATATATAAAAAGAGAGCTACCGTAGAAAAACCAACACCCAAATCCTACACAAAACCGGTGAGCTCGGAATTTTGATAAATGTCGCCGGCCAAAAATCCGAGGGATGGGTCCGTGTTTCTAGTGGTTATTCTAGGTCCAAATTACAAGATGAAGGTGTTGTTTGATTTTGTTAAAGATTTCCTAGACTATAGCAGATTCCTAAACAGAGCTTAAGTTATCAAAATACGATATTTTTGATATCATACTTCTATACTAAAACAGAATTAAAACAAGATCTGAGATATGAGATTATACCAACTGAAGGATCCACTGAGTTAATTCATCAAGGAAAGCACAAGAACAAGATAGCCTAGCTTGAGTGTTGAGGTAAGGAATCTCTTGGTACTTAACTTCTCTTCTTCTCTTTTCTTTGGTGTGTTCTAGGATTCTCTTATTTTTTAATTTAGTAAATTTGTTTCTAAGCTTGTTATCTCAACTGAGCCATAAAGAAAATATAGAATGATGAAGGATAAGTTTAGGAGAAGGTGTCATCATGAGGAAGAATGGTGCACTCTTGCAATTAAGATGTGTCACAATAAGTGGAGTGGTATGTTCATGCAAGGAGGAGGTGTCAAACTTGAAGAAAGAGGTGTAAAGTTAAGAAGAAGGAGGTGGAGGGTGTTGAGCATGGGTGAGGATGTGTTGTATGTGAGGGTTTAGATTTAGGTTATGATATAACAACCATTAAAAGAATTATCAATTCTCAAAGCCTTTCATGTCACAAAATAAACCCATTTAACATAAAAATATAAAATGATAAATCTATCACTTAAATGTCATAGCTTAATGAAAAATACAATATCATGTTAAAATAGTTAAAATATCATTTTTATGACATCACACTTTTATTCATATTTACCGAAATAACTACATTTTTACGGATATAGTCCCGATTCCAAAAGTTGTATGTGATATCACTTTTATAACTCATTATTTTTATATTTAAAATTATAAATAAATATTTATAATTTTCCAAAATGTTACAATCTCTCCCACTAAAAGAAATTCGGTCCCTAAATTTAAATTAAACCCCCATCATAAACACATTTTTCTCAATAAACCAACTCTTTTCAAATCATTTTGTCGGGGTCCAAAATTTTAAAATACATCGTCCGCTCAATATGATGGAACTCCGAAGTCCCATACGAGCTAAAACGCATCATATCGCAACAGTGTGCGTGAAAACTTAAAAGATATAATTTCATATAACTGTAACTCTAGCGGTTGCTATGAGAATTACTCCAGTTATGATGCAAATTTGCCAAATACGAAAATCGCTGTGTATCCCAAGTACACAATCAATGCCATAGTCATAATGCAAGATCGGTGCATACTACCAAGCGAAAATATATATATTAAATCTATAAGATATATTTTCAATGTAAATCCAGAAAATAAGATCAACCTTAACGGTTTGCATGCAAATCTCAAACCACTCGTCATGGTGTGCATGAAATTGAAACAGCGCTAAGTGCAACAGGCGTGCACAAAATGATATCTCCTGCATCAACTGTGCATGGAACAAAAGTATACAAAATAGTATCAAGTGCATCAGAGGGCACAAAATAAATCTCAAGTGCATCGGAGTGCACAAAACATCAAAACGTGCAACTGGTGTGCACCAAAATCATACTGAGTATACATAGAGTATATATATTTATTTAAAATCTCTCTTAATCATGTGCAATTGATGTGCACGGAAAATATCAGTGTGATACATCCGGTGTACACAACACTCCAGTCGAGCGCAGTCACCTCTCACTAAAATCTCAAACAAGTGCGCCTGGTGTGCACAAAACATAAATCAATGTGAAATCACTGTGCATGAAATCTCATCAAGTGCACCTGGTATGCACAAAATATAATATGACCCTCAAATCCTCAAAATTACATATATCAAAATAACGGACGTTGAATTGTCCTTTCTTCAATGTTAAAAATGAAATATTTAGATCATAAAAACGCAAATCGAACTCAAATGACATCGAAGTATATCCTCTTCAATGTCGAAAGGTGTTTATACACCCGGAACTGGCATAGTAAGGATTTATACTTGCTGTCTTCTACGATCTAACGTTCTCTGTCTCTGAATTCTGGTTCTTCTTGTGGACCTCTAATACCATGCTTCTTTATACAATCGTCCTGTAAGGAGCAACGACACCATCCGTTTTATTGCTGATACTTCTTACTACATCTTCTTGACCAGTAGTCCAGTCTCTTGTAACGCAACATGTTGATGACGGAAATCTCTATCCTCTGCTAGTGTGCCAACAACTGATCCTAGGTATAATCTTACTTATTATCAACTTTAAAAAAGAACCCCTTCACGTCCTCTGCTGATCTCAACTATCCAGTCTGCCCGGAACTAGCACTCATTACGGAATCCACTTTCCCTTTAGTATCAACTGTCATTTCCTTAAGATGTCTTCCTGGAAGTGTAGTCGTACGCTTCTCAGTATATGCATAAAATCTTCAATATCGATGGTGAGGAATAACTGTCCACTGAAACTTCGCACCAATCTCTTGTCCCATTACTATCCAATATCAATCAATTAAGGTGCGTATCACGACAGTCACGCGAATTGAAAGTCATACTTAGTTATGACCATGCCCGGAGCCTTACAAGACTTCCAAAAACACGAATCCGGCATCTCTGATACTCTGTAAAAGAATCTGGCTAAGCTCACCTTCGAAACTCGTCCCAATTCGTCGGAGGAAAACTTACTGCACAATCTCTTTCTCGAGCGACTTACATCTGGTCTGATCAAGACCCATCGGAAGAAGCTAATCAATTTCACCGATCTCCTATTAAAGCGCCACAACGGATTAAATATCCTGGTCACCCCACATCTGAACGACTACAAATCTTCTGATCCATCTATGCTCGTAAACATCGGAAATCTTTAACTTCATGACTCTGGAAGCAACACCTCGATAACCTTAGCAATGATTGGTACCGCTGCCTGAATAGCACACAACACCACGATCTTCGGAGAGAGGAAAGCATCACGTCCCTAGTCCGGCTTATCTCCAGCAATGACTCGACCATCTGGTGCGGATACCGAAGAAACGCACTTCAATATTAGAACCCGATCGAATATAAATAAACGGCATGTCTCTATATCACCGAAACGTCATCCTAGTCAGTCCTTGTCCTAGTCAAGTCTGCTCTGACCGTAACTCTAATCGTAGCCCTCTCGGCTCATGTAAACATGACGATCGAAAAATCAACATGCATTGACGAGGATAGATTAACGGAACGAATAAAAGAAAGATCTCAAGATATAAATCCTAAGGTAACTTGGGCGGAGTATCATATCGTAAATATGTCGCGAAACATATGTACGGTACGCCACTCTACTTAGTACCTACTCCATCAACCAAGGTCATCTTATTAAATGAAAGTTCAGGTATAAGACCCCCAAAGTCAAGTCTAAGTCCTATAAGGTCAAGCATAGATAACAAAAGTGTATGCCTAGACTCCATATAACCAAACTTAGACTCGAACAAAGGTTAAACCAAATGCTCTGATACCAACTTTGTCACGACCCGAATGTGGCACGTGACCGGCACTTAAATCACGTGACATCGAAAGACATCGATGCGGTTCAAGTAAGCCGAAACCCGGAATCTAAACCCTTTTTTGAAAATATTGGAGGTGAGGTTTAAAATAGTCATCAGATGGAATCAGTTTAAAATAAACATTTAAGTTTAACTAAGTATGTTTAAAAATCATCTATGACGTTTTGAAATTCGACAGCAACTCCTTTGCATTTTATATAAAACCCGATACAACATAATAATAAAATAGTATCCCAACGGGAGCTAGCTTCCATGCCCAAACGGCGGAGCGACCAAGAAAACGATATAAAAAGTCGACTTCAATGAGTGCGACATCGCAACACACAAATTCTAAGTCTCGCTTCTAAGTCCACAATATACCATTTCTAAGTTGATAGAGTTTTTACTAGGTACAAGAATATATATATAACCAAATATGAGTACGATACAATAGTAACTCACCTACCAAAGTGATCACCGAAAGGAATGTGTGCCAAGCCGCTGATAATTCAAGCGGTAAAACATGCAAGAAACTGTGGCACAACGGGGATGAGTTTCCAACTCAGTGAATAAAAGTACATCACAAGGTAGAAATAGAAATGCACGACGATACCTAGGTCATAAGTATAGTACTATCATGATCTGTACTAATATACTATATGATATGCATATGTATCGTAAATGCAACATTATCTATCATGTGATCCTAAAGTAGAACATATCAAATGCAATTGACCTACATCTAGGTATAAGCTTAAAGGTAGCCGAAATTATATACATATACCTCTTCTTTAAAATAGCCGCGGAATAGATATATCACGGTATAAAAGTAGACATGATAGTATGAAATCAAATAGGAATCTTATTTAAGATATACGTCCTTGAAATCAAATAGGAATCTTATTTAAGATATATGTCCTGTTGTTTTAATGAATGGTGTTAAGAGGTTTACGATTTAAAAGATTTCAATGTCATACCAGACATGTCAATATAATGAGACTATAGCTCGATTTGAATTCCTTTTTAATGTATGCAATTACCAGTAAAAAGATATGCAGGTACTGTCCCCCGGATCAGTCCTGGTCGGCAACAATAACTATAATATAACTGGGTACCTCATGATATCAACATATCAATATATATAGATGTCCAGCATCGACACCCGAAATCAGAAATTCCTTGTGTCTATCACCGACACGCAAATCCTCAAATCTCTCGTGTCCATCACCGACACGCAAATGCAGATACCGTCGACACCATCTCAACAGATGATCGTCACCCGATATCCCTGGCCCCGGTCGGTATCCCCTGGATATCCGCCGCGCCCAATCGAACCCCGGTCAGTATCCCCTGGATATCTGCCGTGCTCATCTCTATCTCCGGTATCGAGTATCCTTGCTAGGCTCCCCGCCTCAACTGCGGCTATCCTGCCCCTCGGTCTCGACCCGGGTCCACCATGTATCCGACTGTATAGTTCCCCCACTCAGTCCGGATAAGAACAAGTCCGAAACCGTATATCTACCCCACTCGGCTCGGAATAAAACAATCAGAAAACATCAAACTCATGGTGGACGTCAACTCATCATATCCAGAAATATCAAGTAAAGAATGAGAATACTTGCATAGATTATTCTGATGATATATTATATATATATACATATATAACAGCGTCCCATATCACTGATATATATCATCAAAAGCAAAACATCCAGAAAATTCATAAGACACAAATATAAACATCCATAGTACTGGTATTCGCAATACGCAACCGGTAATAAAGGAAAACTGCGTAAATTTATCATACAGGCACAAAGATAGCAATCTACTGTGTCATGGCACTACTAATGATGTGTAGTGTAGCATACACGTCTGTGCTCGTGCAGTATAGCAGTCATTAGTATTTGTGCAAGTGTTCTAAATGTGTAATAGCCTACTCATACCGACATCTACATACGCATTATATATCATAACGGTCTTACCATGACATGGCAGTACCAATGAGGTGTAGTGTAACATATGTGTACGTACTTGTGCAGCATAGTACTCATTGGTAGTTGTGCAGTGTTCTATCAGAGTGTTCGTATTACGGAAACGTATAACATCAAACATGAACAAGTAAAGTAATTATAAGCATAACTAATAATTTTACGAGTCTAAAGATAATTTGGTCATTATTCGGCATAAAAATCTCATCATCATCAATACAGTATAATATCTCGTGCAATACCACACATTATTACTATATCAAATTCACCTCTAGTATGGAATGGTCTTTAGTACCAAATTAACCCAAACCATAAGTAACTACATGCAAATGAATGTCCTGATAGATGCAAATTAACTCCAATATCAATATTTTGAATAAACACTAAAACTGACTAAATATCATATTACTATTTATAAGATTGCGGGGGTGCTATACTGTTGGATATATGTATGCCATGGAGGCCATTATATGATAGTGGATGTATTTGTACATGTATATATATTCAGTATACATTCTTGCTCGACATGATAGTATGCTATCTGGTTCTTCTTTATCTGACATGTTGATTTGATCATGCTTTTATTCATTCATACATGCTGATAAAGCCCTGAGGATATCGGCTTGACTAATGTGATTATGATGGAGATCATACTAGTGGGACATCTGTAGTCTATAAGCATATCCTAAAAAGTCCCTAGTCGTAGGTATATCGAGACGGGGCATTGATATACCAGAGTAGACTAGCGTATATGATACTAGACCCATACGATGGGCGATGATTGTTCCCACATTCATCGATGTTTGACATCAAGATCATATACGGGTGCTCAGTGGTGACTGGGTACACTGGACGGACTCACCGAGAACTCCTATATGGAATTATATCTATCGTCGGATAGCAGTTCTCAGGTGACACTGGTACAGGTTAGTCTGTAGACCCGAGATCGTCATAGAGACTTGTGTGTTCTCCCACTGTACTTTGATTGCCACCCTACCACGGCTCTACTGAGTCGTGCAAACAGGTGGCCGTTGGGTACAGTCCTGAGGCACACGAAGGCGATGAGCGATAGGAGGGGTTTTGTCTCTCCCGGTATTGGGAGTTGATGTTGTGCTGTGCCCGACTGGTTATATCAGTAAGTCCCTGGCCAGGGCTGCTGAGATTTGCTGATAAGTGTTATCAGTAGTTTCTCGATCTGTTATAGACCATTCACCGGCACGACTTATTGAATTATTGGGGTCGACGTGACTATCCCTAGGCTCGATATGCAGCATATTTGATGAAGAGACCGGACTGTACGGTAGTGTTGCCGGTTGGCTCGACGGGAGTTGTAGCAGGTTCGCTTGTTTTCTTCTGATCGCTCAATACCCGGGTGGCCGTTACGTTTAGCTGACCGCTGTTGGAGATAGTGCCCTCAGAATCAATTATTGGATCACAGGCACGTGATTGCAATGATTGAGGGAGGACCTGTCCCAGTAGGACAGTCTTACTCAAGATGATAGTATGCTATCTGGTTTATCTTTATCATCGTGTACTGCTTTAGGTGACCATACAGGTCACTATTGCACGTTGATAGAGCCCCTAGGATTCTTGCTTGACTACCAGCAGTATTAGGGCGATCATATACATGAGCGCTGGAGTCTATAAGCACATCCTTAAAAGGTCCCTAGTCGTCTGAATTTCGAGACAGGGCATCGATACTCCAGAGTAGACTAGTGTATACAGTCGAGACCCCGAAGACGAGCGGTGGCTGGTCTCACAAGCCACTGGTGTCAGTTGGTTCACCTAAGATGTATACAGGTGCTCATTGGGTTATGAGTACACCGGACATGACTCGCCGGGAACCTGCTAGTTGGGATTATACCAGACGTCAGATAGCAGTTCCCTGGTGACATGTGTACAGGTTAGTTCATCGACCTAAGATCATTATTTGTCTCGTGTGAGTTCCCACTGTGCTTTGATTACTACCCTACCACGCTCAAAGGAGACATGCAAACAGGTTTTAGTTGGGTACAGTCCCGAGCCACATGGAGGCAGTGAGCGGATCTGCAGGGGTTCGTCTCTCCCGGTATTGGGGGTGAGGTCGCGCTATGTCTAGGAGAGCCAGAACATGAAAAGTCCTTGGCCAATGCAGGAGATTTACTGGTAGGTATTCCAGTAGTATCTCAGGGTGTTCTGGGCTGCACTCCGACACGACTTGTACCGCTTTTGGGGGTCTGACTTTTACCAACCCCCTAGGCCCGACATGCGATGCTCATAGACGAACGGACCGGACTGTACGGATATTATCACTGACAGGCTCAGTAGGGTGTCAGGATGAGTTCACTCATCGACGTCCCTTTTGGTCAATAGCTGGTGGCCCATCACGTATGGCTAATAACTCTGACGTGCTAGTGGTTAAATCCACAGCCATAGTATTGACGAGTCTTTAGAGTCCACCACACACACAGTTACTCAAGTTTCGGGCGAAACGCTGTAGAGGCCGTATGGAGATATGGCAGGGTTCGATCAGATACGTGCGGTATTGCACGGATAGTGATCGGACGGTTTTTACTAGCCGGCTTTGGCTTAAGCCGGATCCTAGTATTAGATAGTGTAGATATTTTCTCTTTGCATTTGTGTTCAGTGGGAATACAAATGCGGGCATGTATATGTAGTCGCGGGGTTTTCCTGTAATTTATTACGGGATCAGTTTTCTGAAGTTGCCAGTTTGCATTCCGTTCCGGCCGGTTTTCCTTTGTTCTTTCGCGGCCGGACTTTCCGTTGGAGGGGGTTATTTGCAAGTTTGCAAATAACTTATTGTGGAGGGGTTTCTTGCATTTGTGGGATCATGATTTGATTAGCATCTTTGCTTTTTCATGATAGCTTGCAATTAATTGAGATTAGAAAGGATATGATATTGATTTGATAATGTTATCATTGCCTTTTGGATGTGGTCACCCTCTACTTTTCCTACCATCACCTCCCTTCATATTTTGTTGATTTCCTCCACCATTTGATTATGAGAGGGGCCGGCCACTTCATTAGGAGAAGGGGAGTTCATTTTTTTCATGAGGGAAAATGATTCATTCTCAATTTAGCTTTGCTTGCTTCAAAATTCCTATGCTCATTCCTCCATCACCATAGCAACCTCATAACCCCAAAAGAGACATAGTATTCTACACTACATCTACAGCAAATCTTGGACGCGTCGGCTAGCCAACTTCGCGCCCGAGTTTTCTCGGTCAAGAGGTGGGAGCCCGTAAAAGAGATCGGCTACGTGGTGCCCTTTCCGACGAGGACGTGACGGACGGAGATTCCGCGGGAGATCGGAGTGGAGACGAAGACCGAAGGACACGAATCGCTTGGTATACTTCTCTACTCTTATTTTAGTTTGCTAGTAACTAGGTTAATGGCCCGATCCGGGTTAAAAGTGCGCGGTGGTGCCGGTTTGCATGTTCACAAAGTTTTTCGTTTCCGCATTTCCAGCGTCGGATCGACGGCCGGGGCGCCGCCGCGGACTTACATTGGTATCAGAGACTCGCCGTTAACCTAGTCTAGCTTGCTCTAGTATGTTTAGAACTCGATCGAACAAAAATCCCTAAAAACCATATTTTCCAATGCTTCATGTTTCTGTCGAAATTTTTTCAGCTCCAAAAATTTTTAAGGTCATTGCAGAAACACAAGCAGGAAATTCTAAGAATTCTAGTAAAATTTGATGCAGTGATCCTTTAGTACGACAACGGAAACGCGGCCAAACCCCTGGTTTGGCCGCAGTTCCGCGGTTGGAAAGTGTCTTCATTGCACAAAATTTTTCCAGTAGGCTTTTCAATTGGAAATAGGGGTTTTGGGATATTCTTTTTGGGCCCAGATTTTCTGTAAGTGTTACAGTACTGCTTGGGACCCACTTCGGTAAATTTGTTCGATCGGATATTTTAAACATGCTAGTTCACAGTATTTACATTATATCTGCGACTGTGAATGTCACTCGATCGGTAAATCCAGTCTAACTGCTATAGCCCTTTTAGACGGATTTGCGAACGTGACATTCACGTTGATGTTCTGTGTTGTGCTGTGATGTTGCGGATTGGTCGTGGGGGATAGCCTGGATGCAATGTTAGTACAGTTTTTGTTGTATTATGTACATTTGATATTGCGGGGCGAGCGTCCGACATGTGGACTGCCGTCACTGCCTGTTTGTATTATTCTTTTGGGGCACGACCAGGTCGAGGTCGATGTACCTGTTGTATGTATATTTTACTTTCTGTACTAGGATTACCCCGCGGAGGGGTGCATGGATAGCCAGATTCTAGAGGGAAACGGGCCCGCATCTCATGGCATTGAGACGGAGGGGCTTTACTCTAGAATTGGCGGGCTATTCGCCGCACTCGTAGGGGGTACAGGTTGACCCAGGAGGGGTGCCCAAGTTACCGGATTCCGTGAAGTGCTGGGTGGTCCATTCACGTTGCTGAAGGGGGCTGCCTCGCTTCAGGTTTTGGTGGGTAACTTGCCGCGCCCGTAGGGGTCTAGGATTTCATTGCACAGGCTATCCACACGATCAGGGGAACGTCGGGTTTCAGTAGCGGCTCTGTGAAACCCGGGGATCCCAGATTTCTGTATTGTTCTGTGATGCTGATTACATTTCTGTGATGTTGCATTTTATCACGCCTTGAGCGAAATATTATATATTGATATATATACTAGTAGATGTTGTATATGTTTTGCATCCGCACTAGTCCAGTCCCCGCTCCGTCGTTAGTTAAGTAACCTAACGGGTGATGACGGGACCCAGTGGCGAATGCGGATGGCGTATACGTACATCATTATTTTCGTTCTTTTGTGGTGTGATCAATTGATGGGACTGCGTTGATTCGGATCAATGCAAGCTAAACAAACCTATTCTGATGTTGTTGGAACACTTTTAAAAAAGCTATTATTGCATGGACGTTCTCTTTTGTTTTGCATAGTGGTATTCAGTTGGAATATCCTGCTCCTCAGTCGACGAGGCAAGGGCCGAGATCCCTTCACCGGGAGTGACCCCTTGGACAAAAGTTTGCGTCAGGGCAATAACTTCACTATAGTCGATTACTTTTTCTTTGTATCGTGGTATTCAGATGGAATATCCTGCACCTCATTCTACGGGGAAAGAGCCGAGATCCCTTCACCGGGAGTGACCTCTTTAGCAAAGGTTTTCGCCACTATATTTTTATAAAGCTATCTGGTTCCTTCAACGATATCAAGTTCATTACGTTAAAGGTTTTCGCCAGAAACCATTCGTAGCCCTCCATCATTTCAGTTAAATATTCGGTAGTATTCAAGCTATATATTTTGACCTCACGCCAAGGCATAGTGATTGGTAGCTGCCGGATATTTATCTGTTGCATAGATAGATGCGTTGGTTTGGGATAGTCGTACTACAATTTTTGCTTTCGTCAAGGGTATGTACGGGTGGGTTCAAATTAACGTGGATAATGATGGGTAGAACTTGACATGTGACTTATGATATTTTGACCTCACGCCAAGGTCATAAGAGCATGGGGCAAAAATCACATCGGGAGTTTCTAAAGAAACTGAAACTTGCCAGATATGCGCATACCTTCTGGAGTATGATAACGTGAGCGGATTCCGTCACGTTATCATGCGATGATAGTTGGATCCCGATTCCTACTGATGAGTTGGTTTACTCCTCGGGTGATCCCGACTAATTCTTCTTTCGGGTTTGGAGAAGAATTTGAGTTACAGTGGGAGGTTTCCAGATTAGATAAAGTGATAACCATTCTGATCTAGGTTAGAGTGCACGCTGAGTGTTTCTTTTCTCTCTCTCTATAGCAGCGACCATTGACCCGACCCTAGACTATGACTCAGTGACCAAGTTGACCGAACCTTCTTAACACTGGCTTTTGGATTGTCAGAGTTGCAAACCTCATTGCCACTCCTACTTTTACCCTTTTCTCCTGGACACCCCGTATTACTACGAACGTCCACTTCTATTGGACAAAACCATCGTATGGTTATATACGAACTCGAAGGAATTCGAGGATGGTTTCTGGTTCTGGAGAAAACGAATAGGACTAACCTTCTCTCAGGTTGCGAGTACTCCTTAGTTTAGGAGATAGTACACCTATTACGTAAATTGGATAGTCTTCTTCCAAACCTTAGACTGGTGCCGAACGGTGGGGAATGAAGGAAACCAATTAGCCTAAACGGTGTACAGAAGGTATTAAGTTAAGACAAAGCAAGGGATTAGTAAGAGGGCAAAGTAAATTGCGACTGGTATTCACGACCAAACCAAGTATTTCTTCGCCAATCCTAAATCACCTTTGTATTTCTCCAGGACACTCCGTATCACTACGAAGATCCACAGTTTATTGGATACTCCATCGTATGGTTATATACGAACTCGAAAGGAACTTGTTCCAGTTCCGGGATGGATCCTGGTTCAGGAGAAATAGAAATAAGGTTCATTCGGTTGTCTTTTATCTTCACCATCTCTCGCATTGCGAGTGCTCCTAGGATTAGGACAGTACACCCATTATGCTTATTGGATAGTCTTCTTTCAAACCATAGGCTGGTGCCGAACGGTAAGGAAGGAAGAAAACCATTTGGCCTAAAGGGGTGTACAAAAGGTAATGAATAAAGACATATAAAGGGATTTGGAGAGATGGCAAAGAAATATACGGTTACAGTTGTGAATCTGGATAATGGAAGAGGCATTACTAGGAATACCGGGATACCCCATCGAAACATTTCAATGTTTCAGTTTCACCGTGTACTGTTAAAAGAAAACTGATTTTCTAATTAGACACTTGCTCCAGGGTATGTATTTACCAGGTATGATTCTCACATCTGTATGGTTTTACAGATGATGAGTGGGAGTAAGTTATTGGGAATTAGGTGATCATCCTCATTATATCGCGATTCGTTGTAATTGGTGATATTTGAGGAAATCATCTGGGTTGTTTGCCGGACGGCAAATATTTGGTTTTGAATATCCGTTGTTATGCACCAATTTCAAATTGATATATCTGTATGTCTATTTTTATAGAGTGAGATATACCTTTTTGAAATTATGTTTATGATATTTACCTATAGCAGTGGATGGTTAGGTAAGGAGCATTAAACAGCGGAGTAATTCTTCTTAACCATAAGTACAGTTTTCAACCTACGACACACAGTGAATGAGTCACTAGACTCAGGGGACTTATACAGAGTATTGTATATTCTCCAGTGTCCATTGGGGCAGAGGGGTTGGTCCTCATACTATATTCTGTTTACTTATGACTTCTCTAGATCTTAGACATGTGTTTCGTAGAAATGCAAGGTCTAAGTTTTGAGGAGTTATAGGTATAAGAATAAAGTAGCAAACCAGATGTTGCAAGTATCAGGATTCTTCAAGGTGATCGAAGATGTAGATACTTGTGGATGGTATTCAGTTGATAGTAATGATAAAGAGAACTTGCTTCTCTTTTAGGTTACTCATAATTGGAAGTATTCCTAAGTTGAGTAACGCTGATCGGCCTCCTTCCATTTAGTTGGCATGCACTGGAGACAGCTGCATGATTTGAATCTGGTTCAATTAAATCAGTGCCTCTGTTTCTGTATTAGATATAGAACAGTTCATATCTTGACATTGTTAAGATACGGGGAGTTGTCCGGCTTATGCTTAAAACCAGACTCCGGATAACTCAAGGCACGTTTCTGTAATGGCTGTTTGTGGGTTGACCCGGGCTATGACGAGGGTTGATATTCTACCATCTGGAAGATCAATAGTGATATTGTTCTTGACTCGCCACAGTTTTAACAAAAATGGATTTTTTCAGAAAATAGTAGTGGGAGTATGGTAGAACTGGAAGTGATTCCAGAACCGCAAACGATTACTGAAGATTTAATAAGAACCTAAAGATTCAATCTGGTTTGACATTCCATTTGCCACTCCGCAGATATGGTGGGTGACCTCAGGCGCTCGAGAGGTGTTAGTGTATATGCCCTAGAGGCCATTACTGTATCATACTAGCTTGTATATTACTTGATGGAAGCTTGGGATATTCACAGTTGTATATACAATCTTGCTCGAAATGGTAGTATGCTACTTGGTTTGTTTCTGCTTTAATATGTGCATGTGTTTCTTTTAGCATATCGCTGATATACATATTAGTAGAGCCCTTAGGATCTTTGCTTGACTACCAGCGTTGTGATGGCGCTCACACTCGGGGGAGCGGGGTGATCTATAAGCACATCCTTATACAGGTCCCTAGTCGTCGGACTATCGAGACAGGGCATCGATACTCCGGAGTAGACTAGCGTATGCGCTTCTCATCCCAGCGTGGGAGACGGTCTGTCCCACAGCCGTCAGTACGTCGTACTTGAGATAGTATGCGGGTGCTCGTTAGGTTACGAGTACACTAGACAGGACTCGTCGGGAACTGTTGGTTGGTATTATACCTATCGTCAGTTATCAGTTCCCAGGTGACATGAGTACAGCTTAGTCCGCTGACTTGACACTGTCACTTCGCCTCGAGTGTGTTCCCACTGCACTTTGATTACTACCCTACCACGACTCAAAGGAGTCATGCAAACAGGTAGTTTTTGGGTGCAGTCCCGAAGCACTTGGAGGCAGTGACGGTTAGACAGGATTCCTCTCTCCCGGTGTTGGGGGTTGACATCACGCTGTGTCCAGGAGAGCCATTACACGAGTAGTCCCTGGCCAGGGCAAGCGAGATATACTGGTAGGTTTCCAGTGTTATCTCAGGGTGTTCTGGGCTACACTCCGACACGACTTGTACCGCTATTAGGGGACTGACGTTCACCGCCCTCCTAGGCCCGCCATGCGATGTATCAGACGAACAGACCGGACTGTACGGAGATTGTCACATACAGGCTCAGTAGGAGTTCAGATGGGGTTCACCTCGTCAGTCTTCTTATCGACATCTACCTGGGGACCGTTACGTACAGCTAGTGCCGCTTGCGGTCTGTGGTTAAACCCACTGCCAGCGTAGTGTCGAGTCTTTAGAGTCCCACACAGAGAGCTATTCGCCTTTAAGCAAAATGAGTAGAGGTCGCATGGTTTTGCGACAGGGTTCGTTCACATCCGCGCACTTGTGCACGTTTGCTGTTCGGACAGCTTATACTAGCGGGCTTTGGTTTAAGCCGGATCCTAGTATATGATTTGGGATTGGTTTTTCTCATTGTATTCATATTCCTCGGATCACGAATACGGGTGCGTATGCACAGTTGCTTGAGACAGAGGGAGAGGACCTTGATTAGGGTTAATGACTATTGTCATTTTATTAACCCTAATGCTTATGTGTGTATTATGGTTAATTGATATTAGTTTAATTATTGTGCATGGTTATGGTTGTTGACCATTTGACCTTCTTGACTTATTGACCTTGGTTAACACTTTGACCATCATCATTTCATTTGGAAGATGCTTTTTGATCCTTGCAATTTGCATTAAAAATGAAATGATAATGGTCATGTCTTGATTAAGCCATGACAATTATCTTACTAATTATCTAATTAAAATAATACACACATATATGTGAGAATGGTTCATTTTATTCTCATTCTATCATTCATTTTCTCTCTCTTGCTCTTCCTCTCCCTCAAGCTCTCCCCTCTCATGTGTTGATAAACACTTGAGCTTGAGAAAAACCTTTTCTTGATAATCTCTACTCTCATCTAGGGTTCAAGGATTAGCACTTCTTGCACCCTAGTTACTTCTAGCTTGGAGTTGAAGCCAAAGGTCGAGGCTTTCGGGTGGATCTTTCTTCGGCGTGAGTAGACGACAAAGGTGACCTCCTTCCACCACTCCAAGGAGCAAGGAGAGAAGGACATAAAGCCCAAGGTATAACATTTCTAGCACTTAGCTAGTTTCTAGTTAGCTTTAGCTTGTTTTTGTTTAGCAAAGATCCTTCATAGTCTAGCCCATGTTGCCTAAGTTCATAAAAATTCGTTTTTTATTCCGTTTTCCGCCTCCCCGCAAGCACTGGGGTGGGCAACGTGGACTTACAGTGGTATCAGAGCCTAACTAAACATAAACTAGCTAGGTAGTAGAGTGTATCGAAGTTCGAATCGGAAAAATCGAAAAACCGAGTTTTCAAAACCCTAAGTTTCTGTCAAAATTTTTTCTGTTCAAAACAAAATAAATCATACTCCAAAAATCATCTCAGAGTTTTGTGAAGAAAGCCACCAAAAACGATCCAGTGATTCGACCAAAGAGCCGCGGTTCCGCGGCAATAGCAAGCTATTGCCGCGCAACCGCGGCCGTCTTGGCTCTTCACTGGGTCGAGTTTGGTGCAGTGTATTTCTGGCTTGGTTTTGGGATTTTTAAGATGGTTTATGTGTGCCCAGGTTTTCCAGAATAGAAATTTATTTTTGGGGGCCTATAAATCCGTATTTTTTATCGAACTTCAATACACTTTGACTAAAAGGTTATATCTGTGATGTTTATATGTATTGAACGTCGGCTAATCGCTATATGTCGATTAGTCAGGGTTATACATATCTGTGTTTGATGATGGTATGTGTATATGAATGCGTTGGATTGTCGCGGGTGAATAGCCGGGGTGGATGTGAGATGAGTGTTTCTTTTTCTTTCATTCATTGTAATATGTAAATTGATGTAATAATATTATTTGTATGGCCGCGCAACCGGGTCGGGGTTGTAGCCGTCATTGTATAATTCTTTTTACTGTTTTTGCTCCTAGGATAGACCCATGGAGGGGGTACACAAACTACCGGGTATCTCGAAGTGCCGAGTGGCCTACTCACGGTGTTGAGGGAGGTTGCTTCGCTTCGGGTACTTGGCGGGCAGTTTGCCGCACCCGTAGGGGTCTTGGGTGGGGTATTGGCTATTCACCACGACCGTGTAATCCACTTTTCGTTGCAGGCTCGAACGGATTGCGGATTCCTAGTATATCCAATGTATTCATCTGTGATCTGTAATGTCTATCATTGCTATATATTGATATATGATAACTATTTAGGCGTTGCTTATGTTTTACAGCCGCGCTAGCCCAGCCCCCGCTCAGTCGTTAGTTAAGTAACCTAACGGGTGATGACGGGGCCCCGTGGCGAATGCGAATGGCATAAGCGTACGTCATATTTTGGTTGTTTTCTGCAATGGTAGGATTAAATGATGGGACGCATTAAAAGAACTAATGCAAGAAAATAAACCAAGTAAAAGTCAATTGGAACACTTTGAAAAACACTCGGTTCTTTTCAAAACTAAACTTTTAAACGCGGAGCATGAACCACTCCTTTTAAAAGCTATCTCGTTCCATCGATTATATCAAGTTCACTACGTTCACGGTTTCGCCAAAACCATTCGTAGCCCTCCGTCATTCCACATGAATGGTCAAAAAGTATTCACGCTATGTATTTTGGCCAAAGTCAAGGCATAGTGATTGGTAGCTATTGGGTATTCATATGCAGCATAGATAGATGCGTTGGTTTGGGACAGTCGTGCTGCCATTTTGGCCAAAGTCAAGGGTAAGTACGGGTGGGTCCAAATTAACCAGGAGAATGACGGGTAGAACTTGACATGTGACTTATGATATTTTGGCCAAAGTCAAGGTCATAAGAGCATAGGGCAAAAATCCACATCGGGAGTTTCATAAGTACTGAAACTTGCTAGCGCTGCATACCATTTGGAGTGTGATAATTCTGGTAGGATTCCTTCGGTTTTATCACGCGATGATATTTGGATCCCGATCCTACTGTGAGTATATGCTACTCCTCGGGAAAACTCTCACTTAACAATCAATGCTATAAACTTAGTCGGTGTCTAGAAAGGTGTTAGCGGGGCTACGCCCACAGGGAAAAGAGGTTACTTAATTAAGGAACTTCGCGAAAGCGTTGGAAAACCTCCCTCGAAGTACCGACACTGGCCTGGCTGAACGGTTAAGTAAGTATTGTACGGTGAGATTGATCCTGACTAATCCTTTCTTTACGGTTTGAGAAGGGATTCGAGAGACAGTGGGAGCCATCCAGTTTAGACAAACTAAAAACCACTCTAAACTTGCAAGAGCATCATGCTAAAGTGTTTCTTTTCTCTCTCCTAATTGCAGCGACCATTCAACATGACCGGACTTAAGTTATTACTAGATAAAAACATATTGACAGGGCCAAACTACAAAGATTGGTTCAGGAATGTCAAGATGGCAATCACTTACGACAAGCTGGGGTATGTCCTTACCACCAAAGCTCCCCCTGTCCCAGGTCCCAAAACCAGTGTCGTAGATAAGGAAATCTACAAGACCTGGGAAATAGATTGCGCGAAGGCCAGATGCCTCGTACTAGCCTCGATGGACAACGAACATCAGAGGAGGCACAAGAATATGGACCTAGAGTCCATATTTCTTCATACAAAAGAACTGTATGGAGAGCAGTCTCGTATCGCAAGATACGAAGTGTCGAAGAAGTTGTTTTCGGCAAGGTTGGCCGTCGGATCATCGGTAGCGGAACACGTGCTTAAGATGATTGGCTACATAGAGGAGCTCGCGGACCTTGGGACCACGTTGGAGAATGAACTCTATACTGATTTGATTCTCTAGTCCCTTCCTTCCACTTACGCCCAGTTTATCCTTAACTTCAACATGCAAGGAAAGGAGGTTGAACTTTCCGAACTTCTGAACATGTTGAGGAGTGCTGAGGGCACCCTACAGAAAAATAGGGAGACATCCACTTTGTTTGTAGGAGGATCTTCCTCTTCTAGATCCAGGGCGAAAGCCAAGGGTAAGAAGAAGAAAGCCCCCGCCAAACCAAGAGGCGGTGTCGGTAAAGTGGATCCGAAGGGAAAAGGAAAAGCAACAAAGATAGCGGGAAAGCTGGTGGGGAAGGAAGAATGCTTCTATTGTCACAAAAGTGGTCACTGGAAACAGGATTGCAAGGCTTGGAAGGCCAGAACACAGGATTTGAAGCGAGTTGCGGCTTCAGCTTCACGTGTGTATGTTATTGAAAACTGTCTATCAATAAACTCTACATCCTGGGTATTGGATACCGGATCAGGATCTCATATCTGTAATTCTTTGCAGGCGTTGAGAAAGTGTAGAGTTTTGAAGGCAGGTGACATGACCCTCAGAGTTGCAAACGGTGCTAGCATGGATGCTGAGGCCGTGGGGGACTATCACCTGGGATTGTCGGATGGACACTTTTTGGTTTTGCGTAGTTGTTATTATGTACCAAATGCAACCTGTAATATCATTTCTGTATCTTTATTATCTAAAGAAGGTTATGAATTTGCATTTGTAAGTAATGTAGTGAACATTCACCTTAATTAAGTTTTGATTGGGTCAGGTACATTGAACAACGGTATATACGTATTAAACCAACCGCAGATTTTCAATGTCCAGAATACACACAAAAGAAAGTCTCCAGAAATCAATAAAACTTTCTTATGGCATTGTAGACTGGGTCACATCAATGAGAGAAGGTTGACTAAGTTACATACAGAAGGATATTTGGATCCGTTCGAATATCAATCGTATGCAACTTGTCAATCCTGTCTCAAGGGAAAGATGACAAAGACTCCGTTCACTGGACACGGAGTAAGAGCGAGCGAGCTCTTGGGACTCGTACACAGCGACGTGTGCGGTCCAATGTCTACACATGCACGAAGCGGTTATTCTTACTTCATTACTTTTACGGATGACTTTTCTGTAGGGTTCCTAGGCACACTAGTGAGGTCTCACAAGGCATCAACCATGCCAATATAAAATTTTACGGTGCCGAGAAACCCTAAACTACGGATCGTTGGCTAGATTTCTAGGCGAAAAGATAACTAGTTAACAATTAACTAATGGGAAAACGGAAATACAACCTTTGTAGATCCGGTGCTCCACCTCCATAGCTCCGCAACGAAGTCATCTCCGCTGTCCAAAAGGAATCCGGGCTCTAGAGTCGGCTTCGTCGGAGAAAAAGTGAGCTAGGTCGTCGATGTCCATGCCGAAGATGATCTACGTCGAGGCATCGCTAAATCAAGCTCCACCTTCACCAAGCCCTAAAAACTTGTGAAGGAAACACACTCTACTACTTGGCAAGAGGTAGAGGATGAAGAAATAGGAAGTGGGTAGACTTTAGAATTGGATTTCTCACTCTTTATCATCAAACACCATTGATGAAGAAAGCTTTTTCTTCCTTGCTCATGAAGAAGAAGAAGAAAGAAATATATGATAAGTTAATTAAAAATAATAGAAAAACAAATACTTATCATATCATTAACTATAGTCAAGTGTAGAGAATGAATCATGGTTAGTGGGAATGGTTAGGGTTAAGGATGAGATAAGAATGGTTGACTTGATCAAAGCTTCATGAAGCTTCAACTAAACTCCAAAACTAGCAACCATTCTTTTCTCTTCTTTTCCAAAATGAATAAACAAATAAATAAATGAATAAATAAAGTAAATGAAACCCTAGCCATTCTTTTAACCATGGTTTAATTCTTTGCACTTAACCAAGTAAACATGTATCATCAAACATGATACAATCAAGTGCACAAAATCATATCGCATATGTAATGCGCACATCCGAGTGAGAAAATCCATTTAAAGTGAACCAATACTAGTTAATGCAAAGTAATATATCAAATATATAATTATACATTAAATCATTAAATCAACACTTGATTTAACGATCCGGTCATATCGCATATAACCGACCAGTATCCTATGTATCGGCTTATCGAATCAACCTTTGATTCGATAACTAGGGTATATCGCATATAACCTAATCGATACATTCATCGCGAGAATGGAATACGGTATCACATACACGCATTATTCTCGGTCCCGTACATATCTCATATGCGCTCCTATTTCGTTTCGCTTGAGCCAGGAAACCTCTGTGTAGGACTCTAAAGACTTGTCAATACGCCGGCAGCAGGCGATGATCATATCAAACACCCACAAGCCGCAAGCGGTCTGCTAAACGTAACGGCCACCCGGGTATTGAGCGATCAGAAGATCGACGAGCAAGCCCGCTCACACTCCTGCGAATCCGACCAGTAACACTACCGTACAGTCCGGTCTGATCGTCTGATATGTCGCATATCTCGCCTAGGGGTGGTAAACGTCAGACCCCAATAGCTCGATAAGTCGTGTCGATATGAGGTCTATAACAATTCGAGAAACTGCTGGTAACACTTACCAGTAAATCTCAGCAACCCTGGCCAGGGATTTCCTGTTATAGCCAATCGAACACAGCGCAACATCAACCCCCTATACCGGGAGAGACGAATCCCCTCCTATCGCTCATTGCCTCCATGTGACTCGGGACTGTACCCAAAAACCACCGTTTTGCACGCCCTCTTGGACGTGGTAAGATGGAAATCAAAGCACAGTGGGAACCACACAAGAATCTATGACGATCTCGGGTCAACAGACTACTCTGTACCAGTGTCACCAGAGAACTGCCATCTGACGTGAGGTATAATACCATCTGGGAGTTCTCGGCTAGTCCGTCCAGTATACCCAGTCTCTACTGAGCACCCATACATCATCTCTGATGTCAAACACCAATGGATATGGGATCATCCATCGCCCATCTGTATGGGTCGAGAAGGTATACGCTAGTCTACTCTGGTATATCGATGCCCCGTCTCGATACACCCACGACTAGAGACTTTGAAGGATGTACTTATGGACTACCATGTCCCTACTAGTATGATCTGTATCACAGTCCAGGTAGTCAAGCACACATCCTAAGGGCTTTACCAACATGTAACAGAGAGACAGCCAGTGTACACGTTAAGGTAAAGTGTAACCTGATAGCATACTATCATGTTGAGCAAGAAAGTCCTCCCTATATACGTCCTAGCATCCACTACAATATACATCATATGTACAGTAATGGCCTCTAGGACATACATATAACTAACAATCTCCCACTTGCACTAGGGCCATCTGTAGCAGTGGTTGTAGTATCTCATACTCAACCATCTCCTTAAAAGTCTCTCTATGGGAACGGGCCTTTGTGAGTGGATCCGCTGTGTTGTCCTCTGAGTCTACTCTCCTAACCTCGATCTCCCTGGAGATCAACCATCTCCATGATCAAGTGATACTGCCTTAGAATATGTCTGGATCACTGATGGGACCGGTGTTCCTTAGCAAAAGCCACAACTCCATTGTCACACAATGGGAGGAACATAGTTCATCTTATGAACCAATACACCCAGACTGCCTCTTTGGTAGCATCTTAAGTAGCGATGTATCGTGCCTTTATCGTCTAGTATGTCACGGTATCTAGCTTGGAACTCTTCCAACATACCGTCCCTTTACTGAGGGTAAAGACAATGCCTGTGACTGACATTCAGTCGTCTTTATCACCCTGGAACCATTCCAGTGATTCTCCCCTGGGTCGATTGATACCATCTCACTACAGCTAGTGAGTATCCTAACATCCATTTAGATCTATCTCATAGATCCAAAATCCAGGATTTAGGAGGTATCACTTTGATCCGATATGGAGAATCATTGTGATAAGCGGAGATTGATCGAGCGTAGCATAGGAAACTCCTTTCTTATCAAGAGTATGTCATCCACGTACTCTACGAGGATCGCCACCATACTCCCTACTACCTTTTTGTTTATACAAGGTTCATCTACCATTTTGATGATGTCAAACTCTTTGACTGCTTCATCAAAACAGATGTTCCAACTCCGCGATGCCTGCTTTATCCTATAAAGTATCTTGCACACGTTTCCGCTGCTCCCACTGTCTACGAAGCCCTCTGGCTGTGTACTTATAGACGTTCTCTTCTAAAACATCATTTAGAAAAGCAGTCATGGCACCCTACCGCCAGATATCGTAGTCATGGTATGTAGCCGTGGCAAGTAGGATCTGGATGGACTTAAGCTTAGGTACTGGAAAAGGTTTCATCATTATCCTTTCCTGGTCGATGACGAAAACCTTTAACAAGTCCAGCTTTGAAAGTCTCAACTTTTCCATCTACACCAAGTAATCTTCTCAAGATATACTTGCTCCTGATGGGGATTTAACCCTTCAGATATTGCAACCAAAGTCCATACTTTGTTGGTGTATAAGGATTCCATCTCAGATCGCTAAGCATCCAGCCATTCTTACAGAGTCCTACTCCTGATGGCCAGCTCGAAACTAGTTGGGTCATCATCTCATGATGCAATCCTTGTTGGAGATAGTGCCCTCAGAGTCAATTATTAGGTCACAGGTACGTGATTGTAATGATTGAGGGAGGACCTATCCCGGTAGGACAGTCTTACTCGAGATGATAGTATGCTATCTGGTTTACCTTTATCATCGTGTACTGTTTTAAGTGACATGACACGTCGCTATTACACGTTGATAGAGCCCCTAGGATTCTTGCTTGACCACCAGCAGTATGAGGGCGATCATATAAGTGGGAGCTGGGGGTCTACAAGCTTATCCTTAAAAGGTCCCTGGTCGTGGGAGTTTCGAGACTGGGCATCGATACTCCATTAGTAGACAAGTGTATACAGTCGAGACCCCGACGAGGGGCGGTGGCCGGTCTCACAAGCCACTGGTGTCAGTTGGATCACCTAAGATGTATACAGGTGCTCATTGGGTTATGAGTACACCGGACAGGACTCGCCGGGAACATGCTAGTTGGTCATATACCAGATGTCAGATGGCAGTTCCCTGGTGACATGTGTGCAGGTTAGTTCATCGACCTGGGGATCGTCATTTGTCTCGTGTGAGTTCCCACTGTACTTTGATTACTACCCTACCACGGCTCAAAGGAGTCGTGCAAACAGGTTTTAGTTGGGTACAGTCCCGAGCCACATGGAGGCAGTGAGCGTATCTTCAGGGGTTCGTCTCTCCCGGTATTGGGGGTGAGGTCGTGCTGTGTCTAGGAGAGCCATTACACAAAGTCCTTGGCCAAGGCAAGGAGATTTACTGGTAGGTATTCCAGTAGTATCTCAGGGTGTTCTGGGCTACACTCCGACACGACTTGTACCGCTTTTGGGGGTCTGACTTTTACCAACGCCCTAGGCCCGCCATGCGATACTCATAGACGAACGGACCGGACTGCACGGATATTGTCACTGACAGGCTCAGTAGGGTGTCAGGATGAGTTCGCTCATCGACGTCCCTTTTAGTCAATAGCTGGTGGCCCGTTACGTATTGGCTTATACCTCTGACGGGCTAGTGGTTAAATCCACAGCCATTGTATTGACGAGTCTTTAGAGTCCCCCACACTTTCAGTTACTCAGCTTTCGGGCGAAACGCTGTAGAGGCCGTATGGAGATATGGCAGGGTTCGATCAGATACGTGCGGTATTGCACGGATCGTGATCGGACGGTTTTTACTAGCCGGCTTTGGTTTAAGCCGGATCTTAGTATTTGATAGTGTAGTTTTGTCTCTTTACATTTGTATTTCGGACGAAATACAAATGCGGGTGTGTATGCACAGTATCGGGGTTTTCCTGTAATTTATTATGGGACCAGTTTTCTGGGGTTGCCAGTTTGCATTCCGTTCCGGCCGGTTTTCTCTTTTTCCTTCCCGGTCGGACTTTTCGTTGGAGGGTGTTAATTGCAAGTTTGCAATTAACATTTTGTTGAGGGGGTTTCTTGCAAAAGGTTTGATATGATGGAATTTAAATGAGTATGGGTTTGTGGTGGGGCCGGCCACTGTTTGATTGGAAATTGGTATGGGCCGGCACTGTTGGGTATGGAGTGAGATTATTTGAGTGTTTTAATTTCCTTTGTATAGTATGAATGGTTTATGAGTGCTGGAGAAAAACAAAAAGGAGTTGATTGATTAATATATATATTCACACATTAATTTAGAGATGGGGGTGTGGCTTCTTTTTCTCATTTTTTACAGTGAGCACTAGATTGATTCATAAGTGTGCAGGCTTCATTTCCTTTTTCCCAGAGAGCCTCTTCTCTTGATTTGGCCGAGCTCTTTTTCCTGCATGCTCATTTTCTCCATCTTGCATCAATGAAAGTCTAGTGCAAAATTCCTCCAAAAGAAATGGCAACCTCATAATCCCAAAAGAGACTAGCTTCTGCACTATTCTACAGCAAATCTTGGACGCGTCGGCCAGCCAACTTCGCGCCCGAGTTGCCTCGGTATAGAGGTGGGAGCCCGTAAAAGAATCCGGCTACGTGGTGCCCTTCCGGCGAGGAGGCGACCACCGGAGTTTCCGCGGGAGATCGGGACGGCGGCGAGAAGACCGGAGGACTCGGATCAATCGGTATATCTCTAACCCATCTTCTAGTTAGCTTAGACTAGTTTAATGGTTACGATCCGGAGTTTAGTGCGCGGTGGTGCCGGTTTGCAAAGTCCGCAAAATTTAAAGTTTTTCACCGCTTCCGCATTCCGGCGTCGGATTGACGGCCGGGGCGCCGCCGTGCACTTACAGTGGTATCAGAGCCTCGCCATTAACTTAGTCTAGCTTTGTGTAATGTGTTTGCATTTCCGATCGATCAAAAAGTCCAAAAACCCGTATTTTGTCGCATCAGTTTTCTGTTGGAAATTTTTAGTGTCGAAAAATTTTTCAGGTTGTAAAATATTGATGTACTAAAAATTATAAGACCACTGTTCAAATTCGATCCACTGATCTTCTGACAAGACCGCGGAAGGGCGGCCAAAACCCACTTGTGGCCGCGCTTCCGCGGCAGAATTAAGGAATCAGTTGGTTGGGTTTCTACAGTGGCCTTCTGGGGATATTTTAGGGTTTCTGGAACATTAACATTGGGCCCAGAATTTCTTTAACTGCTACAGTATTGCTTTGGGGCCCGCTTGTTAAAATTTGATTGATCGGATATTTTAAACACATTTTTCACAGTATTTACATTATATCTGCGACCGTGAATGTCACTCGATCGGTAAATCCGGTCTAACTGCTATAGCCCGGTTAGACGGATTTGCGAACGTGATTTTCACGTTGATGTTCTATGTATTTGCTGTGATGTTGCGGATCGGTCGTGGGGATAGCCTGGATGCAATGCTAGTACTGTGTTGTTGTATTATGTACATTTGATATTGCGGGGCGAGCGTCCGACATGTGGACTGCCGTCACCGCCTGATTGTATTATTATTTTGGGGCACGACCTGGTTGCGGTCGATGTACCCGGTGTATGTATATTTTACTTTCTGTACTAGGATTACCCCGCGGAGGGGTGCACGGATAGCCGGGTTCTGGAGGGCAACAAGCCCGCATCTCATGGCATTGGGACGGAGGGGGCTTCACTCTAGGATTGGCGGGCTATTCGCCGCACTCGTAAGGGGAACAGGTTGACCCAGGAGGGGTGCCCAAGTTGCCGGATTCCGTGAAGTGCTGGGTGGTCCATTCACGGAGCTGAAGGGGGCTGCCTCGCTTCAGGTTTTGGCGGGTGACTTGCCGCGCCCGTAGGGGTCTAGGATTTCATTGCACAGGCTATCCACACGACCAGGGGAACGTCGGGTTTCAGTAGTGGCTCTGTGAAACCCGGGGATCCCAGATATCTGTATTGTTCATTCTCTGTGATGTTGCATTTCTTTCACGCCTTGAGCGAATATAATATATTGGTATATATATTAGTAGATGTTGTATATGTTTTGCATCCGCGCTAGTCCAGTCCCCGCTCTGTCGTTAGTAAGCTAACCTAACGGGTAATGACGGGACCCAGTGGCGAATGCGGATGGCATATACGTACATCAGTATATTTTCGTTCTTTTTGGTGTGATCAATTGATGCGACTGCATTGATTCGGATCAATGCAAGTTAAAACAAACCTAATCTGATGTTGTTGGAACACTTTTCAAAAAGCTGTTATTGCAAGGACGTTTACTTTTGTTTTGCATCGTGGTATTCATTTAGAATATCCTGCTCCTCAATCGACGAGGCAAGAGCCGAGATCCCTTCACCGGGAGTGACCCCTTGGACAAAAAGTTTGCGTCAGGGCATTAACTTCACTATAGCCGATTACTTTTGCTTTGCACCGTGGTATTCAGTTGGAATATCCTGCACCCCATTCTACGGGGAAAGTGCCGAGATCCCTTCACCGGGAGTGACCTCTTTAGCGGAAGTTGTCGTCACTATATTTCTAAAAAGCTATCCGTTCCTTCAACGATATCAAGTTCATTACGTTAAAGGTTTTCGCCAGAAACCATTCGTAGCCCTCCATCATTTCAGTTAAATATTCGGTAGTATTCAAGCTATGTATTTTGACCTCACGCCAAGGCATAGTGTTTGGTAGCTGCCGGGTATTTATCTGTTGCATAGATAGATGCGTTGGTTTGGGACAGTCGTACTACTATTTTGGCCTACGTCAAGGGTATGTACAGGTGGATTCAAATTAACCTGGATAATGATGGGCAGAACTTGACATGTGACTTATGATATTTTGACCTCACGCCAAGGTCATAAGAGCATGGGGCAGAAATCACATCGGGAGTTTCAAAAGTACTGAAACTTGCCAGATATGCGCATACCTTCTGGAGTGTGATACCGTGAGCGGATTCCGTCACGTTGTCATGCGGTGAGAGTTGGATCCCGATTCCCACTGATGAGTTAGTTTACTCCTCGGGTAACCCCGACTAATTCTTCTTTCAGGTTTGGAGGAGAATTTGAGGTACAGTGGGAGGATTCCAGATTAGATAAATTGGTAACCATTCTGATCTAGGTTAGAGTGCACGCTGAGTGTTTCTTTTCTCTCTCTCTTTGGCAGCGACCATTGACCCGACCCTAAGACTTTGACTCAGTGACCAAGTTGACCGAACCTTCTTAAACACCAGCTTTTGGATTGTCAGAGTTGCAAACCTCATTGCCACTCCTACTTTTACCCTTTTCTCCAGGACACCCCGTATTACTACGAACGTCCACTTCCATTGGACAAAACCATCGTATGGTTAGATACGAACTCGAAAGAATTTATTCGAGGATGGTTTCCGGTTCTGGAGAAAACGGATAGGATTATTCAGTTGTCTTTTCCTTTTACCCTCTCTCAGGTTATGAGTACTCCTTGGTTTAGGGGTAGTACACCTGTTACGCAAATTGGATTGTCTTCTTCCAAAACCTTAGGCTGGTGCCGACCGGTAGGGAAGGAAGAAAACCAATTAGCATAACGATGGTGTGCAGAAGGTATTAAGTTCAGACAAAGCAAGGGATTAGTAAGAGGGCAAAGTAAATTGCAACAGATATTCACGACCAAACCAAATATTTCGTTACCACTCCCACATCACCTTTGTATTTCTCCAGGACACTCCGTATCACTACGAAGATCCACAGTTTATTTGGATACTCCATCGTATGGTTATATACGAACTCGAAAGGAACTTGTTCCAGTTCGGGGATGGATTCTGGTTCAGGAGAAATAGGAATTAAGTTCATTCGGTTGTCTTTTATCCTCACCTTCTCTCGCATTGCGAGTGTTCCTAGGATTGGGACAGTACACCCATTATGCTTATTGGATAGTCTTCTTCCAAACCATAGGCTGGTGCCGAACGGTAGGGAAGGAAGAAAACCATTTGGCCTAAAAGGGTGTACAGAAGGTAAAGACTAAAGACATATGAAGGGATTTGGAGAGGTGGCAAAGAACTATACGGTTACAGTCGTGAATCTGGAAGAGGCATTACTAGGAATACCAGAATACCCCATCGGAACATTTCAATGTTTCAGTTTCACTGTGTAATGTTAAAGGAAAACTGATTTCCCGATTTGATACTTACTCCAGGGTATGTATTTACCAGGTACGATTCTCACATCTGTATGGTTTTACAGATGATGAGTGGGAGTAAGTTATTGGGAATTGGATGATCATCCTCATTATATCGGGATTCGTTGTAATCGGTGATATTTGAGGAAATCAGCTGGGCTGTTTGCCGGTCGGCAAATATTTGGTTTTGAATATCCACTGTTATGCACCAATTTCAAATTGATATATCTGTACGTCTATTTTTATAGAGTGAGATATACCTTTCTGAAATTATGTCTACCACATTTACCTACATCAGTGGATGGTTAGGTAAGGAGCATTAAACAGCGGTGTAATTCTTCTTAACCATAAGTACAGTTTTCAACCTACGACACACAGTGAATGAGTTATCAGACTCAAGGGACTTATACAAAGTATTGTATGTTGTCCAGGGTCCATCAGGACAGAGGGGTTGGTCCTCATACTACATTCAGTTTACTTATGACTTCTCTAGTTTTTAGACAAGTGTTTCGTGGAAACACAGGGTCCGAATTTGGAGAAGTTATTGGTATTTGAATAGAGTAGAGAACCAGGTATAGCAAGTATCGGGATTCTTCAAAGAGATCGAAGATGTAGATACTTGTGTATGGTATTCAGTTGATAGTAATGATAAAGAGATCTTGCTTCTCTTTCAGGTTACTCATAATTGGAAGTATTCCTAAGTTGAGTAACGCTGATCGGCCTCCTTCCATTTAGTTGACATGCGCTGGGGACAGCTGCATGATTTGAATCTGGTTCAATTAAATCAGTGCCTCTGTTTCTATATTGGATATAGAACAGTTCATATCTTAACGATGTTAAGGTACGGGGAGTTGTCCGGTTTATGATTAAAACCAGACACTGGACAACTCAAGGCACGTTTCTGTAATGGCTGTTTGTGGGTTGACCCAGGCTATGACGCGGGTTGACTTTCTACCATCTGGATGAACAATAGCAATATTGTTCTAGACTCGCCACAGTTTTATTAAAAATGGATTTTTTCAGAAAACGGTAGTGGGAGTATGGTAGAACTGGAAGTGATTCCAGAACCACAAACGATTACTGAAGATTTGATAAGGAACCTAAAGATTCAATCTGGATTGACATTCCATTGGCCACTCCGCAGATAAGGTGGGTAACTTCAGGCACCCGAGAGGCACTACGGTGGCCTCAAGGACGGTGACAGGGAAGTTCTTGTTTACCCACAATTGCCATTGCTGTTGTTCCAGGTTACGAGACCCGGCGGGAGGATGAGTATAGCGTCGTTCTAAAACTAGTTTTAGAAGTGTACGTGTATATGACTCTGCCAGAGGGTTGTCGTAGTCAGTGGGAGCAGCGGAAGTATTGGTGGACAGGTAGCTTATGTCTATTTATAGACTAAAGCAGTTGTAGCGGAGATAGATCATCTATTTCTGACGTGACAGTCATAGGTTTGACTTCATCAGAATAGGAGATGGATCTGTTGAGAAGGTAGTAGGATGTGATGTCATGGTATTTGGATGACATACACAAAGTAGGAAAAGAAACTCCTATACTACGATCGGTTATACTTTGGTCGTCACACAGTGGTTTCTCCACAAAGGAAATGGATTTTATATATGACATACTGGTTACTGGATCTATGGTTTTAGATCTAGATTTGGGTGGTTTCCCAATCAGGGTACTTGACAGCATTCTAAGAGTATTTAGGATGGACGACTCCTGGCACGGTAGTGTACCTGCAGATAATGGAGTCACCCTCTCCAAAGGTGTCTTACAGACTAAAAGGGAGAGGGACGGGCATGATTGGCAGATCACTTGCTCAGGCAATTGAGTCAATCGTGAGATGTCAAGTACCACACCAGATGTTGTTCTTGCACAAGATGCAATAAGTTGACATTAATCCAATCCTGGAGAAACAGTCGGAAGCAGTTTTAGAACATAAGTGGATGTTCTAGGGATATGATAACGACAGCCTCATTCAGGAGACAGTTATCATTCCAGGCTTCCAAGGTGACATGGACGACAAGGAGGTTGTCAGAGTTATAGTTTTCCTTCTGATGAGGGGCAGTATTTTGGACAGGTGGTCCAAGGCAATACTGAGGGAGGCATGGCGCGCAGGATACTGATTAAGTTCAGTTGACGATACAGTCTAAGCAGTTTGGATTTGGAGTTCATTTATGAGCTAGGTCCCATCAGACATCCAGACATATTCTGAGACTGGTATTACTCTTTTCGGGAGATGGCTTTCTCCGCGAACTTGAGATATAGAGAGACATAGAAAGAAACAACTAAACGGATCCACTCACTGAGGCTATTCCTCGAACGCAATAGTTCCGCAAACGAGCTTTGTGAGACTGACTAGTAGAGGAGTTGGATGTTCGGTATCACACGGGCTGTGAGTATGCGACATCGCAATAATTAGCCTTGAGTGCAAGTGGGAGATTGTTGGAGATAGTGCCCTCAGAGTCAATTATTAGGTCACAGGTACGTGATTGTAATGATTGAGGGAGGACCTATCCCGGTAGGACAGTCTTACTCGAGATGATAGTATGCTATCTGGTTTACCTTTATCATCGTGTACTGTTTTAAGTGACATGACACGTCGCTATTACACGTTGATAGAGCCCCTAGGATTCTTGCTTGACCACCAGCAGTATGAGGGCGATCATATAAGTGGGAGCTGGGGGTCTACAAGCTTATCCTTAAAAGGTCCCTGGTCGTGGGAGTTTCGAGACTGGGCATCGATACTCCATTAGTAGACAAGTGTATACAGTCGAGACCCCGACGAGGGGCGGTGGCCGGTCTCACAAGCCACTGGTGTCAGTTGGATCACCTAAGATGTATACAGGTGCTCATTGGGTTATGAGTACACCGGACAGGACTCGCCGGGAACATGCTAGTTGGTCATATACCAGATGTCAGATGGCAGTTCCCTGGTGACATGTGTGCAGGTTAGTTCATCGACCTGGGGATCGTCATTTGTCTCGTGTGAGTTCCCACTGTACTTTGATTACTACCCTACCACGGCTCAAAGGAGTCGTGCAAACAGGTTTTAGTTGGGTACAGTCCCGAGCCACATGGAGGCAGTGAGCGTATCTTCAGGGGTTCGTCTCTCCCGGTATTGGGGGTGAGGTCTTGCTGTGTCTAGGAGAGCCATTACACAAAGTCCTTGGCCAAGGCAAGGAGATTTACTGGTAGGTATTCCAGTAGTATCTCAGGGTGTTCTGGGCTACACTCCGACACGACTTGTACCGCTTTTGGGGGTCTGACTTTTACCAACCCCCTAGGCCCGCCATGCGATACTCATAGACGAACGGACCGGACTGCACGGATATTGTCACTGACAGGCTCAGTAGGGTGTCAGGATGAGTTCGCTCATCGACGTCCCTTTTAGTCAATAGCTGGTGGCCCGTTACGTATTGGCTTATACCTCTGACGGGCTAGTGGTTAAATCCACAGCCATTGTATTGACGAGTCTTTAGAGTCCCCCACACTTTCAGTTACTCAGCTTTCGGGCGAAACGCTGTAGAGGCCGTATGGAGATATGGCAGGGTTCGATCAGATACGTGCGGTATTGCACGGATCGTGATCGGACGGTTTTTACTAGCCGGCTTTGGTTTAAGCCGGATCTTAGTATTTGATAGTGTAGTTTTGTCTCTTTACATTTGTATTTCGGACGAAATACAAATACGGGTGTGTATGCACAGTATCGGGGTTTTCCTGTAATTTATTATGGGACCAGTTTTCTGGGGTTGCCAGTTTGCATTCCGTTCCGGCCGGTTTTCTCTTTTTCCTTCCCGGTCGGACTTTTCGTTGGAGGGTGTTAATTGCAAGTTTGCAATTAACATTTTGTTGAGGGGGTTTCTTGCAAAAGGTTTGATATGATGGAATTTAAATGAGTATGGGTTTGTGGTGGGGCCGGCCACTGTTTGATTGGAAATTGGTATGGGCCGGCACTGTTGGGTATGGAGTGAGATTATTTGAGTGTTTTAATTTCCTTTGTATAGTATGAATGGTTTATGAGTGCTGGAGAAAAACAAAAAGGAGTTGATTGATTAATATATATATTCACACATTAATTTAGAGATGGGGGTGTGGCTTCTTTTTCTCATTTTTTACAGTGAGCACTAGATTGATTCATAAGTGTGCAGGCTTCATTTCCTTTTTCCCAGAGAGCCTCTTCTCTTGATTTGGCCGAGCTCTTTTTCCTGCATGCTCATTTTCTCCATCTTGCATCAATGAAAGTCTAGTGCAAAATTCCTCCAAAAGAAATGGCAACCTCATAATCCCAAAAGAGACTAGCTTCTGCACTATTCTACAGCAAATCTTGGACGCGTCGGCCAGCCAACTTCGCGCCCGAGTTGCCTCGGTAGAGAGGTGGGAGCCCGTAAAAGAATCCGGCTACGTGGTGCCCTTCCGGCGAGGAGGCGACCACCGGAGTTTCCGCGGGAGATCGGGACGGCGGCGAGAAGACCGGAGGACTCGATCAATCGGTATATCTCTAACCCATCTTCTAGTTAGCTTAGACTAGTTTAATGGTTACGATCCGGAGTTTAGTGCGCGGTGGTGCCGGTTTGCAAAGTCCGCAAAATTTAAAGTTTTTCACCGCTTCCGCATTCCGGCGTCGGATTGACGGCCGGGGCGCCGCCGTGCACTTACAATCCTCGCTCCCACTGTCATAGAGAAACCGAAGTATCTCTCAGGTGGGTGAGGAACCCTACTAGATCGGCGGAGAGGCTGAGGTTCGTTGGTATCTACTGAATCCTTTGGTTCTACCAAATCATCTTCTGTTGTTTGTATAGTTGAGAACCTTTCCAGTTGTACATAACAGATCTTGCCTCGAGCTTGTCCGGATTTTGCTTTTAGACATAGGCCGGACAACCCCAAATCTTAACTATCTTAAGATATGGGCTCTTCCCTTTCCATATCACATATGAAATGGTAGGCAATTGATTTGATTGGAACCCCTATTCAATAGGTATGCAGCTTCTCAAGTGCATAACTCCCCCAAAGGAAAAAGGTAACTCAGTAGTACTCATCATAGAGCACACCTTATCATATAGGGTGTGATTGATCCGCCCTGATATACCATCGTGCTATGGTGTATACAGAGGAGTAATGCTGAGAGAGAATCTCATTCTCCTTTAGTATAATCCAGGATTTCCGTGCACAAGTATTCTCCTCCTTGATCTCATCATAGGACATAATACTTATACCCGTATTGGTTCTCTACTTCTAACTTATATTCTGTGAATATCTCAAAAGGTTCGGACTTGTGTTTCAACAGGAACATATGTCTGAATCTCGAGAGATTATCAGAGAATGTAATGAAGTACAAAGAACCGGTCTTGGCATGTGTAGACTGGGGACCTACATACATCAACATGTATCATCCCATGAGTTCACTAACTCTTTCTCTGTTTCCAATAAACGGAGCTATGGTCATCTTATCTTTGTGACATGACTGGCAAGTTTCATAAGATGTAGATTCAAACTGTTTTAAATATGCATCTATGTGGAACTTAGCTAGTCGGGTCGTATTGATATGACCTAGTCTACAATACCTCAAGAAGGATTTGTTCATTTCTGAACTCTTCCTCTTGTGTGTGTTCCATATACTAAGAACTGTTGTTTGATTTAGAACATCAATGCTTTTAGATAACGTGCCTGAACCGATCAACTTTTGATATAGGAAATGTTCAAAACATTATCCAACAATACAAAATTTTACCGTTTCTTTACTAATAAAGAGACAGATATGATTTTGTATATCAGGTTCGGTATCTAATAACGTTCGTTCAGAATCAATGTATTATAATACAGGGTGACAGTGACCAACAGACTTGGCTGGAACTCTTGCCCCGTTTTCTGCCTCATGAAACTTATCACCCGTTCTCAGTTCTCTACCTTTCTGTAGCCCTATGTAACAGATTACATATCTGGGATCCTGATCCGGTATCACATACCCAGGACGTAGAGGATACTGAGAAACAGTTCTTGTTATGAACACACCCGAAGATGATGCATCAGCATGCACTCTCTTCGTTTGGGTGGCATAGGAATTCTGGTATTCCCCAATTTCCTGCTCTGTCTTATAACAATTATAAGTTGGAGAGGGACCAACGTTCCCCAGCTCAGTATAACAAGCGGGTTCGGTCAATAATCCGTATTATTATCTTGATTAAGGCGTGATATGGTCGCTACCTGGAGAGAGAGAGAAGAAAACACTCAGCGTGCGCTCTGTCAAGAATAGATTGGTTATTATTTTATCTAATCAGGATGGCTCCCACTGCTTTTTATCAAATCTTCCTTCAAACCCTAAAAGGAAAGACTAGCCGGGATTAATCACACACTACAAGTTCGCCAATCTTTCAGCCAGGGCCAGTGTCTGGTACTTTGAGGGAGGTCCCCCGTGCTTTCGCATGAACCTAATTAATGTAAACCTCGTTTTCCCAGAGGCGTAACCTCGTTAACACCTTTCTAGACACCTACTTGATCGGCTAATTGTAATGTATAAAACTCTCCCAGGAATAACTCTTACTCGCAGCGGGGTATCGGGATCCAACTATCTCATAGAAGGTATGCAATCTCATTGCAAATTTCAACACTTGAAATTCCCGATAATATTTTTTCCCCTAACGTGCTATGACCTTGACGAAAGCCAACAAACCATATCCCGCTAGTCAAGTTCAACCCGTACATTTCATGATCGAATTAAACCCACCCGCACGACCCTTGACGAAAGCCAACAAAGCCGCACGACTACCCTAATCCAATCGCATCGTATGCTGGCAGATAAGCAGCATATAGCTACCGCACACTGCACCTTGACGAAAGCCAACAAATGCAGCACGAATACTATATACAACTTATCTGAAATGACGGAGGGCTACGACAGGTTTTTCTGAAAACCTATTGCGTAATGAACTTGATATCGTTGTAGGATCGAATGAATTTTGAAATGGAGTGTTTTTGAGGCTTTTCTAGTTTTGCTAAAGGAGTCACTCCCGGTGAAGGGATCGTCGGTCCTTTCCTCGTCGAATGAGGTGCGGGATATATCACATATATCACTGTGCAAAGCAAAAACACTTAAAAGCAATCAAAAGACAAACCGAGTGTGTAGCATCTGCCAGTTATTGCTAAAGGAGTCACTCCCGGTGAAGGGATCTCGGTCCTTTCCTCATCGAATAAGGTGCAGGATATATCACATATACCGCTGTGCAAAGCAAGAACTGTAGCTACCTGTTTTAATTTTGAAATTCGATTCTACAACATCTTAGGTTTCTTTTATTTTATTAATCACATTAATGAAGTCCCATCATTTAAGTACCTAAACATTACAGATAAATACGATGTACACTTATGCCATCCGCATTCGCCTCGATGTCCCCCCATGCACCGTTAGGTTAGGTAACTAACGACAGAGCGGGGCAGGGCTAGCGCGGGTGTAAAACATAAGTAATGCCTATATAATATATCATATATACTATATACTGTATCTATCACAGAACATCACATGATCACATCACAGATATCGCAGCAGAAGAAACATATGAAATATTGGATATACTAGGACGTCCGTGTTTTCAATACGAGCCAGTATAAAACACGGATTCCACGGTCGTGATGAATAGCCAAACCCACACCCCTAGACCCCTACGAGAGCGGCAAGCAACCCTACCAATTCTAGAGTTAGGAGACCCGGACTCGACTCCTCGAGTTGGTCTCCCACTGGACTCCAGAACCCGGTTACTTGTGCCCTCCTCCTTGGGTCTATCCTAGTGCGGAAAAGTAAATAATATACAAAGGGTGACAACTTCCGAAACCTGGAAGTGCCCCAATAAAAGAATATTACATACAAGTTTTTACATGAATGAAAATGAAAAACACTCATCTCACATAAAAACCCCCGGCTATTCAAACACGACGATCCAATATAACATATCCAGCAACACATAACATCACATGTCATCAACGTAAGTAAATATGTCCATCCCAATTGTCGTTGACATATAGCAACGAAACCGGCGATATCACATATTCTACACTTACGGTCACATAAAAGAAAGTGTAAAACTACAACAGTTGGAATCCGCAACCTCCTCAGACATCGCATGCCTGACCAAATGAATTACTTAGACATCGCATGCCTAACAACTATAAACCCCGCATTTTAGTCTCAAAATCGAAAACACTTTTCAATATCAAGTCGGGCAATTCAACAAGATTCCCGACATCCTGATCGAATGCTCGTCGCAAACTTCAGTAGACGGCCGCACCCACCCGATACCGTCGACGAAGTGCACCAAGGCGGAACACCGCTACCCGCGAGCACCCGAACGGATGCTTTCGGCGACGGGGTTCTCCTACAGTCACTTGGTCGGGGCTATGGGGTGCAGCTGTCTATTAAGTTTACCCGGCGAGTATCCGCGTACGCTACGTGATTGCGACGGACTTTTGATCACATCAAAATTCCGTGGCAACCGATCAAGTGAGACTAAACTGCTATGTTTATAACATTCATTCAGTTATCACATAACTACTTGTGAATTCCAATTATTGTATCACATTCCAGATAAACAGAAAATGTTAAACTTTCCGATCGAACAATCGAACACCCAAGTTTTCCCGATACTATCCAAACACATGAAATAAGTCTAACAACATTCAGTTCATGCCTCAGTACCAACGGTCCTCAGCCGTAGAAGGGTCAAGCCAACGCCTCACATGTGGCACGCCGTACTGCCCCAAACCCGAAGGTTCAAAGGGCAGTTCAAAACTGTCACATAATCGAGTTAAGGTTTGTTGTCTTCTAGAGCGGTCCATCGCGTTACTTGCACTACTTAGAACGTCGTTAAACTACGGAAAAATCCAACACTTGGAAATTTCCCGACAGGGGAAA